>OW388084.2:53074965-54274965 GCA_936449025.2 Sarcophaga subvicina
TTAGTTTCTGTTGAGGAAAATTAACACAAAATTGAGTGGTTTTGATTGTATTTTCCATATAAATAGACAAGCAAGTGAAATCGTTTATTTTTAGAAACAGGTCAGGTATTTCCGAGACCAAATTTGTACGAACGTTAAAATATAGTTATCTTCTCTAATAAAAGGAAAGTGAAATGCTTTTCGAACGCTTAAATTAGTTAAAAGTCGATAACTATATTTTTCTAATATAAAATAAAAATAAATACTATCTACATAATGTAATAATAAAATAGTGTTTTGTTTTTATTTGAAATTACAAAAATTAATAATGAAATAAATTATAATTTGGGTTTTTAAAATATGTGAAGTTTTATTTAAAGAGAATTACACATACAGACAAACGTAACAAACGGATAAAATGTAAATTCTGTTTATAATTTAAATTTTCAGTTTTGGTGGTTTTTAATATTGACATGTTGTTAACACTGCTAAACAGATGTCAAATAAAAATGTAAAAAAAACTCTATTTTTTACAGATTCTTATGTTCCGGTTACGTTACATTACATTTCAATACTCAATCGTATTGCTTTATACATAACAAAAACGATTAGCTGTTACGGTAGCATAAGTAGGGCTTTACATTGCGTTCCATTACGTTTGTAATGTAACAGTAAAGCCCTCCTCCGCCAGTTATGCTACCAGAACGTAATGTAACAGTAATGTCTACTGAACGTAAAAATATAAGAGCAATTATAGAGAACGTAAAACGTATGTTTTTAGTTAAACAAAACAATAAAATAAATAAACAAAAACAAATAAAGAAATAAAAACTTCAAAAACTAAAAGACAAAAATTCAGATATGGATATAGAAGACATGTTTTTGGGTTTGAGTTTTTATTTTATTATTTATTGTTTTTTAAACATATTTAATATTATGTAATTCCAAATTTTAAAAACTTTGTTTTCACCCCTTTTACCACTTTCAATATGGCGTCTTTTGTTTTTGTTTAATTCAGCTGTTAACCAGTGTTATCACTACAGCGTTTTTGAATTAATTTCAACGATTTTATATTTATTTAAAGGTATTTATCAAAAGTTATATGTACTTTTCTGTAAATCAAGCAATTTCACTATCACACAAACAAAAACAGTCAATTTAGTTTGTGTTTGTTGAGGAAACACAAGCAAAAAATTTAGTGCTTTTGTTTATATTTTTCATATAAATAGACAAACGAGTGAAATCGTTTATCCTGCAGAAACAGGTCAGTTTTTTCGAAAACCAAATTTGTACGAATGTAAGACCGTTTTTAATTTCTCTAGTAAAAGTAAAATGCAAACTGAAATGCTTTTCAAACGCTTTAATTAGTTAAAAGTCGATAACTATAGTTTTCTAATATAAAACAAAAATAGTGTTTATTTTTATTCTAAATTACAAAAGCTAATAATGAAATAAATTATAATTTGGGTTTTTAAAATATGTGAAGTTTTATTAAAAGAGAATTCCACATACAGGCAAACATAACATACGTACATAATCTAAATTCTGTTTATAATTTCAATTTTTTGTTTTGGTGGTTTTTAATATTGACATGTTGTTAACACAGCTCAACAGATGTCACGTAAAAATGTGAGAAAATTCTTAAGCCCCAGTTATGCTGCCGTAACGGAATGTAACCGCAACAGTAAGAAACAGCTGATCGTTTTTGTTATGTATAAAGCAATACGAATGGTTATAGAAATGTAATGTAACGTAACCGGAACGTAAGAATCTGTAAAAAATAGAATTTTCTTACATTTTTACGTGACATCTGTTTAGCAGTGTTAACAACATGTCAATATTAAAAACCACCAAAACTGAAAATTGTAATCATAAACAGAATTTACATTTTGTACGTATGTTATGTTTGTCTGTATGTAAAATTCTCTTTAAATAAAACTTCAGATATTTTAAAAACCCAAATTATAATTTATTTCATTATTAACTTTCATAATTTAAAATAGAAATAAACGCTATTTTATTATTACATTATGTAGATAGTGTTTATTTTCATTTTATATTAGAAAAATATAGTTATCGACTTTTAACTAATTAAAGCGTTCGAAAACCATTTCAGTTTGCATTTTACTTATACTAGAAATGATAAAAACGTTTTTACATTCGTACAAATTTGGTTTCCGAAATACATGACCTGTTTCTGTAGGATAAACGATTTCACTTGCTTGTCTATTTATATGGAAAATACAATCAAAAGCACTCAATTTTTAGTTTTTGTTTGTGTGAAAGTAAAATTGTTTGGCTTACAGAAACAGTACATAAAACTTTTAATAAATACCTTTAAATAAATATAAAATCGTCGAAATGAATCCGAAAACCCTGTAGTGATAACACTGGTTAACAGCTGAATTAAATAAAAACAAAAGACGCCATATTGGAAGTGATAAAAGGAGTGAAAACAAAGTTTTTAAAATTTGGATTTAATATTAAATATGTTTAAAAACCAATAAATAAAAATTCAAATGCAAAAACATGTCTTCTATATCCATATCTGAATTTTTGTCGGTTAGTTTTTGCAATTTTTATTTCTTTATATGTTTTTGTTTATTCTTTTTATTGTTTTGTTTACCTAAAAGCATATCATTACGTTTTTACGTTCTATAATTGCTCTTACATTTTTACGTTCCGTGCACATTACTGTTACATTGCGTTACATTACGTTCCGGTAGCATAACTAGGGCTTTAGCCCTATTGCGGTTGACAACTTTTTTAGTAGTTTGGTCGTCTTTCAGAAATCGGTATTGCCATTCTCAACTTAAATGCGGTTGACTTTGTGGTTGTGCGGTTGATTTTTTACTTGTGTTTTATGGTATTGTGGTTCATCACTTTGTATGAGTTTGGTTGACAAAAATGTTAAACATAGACAACCGCTTATTAGTGGTTGAGTCTCTGTCAATTATAGAGTTCACTTATATATTTAATACATTTTCTTTTTAAAATTAATAGAAAAAAAGATTAAAAAAGGAATAACCCTAAGCATGTTTTTTCGGCTTAAAATAAATAATTAATGCCCCTATTGCCGTTCTCAACTAAACTCAATTTGGTCGTCTGCCAGTCAACCCAGCTTTCGCACAACCGAATTATTTTTTGATATTGCGGAACTCAACGTTTTTTAGTTGTAATTGTTATGGTGTTGCCGATATGAAATTTCAATTTCATGTTGGTAACACCATGAAATTTATTTGGAAGTAGAGGAAAATAAAATGAAGATGTAAGCTAAAATCAAGTTTTTGTAGAAATAAAGGTAAAATAAAAATGGAGCTAAGTGAGGATTTATTTTACGAAGATGACAATCATGTTCTTATGTTCTCATGTAATATAAATGTTTTTCGTATACGTGGAAAAATACGCGATGATTCAAATCCTTTGAACTACCCAGCGCGAAGTAAGAAATGTCCAAAATTATTAACAAATATTTATAAGAAGTGATTTTTTATAGATTTATTAGCTATTTTAGACTGAAAAAAAAGCATTTTGTTATGTGCTGAATGAAATTAAGGACCACTTAAAGAAACCTGTGCATATGGTAGCTTCGATTTTTGGCTGACGGAAGCTATCAAAAGTGCAATAATCCAGAAATTTCTAAAAGAAAGCAAAAATTTGGGATGACCAAAAATCAGTGCAAGGAAGAGTGGGAAGGATTTTCTACATAATTGAATAGCTTGGGTCCACCTACAAGAAAACCCTCCGAATGACAACGTGTAACTAGACAGCATCTAAAATATTGTAAATATACATTTTATTAGAATTTTTACTACGTATAGGTTTGGATTCAATACAAAGCAAGTAAAAAATTTGCTAATAATAAAAACAATCAAGCAACAGGAGGTGGTCCTTTACGAGAAATTCCCCTTAACATCCTTGTGGATTGCGTATCCCAGCTGTTATTACTAAATAACACACTTTCGACGTTGAAAATATTGCTCCGACAACCAGTCGCACTTTTGCGTCTCCTCAAAATCCCGACGTGGAACAAGCCATTAGAAATGCACCTGAGATATTAAACACCCCGTCTAAGAAAAAAAATAACTTTTGAGAAAGCAAATAACACAAGTTAAACTTTTAAAAAGCATTAGGAATTTGCAGAAAATACTTATAAAAACTATGAAATAAACAACAGCTTTTAAAAATTACACATTGGAAATTTCTCACTTAGAATTAGGTAGTTCAAGAGGATTTAAATCATCGCGTATTCTTCTACGTATACGAAGAACATTTATATTAGCGTCATGATTTTCATCTTCGTAAAATAAATGCACACTTAAATCCATCTCTAATTTACTTTTATTTCTACAACTTTAACTTATTTTTGCGTTTTCTTTTCTTATATTTCCAAATAAATTTCATGGTGTTTCAACATGAAATTGAAATTTCATACCGACACCATAACAATTACAACTAAACTTCGTTAAGTTCCGTAATATCAAAAAATAATTTGGTTGAGTGAAAGTTGGGTTGACTGGCAGACGACCAAACTGAGTTGAGTTGAGAACGGCAATAGGGGCATCTATTTTTTACAGATTCTTACGTTCCGGTTATGTTGCATTGCATTTCTGTAACCATTCGTATTGCTTTATACCTAACAAAAACGATCAGCTGTTTACGGCTTCGGCTTTACTGTTGCGGTTACGTTCCATTACGATAGCATAACTGGGGCTTTACACACAGTACTCTGTGATTACAACGAGACACATAAGCCGAAAGTCCATATCATGAATTCCATGCGACCTTACGTTTCATGCGTGTGTCAAAAAGTAGAATCAGTGTAGTTGCTTGTGACAAGTTACAGAAGAAACCGTATAGAATGCACAGAATGCATAGAACGCATTAAGTAAGTTTACTTTCTACTTTTCTATGTGATTCATGCATTATATTCTATTGTGAATGGTATTTTATTATATTGTGATTGGAATTAATTGAAAACACTCGTCTTGTGTTCTTTTGAAGCTTTTCGTAGACCTTAGCAGCACGAAATATAATATATATAAATTCATAAACATGGAATTAATGCTACAAAATTCTTTTTAAATCACAATTTGATTGTCCCTTTTTCCCAAAACTGTTTTATTTTTATAATTATTTTACCACAACCAGTCGCATAAATCGCATTGCGTGTAACTTACAATAAAAAACGCATAGAATGTGTGAAACGCATGGTATGGACTTTCGGCTATAGAATTAGTAATTCAGGGCCCAACTTTCTGCGTTCCGTAATCGTACTGAATGTATCAACCAAGCAGGGAGAACTCAATAAGGTGATAGAAAAATTACAACTCAATTCGCAGTGTTTTTTAAGAAAAACAGCATATTGTTACATAAATCGAAACGACCTATTATCGTTTAACAATAGAAACGATAAACAAAAGCCACCAGCTACACCAACACAATACACACGATACAAATACACACTAATGAACGTGTTGATTATCTAAAGCTGCACACACACACATATGTACAACGAACCTGGTTGTACCTGGTACCAACAACAACATGAAATGAAAGTAAACCATCTACAACATGTATGTGTCAAAATGGGATGGACAACGTAAGCAAGGTACACAAAAAATAATGTAGTAGCAATAGAGCTCTCGAGAAGGCGAGAACAAAAACCTTCCAAGGGCAACAAGGCCAGCAGTCAGTCTTGTGTGAAGACGCGTTGCAGTTGGAACGTACAAGCGACATTGCTTGCAAAAAGGTTGTCAGCAGAGAAGATCTAAGGAACAGTTGTTAGTGTTAACGCGGACAGAACTGTGAAATAGAATAGTGTGCAAGCAAATTGTTGTTGTATCGTTAAGTGTGAACAGTGGCACAAACGTAGTGTGAATAATAAAAAGAGTTTAACTGAAATTAAACACATATTTGTTTTTACTTTGTTTGCAATTAACGAACTCATATTTAAACGTTTTTAAAAAGGTAAAAACGTAACAATATATTTGTTGCTTGTTTCGGGGAGCTAGATTGTCAAATGAAATTCGCCGTGAGCCAGAAATGACAAAGGCGAATCCATATAATGACATAAAGTTGTTATTTTGTGTCACCACTTCTCCTTTGTTTCTTTTTGTTTATAAAAAAAATTAAAAAACAAATTTATTTTTTTTAAATACGGGCTGATTTGCGCTACCGCTAAGGTATGACGACCTTCAGAGGGATACTTGGAAGCATAAAAGCGGATTCTGCAAGAAAAGTTGTGTCCAAATATCCAAAATATTTAAATAAATTATAAATTATGTAGAATACAACTATAAAAGGAAATAAAAAATAATTAACAAAAAAATGTATATACAGTGAGCAAAAAAATGTGTACACTTATTGTAAAAAACTATTAAATAAATTATTCCACAGGATTTTGTTTAAGATAAATTTCTACAAAATCCGTTAGCCATAGTTAAAAAATCACCACTTTTTACACATTTTTTTGCTCACTGCATATACATTCTTTTGTTTATTTATTTTATATTTCCTTTTACATTTCTATTCTACACAATTTATAATTTATTTAAATATTCTGACTTTTCTTGCAGAATCCGCTTTTATGCTTCCCAGTATTCCTCTGAAGATCAAATTCATATAAATATATCTTGAACTGAGAATGATAAACATAGCCAGGGCGAACTCAATAAGCTTTTTTTTGTCTTAGAATATAGGTTTTAAGCTTTTTTTAGTCTTAAGGACAATAAATTTCTTTTTATGGATAATTTTTTGTTCATAAGTTATTTCGAGGTAGTAAGTGTAAGTTTTTTTGCTCACTGTACGCAAACAAAATATTTGACATTTATGTGGACTGAAAAAAGCAATCAGCAGGGCTGATAACATCACCTTCTATGAATTCGCCTTGAACACAGCCATACAGTAACGAACAAGGCGAATTCAATACGAGGTGGGAATAGTATTACAATAAGTACAACAATACAAAAACAACAGGGATTTTGTTTTTGTAAAAATGTACACATCTTGTCAAAAAAAATTAACCCTCAAACCTCCATAGGAAATTAGTTAAAGCAATTAAAAAAAACTAAATAAATTTTATATATTGAAAATTCTTATGAATTTTATTATTACATTACATAATACTGCAGCACCTGTAAATTAAAAAAAATATCAGCTGCAAACGTTATTTCTTATAATAACAAATTTTCAACAGAAGATTGGTCCAATTTGTTTTAATCCCTATATCCCAATCTTCAGAAAGAGAATTTGTTTTAAAAATAACACACAAGTTATTTCAGTCATAATTTAGGTACCTAGTTGGAGACATGAATTTTTTTTTTGGTAATTCATCACTCTTACCTAAATAACTATAAATATATGTATTCAGTGTTAAAGGCTTAAATATTGTTAATCATCTTGCAACAATTTTAATATATACATACTCTTCAGTCAGGATTATGATCTAGTTCCTCACACCACTTATGTTGTGCGTGTTAATTTTATATATGAGTGGCGGGACCTACAGTTTAAAGTCGACTCCGAGCGACAGATTTTTGAGAAACTTTTCATGGCAATTTTATTTACTCTCAGAGTTTTTGCCAGAAATCTACTGAGAGGAAGTCGCCGAAGAAATACTTTTTGTGTTTCAATTTGATGTCTGGCCTGGGGCTCGAACCCTGGCTTTTCGTCTAATAAGCCAACACACTACCTACTACGGCGACTTAATTCTAATATATAATTGGCTTTAAAATAGTAATCCTAAAGAATTTCCAGAGTGCGTATCGTTAAGGATACATGCGGTACATATGAGGGTTTATGACTAATATGAATACGAAATTGAATATCGAAACAAAATACACAAAAAACAAACATTTTTTTTGACATTGTTACTTACATCAGCTGGTAAACAAAACCCACCTCGTAATGAATTCGCCTTGGTAACGAAACAAAATTAGCCAGCACGTGAAAGGGACAGTTAATATTATGGAAAAGTATTTCTGTCTCTCTCTCCCTGATTGTAACTCTGTTTTGTTTATTTATGTTTTTTAGTTTTCAGAGTGGGTTTTTTATATTGGCGAGAGTTAATGAAAAATGTAATTTTTGTGTGAAACTATTAATAAATATTAAAATAACTAATAACAATTTTTAACTTTTTCTTTCAAGAAATTAAAAAATATTGGCAACTTTCAGCAAGAAAAATTTTTTATGAACAGTACGTCTTATTTTGATCTTGCAATATTTAGCTTCTTAATTACCTCTTGAGCAACAAACTATATTCATTGTGACCGAAAATCACAAACATTTCGATTAATATTTAAATATTTAAGAATCTTTAAATTTTCATTGAAGAAATTAAAAAAATTCCAAATTTTGCTTTTTTAACACAAAATAAATTTTCTGGCCAAAAATAACGACTTTGATTTAGTAACGATTGACAACACTGTTTTTTTTTTAAGGTTATTAAGTTACGAAAAATTGTTCATTGAAAAAAGGTGTACTTAACATTAATGCAATTAATAGAATCAAGATAAATATTGTAATATGTCGAATAGTCATTTATTTTTAAAATCGGGTTTTCCTAGAGCACCATTGCAGAATGGTCTAGGTCGTTATGTTTGTCAACTTCAAAGAGTTACTCTTAAATTTTGTAAAAATAATGGATCCAGCAAAGGAATGAGGTATTTTATGTATATGAGTAACATGACATATAATAATTAAATAATTTTAGAGAATTCATTGAAAGCAGCCTCGTAGACTTTGCTAAGGAAAATCCTGGCATAGTTGTATATGTAAAACCTAGGAGACACCGGACTCCTGTACTGATAGGTGAATATTGTAAGTACTGGAACATAAATGCTTGTTTTGTTATTGGTTTGATATACCTATTCTTATTTATATAGTAAATGGACAGCGGGAATGGATGAACTGTCGCAATTCTTCAAAAGAAGAAGTTTTGAAATGGATAGAATTATTAAAAACTCAGAACGGGTCTTCAAGTGCAATGCGGTTGCGAAAAATGTGGCACACAGATGTTCCATCAATTCAGGGCTTATGGACTCCATTTCTGTTACGAAGCCCTAATCATAGTCAGTTGTCCTTCCCTAATTCAGAATTATCCCACCCTACTGATATTGAACAATCAGCTACAGACAAATTGATTGAGTTATTTAAGGAGCAACAAAAGCCTTCAGATATAAGAAGTGAAAATCTGAACTGAATACGGCTTAATAAACAACTAATAAATTTCTTCTCATTCTATTCGCTTGTGACTGTATTTTGCAAATTGTTTTGTTTTAAATGCATACAGTTTAACACTATAATACATTATAAAATGTCTAAATGTCCACATTTCATTATTATTTTTTGTTTTGCAAAAACTAACATTGACATATTCACCTCAGTTTCTTTTTTACTGAATGTCAGAAATATCTATGAATTTGAAGGAGCATTTGTTAAGAACCAGTAATGGGCATGAAGACTTTCTAAATATTTTCCAAGAGATATCGTCAGATTTTAATTTGAGGTTTAGGTCGGAGTGGTAGCTCTGATATCAGAAAGCTCACGAGCACGCATAGCGGCCCGTTGTGCCGCCACAGGTGAACGCAGTCTCTGTACTGACCAAGTTCTACCAAAACCAGGCAAGAGTAGAAGTCGGTAAGCGCGGCAGGGTTGCACATCAAAGGCACGACTACCCTAAGCTGGAAAACCAGTCACAAAGTTCGATAAACGAAGCTATATCCTTGACATCAATAGATGATATCTCCGTCAAGCTGAAAAGAAATAGAGCCAAATAATCTATAACTGCACCTCGCAAGAGATGGACTCTGACAAAGAAAGTGGATAACAGTCTCCTCTTCCTCAGCGGATCTGCACCACGGCAGAAGTCGTTAAATTGAAGCCGTATCCTTTCCGCGTGTCTACCCATAACAATAACCTGTAAGCATGGCCACTGTAATTGATATGATTCCACGACCGAGTCTAAGTAACTGGTTGGTACGCCTTCTATCCATCAGGGGCCAGGTGAGTCTGGCGGTGGAGTAGGACTTATTGACCCAGGATAGGTTGGCGTCTAGAAAGAATTTCCGCGCAATGGCTAACTTGACCGAGGCGAGTGGCATACCCAAGTCGATTGGATAGGATTCCGGAAAGAGTGCACCAGCTCTGGCGAGCTCGTCGGCCTTGCAGTTTCGCGGAACGTTACTGTGGCCGGGGACCCAGACCAGTGAAACTGAAGCGCCCAGAAAGAAGGTCGAGACAGCGGCGACATTGCCTAACGATCCTGGAGTTATTTACATTATTTATTTACAACACTTGACCATGATTTTTTCTGTAACCAATCTCCGTCCATGAGCCATAAGTTACCTCAAATTTTAACCAACTAACACGTTAACTCACTATTGCACTTACGGCGGGTGTTCTAGCTGCGATAGAGTTAAAGATCTTACAACGGTAAATTTGCTCAATCTCTGGAAATATTTTTTATCACTCAAAAGTCTATTACGTCTGGGGTCTTCAAATGGTAAGCTAGTAAGATGGTTGACTATTTGATATGATATCCAAACTTACTTTGGATATGAGATCGAGTTTAAACTCTCCAATTAGATAATCTACGATTTAATCTTAAGTTAATTAAGTTTGAATTTTTTGAGTAGGAGTTTAAACCCTGTAGAACTGCTACACTTAAAAGCAAATATGGCAACGTTTTTCACAACGATTTGCTTTTGTATGGAACAAAAGAAACTGAACGCCATTTATCTTTAAGTAAAAAAAAATAACTTGAAAAATAAACATTCAAAATTGGGTTTCATATAATTCATAACTACTTAAATAATTGATTCGGTTATTTTGAAAGTGGTTCAAGTCCATTTAAAAAAAATTTATTTAATGATAACAATAATCACAATCCTATATAATCTTTCTTTATAAACAATTTAAGTCTAGTATCATTAAAATCGCTACAATTTGGGTCACTTGAAAATTAGCTAGTTAACGAAATGCATAAAAATTGTTTTGAAACTGGTTTAAGTCCATTGAAATCCATAAAATTTGCAGTAACATGGTTGAAAATTGTGCAACCCACTGAAAATAATGCAGATATTATTGACCATAAGTTTTTACTTTCAGGACATTCATTTTTGCCAAATGATAGTTATTTTGGACTGATAGAAATGGCTTTGAAGAAAAATAATTAAATGTATGTCCCCCAGGATTAATATGAAAAGATAAAAACATGTCGAAAGAGTAACAAATTCAAACGTGAAAATTTGTTTTCTACAAAACCTCTAGAAGAAGCAATTCATAAAAGATCAAAAAAGACTGGTGGCGAACCTGTAAATTGGCTAAGGATATGTTGGATGCGATTTATAAAAAGTGAACACTATAAAATGTTATATAAAGAATCTATGGAAGTGGATTCAGAGTTCAAAATACTTGATTTATTATTAATTTTTTATATTATTATTTATTATTATTTTTATTTTATTTTTATATTATTATTTATTATTATTTATTATTTATTTATTATATATTATTATTAGACCAAGGAACTTCAGCAAAATAAAATTAACACCATTATATAAAAATGAACGTCCCATTTCAACTCCTAAGTACAAGGATAACTAAGGAATCGCTATTACTATCACTAGTGGAGTAATTTTAAGTGAAAAAACTAACTTATAATAATATTAAACAAAGAAAACACTGTGGACTTATTCCTTTTCACAAACAAATAGTCATTTATTTAAAGTCATTTTATTAATTTTGAAAATGTTTTAAGTCCATTTGAGGTTCTGAAACACAGCTTATTTTTCTAGTAACGTTTACAAAACGTATTACGTTATATATTCTAACATGTTTAAGGTCACAAAGCCATAAAAACAACTTCATACCAGTTAACAATATTTTTGAAACAATTCAAACGCAAACTTTTAAATATCTCAATATAAGAAAAATTGGACTTAAACCACTTTCAAAAAACGGCTCAATTGTCTTATTCGGGTTTATTTCACCTAAACGTTTTTTAAATAAACTACAAATTTGTTGGCCGTTTAACTAGCAAATAAAAGTAATATTAAGTAAATTCAAAAACTCAATACGAAGATTAAAGTTAATTTAATCGTTGATCTCAAACTCAAAAAATGGCCCTAAGTGTACCACGTCCAGAACACCAGAAGTTATGTTTGGCGTTATAATCAGCGGCTGCTAGAACACAAGGTCCGAGAGATTTATATGTATTGTTACGTTTTTACCTTTTTAAAAACGTTTAGAATATAAGTTCGTTAATTGCAAACCAAGTAAAAACAAATATGTGTTTATTTTCTCTTAAACTCTGTCGTTTACACTACTTTTGTGTGCCACAGTATGCAACTTGAACATAACAATAATTGCTTTATTCACTTTACTAGTTCACTATTCGCTATTCTGCTTAAGCAGCAGCATGGCATATTTATAAGAGGTAAGAGCAAGTCAACAGCTGACGAGTTTTTGAATGTCAAAAAAAATGTTTGTTTTTTGTGTATTTTGTTTCGATATTCAATTTCGTACTTATATTAGTCATAAACCCTCATATGTACCGCATGTATCCTTAACGATACGCACTCTAGAAATTCTTTAGGATTACTATTTTAAAGCCAATTATATTAAAATTTTTGCAAGATGATTAACAATATTTAAGCCTTTAACACTAAATACATATATCTTTATAACTGCAACCTAGATTTACTATATTTATAGATATTTAGATGAAAGTGATGAATTACCAGAAAAAAAGAAAAATTTCATGTCTCCAACTAGGTGCCTAAACTATGACTGAAATAACTTGTGTGATATTTTTAAAACAAATTCTCTTTCAGAAGATTGGGATATAGGGATTAAAATAGATTGGGCCAATCTTCTGTTGAAAATATGTTTTTATATAATTCAAGAGAAAATAGTTTAAATAAGTATTCAATTTCAAAATTCAGTCATAAAATACATATAAATTAGGTACAAATTTTAATTGGTACAATAATAAATAAGAAATAACGTTTGCAGCTGATATTTTTTTTAATTTACAGGTGCTGCTCTATTGTGTAATTTAGCTTAACATAAAAATCATAAGAATTTTCAATGTATAAAATTTATTTAGTTTTTTTAATTGCTTTAACTAATTTCCTATGGAGGTTTGAGAGTTAATTTTTTGACATACTGAGTGCTCTTTAACGAAAACAAAATGCCTGTTGTTTTTGCATTGTTGTACTTGTTGTAATGTTGCGGCTACCTCTTATGAATATGCCATGAGCAGCAGTTACCCACACGTAACGTAACGTACCGTAGCGAACGTTCTCTTTTTAGCATATGGAGAACAATGTAAACGCTTACCCAAACGTTCTCTCTCGTTAGCAAAACGGAACGATCTGTATAATGCTGTAGTTACCCAGACGTAACGTAACGTACCGTAGCGAACGTTCTCTTTTTAGCATATGGAGAACAATGTAAACGCTTACCGAAACGTTCTCTCTCGTTAGCAAAACGGAACGATCTGTATAAAACAGAATTCTCCCACGTTTTACGTGACATTTAAACATGAGAGAGGATGAGCAGTGTTGCCACGAAAAAAATATTTTAACCAACATTTGTGAAAAAATCACCAAATAAGGAAAAATATACCCAAAATTAAATTCGCATTTTTTTATTTTATTTTTTTTCAAATTTAAGTTATAATTGAGAAAAAAAGAAAAAAATTAACAATATAAAATTTTAAGCTTACTAATTAATTAATTTTAACAAACAAAGCAAAAGCTATATTTGTAAGAAAAATAGTAACCAAATCTACACATTGAACAAAAAAATAACCAAAAACGGCAACACTGATGATGACTGCAAATGTCTGTATACCAATTCCTTTACATTGTGTTGTGTTCGTTTGTGTGTTGCTTTGTGTTTTGTTTTGTTTTTATTTACATTCTTCGTTGACATATGTCCCGTTTTTAATGTTTCGATAACTACGGCTACGTACGTTACGATTTTACGTTTTTACGCTTGGGTAACTCATCATCAGTGTTGCCGCTTTTTGTTCAATGTGTATATTTTTCCGGATTTGGTTATTATTTTTCTTATAAATATAGCTTTTGTTTTATTTGTTGAAATTTATTAATTAGTAAGACTATAAATTTATTTTGTTATTTGTTGTTTCTTTTTTCTCAATTATAATTTAAATTTGAAACAAATAAAATAAAAAACCGCGAATTTAATTTTCCGCATTTGGTGATTTTTCACAAATGTTGGTTACAATATTTTTTTTCGTGGCAACACTGCTCATCATATCTCATGTTCAAATGTCACGTAAAAACGTGGGAGAATTCTGTTTTAAGCTCTAGTTATGCTACCGGAACGTAATGTAACAGTAATGTGCACGGAACGTAAAAATGTAAGAGCAATTATAGAACGTAAAAACATAATCATATGTTATTAGGTAAACAGAACAATAAAAGAAATAAAAATTGCAAAAACTAAAAGACAAAAATTCAGATATGGATACAGAAGATATGTTTTTGGGTTTGAATTTTTATTTTATTATATTTATTATTATTTTTTAAACAAACTTAATATTAATTTCAGATTTTAAAGTCTCATTTTCACTCTTGTTATCACTTAATACAGCGCCTTTTGTTTTACTTTAATTCAGCTGTTAACCAGTATTATCACTACAGAGTTTTTAGCTTCATTTTAACGATTTTTTATTTATTTAAAGGTACTTATTAAAAGTTTTATGTACTGTTTCTGTAAGCCAAACAATTTCACTTTCACTCAAACAAAAACACTAAATTTAGTTTGTGTTGAGGAAAACAAACACAAAATTGAGTGCTTTTGATTGTATTTTCCATATAAATAGACAAACGCGTGAAATCGTTTATTTTACAGAAACAGGTCAGGTATTTCGGAAACCAAATTTGTATGAACGTTAAAACGTAGTTATCTTCTCTAATAAAAGTAAAGTGAAATGCTTTTCAAACGCTTTAATTAGTTGAAAATATATAACTATATTTTTCTAATTTAAAATAAAAATAAACACTACCTACATAATGTAATAGTAAAATAATGTTGATTTTTTTTAAATTATAAAAGTTTATAATGAAATAAATTATAATTTGGGTTTTTAAAATAGGTGAAATTTTATTAAAAGAGAATTCCACATACAGACAAACATAACATACATACATAATGTAAATTCTGTTTATAATTTCAATTTTCTGTTTTGGTGGTTTTTAATATTGACATGTTGTTAACACTGCTAAACAGTTGTTACATAAAAATGTAAGAAAATTCAATTTTTACAGATTCTTTCGTTCCGATTAATGTAATGTAATGTAATGTAACATTACATTTCTATAACCATTCGTATTGCTTTATACATAACAAAAACGATCAGATGTTTCTTACTGTTGCAGTTACATTCCGTTACGGTAGCATAACTAGGGCTTTACACTTCTGCTCGCGTAAACACTAACAACTGTTCGATCGTCAAACCACGACTTCTTCACACGCAACTTCACACAAGGCTGACTGAATTCTTACTGACTCGTTGCTTGCCTTGTGTTGCCATTTTATATACGCACGTAATCAGTATGATGAACGTTCTCGATGTGGAAGGTTCTTGTTCTCGCCTTCTCGAGAATTCTATCGCTATTTCATTTTTGTTTGCGTACTTTTCTTATGTTGTTGCTTTACGTGGAACGTGTTCGATGTATTTGTTAGTGTGTGTTTGTGTCGTGTGTATTGTTGCGTTTTCGTTATCTCACTTTCATACTCATGGTCCTTGTTTTTGTAGCTTTTGCTTATTATTTTCATGTGAAATGATATTAGGTCGTTTCCATTTCCGTTACAGTATATTGGTCTTCATGTCGTTGTTCAGATCTTCAAGCAGTTCATCGGTTGACAATAATCGATTTCGGTAATATGTAAGAATTATGGGTATCATTGGCAGGGATCATTCACGGATTATTTAAAAGATTTATATATCTATCCTGAAGAGTCTTGACAGTTTTGTGAATAATGGAGCGTTTTAAAAAGGTACATATGTAGTGTGAATATTGTTGTGGTGTGGGTTTTTCAAGGATGAGTCGCTTTTTGGCATTTATTAACGCATACACATACATCGCACAATGAGTGTCCTGATGGTACTAAGATAGGAATCTAGTTAGGATTTATCTGACCTCTTTCAAGTGGATTCATTATCCCATCTTTTCTTCGTAAATTAGTAAATATCAGGGAACTCAAATGTGGATAACGGTTAAAGGTTTCCCTATCTCCTCCAAAAATCACCATCTTAAATGTGTTTCAGAAAAATGGCACTGATACTAATCTGAAAATCTAAGATTCCGAATAGATTTTACTTCCGAACTTGATGCAAGACTTTGATTCGTCGCTGAATACTTGGACAACGTTCTCTGGGAACGACAATTTTGAGACAACATCAATTTAACATAACCAAAACTAAAATGGTATGCTGTAACAGTTTTGACTTCGCCTACTTGTATATAATATAACAAAATGGACTACACATGTCTAATTTTTGTCAGTTGATTCATTTTACCAAAAAAATTGCGGAAAAATAAAATATAATATAAAAACAGTAAAAAATAGCAATTGTAAATACAAATTAATAAAAATTATAAATGAAATAATTATAAAAACTTTTTATACACGATTGGCATTGAAATTTAATATTTCTATCCATATTCTAGCAAAATTTTCATTTTTTGTGGTTTGAAGATATGGTTATTGATATTTTAACAGCTCTGGTGTCTTTGAAAGACTTTCTGTTTTGAATACAATAGTGTTTAAAATGTGTATGTCTAGAGATGAATGTTAGTAAGAGAACTGGTTATTGTTATTAATGCTGCTGTAAATGTAAATAGCACTAATACCGTTGTTGGGGCAGTAGCTTTGCTGCTGATATTGGGCGATTTTTCATGAAAGTAGTAAAATATTGTTACGTTTTTTACCTTTATAAAAACGTTTAGAATATGAGTTCGTTGATTGCAAATAAAGTAAAAACAAATATTTGTTTAGTTTATGTGCCACTGTTACAACTCCAACAATAATTGCTTGTTCACTATTCTACTTTATGCTTCTGTTCGCGCAAACACTAACAACCCCGATAAATCTTCACAATAGCGATCTTTAAACTTCGCACGCAACTGCACACAAGACTGACTGAATTTCTGAAAAATTTTTGGTTCGGAGAAATTACTTGTTTACTGACAGTTTTCTGCAGCATGATTCACCCCTTTCAGAAACTTTGTTCGTGAAAGCAGTGCTGTCATAATTAATTGAAAATTTGTGTCCAAATAAAGAAATAAAAAATTAATATTTATAACAAAAAGTAAACAGTATTTGCGGTGAATTATTTATTAAGAATAAAAACATCTTGTTTTGCGATGGATATAAATCATTTGCTACTCTTGTTCGCCATTGAAGTGTCCAAAGTAAAATTACTTGCAAAATATATTTATGAAAAACGAAAATCAAAGATAAACAAGAGGACGGCTGTAAGACCACTTTTGAAACAAAGAGAAGCCAAAGGGTATTTTCACTCACTAGTTTCCGAAATGCGTTTAAATGACAGATTCATTTATAAATTTTCATCGCATGGACCCTGGGACTTTCGATGAACTTCTGCAAATATTGGTGTATTGTATAAATTTCATATGGTGTGGCAACCTTTTCTAAAATGGTTCGGACCAAATTTAAAATTAATTTAATTCACACTGAGAGTTGTTCGCACAAAATAATTTCTCTCGCTCTCTGAGAGGAACGTCAAACTCCAATAAAAAATTTTGTGCGAACCAAAAATGTTTCAGAAACCTGTGGGTGAACCAGGCCTTACTGACTCTTGCCTCCTTTGTCTTGCCCTTTTATAGTCCAACACAAACAGTCTAACGAACGTTCTTGAAGTAGAAGGTTCGTGTCCTCGCCTTCTCGAGAACTCTATCGCGACCACATTGTTGTTTGTGCATTCTGCACACTTGTCTATCCCTTTTTCTCTTGTTGTTGTTGGTTTACTGGGAAGGTATTCGATGTATTTGTTAGTGTGTTTTTGTATCGTGTGTACATATTGCCTCTTGTTGCGTCTTTGTTTTTGTAGCCTTTGCTTATCGTTTCCTTGTGAAGTGATATTAGGTCGTTTCCATAAATAGAAACATGATTGTACATGTTCATTTTATGTGTATTATTTTGCAACGAATGATTGGACGGACAGAATGAGTGTGTGCACGTTTCCTCATCTACATCCCTGAGTATAAATTGACTTGTTTTATGGATTTAGAAGTCATTCTTGTGCTAGAAATCGTTACAGTTGTATTTACAAATTCAATATTAAAGAAAAAATGGCTGGTTTTATTTGTGAATTTTGTAGAAAGGTATTCACTCTGAATACGAATTTAAGAAGACATCATAGATTATATCATGATGGACCATCCACATCTTGTAAATGCAACAAGTACTTCTTAAACCAACTGAATTAACAACAACACATGGAGATGGAGGAAAAACATTTAATACTGCTAATTGTACTGACTGCAATCAACATATTCCTAAGACAATTCGCGCTATCATATTCGAACAAATGCTCATAAACTTAATTGTGCTGGCAAAATTCGAAATGAAGATAATGGTGTTGATATTGATGACGATGAAGTAAAATGCGTTCGATCAATGTTTAATAATCGCATCATTACATATTTTATTGGAAATAATAATAAAACGGATTTAATACCTGAGATCTTTTTATCGGGAATTAAATTCAAAGTGGTTAAGCTGTTAACAACATGATAATATAAAATTCAATCTGGAGATATTTAGCGAATACATGCTGGTTAAAGAAGAGGAGAATTTATGTTACATCGAAGTGAAATCACATCAGACTAAAATGATTATAATTAATCTCTCATCATCAACTACAAATGATATTCTAAATATTTACAAAACACAATGTGATGTTATTGTTAAAAAATGAGTGAATTCCAGGAACGTGATAGCGTATGGACATTAATACAAATATTACGGATAGAAATTAATATAAATAAATACCAGTGCATAAAAGGTTCGCAGTATATCCCTCTACCAACCCCAATACAAAAGAAACATGCATGCATCAATGTTCAAAACAATGATCAATATTGTTTCAAGTGGGCTATTATATCAGCAATGTATCCTGTTAATAACAATACTAATAGAAGCATCTATATATATAAAAATTAATGTATTTATTTTTTGTGGGTTTGTTGAAGTCCACAGACTGAAGTTTTAGCAGTACCTTCCTGTATGTCTGGAAGGAACTATAGGCTACTTTTTATTTTTAAATTTCAACTAGGCGAGGTACCACGCCCACATAACCAATAAGTATTTAATGTCGCATATCTCATAAATTGCAACAGCTAGATTCCTCAAATTGTTTATGGACAACTTTGATATCTATATGAACAAAATAGGCAGACGTGCTGTAATGGGCGTGTCACCTCCTACAAAAATATTAAATTAATATATCTAAGAAAATATAACAGTTAGAGTCCTAAAATTTTGTCGAATCCACTTTAGTATCAATATGAATATTTTAGACAAAAATGGGCTGACTATCAAAAGGGGGCATGGTACTTCCCATATGAATTAAATTTAAAACTTATATCGAATTGTACACGGGCAACACTGAAATCCATATGAATAATGTGGAAAAATTTCCGGACTAGCAATAAGAGAGAGTCCCTTCCAATATCCAAAATATGATTCAAAAGTTCGTGTACATGGAAAACTATTAGAGCTAGAATCTAGCATGAACCACTTTGACACACATATATGAACATTTCGGGTTAGTGAAATAAATGGACTCTATTTTTATATAAATTCTTAAACAGAAAGTAAATACTAAAAATCATATATCTGATAAACTATTGCAGCCAAAGTCATGTGTATTGCCTGTTCATTCCAATACCTGTTTTATTATGTTTGTAAAAATACGCATAGAGGGACATGTGTAACTTAGGTGCCATTAACAGTAGCCACAGACCATTGATGACACTATACTGCCTTAATTTATTAACTACCTACAGCATACATAATTTTTTTAAAACCAATTGTTACCTGTGATTATATAATACAGACAAACCTTTATGGCCACGCCATTTATGGTCACCCTAATAAAAAAATATTAAATACTTTTTATTGCCCAAAATTTTTTATTTTGAAAATAAAAAAAATTGACCTGTTATGGTATATTTGCCTAATAATGATTGAAAGGAAGTACTTATGTAAATAGTACTTACAATCTTTTTCGCAAATCATTTGAATCCCAGATTCTAAACGGGTTAAATATTTATTTTGTGAGTGATCATATTGTGATAGAATAAAAACAAAAAAATGCCACCTAAAAAATCTTCGCTTTCTAAACGCACCAAAAATGCAGCTAATTTACAATCACAAAGGGCTGACGAAACTCTCGAAGAACGTGATGTTCGTCTGAGTGTTGAAAGGTCTAGAGCCTCCACATCTAGAGCTGCTGAAGCTCCAGTTCAACGTGATGAACTTTTAGAAAGTGAAAGAATACGATCGCAAAGAGCAGTAGCTGCAGAAAAACCAGATCAACGAGATGTACGTGAAGAAAGAGAGAGACTACGAGCATCAACATCTAGAGCTGCGAAGACACCTGATCAACGTGATGCACGTCTTAGAAGAAAATGATCCCAATCATCAAGATCAAGAACTGATGAGATGCCGGATCAACGCAATGTACGCCTAGAAGGAGAGAGACTACGAGCATCAACATCTAGAGCTGCCGAGACGCCGGATCAACGTATTACTTGAATTCAGAGTCAGCGACGTAGAGCCGCAGCATTAATATCGACCGAAACTTTGAATGAACGAAACGAACGTCTTGATAATCAACGAATACGATAATCGGCTTTAAGAGCTGTTGAGATATCTGAGGAACAAGATGAATGCCGTGAAGAAAACCGCAATAGAATGGCACCTAATCGTCGAAATGTTTTTGACCAATACGAATGCATATGATTTCATTATAGCTCGGAAATGAGCTATATGGAAGATATATTAGTCGCAATTGGTCCCATGGATATGTCGATTTTGCACTGCTTATAGATACAGGAATGAAGCTCCAGGAATGTGTTTGCAAATGAAAAAATTGTTTTACCAGCACTACTTCCACCACCAGAACCATTGCAATCACTTATGATAGTTAAGTCAAAGAAAATTGCACGACTATATTACAAATATTTATTTAAAATTATCTTATTCTTTCCAGGAACGAATGTGAATTCACAGCATTTTTTAAGTAAAATACGAAAATATAATTCATGTTTTCAGAAGACGTCGTTCGGAGCTACTAAAGTTGTACGAGATAACTTTATGCCAACATTCCGTGTGCAAGGGCAAATCAATCATCGAATGGGATCGATTTTACCAGTTCCAAATGAAGAACTGAAGTTTCTACAAATTTATTTTATGGGTCAATTGTAATGTCTTTTAGAGAGTGAAGTAATTTTATTTATTATATTAAAAGAGTTGCCATTTACATGGTATATAAATAAGTACTAAATAATACATTTGGGCATTATTTTACATATACATCTTTCCTATTCAGATATAATTACAATTCTTAAAATAAATTTAAAAATATGTGTTTCTAATAAAGTAGTTTTTCGTACTTAAATAATAATTACAATGTTGTTATTGTTTTGATAATTACAAATACAATTGATAATACAATTTACAAGCTTGACTTTTTTGGTTCCTTGACAATTCTGCCACTTCTTGTAACATAGCTATTTTTATTATTTTCTTGAACATTCAACGGAATTTCAATACTTGCTTCATTTGGAATTTCTTCCTCATTAGGCACTTTAACTTTTTCATCATTATTAAGAATTTTATTTTCAATTTCAGTTGTTTTAGTTACATTAGGATTTTCAATTAATTTGTTGTCTAAAGTTGTTCTTATGTGTTCCTGATTTCTCCTGTAAAAAGTTTCATTGTCGTCTTGTATTAAAAATGATTTTGGTTCCTTGCAATTATCCATTATACGTCCTGGAAACCAACAGCTAGTGGGTGTTCTCTTAAACATCACCCTATCACCCTTTTCAATGGGTCTTACTATTTTTATTATAATTATCGCAATACTTCTGAATGCTTGCATTTAATTCCCTCTTGTACTTGTTGCGGTCGACGACCTTTGGTCGAAAATTTAGAGTTAAGGAAGGAATTTTTGTCCTAAGAGATCTCGACATTAATAATTCCGCAGGACTGGGTAAGTTTCCCTTAGGAGATTTACGATAATGCATAATGCTAGGTAAGGGTCCGATTTACCTTCGTAAGATTTCAATAATAACTTTTTAATAGTTTGAATCGACCGCTCCGCCAAGCCATTGGATCTAGGTAATTATGGACAAGACGTTTTCAGGTCAATTCCCCAATCTTGACAGAATGTTCTAAAATCTCTAGAATTAAATGGAGGCCCATTATCCGTTACCAAAATATGCGGAATATCATGTCTTGAAAAAATAGATTTAAGTTTGAGTATAACTTATGAGCTGTTATAACCAGAGCTCAATGATTCCAATTCAATGTATTTGGAATAATAATCGACTACAAGTAAATACATATTTTTGTTAAATTCAAAAAGATCACACCCTAATTTATACCATGAGGTGACAATTCAGATTTTGGATTTGAGTTCTGATATCGTATACAAATCTCACAATCTGTAACAATATTCTCAATGTCGTTATAAATATTTGGCCAATAAATTGACTGACGGGCTAAATCTTTGCATCGCTGCATACCTAAATGACCCTCATGTATTTTACTCAAAATAGATTTCCGCAAACCCTTTGGTATTAAGATCTGATGGTCCTTCATTTTAAAATAAGGCATAACATCTTGATCAACATTTTTCTTGCTCATTGGCCATCCATTCTCCAGATAATGAAATAATTTCCTAAAAGTTTCATCATGGTTAGAATGTTCCCTTACATCACCTATATTTGAAAATGGGGTTTCCAAATGTGAAGCCACGAAGTTGCAGTGTAGTGAAATCTCATTGTCCATTTCCGTAAAAGTTGTCCCCTTTAGTGGAGCTCTGGACAAAGTATCTGCTATATTCAAATTTTTACCAGGTTTGAAAACCACTAAAAGATCATAATACTGCAAGCGTAGCATAAACCTTGGCAACCTGGCCGGAATTTTATAAAGAGGTTTTTAAAATAAATTAACAAGAGGCTTGTGATCGGTTTCGACTGTAACTTTTGAACCGTAAACAAATTGATGGAATCTTGTGCACCCAAAAAATATGGCAAATAGTTCTTTTTCTATTTGTGCATATTTTTGTTGGGCCTCTGTTAATGATACTGATATACTGATACATATGCAATAGGGTGTTTGTCATGCATAATTGTAGCGCCCATAGCGAATTTCGATGCATCAACTGACAAAGTTAAATCCCTTTTGGGATCAAAATATGTTAGAACAGGCGATTTAGTAATTTAATGTTTAAGATTCTCAAATTCCTCCTCGTGTTTAGACGACCAATGCCACTGAATTTCCTTCTTTAAAAGCTCCCTCGAATATTTGTTCTTTGACGACAAGTTCTCTATAAAAGAACCGAGATAGGTAATCATACCTAAGAAACGTTGTAATTCCCTAACATTACCAGGTCTAGGCATATTAATGATCGATTTGATCTTCTCCCCATCGGGTTTTATACCAGTTTTATCAAAAATGTGTCCTAAAAACTTTATTTCAGTTTGCAACAACTTGCATTTGAATTTGTTTAATTTCAATCCAACCGTGTTGGCTCTTCGAACAACCTTTTCCAGAATTTCAAAATGTTCCTCTCTTGAACTTGAATGAATTAAAAAATCTTCGATATAAATAATTAACCCTGAAATATCTCCAAATAATTTTACCATCTCCGCGTGAAATATTTCCGGTGCTGCGTTAATACCAAAAGGTAACCTCAAAAAACAATATCGACCATAAGGCGTATTGAAAGTGCACAATTTTGAAGATTTCTCATTTAATAAAATCATCCAAAAGCCACTGTTGGCGTCTAGCGAGGAAAAATAATTAGACCCATGTAATTGAGACTTATAGTCCTCAATATTAGGGAAAGGATAGTGAGGACGCAAGACGGCTTTGTTCAGATTTTGGTTTTGATACGATAACTATAGAACTCACCCACTCTGTTGGTTCACTGACCTGCTTAATAACATTTAAAATACACATTCTTTTCAATTCAATTTTCAATTTATCAAGTAATTTAAATGGTATTTTGCGTGGAGGATCCACTACAGGGGGAACGTCTTCACGTATTTTCAAATTACATTTACTTTGCAAAAGGCCAAGACCATTAAATACATTAGAATAGTTTTCAAGTAATTTATTCATAGTTATTACATTTATATTTTTAATTAGTTTCAATTTAATAGCAGAGACAAGACCAATAATATTTTTACAATCAATGTTAACAACATAAAATTTAATATTATAACTTTGGTTTTCATAACCTACTGTAAGATTAACAGCACCTAAAACTTTTAACAGTTCACCACTGTATGTAAATATTTTAATATTGGTCTCTCTCAACAAATGTTTTACATTTAACATTCTCATCGTTTCAAATGATATTATATTGGCCTGTGCCCCTGTGTCCACTTGATATACAATTTTATTGTTGTTTATCATTACCTCAATCTTCCACTCAGCAGCTGTTATTGTTTTTTAGAAAGAGCGCCAATAAACAGGTTTTCTTCTTCTTCATCAATTTCGTTTTCATTTTCATCAGCACTTACATATTTAATGTATTTTTTCTTTAAAAAGCACATTTTCTCAAAATGTCCTATTTTTCCACAATGGTGACATTTTGCTTTCAATGCAGGACATTTATTACGATGATTTTGGCCACACTTAGTACATGGCATATTGGTCTGTTCTTTTAATATAATTAATAATAGGCTCGCCATCATCTATTTGTTGCAGCATATTTGCATTTTCCCTGGCTTTTGCCATGTTTTTTGCGATGTCTACTGCTTTTTCAAGAGTAATACCACCTTCCGAAAGCAGCCTTTCCCTTACATTGTTCATTTTGGCAGACAAACCGCAGGTAAACACGTCTCTTACCAAGCTTTCAGGAAGGGATCCAAATTCACAGCTTAAACTTAAGTTTTTTAATAAAGTCACATGCTGACTTCATAAACGCAGTTTGCAATGTAACCTTACAATGCATGGTGTTCATAAAAGCTGTAAAATTTGTTTAGGCAATGCCTCATGTTCATTATTGCATGGGAATGCTTTTCAGTGCGCATTATTTGTCAATTTCGGGCATGGTTTTTATTTGTGATTCTTTGTAAATATTTACATTTATTGGCGGCAAAAATTTTGTGATAGAAATGGCAAATTTGTAGTAATTTATTTTTTTTATATATAAATACAAATGCGATTTAACATTTAATTTTTTGTACATAGTGAAAAAATGGAATCATGAAAGGAAAAAGCTACTCATTTAAATGCGTTTGAAGAATGAGCCAGACTTCACTTAAAAAAGAAAAGAAACTCGGTAACCGTGAATAGGTCATCTGTGGCAATTTTGCTGTTTGGTGGAAAATTCTCATGATTGGCTGATTATCAGTTATAAGCTTAAACGGACGAGTGAACAAATAATCATGAAAATGTTGTACGGAAAAAACTATTGCCAGCGCTCCTCTATTAAGCTTTGAGAAATTTTGCTCCGCTGATGCGTAAGCAATTGGCCTTTCACGACCGTCGACAATGTGCGACAATATACCCGCAATGCCCGTTGAACTTGCTTCGCATGCTTATTGGACCTCCAGGTCAGGGTTGTATGGCATTAAAACACATTCACTTCCCAATTCCTTTTTTAGGGTATCAAACGATTTTTCACACTCGGTAGTGCATTTAAATCTAGTCTTTTCTTAACAGTTGTCTCAAAGGTGTAGTTACTTTCGATATGTTTGGTATAAAACGCGCATAATATGTTACCATGCCCAAAAACCGTTTTACATCATTTGCGTTCTTAGGGGTAGGCATGTTCAATATTGCGGAAAACTTCGAATGTGACTTCTTTATCTTATGTTCCAGCACATGATCTAAAAATTCTATACTCCTGAAAAATGAGCATTTCGCACTATTAAGGTGTAGATCAAATTCCCTTAATCGGCTCAAACAAGCTTTCAAATTGTATGTGCACTCTTCCATTGTACGTCCACGGACAATTATATCGTCAAAATATGATTCAGTTTTTTGTATATCACGTAAAATTTGATCGATGATTCTGTTGAATTCTGATGGAGCAGTTTTAATACCAAATGATAAACGATTCATCTTGTAAGTACCCCGATGGGTTGATATTGTCTGTACAATTGCAGACTCTTCATCAACAGGTATATGCAAATACGCCTTGTAAAGATCAAGTCTACAAAAAAATGTAGAGTCACGAAGACTATGAAAAATATCACTAGTTTTCCTAATAGGATAGTGTGAATCCATAAGGCGTTCATTCACTCCTACTTTGTAGTCCACACAAAGCCTTACACCCCCATCAGCTTTAGGTATAACGACCAGTGGCGAGCCCCAGTCACTATTTATTGTCCTGGAAATTATACCAGATTTTTTCAGTTCATCCAACTCTTTATCACCGCGTTGGATCAATGAGTACGGAATTGTTCGCTCCCTGGTATAACTTGGGGAACGTTCTCACGCAATTTCAATGAAATCTTATACTGGTGGATACATCCTATTTTCTGTTCGAACCTCAGGAAATTCTCTAACAATATCATCAATTGCACTCACCTCTTTAATAACATTTGTTGTAGTGATGTCTAAATTATTTAAATTGATTCCCAGTCGCCTGATCCAAGAAGGACCTAACAATGCAGAACAGAAATCACGTGCGATGTATATCTCATCGGTTATTTCAACATTATTATATTTTGCACGTACTATAATTTTACCATCAGATACAAATGTTGTTTGGGTGTATGAACGGAAAACTATCTTTGTTGGAAGTAGTGGTGTATTAATTTTCAGTTGCCTAAATTGACTCCTAAATTGATATCCTGAGCCAGAATCGACTTCGAATTTCAAATTTTTTCCTTCGATATTTATTTCAGCATAATACTGTTTTGTATCTGTATTTAGCTCTGATCTGTTTTGATACACATTGACAACCTTGTATACGCCATAGTCCTCATTTTCTACATTCTGCACATCTGCATTCTGAACTTCGTCCTGGTGACGTTGTCCAACTAGTTGACATTTTTTTCTGTAATGTGGAAATACATACCTTCACGACATGCCCTTGTTTGTTGCAGCCCGTACATTTGAGTTCCTATCTGATCGACACTGCTTCGCAAAATGGTTATTTCTTCCGCAACTCAAGCACAACCCTTCTATACCCAACTTCTTATAATTGACCGCAGTTTTCCTTTTGCTGATTTTTGTGTTTCATCGGGTTGGGAACTGAAGCCTTGTTAATTACTGATATTGCTGATGTTGTCAACGTAATTTCCCTCGCGTTTGCTTTTGCGGCCTCCAAAGCTATTGCCTGCGACACAATTTCTCCAAATTTTGTAGATTCTGATTGTAATAGTTGTACTCGCAAATTATTGTTGGTTATGTCTCTAATAAATTGGGCGCGTAAAAACAGATCGGCCACTGATGCACCACATGCACATGGTGACAAAAATTCACATTCACTTATATCCGCTTTAATGTTGCTACAAATTCTGAAACGGATTGACCTTCTTTTTAGTACTTGAACAGAAATTGGCCTTCCAAAAGAGCTAACAATTCATCGTAGGCAATTGTATTAAGTGGTTTTGGTGAAGCCAACTCCGTCACCATCTTAAAATTTTTTGCACCGATGGAGTTTAGCAAAAGTTTTGCACAATATTCCTTATTGTTGGAAATGCCCTTCATTTCGACGTAATTTTTAAACCTTTATATATAATTCTTGTATGTTTCTTTGGTTATGTCGAATGGTAACAATGCGGTGTTTACATTATTATTTTGCACCGTATTACTTCTTGTATTTTGTACTGCATTTTCATCATGGCGTTCCATCATTCGCTGCATTTGTACAAGCAGATTTTGTTGTTGCTGCAAAAACTGATTTAATTGCGATGCATCCATGACGAGCGTTTATACTTGTATGTATTTGCACTTATGATTCAGTTTCATCTCGTCGCCAATTTGTTATGGTTTTCCAAAATAAAAGAAGACTTTTATTCAGTTTAAAAGGTTCTTTAATAAACAATCAAAAGTTTCTTTATATAATATTAATGAAGAGTTTATTCTTTGACATTAGAAGAAAAGGATGCGTGCCTTAAAAACCATTCAAAAGCAAGAGTATAACAACAAGTAAAAAACCAGTCAGTACATTGGTTCCGACTACTTATTTGATTTGACTAAGCTGCCAGATCAAAGGTTATCACAATCTACAATTGATGATGTGCCAATTTTGATGGTTGGTGATCCAGTAGCGTCACGTGACATAATTGTTCGTCGCCGTGACGATAGAACAAACAGAATAGCTGAAACTCATCGCTTATATGATGCACTTCAGTAACAAGTTGAAATTCTTTAAAATCTTATCTTATTGTATACCAAATCTAATCATAATTTAATTTATTTGTTGCTTTTTAATTACAGATCAACAAACGATGAAAAAGTGAGTGGAATGGATTTCTATGCATATCGCATAATGATACGCCAGAATACCATAAACAATATCCTAAACTGCCGGAAATTATTTCACCAGTACATTGTTGACATGTATGCCAAGACAGAAAGGAGCGCCTACAATATATACGCCATAATCAGGCCAAAATACGTGCCGACAATTATATTCACCTTCGAGATGCGTTGAATAATCAAAATGACTTTAACCCGAATGAACTTGGACAAGCCAGTATACTACCAGCAACGTTTACAGGTAGCCCACGATACATGCAGGAATATTCACAGGATGCAATGACGTATGTGCGATCATATGGACGGCCGGATTTATTTATTATATTTACCTGCAATCCTAAGTGGCAAGAAATAATATCAGAGTTGTCTTCGGGCCAAACTCCAATACATCGTCATGACATAACTGTACGTGTGTTTAAACAAATATTAAAATCTTTTATGAATTTTATTGTTAAAATGCGTGCTTTTGGTGAAACGAGATGTTGGATGTATTCGGTCGAGTGGCAAAAGCGGGGATTACCGCATACACATATCCTAATTTGATTGGTTCAAAAAATTATGCATGATCAAATTGATGATGTAATTTCTGCGGAAATACTGGATCCTAGCACTGATCCCGATCTGCATGAAATTGTCATCAAAAACATGATTCATGGTCCATGTGGAATCATAAATTCAAATTCGGTATGTATGGCAGACGGAAAATGCAGAAAAAAATCTCCCCGACAATTGCTTAAAGATACAATTTCTGGTATTGATGGATATCAACTTTATCGTCGTCGTTCTGTGGAAGATGGTGGGCAATCTGTAATGTTAAAGGTACGTGAAAATGAAATTGAACTTGATAATCGCTGGATAGTACCGTACTGCCCACTGCTTTCGAAAACTTTCAAAGCACATATAAATGTGGAGTACTGCAATTCTGTGAAATCAATAAAGTACATCTGCAAATATGTTACTAAAGGATCGGATATGGCTGTATTTTCGTTACAAAATCCAAATGACGAAATTGCACACAACCAAATGGCCCGATACATTAGTAGCAATGAAGCAGTTTGGCGAATTTTAGGATTTCCTATACACGAACGTCATCGTACAGTTGTCCATTTATCTGTGTATCTTGAAAATAGACAACGAGTTTATTTTACGGAAGGAAACACACGGGAAAGGGCAGCAGCACCGCCAGCTACTACATTGACATCATATTTCGAATTATGCAGAAATGATTTATTTGCAAAAACATTGTTATATTCTGAAATTCCAAAGTACTATACGTGGAATGCATCAACAAAAAAGATCCAACGACGTAAGGAAGGGAAAGCTGTTGAATTATGTCCAAACTTATATTCCACTGATGCATTAGATAGATTGTATACTCTTCACCCCCAGAATGCAGAATGATTTTATGTCCGAATGCTTCTTATAAATGTTCGTGGGCCAACTTCATTTCAGGACTTGCGTACAGTCGATGACCAAATTTGTGAAACGTATAGGGAAGCATGACAAAAACTTCAGTTGTTGGAAAACGATTCACATTGGGAAATAACACTTGAACGTGCGTTTACTACCAAACATCCTGGGCAGATCAAAAAATTATTTGCAATTGTATTGCTATCCTCCTCACCATCCAACCCGAAAGAACTTTGGAACAAATTTTAAATCCTTTATGGCTGAAGACATTTTGCATCGAATGAGAATTGTCAACAATAACGAAACACTCGATTTCTCTGACGCAATTTATAATAATACTTTGGTTTTATTGGAGGACAAATGTTTGCAGATTAAAACATGGCGTTATCTGAAGTTGGAATGTTTGCACCTATTCGAAGAGGAGATGAGGCAAGTGACCAAAATCTGCATCATGAAATGGGTTACAATCCGCAAGATTTGGAGAATTTGGTGGCAGAGAATTTTCCGCAACTACAACGGTGGTGGTGGGAGGGATGGAATGCATGCAAATAAGGTAGTTTCTGATTGTGGTCAACTTGGCGACCACCAGGACGATCCTTGTCTTGCTGTATTCAAGTTGACACGCAGCCTCCTCGTGGCCCCTAATGCGTGCAGCGAAGTCCAATCCCCTGGACGTTAAATTTGGGTTGTGCGTAGGGCTTGGAACCCACCACATAAAAATTTGCTCCAATGAAAACCGGAACAACAGACCTAAAAAAGATCCCCTCAAAAGTTGACGACCACGGCAAACGTTCAAAGGACAACGATTTAAGAATAGCCACTTGGAACGTCCGCACCCTTTATAGGGTTGGCGCTTCCGCCCAGCTGGCGGATGCCCTCAAGAAATGTAAGACGGACATCACTGCCATACAGGAAATGCGATGGATAGGGCAAGGATGCAAAAGGCTGGCATCTTGCGATGTGTATTACAGCTGCCATGTTGATAAGCACGAATTCGGATGCGGTTTTGTGGTTAATAAAAGACTTCGTCACCTTGTGTCTGGGTTCACGCCTGTGAACGAAAGAATAGCCACAATCCGCATCATGACAAAATACTGCAACATCAGCCTAATTTGTGCTCACGCCCTGACGGAAGAAAAGGACGATGTGGTTAAGGGTGCCTTCTACGCTAAACTCGAGGACGTATATGATAAGTGCCCGACCCATGACGTCAAAATCATCCTCGGTGATTTTAATGCGAAGGTCGGGCGGGAAGATATCTTTGGCCCCACTGTCGGACAGTGCAGCCTCCACTCGAACACTACCTCCAATGGTATGAGGCTGATCGATTTCGCCGCGGCGCGTAACGTGGTAGTATGTAGCACTAAGTTTCAACATCTCGACATTTACAAGGCCACATGGATGTCCCCTGATCGATCAACATCCAACCAGATCGATCATATTGTGATAGATGGAAGGCACATATCCAGTGTACTAGATGTGCGCACATTCAGAGGTCCAAATATCGACTCGGACCACTACCTTGTCGCAGCCAAGTTTCGATTGCGCATTAGCGCTTCGAGGTCTGCGCACTCTAGTGCATTGCGAAAGCTGGACGTTAAGAGGCTGCGATCACAAAGGACAGCTGAGGCGTTCTCCGCTCAACTCTCGGATAAGCTCCGTCGTTCCCCATCTAATCTCAACGACATTGGCGGACTGTGGGCCAACATCTCCCACTCCCTGCGCACTACTGCGGAAACAGTCCTTGGTTTCGAACGCCCACCCCAACGAAATCAATGGTACGATGAGGAGTGTCGCGAGGCAACTGCAGCGAAAAACGCCGCATACAAGAAAACGTTGCAGTCAGCCGCTACGCGAGCCATTGTCGAGAATTATAGAGAGAAGAGAAGGGATGAGAGACGCCTTTTCAGACGCAAGAAGAAGGAGCAGGAAAGGCGTGAGCGTGAGGAAGTCGAGATGTATAGATGTAGGAATGACGCTCGAAAATTCTATCAAAAGGTTAAGCGTCTAACCGAGGGTTATAAACCCGGAGCGTCTTCCTGCAAGGACGAAAATGGAAACTTAGTAACATATCCGCAGGGAGTGCTGAGGTTATGGAGGAAACACTTCTCTACTCTGCTACAAGGCGATGACGACACCAGTACCGCCTTTAGAGATGATGTTCCGAACCCGATCGATGATGACGGCGTGGAGATTCCGCCGCCTAGCCATGAAGAGGTCAAAGTCGCGATTACGCGCCTTAAAAACAATAAAGCGGCAGGTCCTGATGGTCTCCCCGGAAAGTATGCCCAACGATTGGAACCCCAGTGTCCTCTATCCTGTCCTGAAAAATGGAAACCCTACTATATGCGCGAACTATAGGGGTATAAGCCTTCTCCCTATCGCATATAAGGTTCTTACAGGCGTATTGTGTGAACGATTGAAGCCACTCGTCAAAACACTGGTTTGGATCTTATCAGTGCGGCTTCAGACCTGGCAAGTCCACCATCGACCAGATCTTCACACTACGCCAAATACTGGAAAAGACCCACGAGAAACAAGTCGACACACACCATCTTTTTGTCGACTATAAGGCTGCCTTTGATAGCCCCATAAGGCATCGTGTTTTTGCCGCAATGTCTGAGCTCGGTATACCTGTGAAGCTGATAAGGCTATGCAGAAAGACGTTGAGCAATTCCTGTAGCTCCGTCAAGGTGGGAATGGACCTCTCCGAGCCTTTTGATACCGTGCGAGGTTTCAGACAAGGCGACCCCTTATCATGCGACCTCTTCAACTTCGTCATGGAGAGTGTTCTGCGAAAGGCAGGAGTGCATCGCAGTGGCACTATTTTTCAAGAAAGTGTCCAGTTGCTTCCGTACGCTGACGACATAGACATCATAGGGCGTACGAAGCGAGATGTTACTGCTGCCTTTAGTGCTATTGAACGCGAGTCTACTAAGATGGGTTTGGCAGTAAATGAGGGCAAAACAAAGTATATGTTATCAACAAGTAGAGACGTGCGGCGTATTGATTCTCAGATTATGGCCGATAACTATACTTTTGAAACAGTCAAGGAATTTATTTATCTTGGCTCCGCCGTTACCACCACAAATGATGTCAGTCTGGAGATCAAGCGCAGGATCACTCTTGCCAACAGGTGCTACTATGGTCTCAATAGGCAATTGAGTAACAGAGACCTCTCATCCTACCCGTGCTTCTTGATGGCGCAGAGGCATGGACCCTATTAAGTACTGATGCAGCAGCCTTGAGAGTGTTCGATAATGTCCATGGACATTATGACATTTTCAAAAAGTGAAATAATGTCCATGGACGTTAATGTCCATGGACGTTATGTCACTTTTTTGTGTGTTACAATGTCCATGGACATTATGAGACTGGACCTTATGACACGCCACCAACTACAACCAGAGCAGATGATGGCTTTTGATACAATAATGTCGGCAATTATAAACCAACGAGGAAGATTGTATTTCATTGATGCACCAGGAGGCACCGGGAAAACTTTTCTCATCTCATTGATTTTAGCTAAAGTTCGTTCACAGAAGAATATTGCTTTAGCCATTGCATCATCAGGTATTGCAGCAACTCTTTTGGATGGTGGCAGAACTGCGCATTCCGCACTCAAATTACCCTTGAAAACACAATTTACTGAATATTACTCATGTAATGTTAAGTAAAATTCTTCAATGTGTAAAAACCTACAAACATGGAAGATCATTATGTGGGATGAATGCACCATGGCGCATAAAAAATAATTATTTTTTTATTATTATAATTCTAATTTATTTGGAGGTGCATTGATTCTTTTAGCAGGTGATTTTAGCCGGACACTTCCTGTGATACCTAGTTCAACACCGGCTGATGAACTCAATGCTTGCCTAAAATCATAATATCTCTGGCAACATGTTCACACATTAAAATTGACAACAAACATGCGTGTAAAATTGCAACATGATGATTCAACTTCAATTTTTGCAAAACAATTGCTGGATTTAGGAAATGGGGAAATTTCCATTGACCCAACCATAAATTGTGTAACGTTTCCCTCTAACTTTTGCAGGATCACACAATCAAAAGAAGGCTTAATAGATTGGTTTCTTCCAAATCTTCAACGAAATTTCAAAAATAGACAGTGGTTAGGTGAGCGTGCTTTATTGGCACCCAAAAACATTGACGTATCATTGACATTCATCAATAACATAACTTTGAATAGAATAGATGGCAATTTTAAAACATATAAATCCATCGATACTGTAACAAATAATGATGATATCGTCAGTTATCCTGTCGAATTTGTGAATTCGCTTGATTTACCTGGATTTTCACCCCACGAACTGAAGTTAAAAATTGGCGTTCCAATTATTTTACTGCGAAATATTGATCCACCACGGCTTTGTAATGGTACTCGATTAACAGTTAAGAAATTAATGAACAACTTAATCGAAGCAACTATTATAACTAGCAAATATAAAGGAACGGATGTCTTACTACCAAGGATCCCAATGATAACATCGGAAATGCCATTTGACTTAAAGCGGTTGCAGTTTCCTTGGCGTTTGCAATGAGAATAAATAAATCTCAAGGTCAATCCCTGCAAGTTTGTGGCATAAATCTAGAAAATGTTTTTCACGTGGACCGCTTTATGTTGCATGCTCGTGGGGGGAAAACCTTCAGATTTGTTTATCTAGCGCCTGAGGGGAAAACAAAAAATATTGTATATACTAAGGCTTTAAAATAAAAATTAATTATTAGAAATACTGTAATTGTAAATATAAGAAAAAACATATTAATAATTATTATGAAACATTGTAAATATCAGCAACAAAGTAAATATTTTAAAATCCAGATTTATTATTTTATTACGTTGGGCTTATTGACTAAAAATAAAAATATACAGAAGAAAGAATGTAAATCAATATATTTTGAATATTTATATTTCATATCGATAGCAGTAGAGAAGCACGCCGGGTTTTAGCTAGTATAATACAAAATAACCAACACTTCCGATGTACGTTCCCACGACAATCGGATATTCGCTCCGGAACGACCCGACTCAACATCGGCCAAGGATTGTCAACCCAGCGAAAGTTGTATCAACCGGAAGTTTTTTCCCAAGGTGAGCAAAATATGACAGCACTTTTGCTCTGTACCCTTTTAATAAGAGCTGGCATTGAAAAGAATCCAGGTCCCGTATGGATCTGTTCGGTGTGCCATACGACCATCAGGACAAATACTGCATCAGTGAGATGTAATTGCTGTGGCAATTGGTGCCACCGCAGGAGATGGTCTGGCCTCTCCGCTCATCGGGAATGGTCTGAAAACTACAGAGCCCACTGCTGTAGTAGACGACAGGGCACAGACCCAACGGATAATGGACATAACACCAACGACCCACTGACCAACAATGACAGAGGAAGAACTTGGACCTGTTCTGTCTGTGGGGACAACATAAGGAGGAACATTACTTCGGTGAAATGCAACAATTGTAGTGGATGGTGCCACATGAGGAAGTGCACCAACCTTACACGTCACACGGAGTGGAACGATCACTTCGTAGCCGACTGCTGTACAAGCCCACGAACCACAGCAGATCCTCCCCAAATTCCCACGGGACATACGACCGATACACATAGGGACTCGCAACATGAAACACCCGCAACAACTATACGACAACGCAATCGGCAGGAACGAACAACAACCATAAATCTACAACCCATATTATCCATCCCCCCATCCATAACCCCCACAGCGCAACAACCTACCATCCACCATAGCCTACATTTCAATTTCAGCATCATGCAGTTTAATTGTAACGGACTCAGAAATAAGATAGCAGATATCACAAACTTCATACACAACAACAACATCAGAATAGCCGCCATACAAGAGAATAAGCTACCCAGGGAGTGACCCACTACATCTGTGGGCAACTTTAATATTGTGAGGAAATACCGGGAAAGGGATAACGGAGGAGGATTATCCTTCATCCTCGAACGTAACGTAAAATATAAAGTGACGAATACACCAGTCCCCCCACCAAATACGGATAATTCCATCGATGCGATGTCCATATCGGTAAGGTCGGAGGATACCGATATCGAAATCATCAACGTCTACATTCCACCAGTAAATAATACCACCCGAACATCACGCAACTCCTCCAGGGTGAAAACAAAATTATACTTGGAGATTTCAACGCACATCACGTGAGCTGGTATTCCCTACTTCCCAACGATCAACGTGGCATTCCGATATCTGATCAAATTGATGAGACAAACTTCGCTACGATAAATGAGCCACATCCGACCAGGGTCACAGCAAGATGCTCAAGTTCCCCACACTTAACCATTGTCAGTCGATCACTCCTAGCCTATACCACCTGGCAGACACATACTGCCCTGAGCTCAGACCACATACCCATTGTGGTCAACATGGAAAAACATAGCGACTTCCTGGAACCTGACCGACACACGTACGTTAATTGCAATAAGGCCAGGGTTTCAGAGCCTTCATTGAGGACAACATCGAAGGTCTACCCTCCCCCACGTGCGTTAGAAGTGGTGAAAGGAAATTGCGGACAATTGTTCGGAATGCGGCGAAGCGTTTTATCCCTACCGATAGAATTAACAACACAAGACCGAACTACCCTTCAGATGCCGCACGCCTGGCACAGCTGCGGGACAACATAAGAGCGGAAAACCCTGCGGACGAAAGGCTGGAATCTATGACCTCCAGAATAAACCACTTGGTGAACGAGCACAGGCGTTCCAAATGGATATAACACCTTGAACGCTGCTCCTTAGCTCCCAAGAAACTCTGGAGGAGTTTCGTGCCTATCTGGCTCTATAACCAACAATAACCTCGCAGCTATCGAATTTGACGATAGGCAACAGATAGAGGGCAAAAAATGCGCCAAAGAATTCTGCAAATAATTCGTCGAACACCCAACTGAGCAGAAAAAAGGCTAGAGAGCAAGGAACCTGCGCAGAGACCAACAGGAACAATTCTTCGAACAGTCCGCGGTAGCTAACACCATTACCACCGCCAAACCATCAAAGGCCTTGGGACCCAACGGAATGTCCATGCTTATGCTGAAGAAACTAGGCGAAAAGGCTTTGGGGTTCCTTTCTAGACTTATAAAATTGTCAATGCACAGTCTGGTGATACCGGACATCTGGAAGGTCGCGACGATCATCCCGATCCTAAAATCCAACAAACCAGCGACCAAAGGAGAATCATATCGGCCGATCTCCTTACTATCACCAGTGGTAAAGATCCTAGAAACCCTTCTGCTCCCTGTCTTCAAACGACACTTTCATGACCACCAACATGGCTTCAGGGAAGGTCGTAGCACCAACACGGCCCTCACCGAGATTACATCTAGAATAGCGAACGGACTCAACCAACAACGACGATGTCAACGAACTGTCGTTGCGGCCCTTGACCTTTCAAAGGCCTTTGACACGGTCGACCACTCCATACTCCTAAGAGACATACTAAACTCAACCTTGCCCAACGACCTGAAACGCTGGACCTCCAACTACTTTGGAGGTAGGCAGGCCTTTGTTGAGTTTAGGGGGCAAATATCTTCTCACAGGAGGATAAAGATGGAGGTACCACAGGGGGAGTTCTGTCGCCTATCCTATTTAACATTTATCTCACCTCACCTCACCAGCACCACCTCCAAACATCTCCTTGGTTTCATATGCAGACGTTGTACGGTCTTTGCTTCGGGCGTAAACATTGATGACATCAGTACCGACATAACGAATTAGCCTACGTCCTTGGTGGAATTTTTCCGTGTAAGAAAACAGGGCATATCTGCTCCTAAATCATCGGTGTCTCTCTTCACGACATGGACGAAGGAAGTAAGAACGTTAAACGTCGCAGCATCATTCCCACTGTTCGGTACCCAAAGATTCTCGGGGTCACTTTCGACAACCTGCTTCACTTAGCCGCACACGCGACCAACATCAACGCCAAAGTGAAGAAGAGAAACAAGGTACTAAAAGCACTAGCAGGCACCATATGGGGAATGGAAAATGAAACCATCCTCACCACCTATAAGGCTATCGGACGGTCACTCCTCAACTATGCTGCTACAATTTGGACACCATTCTTGAGCGACACACAATGGCGGGCACTACAGACAACACAGAATAACGCCCTGCGAATAGCCACCGGATGCGTAAGAATGACCAGTATAGACCACCTCCACGATGAATCCAAAATGCTGACAGTTAGAAAGCACAATGAGCTACTGACTAAGCAATTTCTCATAGCCTGCTACCTGCCTACCCATCCAAACCACCACATAGTCATGAACGATCACCCTCCTCGCCGCATAAGACAAGACCTCACAACTTACAACTCGGACATCACCCACCTCATACCCTCAATAGTGGACCCACAGTCTGTAAGAGGCACAAAACGCCCTACATCAAACTACTGTCACGACGGCCAGAGACGAGCTCAGCCACAACAGGATCATTAATCGACATCCACTACCTATATCCAATACAGAAAGGTAGCTACCAAGGGTTACGAGAACCATTCTGGCCCAGCTTATATCAGGATGGTCGAACTTCCTGAATAGCTACAGGGCAAGGATTATCCCGGGAACCCAGGAGAGCTGTCCCTTATGCAATCGGGCACAACACGACACGGCGCATATCTTTAGCTGCCCAGCTAAACCCACAGCCCTGCGACCCATAGACCTATGGCTGAACCCAACGACAACAGCGAACTTCCTCCGACTACCGACCACATAACGATGACAACATACACACATAACCAGCTACAAACAATCCCATCTCCAACCCATCCCTTCCCCCCCGAATAACATGGCACACAGCCAACCAACCAACCAAATGCATGAAACTAAAACTAACCATCATATATTTTATATACAGGGAAAAGCTTCCGGAGACAACAGCCGAACTGTTACAACAACATCAATTCGGATGGTGTCTCCACAGACAGAACAGTTCCAGTTGTGTTGTTGTGTTCTATCGTGGTTGGTCGATGGGCCATTAGCGTTGGGTCCAGTATTTGTTAGGTCGGTGTTCAGTTGCCTACTACAGCAGCAAACTTTGTAGTTGTCTGACCATTCCCGATGAGAGATAAAGTCAGAGCATCTCTTAAGATGGCGCCAGTTGCGACAGCCGTCACATCTCACCAGTGTAGTATTAGTCCTGATAGTCGTATGACATACTAAACAGATCCATACAGGACCTGGAATCTGTTCAATGCCAGCTCTTATTAGTAGGGTACAGAGCAAAAGCGCTGGCATATTTTGCTCACCTTGGGAAAAGTGTCCGGTTGATACAACTTTCGATGGGTTGGCAATCCTTGGCCGATGATGAGTCGGGTCGTTCCGGAGCGAAGGTCCGATTGTCGTGGGAACGACATGGACAACTAATGTAGTGGCAATTGGTTAGTATACATAAATTTTATTTATATTTTTGGTAACCGAAAGGAATTAAATTTATTTCTTCTAAATCTTTTTTACAATTCTTAGGAGCAGCGCTTCTATGGAATCCTTTTGTTGAATGTGCATCATTTTCTAACTTCACAACAAGAGCTTGAAATTGTTTTGCATTTGGGATATTTATTCCTTTTTTCTGTTTTATTTTTCGTTGAATTTATTATCAAAATATCATTAAAGATATATGTACAATTGTGTTAAGCTTTGTTAACTTGCAGATAAAAGTGATAATGCATTGTCTTTTTCGACCTCTGTGAATTTCGTCAGTTCCGTGTTAAACGTTGCTGCTCTTGTATGAATTATGCAGTTTATAAGTTTGCCCATCAAATTATCCCTACTGCGAACTGAAATGTATGCAGTGTTAAATTCCCTTACATTGTAAGGGTGCAGTTCCACTTCAGAAATCTTCTAATAGTTTCGTTCAGTGATCGTCACTTTCGAATTCCCACATTAAATGCTGACGAGCACTTTTAACACTCCACACGAATGCATCGTGACTTGACTCAGGGAACCGGGCGTCTACTATTCCCATTACCGCATCACTGTCACATACCTTTTAACACATTATTACAACTTACAGATAAAAATTTTCAAAAATATGGCAGTGCCGGAGCAATGTCGATAAAACTGCTCAATTATACAAGTTTTTTTTTAACGCAGTGGTTTTTTGTTCTATATGCTCATTTTGTTTAAATTTGAAGTTTCCATATTGAAAATAATATATAATATGGCAAGTTCAAACATAAAGTGACCTTTAAATGTTAAAGGTAGGATGATCCTCCCTTTAGCTTAACGATCACTTCTTATTGGGTACTTATAATAACGAAAAACAATTTATCTACCCGTTAAAATCCTCCCTTTAGTTAACAGCAAGTTGTAATAATGGCCCTAATTCAAATTAATTTATAACTACATAAGGCATTTACTTTAAGATATCCATTTCTGTAAATAAGTGTTCGACCACAGCCACTTAATTTTATTTTGTTATTTTTTACATAATTTCAAATATTTTATTCTTTTAAAATGGCACCCACTCAAATCAGAATTAAAAATCCATTTCGACAACTAACGAGAAAAACAGAAGTCAAGTCGACAAGATTTTTAACTGTTTTAGCTACGGTCGCATGGACCTCTACGCAGCTCACTGCAGAATATAAAAAGCAGGCTACAGTAGCTTTAAGTAGCACCAAAACTGAATAATTGGCGCTTGCACCTTTCGTGACGGCGCACCTGTACCACACTTTGCAACTTTTCAGACAGCACGACTGAACATATGTACATCGTTGTCATAATAAAGGGTCCGCCAAATAACTTTTTTTGAAAATGCTTTAAAAAAACTACTGAATATTTTCTCAAATTTCTTTTTTTATTTGAAAGTACAATCCTTCTGGTTAATAATGCAAAATAATTTCATTCAAATGGCTGCCTCGGCTGGCCATGCAGTAGCCTACACGATCGGTCCAATTTTTAAGCACATTATCGATTGTGTGCAGCTGTATTTCATCAATGGCTTCACGAATATTGCCCTTTAAAGCGTCAATTGTCTCTGGATTGTCGGCGTAACACTTATCTCTGACGGCAACCCACAAATAATAGTCCAACGGTGTCAAATCACAGCTCCGAGGTGGCCAAACGACATCAGCTCTGCGGCTGATAAAGCGATCTTAAAAAACAGGGCGCAAAACATCGAGTGTAGCTTCGGCTGTGTGGCACGTAGCGCCGTCCTGTTGAAACCAAATGTTGCCAATATCCTCCTCTTCAATTTTTGTGAACAAAAATTCGTTCAACATGGCCCGATAACGATCGCCATTTACTGCAACGGCCACTCCTTGCTCATTTTCGAAGAAAAATGGCCCAATTATGCCTCTGGACCAAAATCCGCACTAAACAGTGACTCGGTTTGGGTGCGTCGGCTTTTCAATGTATGCGTGCGGGTTTTCTGTGCCCCAAATGCGACAATTTTGCTTGTTTACATACCCGCCAAGATCAAAATGAGCTTCATCTGAAAAGATGATTTTTTTTGCATGGCCAGCCGAGGCAGCCATTTGAATGAAATTAGATTTCATTATTAACCGCAAGGATTGTACTTTCAAATAAAAAAAGAAATTTGAGAAAATATTCAGTAGTCTTTTTTTAAAGCATTTTCAAAAAAAAAAGTTATTTGGCGGACCCTTTATTTACAGGATACCCGTCGCGAAATGGCTAAGAATCCTGTTTATCAACATAGTCGGACTAAACACAGATATAAATTCTCGTCATATAAGAATCGTATTTATTTATTAAAAATAATTGCTTGGACAAAGAAATTGTTTAGAGTAAATCAAATGAAATTAGTAGAGGCTTTTTAAGCTATAAAACAATTTTTAACATTGAATATAATGGAAACTATATAGAAACCGTAATGATATTTCAACTGACAGTTAAGTTGAAATATGTATATGTTTTCTTAAGAATGTTGTTACATTCAATTGTCTGCGTTTACGAAACACAGGAAGTTAGGCAAATTTTGATGTCCCGATTAGCGAAACGTCCATGTAATGTTCGTTGGTTTTTAGCCTATAAAGAACAATGTAAATGCTTACCGAAATGTACTGTATCATTGACAAAACGTAACGATCTGTATAAAACAGAATTCCTTATGACTCAGTTAGCTGACTGTAACAGTAACGTCTAATTTATGTAAAAATGTAAGTGCTATTATACAACGTAAAAATGTGTCATATGTAGGCTTGCCAGATTTGAAATCGTCAAAAAACGTACATCGAAGTTAATAAAGCAGTACAATTGAGTAAAAAGAAGTACAATTGTTTGTTTTCAAAATTTATTTAATTCAATAAAATAATTAACAAAAAATAGTTCACAACAGTAACAATGAAGAACATAAAAAAATAGACCATAACTATTTGTATTTATTATAAAAAATTAACTTAAAATTTAATTTTATTTAAATCAGTTTTTGTGATTTTAAATCTATAGAATTTATATACATATATTTCAGACAAACTAAAATCAATGTATATTATGATAGTATTATTGCATTTTTAATTTATCTGAATAAAAACTCAAAAACAAATTTTCATTGGTTAACACTTCAAAATTAATTTGAAAAATATAATTTTAATGGTATACTTTGATATAAGTACATATGTACGTACATATACACATTTTTAATTTTTGAAATTTATTAACTTTAAAATTTACTGATACATTTAAATAAATTATAAATATTTATCACTCTTTTGTATTTGATTTACAGTTTCATTTTTACCTTTTTTGGTTTTTAAAGAATTGAAAAACTCAGTACAACTGTATTCAAAGTTTGTTTTTCGTTCACTGGCTGCATTAGAATGAGGAATTGAAAAGACGAAGCAACAAATCTTTTCAAAATTAGGAAATGATAGACTGTTTAAGAATTCTTTTCATTTTTATTCTGCAGATTTTTCTTTTTCAATGTTTTCAGCAAATGTTTTTAATGATATAAATTCGTCAAAAAGTTGATCTAAATCAATATTTTTGATTGAAAATAATGTAATGATTTCCACAAATTCATGAAAAGAAATGTTTGAATTAAGATGAAAAATTGAAAGTTTTTCATACTTATTATTTACTAAATTGAAACGACCTTTTATATAAATACTTATATTCGATAAAAACTCTGCTGCGCGTTTTTTTAAAAGGCAAATCTCTTGCTGATTATTGCAACTGGTATATAACACGTCCGGCTAAAAGCCCATAGAATTTTCATCTTTATGCTTCAGAAATTTCATTTTCGAGAAATTGGCGTAAAATAGGGGAACAACAATGTTGCGACAAAAAATAAAACTTAATTTATGTTTTGTTTTTTTGTATGGACATGTTTACCTGGATAAAATTATGGAGAAAGTACAAAAAAGGTAGAAAAAAGTACAAAAAGAAGTACAGATACTGTTCAGTATAAATTTTACTTTTATTTAATTTTTATAAATTTTACTAAATAATTTTAAATTGACCTACGGAATTGAATTCTATGTTTTGTTTTTGTTAATTTCTATTTTTAAATTTGTTATTTACTTCAATTTTGTACTTTTCTATTTACTGAATATTTAAAGTAACGGGATAATCGTTCGATTTCTTTTTTATATTTTGTTTTTGTAAATAATAATTCAACATTCTCCTAGCTGTAAGAAGTTTTTAATTTTTTAATATATAAGTCAGTGCATTATTGAACACGAAGGAGTAAAGTTGTCCTTATCGGACATTTTTTGGTGACCCCGACGTGATACATCACTCTATTAAGTTATGTGTATTTAATTCATGTGCTAATAGAACATTAAAAAAAGAATTTAACGGTTTTAAACAATTTCATTGCCCAGCTGCAAAGTTTTTTAACTGAAAAGACAATCGTTAGTGATTGAAGATTAATTGGACTAATTAAAAAAATAAAATTGAAAATAAAATATGAGTAATCTTGAAAATCTGCGCAAAACACGAATCCATCTAAAGGAAACCCTGACCAGGTTGGAGAATTTTCTTAATCAGATAACAAGTGAAACAACGCTTTTCGAAATTAGGGCAAGACTTGAAAGATTGGAGAAAACCTATGATAGCTTTCAAGCATTGGATATCGAGATGAGTATTCACAGTAGCAATATACCTGTGCGTGATGCCGAGCTAGAAGACTTTGAGAACAGATATTTTAAGATGAAAACGAAATATTATGAAATAATTGATGCTAGACTGCATAATACTAAATATAAACTCCACAACAGTTCAACAAGATGTCATGCAGAAACTATTGGAATCTCAAGCTGCATTTTTAGAGAAATTGTCAGCGCTGCAAACTACTTCAACTGTAACCCAAGAGACGGTCAACACCTCTGTCCAGTCTGCTGACGTACGACTACCTAAGTTGAATATTCCTGTATTTGACGGTAATTATTCCGAATTTAGATCATTTTTTGATTTGTTTAACAGCTCCGTGCACAACAACTGCTCCCTAACTCCATCTCAAAAGTTTCAATACCTGAAGGGACTATTAAAAGGTGAGCCTGCCATGCTTATACGACATATTTCTGTATCTGATCAAAATTATAATGAAGCAATAAAAAAAAAAATTGAAGAACGTTACGACAAGCCTTCACTTGTTATTGATTCACTAATTGAAACCTTTTTATTAATGTCGAAGGAAAGACTACATTTCCTACTATGGAAAGTTTTTTAAAATATATGAACGACCGCTGCGACGCATTGGAACGTATGCCCACTCCTGATGACAAGAATCGAATGGTTAAGTCAGTTCGATCTTACACTAGCTTTGTGAAAAGATCTTGTTCAGCGTGCTCACAGAATCATCACCTTGCTTATTGTCCAACATTTAGCAGAATGACTGTGCCAAATCGAATTGACTTTGTGAAAGAAAAGAAATTGTGATTTAATTTTTTAAAACCAGGACATATGGTGCAGAAATGTCCATCTAAGCACGTTTGTGAGTCCTGCAAAGCACATCATCACTCTTGTATTCATCTAGAACGGAATTCGAAGTCTGTGTCTGAAATTGCTGTTAAAAGCACGATATTTAAAGAAGTTAAAGACTCCAGTGAAGGGCTTTTTAAACCCAAACATTTTATACAATCTGCCAGTTCATCTGATACATCTGTCGCATCTAACTCATCGACTGATACTTCAATAAATCTTGTTTTATCATTTAAAAATAAACTAAAAAAGTTCTTGTTAGATACAATATTGACTGTTTCCATCGTTGTAATATACTACTAGACTCAGGGTGCCAAAACACGTTGATTTCCGAAAGCTGTGCAAATAGACTTGGGTTGAAGAGAAATCCATCTAAAATTTTTGTTAGTGGTTTGGGTAATCATAAAGCTGGAGCAACAAAAGGTATAGTAGAAGTACAATTAAAATCACTTTATAATTCTAATAGCATCGCCATACAAGCTCATGTGTTTAAGTGTCTTGCATCAAAGTTACCTCCTTCCCCTCTTGCTATAAATTACTGGGATGAAGTGAAAAATCTCTCCCTTGCCGATCCGGACTTCGATACTCCAAAGGATATTGATATCCTTGTAGGATACGACTACTTCTTTACCCTATTAAGAGATTTGGGTATGTTTTGTTGGGAGGGAAGCGCCAACGCAAATTCTATTAATTCGTGTTTTATGGCAGCTCAAGAAACATCTGATGTTGATTTAAATCATACACTAAAATTATTTTGGAAAATAGAAAGTGTTCCCCAAGTTACAACTACTATGATTTTCGAGGACCAACAAGCTGCAGATTTTTACCAATCAACAACTATAAGGACTGATCGATATTATGTAAGACTCCCATTTATCCATAATGCAAGTCTTGGAAATTCATATTTTACAGCATTGAATAGGCTTAAATCAATGGAACGAAAATTTAAATCAAATCCTGAATTGAAAAAAGCCTACACAGAATTTATTAATGAATATATTTCACTAAGACATATGAAACTTGTTTCTAGCAACAAATTGAATGAATCAATGGAACGAAAATTTAAATCAAATCCTGAATTGAAAAAAGCCTACACAGAATTTATTAATGAATATATTTCACTAGGACATGTGAAACTTGTTTCTAGCAACAAATTGAATCTCCCTGCTGAGAGAGTGTGTTATTTGCCGCATCACGCTGTGCTCAAAGACAATAGTTTAACTACAAAATTGAGAGTGGTCTTTGACGGATCTGCCAAAACCTTTAACGGTAAGTCCCTCAACGATAATTTACTAAAGGGTCCCACATTGCAGCAAGATTTACTCGGAGTAATTTTAAAATATCGGTGCAAAAAGTATTGTTTTTCAGTCGATATTAAGCAGATGTTCAGAATGATCAACGTGCAAGAGTGTGATTAAGACTTTCAACGAATCTTATGGAGAGAATCCCCAACTGATGAAATTCAACATTACCAACTTACCACTGTGACTTACGGCACCCGACCAGCACCGTACTTATCAATACGTACTTTTCTGCAGCTAAGCAATGATGAAAGAAACAATTACCCTTTGGCTAGTGAAGCTGTTAAAAGTTCATTTTATGTCGACAACTGCATGGCAAGCTCCAATACACTAGAAGGGGCTAAAGAGCTAGCAGAAGAATTAAACAACTTGCTTATGGCTGGCGGATTTATTTTAAGAAAATTGGCAGCAAATGATAGCAGAATTCTTCAACAAATTCCTGATAGTGACAAAATTGAAAGTATAGTAGACATTCCTAGTGAATTGACAGAGTGTCTATTGGGTATTATATGGAACCCTATGAACGCCTTTTCGTATAAGTTTAAAACAAGTGACACCAAGAGACATCTGCTCTCTGAGATATCAAAAATATTTGACCCCCTTGGCTGGATCTCTCCAGCAATTGTGGATGTAAAAATAATAATACAACTGTGGTTATCTAAACTTGAATGGGATGAGTTGTTACCTAAAAATATTTTAGATGAAGTCAATCTATTATTTTCAGAATTTCATTTACTTAATAATATTAACATACCAAGACTGATTTTTTACACAGAGAAAGAAGTAAGCTGGCATGGATTCTGTGACGCATCCAGTTTAGCTTACTCAGCAGTTATTTATTGCCGTAAAATATCAGACGGACAAGTGTCTACAAATATAGTTTTGTCTAAAACTAAGGTGGCTCCCATTGCATCACTGTCAATTCCAAGGCTGGAAATGTATGCAGCATATTTGTTATGTCAGTTATTTGAATATTTAGCATCGGTCTATGGACGAAGCAGCATGTTGGTCAGATAGCAAAACAGTCCTAGCCTGGCTTGCCTCTCATCCAACGAAATGGAAGACGTTTATAAGTCATCGTTCATCTCATATTTTGGAGAACCTTCCAAGTGCAAACTGGCGATATGTACCTAGCAAAGAGAATCCGGCCGACATCGCCAGTAGAGGTGTTAAATCGAGTATGCTTATAAATAATGAGTTGTGGTTTAGAGGTCCTTCTTGGCTTCTCCAAGAAGAAATTCATTGGCCACAATCAAAAGGTAATGAATACAGTACCAATGAGGAGATTCGTCCAAATCAGCAAGTGGCTTTAATATCAACTACAGATGAGAATCTAGGTATAATAAAAAAATTGAATGATAAAATGTCTTCCTGGCCGAAATTAACTAGAGTACTTGCTTACTGCTTTCGATTTATAAATACCTTAAAGAATAAGCTAAGAGATGGTTCACCAGTGAGTGTTGAAGAACTCAAGGCCGCTGAAATTAAAATTTACAAATACTATCAAAATATAAATTTCGTCGAGTTTATAAAATGTCTTAAAAAGGGTCAAACTACAATTACAAACAAAAAATTGAGAAAATTTTCACCATTTCTGGATTCGGACGAGATATTACGTGTTGGCGGTAGGTTATCAAAATCTGATCTGCCTTACGACAGCAAACATCAAATAATTTTGCATAAAATCTTCATGCTGGAATAACACTATTGGTCGCTACGTTACGTCAAAAATACTGTATAATTGGTGCTCTTGAAATTGCTAAGACTGTAACGCAACAATGTGGAGTTTGTATTCGATACAGTGCACGCACTCAACAGCAGCTTATGGGTACTCTTCCAAAATTTCGTGTTACCGCTTCCTATCCCTTTTACGAAGTTGGATGCGACTACTCTGGTCCTATATTGTACAAACAACACAATGGACGCAAGGCACCTATAGTCAAAGCGTACGTAGCATTTTTTATCTGTCTAGTAACCAAAGCTGTACACTTGGAACTAGTATCGGATTTGAGTACCGATGCCTTTTTGGCAGCCTTAAATCGTTTTGTGGCTAGGCGTGGGTTATGTGCCCACATACATAGCGATAATGGAACAAACTTCCAAGGCGCTGCAAAAAAGCTGAATCAAATTTATAATATGGTAAAATCTTTTAATTCAAATCGTGAAATTTCGAATTTTTTGTCTTCTAAAGGTATTCAGTGGCACTTTATTCCACCAAGCGCCCCACATTTTGGTGGCGTATGGGAATCTGCTGTCAAATCCATGAAGTACCATTTGCGCAGAACTGTTGGTCAAGCTACCCTTAATTTTGAAGAACTGTCAACCTTGCTGAGTAGAATAGAGGCCATTTTAAATTCTAGGCCATTAGTTCAAGCTGACGCAGATGACATCCCTTACCTTACACCGGGACACTTTTTAGTCGGAAGACCCCTAAATGCATTACCTGAGGCTGATGTTACTCATCGTAATGGTTCAACCCTATCCAAATGGAGACTTGTTCAACAGCTAACCCAGTATTTTTGGTCCCGATGGTTAACTGACTATTTACTTTCATTACAACCTAGATCAAAATGGTTAACACAGACAGAAAATCTAAAAATTGATGATCTCGTTTTACTACGTGAGGACAACCTACCACCCTCTTGCTGGAAGACTGGTCGAGTTATTGAAACCCATGCTGGAAGTGATGGCCTTGTGCGAGTTGCTACTGTTAAAACCAATAACTCGATTTTCAAACGCCCTGTAACTAAATTATACCCTCTTCTCAAAGGTTGTAGAACTTCGTTCAAGGTTGGCGGAAATGTTCAGTATAAATTTTACTTTTATTTAATTTTTATAAATTTTATTAATTAATTTTAAATTGACCTACGGAATTGAATTCTATGTTTTGTTTTTCTTAATTTCTATTTTTAAATTTATTATTTACTTCAATTTTGTACTTTTCTATTTATCGATTTCTTTTTTATATTTTGTTTTTGTAAATAATAATTCAACATTCTCCTAGCTGTAAGAAGTTTTTAATTTTTTAATAAATAAGTCAGTGCATTATTGAACACGAAGGAGTAAAGTTGTCCTTATCGGACAGATACTAAAAAGAAGTACATTTGCGTACTTCTTTAGGTGTTATGCAGTTAAAAGTACAAAAACTAAAAAAAAGTACGCTTACTGCTGAAAACAGTACGTCTGGCAAGCCTAGTCATATGTTAAGTATACAAACCAAAAAACTAAAATTAAATGTCATAAAAATTGCAAAAACTAATAATCAAAAGTAAAGAAATGGATTTAGAAGACATATTTATGGGTTGGAGTTTCTTAAATTTTTAAAGACTATTTTAATTTTCTAAACAGATTTTATTTTAATTTTAAAACTTTGTTCAGCTGTTATTAGCTGTGTTATTACCACAACGTTTTTAGATTAATTTCAACGAGTTTATATTTATTTAAAGGAATTTGTTGAAAATTATATGTGCTGTCAAAAAGTCAAAAAATTTCACTTTCACACAAATAATAACACTTTATTTTGTTCGTTGTGGAAAACACAAAATTGAGTGTTTTTGTTAGTATTATCCATATAAATAGATAGAAAGGCTTTCGAACGCTTGTGGATATTTAATTAGTTAAACAGAGAAAATTATACTTTTATAATTTAAAATAAACCCTACCTACATAATGTATTTAGTAAAATAGTGTTCATTTTAAATTATAAAAGTTAACGAAATAAATTATAATTAGGTTTTTTAAAATATGTGAAGTTTTAGAATTCCACATACAAATACGCATTACATAAAATTTAAATTCTGTTTAAAATTTCAATTTTCGGCTACACTGCTAAAAAATGTCAAGTAAAAACGTAAGGAAGTTCTATTTTGTACAGATTTATACGTTCAAGTTACCTTACATTACGTTTTTATAACCATTCGTATTACTTTATACATAACAATATCGATCAGATGTTGGTTGTTATTACGGTTGGCGAGCCTTTAACGTTTTTACGTGACATTTGAACATGAGTGATGGGACAATTGTATGTAAATTGAGGCACAAATACCCTCTTTGGTACTTTCAGGCTTCTTATAAAACTTTTGAATTTTAAATGTATATCATGATTTTTGATTAAAATAATACAAAATAGCTTTGAGGGAATAAATGCCTATTGTTATGATTCTATTGTACACACAAAAAATTTTAACAAAATAATAAAATAATATAGTATATGTATTCTGAGTTCCGAAATGGTACGAACATCCTTTTTGGTATTTTCATATAAATTAATCGTATGCATTAATCTTTTTAATTTGTACATAAAAAATTATTTTTCTTTAATTATCATTCTTATAATTTTAATGTGTATAAAAAACTTTGAAACGAAATAAATATGTATTTTTAGTGGCCATGTGTTCAAAATGCCGTTTTTGGTACTTTCCTATTTATATGTAACTCTTTACAATTTTTAAATAATATTGTTATAATTCTAATGTACATAAAGGAATATAAGAGTATTTTTTTGTTATTATTATTCCAGCTAGAGGTATTGTATTGAAATTTAATAACAAAAAACAACAAAATCTCTTTGAATATAACAATATAGGACAGAGTACTTATATGTAAATTCCATAAATATTGACTCTGATTAAACCAAAAATGTTACATTCTATAATACTACAAGAGTAAATATTTAGAATAATATAAAATGTTAGAAGCAAATATAACCGTTTCCAATAAGGCCTAATGGGTACTTTTTTAATTTTGCATAACTAATAACACTCATCACTGTACAGCAGACATCCTGCAAATGTCTGTAAATGAATTTGTTTGCAATGTGTTGTGTTTGTGTATTTTGTTTCGCGTTCTGTTTTGTTTCTACAGTGCACGCTCGATAATGTGAACTAATTAAAACTGGCGTTGTTCACTTTTGCGAATTGTTCACATTTCCGAATACCGAAAATTTTAAAACAGAATTATACCATATTTTAAACAAAATCATTATTTATGATTTTTTTATTTTATTAGAATTTTTTTAGAACACATTTTATAATTTAATCTTCACAAACTTTCTTCACAGTATCTAAATAGCAATTGAAGAATAAATATGCAAGCAGATGTATTAACACATACATATATATATGTACACCTAAAACGGGGATTCCCGCAACTAATAAACATAGAATTTTAACGTTTCAAATTAAAAAAAGAATTCTGTTAAAATTATAAGGCTTTTTAAATTTTTTCATCTTTTAGAGTAGTCACTGAAGCAAAAATATTGTTCACATTAAGCGGTGTTCACATTAGCGCGCGTGCACTGTATTTACATTTTTCGTTTACAGATGTCACGTTTTCGACGCTTTTAAAACTACACAAACGTTCTTACGCTAATGTACGTTACGTTTTTACAGCTTTTACGCGTGGCTAACCATGGCATAAGCTTTTACGCACGTGAAATACTTTAACAATATCAGCTGTTTTTTGTTTGTTTTTCTTCAATTTGTTTGAGATTCAGAGGGAAAATAAACAAAAAGTTCAAAAGTGTATTAAGAAACAAAAAAATTAATAAATATAAAAATAAATAAATAATAAAAAAGAAACACCTGATCCGTCAAGTATTCATTTTGGCATGCAAATACGATATTGCATTGCTGTCAGTTGAAAAAACTTACGTGTTACGGATTCTATGTATCTCGGCCTTAAGTGCTGAGGTGGAGCGTGGTAATCATGAATTCTGAGCGACAATTCTGCAATATTATTACTTATTGTAGTTCTCTATTCTTAATTCTTTCTTTAAGGATACCATTGAATTTAAATGCAACTGCCAATCCAAAATATTGCAATACAGGTAATAGCTTCATAAGTCAAAACGAACAGAGCATGTATTTGTTGGTTTATTCATCTCGACATTGTATCAAACCTTAAGTAAAAATAAAAATACACACACATCAAAAACATAAACAAACTTTTCATCTTGTTTTTGACATATAATCGAAAACCAATCAATAAAAACACTCAGCTGTCTTCCTAACACTAATCTTAATATACTTTGTGTCAATCGTTGATATTTGAATTTTCTAAACTTTTATTTTAATTTATTCTAAAAATATATATTGAAAGAAAGGCATCGTGCTTTTTTTATTATGCTAAACTAAAAAATAAAATTCTAATAGTATCTAAGTCACTGGAGTTACCCAACACATTGTATGTGACTTGAATCCAGCAATAACTTATGTACTGTACTGTAACTGTTTCTAGCAAAAATAAAATGAATTAATTAAAGGGAAAAATTATTCCTTGTTTTACGGGATTACAACTTTATTTTAGAGGAGGAGTGTTTGACAAAGAAAATATTCAGTATGAAAGTGATTGCTGCTGAATTTGTGCGAAGAAACTAAAGCTTTAAATTTCAAAACGTTGAGATAACGATATGTATACTTTCTATAATATAAATGCAGTTGAGACCGTAGAATATTTACTAGACAAATACTTTTTAAAATGAATGAATGATCTAAGGATATTAAGTAGCTAAATACTATTAGCAGTTTAGAATATTTACTACCTTAAAACTAATTGCATTTTTTGTTTTATATATTTATATATATTCATATATTTTATACATATACACATATGTATATAGTAAGGAAATACTTTGCTAAAATATCAATAATTATGTGTATCGAACATATTTATACTTATATAATACTTTTACATGATCTATTTTTAAGTACTACAGTTTTTGCGTAATCAATAAATACATTTTAGTATTAGTCTAATATGCGTTTAGTCGTTTTCTACACATTTTTCTACCAAATTTCCTACTATTAGTAAGTATAAATTTTTAGGAAACTGGTGATCTACTGATCATTTCAATAAAAAAATCAATTTCTTTTGAATCGTAAAGCATCATTATAATATTTTACATTGTATCATGTATAGCGAAGGTATAATAAATCAAATATTAATTTACAAATGCAATGAATTGAAACTTATGTTATTTTGTTTTTAATTTACATTAGAAAATGAAGCTTCTTCAAATGTATACCTATACAATACCTTGAAGACACGAAGAAAATACACATACATAATTGGCCATTACAACCCTTCAGTCAGGATTACGGCCTAGCTTCTCACACCACTCATGTTGTGTGCGTTAATTTTATACGTGAGTGGCGGGACCTACAATTTAACGTCGACTCCGAACGACAGAATTTTTGAGAAACTTTTCATGGCAGGTTTATTTTACTCTCAGAGTTTTTGCCAGAAATCTGCTGAGAGGAAGTCGCCGAAGAAATATTTTTTTTTTTATATTTCATTTTTGATGTCTGACCTGGGATACGAACCCGGGCTTTACGAATAGTAAGCCAACACACTACCTACTACACCACGGCGACTTCTAACACGAAGAAAATGCTTAAAGAAAAACAAAACTGCGATTAAGAAGTCTTAATCTTAGAATGTTAAACTAATATAAGTTTAAAATTTAAAGTGTAACAAAGTGACTAAGAATATATTTGTTAAGCACCAATATATTGGGAAAAGCCGACTAAAATTAAAATATTTAGAAAACAATTTCAATCAATCAATTGTTCTCAAACCTTCAAATTAATTGAAATTTGCTAAATAATTTATAAATTTTGCTTAGGACTAGCTATCAAATTGTTCACACATCAATTAAGTTAATTCTGTAATTAAGGTATGTGATGAGGATAAAATTTGAATATAAAATATTTAAAAATAAAAAGTAATTTAGGATATTCATTAGTTGCAATTTTTAAATCTGTTCTGATATTTATGGTAAGAACTGCAAAACAACCAGTTTTTTATAATATGTGCTTTGTTAAAAGTCGAAAAGAATATTTTTTAGATAAAGAATTTAGATATTTTAAACTTTTTTTCAATAATTTTTGATAATTTTTTCCTTAACATTTTTTACATTGATTACTTTTTATTTTATTAGAAATTTTTACCTTAATATCTTTTAGCATCACACACCTTTTAAGAATTTAATTTCTGGATACTACTATTGTTTAGTTGGTACACATTTGTAAATTGTTACTTCAGGTGAGACTATAGCAAATAAAAAAATTAAAAGAGGAAACTTAGTGCAAGATTGATTGTAGCATGTATTGGACATTCGTATGGATATTGCTCTTTTTGTAATAATTGTCATTTAATTAATTAACTCTAGTGCTATTTCAACCATTAGTATACATATATTACACTGTTATAAAGAATGTAAAATTTAGATTACGAAATTATCCAAGTTTTTTAAGTTATGTGTGAAATCAAATGTAGCATAGTCTCCAATAAACAAGGTCTGCAAACCTTTTTTAAACATATATACATATATATAATTATTGAAAAATATATATATACATTAAAATTTAAACTTAGTATAATCAATAATACATAAAAACTTAATACACAACGACTTAAGCTCTAAAAGATCTCTTAGTGTTACTTTTTTAGTGATATAAGTAGGTATTAAAATTGAAAAAGTAATTGCTAGGTGATTTCCTAGATAGTTCTTGCTTTACTGCTCAATTATAAAAAATAAATATAAACCTAATCTATCTTATTAGATTTGGTGATATGTTAATTAGCTAATAGAGTTATTACGTTATTTTATTTTATTAAAATATATCTTTGGGTTCAGCATTTGCATTATTCAAATATCCCCTGTATCCATAGCGGTGTTAATATCAGCAACAATTTTCCCCATTATTTCTCGATAAGGTGAATTTGGTTTAAATGCAGTTTCCAAAAGCAATTCATCGCCGAAGAATTCAAACACTTCATCAATACGACTCAAAGACTTTTCTGTTAAGTGATTGTGTACAACAGCTTTAAGAGCGATGTGAGACTCCGCTATCGATTTTTGTAAATATGGCAGATCAAAGCTATAGTCAACTTCATAAAATGATATAACAGATAATTGAGTATTCTGAAAGCAAAGAATTATACACTTTCTACAATTATTACACTATACCATTTCAACATACGTGAAATTTCCGTTTAAACATATCCGCCTGCGCCTGTTCCTCTGGACTAAATTGATTATTGCGATGTAAAACTCCAATTTTTATAACAATTTTTATTATATTTTTTATAATTCTTTCAGCTTTTACTTTATTGCCACTCTGTAAAATCAGAAGAAGTTTAATTAATTTGGAGACAAAACGGCTTAAGTTAATTATATAGACATATTTGTGTTAATTTTGTTAAACATAGCTTTACTTTGTTTTTGGAAATTTACTACTATTTTCGTTGAACACATGTATCATATTGTCATTTTTAGTTATTTTTAGGTTTTTATTAATCTATTTAGCTATTTGCATTACGCATGCGTTACCATTTTTTCGATTTTCCGTGCTAACCCAGAATCAATAAGTTTTTTGGGGTCTGTGCTTGAATCACTTTTTAACATTCATATCTTCTCGTATTTTTTAACAAACAACTGAACCAAGTTTGAGATATAGAAGTAATATCGGAAATTTTTCGCGGACATTTACCTTTGCTGTGTAGATGAATGATCAATTACACTATGCAACAAATGGATAACAATGTTCCAACCTTGGATTACCACTACAATTTTTGATGCGCTATGATATTTAAATTCAAAAATCATCAGTATTTTAGATTTTATGGAAAAGAAGAATTTATAGAATTGTTATTTTTCCAATGGAAGATTTTTGGTGAGGCAGCTTCATACATTCAATTTATTTAGTTCGATTTTGTTACGTTGTATGTCAAAAAATTACAAATTATGACAGCTATAAGACATTATATCATTTTTATATACAGTCACACAGAAAATTATACGTACCCCCCCAAATATCATTTTTTTAAAGTAATGAACTTCAAATCTAAAATGTCTTTACTTTAACGTCTGTAACGACACATTTACTTAAATAAAGAAAAAAGATTCCCAAAATCTATGCATTTGTGACTAGTTTGCTTAAAACCAATATGGCATCACAGAAAATTATACGTACGACGTATATTTCGTATAAAATTTCTCCAAGGGTAGCCCGGTATATAAAAGGTATTGTGAATAAAAATCCTAGGACTACAGCCGTAGAAATACGAAATACCTCGGAAAGTGATCACAATGTTATTGTGCATTCCGAAACCGTTCGAAGTGTTTTGAAAAAGAACGGTTTCCGCAGCCAAGTGCCGAGAAAAAAGCCACGATTGGAATTTGTCCAATAATATATGGACAAGTCAACAGATTTTTGGGCGAATGTAATATTAAGTGATGAGAACAAATATAATTTGTTCGGCTGTGACGGAAAACAAAAAATTTGGCGCAAAAATCAGTTGACTTAACCATATATTATCATTAAAAAAAATGAATTTTAGGAGGGTACGTATAATTATCTGTAACTTATATATTCTCGATCACTCCGAGAAATAAAATGAAGAATTTTTTTCTGTTTTTTGGAAAATTTATACATTTTAGATTTTTTTATATTCACAAGAAATAGAGTTTTATCCCTTTAAAAGATACTATGGAGCTGCAGCCGAACGAGAACCATATATGAAGGCTGTTTAATCTGTTTCAGTATGATTCGGACGGAAGCAATATGGTCTAGACAAGAATCTTGTGACCGAAACCCTGCCCGTTGGTTTCGGAGTGTGTCATCTATTCTAACCGCTATTTGATTCGCTATAAGAGCTTTAAGCTGGATTCACCCAAATGCTTGTCCCGAAACAAGTTCAGTCTTTTGAGAATTTGTTCCAAAACGATTCACCCACTTCCAACAATTGTTCTGTAAAAACAAGGTTACCATATGAAATATTTTTGTACACGATGCGTGTTAGTTTTACAATTAGGCAGCACAGTAGCAGATGATTGCAATTCGTTTGTTTTCTTAGCTTGAGTGTGATCATATTTTTTATTGTGTTACAAAGAAATTGTAATTAAAACAAATCTTAGTAAAAAACTGGATAAACGTAAAGTACTTCTTTTAATAGCCATTGAGTTGATGAAAGCTCGTTTAATTGCAAGGTATATATATGAAAAAAAGAAAACTAAAAATGATGAGAATTGCAGTTAGGAAGCTGCTGAAAGAAAGGAGAAAAATGGGGTACTTCCACGCTTTGATCCCAGAGATGCGGTTAAATGATACGGCATCATTTATAAATATCCATCGTATGGATCACCATACATTCGACAAAATTCTTAAAATATATTAAAATATTATATTATTATATAAATATGATGTGGCAGCTCTTTATTTAAAAAATTAAAGTAGCTGGCAGCACAGTTCTATTGTTTCGGAACAAAAATTGATATTAAACCAATTCGAGCTGAAATTGTTTCGAAGCAAGCTTACTCTCTTCGCTCCCTCTCTCTCAAAAAGAGAAACGTCAAACATATAAAAAATTGTTTCGGAACAAAAATTTTGTTCCGAACTGATGGGTGAATCCAGCTTTAGTGTCAAACAAAGCAGCATGATCCCCCTCCGTTTGTTACTATTTGTGGACGCGCCTTTTTTCGAGATCTTTACGAAAGGTCCTTGCATCCATTCAGTCGGAAAGGATATATTTTCTCAAATGTTTCTAAATAGCGGGTGGAGAGTCCGCCTATTCGTTTCGGGATCAGTCTTAACCGTTTCCAGAGCAATACTGCCTATTCCTGTAACCTCTTACCCGCTAGGCTATTGATATTGATATTGATATATGCACTCGCTAAATCTTCAGTATATGGTGACTAGGCGATCATTATGAGTGTTGTAGCGAAGTGCTCCTTCTATCTCTAGATTGGATTGGTTAATAGCTTCCCTTTTAGTTTTTAATAGACATAATTTCATTTGAGTGTTCAGTCAAGTAGATGTTTTGTATTCTCAATTGCAGCTAGTATTTTAACTACCCCAACAATGGACTCAAACCACCTACACTTGTCGCTCCTGTATAAACGTTTCACACTAATGTTGATCGGCATATACATATATCTGCTCTGCTAGTTATCCTTCACTACAGATTTTCGTATTGTTAATGGCAAGTTTGGCTTTTCTTACGTCTTCGATTTTTACCTCTGCCTCATTAAATATCCACTTTGTCGACGTTTTTCGTTTAATGCCCAGAACAGCTTCACTGGCTGATATAAAAACTTTCCTTTGCTGGACTACTCGAGAATATGTAGATGTGGATAAGTTGTTCATTTTAGATTCGATAACATTGCTAAAAGATTGGATCGTACTTCAGTAACGACGAGATGATGCTCCGAGGCTATATCCGCGCTGCATTTGTTTCCATTATATTAGCAGCTATGTGTGTGAACACCCATAATGATCGTGTATATGTAAATTTTGATATGTTTGGTTCAACTGTACCATTTACTTTATATTATTCTTTTTCAATTTTTAAATAACAGTTTTAATTGATCATGCACAATCTTGCTTTCGTTTTTGTAACCGTAATTATTTATTCTTTTTTCTACATACAAATAACTTTTAATATATTTAGTACAACTGTACCATTTATTTGATATTATTCTTTTTAAACAAACATGATTGAGCATGCACAATCTTGCTTTCTTTTGTTATGGTTGAACATAACAAACGTAAACGCATATATAGTAAATGTATGTACATACTTGTACATGTATACTACGTACCTAGCTACATGTAAAAAGGATGTAGGAAGAAAAAGCAAGAAGACATAATAAAGAAAATCAAAACTGATCATGCATGTACAATCTCGCAATCAAACAACTCTTGAGAAGGATCGAATTCTCTGCCAATAACGCCGTAACTTACCCTGACGATATTGCCATTGCTGCTTCAGGAATATGTCCGCAGATGTTGATTTAGGGAATTTGAACTGTCTGTTAACCCCTTCAAAACCTATACAATTCTTTACAGTCGTAGACACAAGATTATGACCTTCAGCCTTCCTAGCATAAGCAGGATTAGACTCACATTGAGTCCCAAGGTTAGATATCTGGGCCTGATCCTCGATCCCAAAACTTAACTGAAGGGCAAATCTAGCTGCTGGTTCACACAAGGCGGCCTGTACTGTTTACTGTTGCTGCAGTAGAGCAGTCAGATCCACATGGGGTGGACTGCTTTGAAAAAAATACACAATGTCAGATTTATTGACAAGATCAGAAGGTCTGCAGCTATTTATATCACTGGTGCCCCCCCCCACAAAGGCCTTGTTCGCAATGATTAACCGGCTTCTTACTGTGCTTCTCGCTAAGGAGGCAGCCAAGTTTGCTGCGACTAGACTTAATGCTCTATCTCATTGGCGCGTCATCCTCTTTTTTGGTGGTTGATCCCGTAGAATATTATTTTCTTATGGCTTTTCATTTTTTGATTCCGAGTAGAGACGACTGGGACCCTGACATAATCATCCCACCGGAACTCCTGGATATATACACCGATGGCTCTAAACTCTATAATGGAGTTGGAAGCGGAGACTACTCTAGGAAACTGGACCCCACCTGGGTAACAATCTTATCGCGATGTGGGGGCTTAAGTTTACCGATCCCAAACCTGTTGAGGATGTGGTGCATGACTAAAGGTTACCCTAATATCGTGAGAAGACTCTCTTCGAATTGATGTCTGTGTGATCTCTTCGACTTGCCCGATCACGTATGTTTCTTCTATACCCCTAATCAGGAGTGGTAAGCGACCCGTTCTTATCGGATGGTTTGCAGTTGGGGTTTAATCCGACTGTATTATAATGGATCCTCACTGATACCTGGGCGCCTCAGTGAGTATTAGGTTTTCTACCAAGTCCTTGTCATGCTAGCGGGGGCTATGGCATAATTGACCTCCTTTCACCCTCACTCGTGGGACTTATATGGACAAAGAACACAACAACAAAGATTTGAACATGACGGACGATGATGACGAAATGGCTACTGATACGGACTAGACGCGTCCCAGCTCATTGCGCGAATCCAGGCGAGCATTGTTGACAAAAATTTCGCCCCAGGTGGTTTGAGGATTACGACTGTAGAGGAGACCTTTAGTGAGGCGACTGCTTCGACGATCCCCACTTCAACGGAAGATATGTACGTGTAGTCAGACTCTGTCTCCCCACTATCGGATGAAGACGGTGACAATACGGTCATCGAAAGGCTCCCCTTCACTCGTATCCAAATTGCTACTGGAAGCAATGAGGTGGTGACTTCCCCTTCAAGCAACCCACTTGTCAGACAGGTTGCTTCGGACCCACTAGTACAATCATCTACTTATTCGAACTGCATGGGAAAAAGTAGCTCGTCTGACAAGGGGGTAAAACCAAGGAGCAGAAGATGCTGGCTGGACACAGAGGCAATGTTTCGCGGTATGAGACCAAATACCCGGGCACTGTCCTTGAAGAATCACATAAAGAGAAAACAGATCTGGCGAGGTGCCTTCCTCCGGCTCCAAGCGTCATAAGAAACAAGGGAGCCTAGGAACTAACACTTCTCTTCAACTGGTTTTCATCGACAGGTCGGATTTAGATGGCAAAATCTCTCCTGAAAGACGGGATCTAGTTGAAGAAAGGTTTATCGAGTTTATGACGGAGGAGAGTTGTGATGGCATGAATGCTCGCATATCTTCCATCGGTTGGCATCAAGGTAGTGGACTGTGAAAACGAGGAAACTCTAAAGTTCCTTGTGGAAGCAGTGAAGCGGTGCTCGCTTGGAGGTGGTCCCTCAATCCGATCTCCCTCTACGTCCAATAGGTGAATATCATACCCAAACTTATTGGAAAGCAGAATGACGGATTGAACACCAGCTCGTGGGTAGTTGTCAACTCCCTGACTGGTGATGGTAAGAAAGGCTGCGATCTTCGGATCGCTATTGATCAGACATCGATTCAGTGGCTAGGGGCAAGGGGTGGCGTAGTGTTGTGTGGGTTGGCACACCTAAAATTCCGTCATCCGGACATATGTGGTGTCAAGAACCCATAGGAGGCTAAAAGTGGTGCAGATTAATCTGCAGCACTGCAAAGCCGCCTCACACAACCTGCTAACCACCCTGCGCCGCCTTGAAGTTGACATCGCTCTTATCCAGGAACCTTGGATCCTTAGGGATAGGATTCTGGGTTTGAGCGATCCTGATTATAGGTTACTTGTTCCTAGAACAAGTGAGAATGTAAGGACCTGTATTTTAGCTAGGGGTAATTTGGACTTTTTAATCACAGGTGACGTAACAACTGTGGCGTACGGACATGATCTTGGAATCGATTTGATGCTGCCATCTGTGTACATGCCACATGAGGCTGCATCCCGTCCTGATGACTTAATTGGACTACTGGTAGAGAATGCGAAGAGGAAAAGATGTCGCCTGGTCCTGGATTGTGATGCGAATTCTCATCACACCCAATGGGTCAGTGCTGACATAAATACTAGGGGTGAGTCGATTCTGAATTTGATTATTCTTAATAGGTTTAACATTTGTAACGTTGGTAACACGCCAACGTTTAGGAACCATGTTAGGGAGGCATTTCGACATTGACATTACGTTTTCTAACATGGATAGGTCTATGATTAGAGACTGGAGGGTTTCAGATGAGTGTTCTTTCTCTGATCACCAACTGATATCCTTCAGTATTAATCTATCTGGTGGCATTAACGAGCCTTTTAGGAATCCAAGAAGAACCGACTGGATCAGATATGAGAAGGCTGTGGAGGGGGACCTTAGGGCCCTTAGGGGTCGTTCCACTCCTGGCATCAATGATCGAGTTGGATTTTTGACGGATATTTTGTTATCTTGTTATAGAGATGCTTGTCCTCTTACTTACCCGTGTAAGAGGAGCCAGCCAGCCTGGTGGAATACGGAACTCCGAAGACTCTGCTGTTGTACTAGGAGACTCTTTAATAAGGCTGAGATCGGGCATTGATGTTGATGGTCTGCATACAGATCCAGTTTTAATGATTATAAGAGGAAAATAAAGCGCTTAAAGAGAACCACCTGGATGAGTTTATATTTCCGATGTGGCTCGCTTCCGTAGGACGATGTCTAGGGACCCCAAAATCCTAGGCTTCGTCCAAAAGAACGAGAACACTAGAGATTCTATTGGGCACTCATTTTCCCAATTCTGTGGATCCAGAAAGCTATCCGTTGGGTGTAGCTGATCCCTTCCGTGATGCTGGCACGATGCCCGATTTGGAGGATATCATTACCAGAGATATATTACACGAATGTCTGGTGGACGTGTATAGGGACTGTCTCCGGTTGTGTGATATACCTGATGGTTGGAAAGATGTGCTTGTGGTTTTTATACCAAAAGCTGGTAAACCCAGTCACATCGGCCCTAAGGATTATAGACCGATATCGCTCTCATCGTTTCTTTTGAAAGCTTTGGAGATACTTATCGATCTATATTTGAGGTCAAAGATGGACCGGTCTCTGTTGAGTAGGCTTTCCTTGATATAGAGGGGGCCTTCAATAATGTTACTACTTATTCTATTGAGAATTCACTAAGAGATATACATGCCCCAGATTTTCTGGTGCGGTTTATCACCCACATGTTGGGTAATAGACTAATCCGATCGAATCTGGGTGTATGTTCTATCGTCAAGCGTGCGACCAGGGATACACCGCAGGGGATGTCCTATCTCCTCTCTTGTGGCTCTTGGTTGCTAATGTTGGCCTGAGGCTTCTGGAAAGTAGGGTTGTGGCATATGCCGACGATGTGGCTATTCTGGTGGGTGGAAAATATTTGTCGACGTTGGGGGAACTGATGGAGTCTGCTCTTGTAATTTTATCCTCTTGAGCTACGAACTATGGTCTGGGTATAAATCCGAATAAGACAGACCTCATTTTGTTCGCGCGTAGGTACAAAATTGAAACCTTTATTTTGCCGAGGTTAGCTGGTAGAGAACTTCCGTTGTCGTCTGAGGTCAAGTACTTGAGTGTTGTCCTGGACAGCAAGCTGAACTGGAAACGAAACACAGAGGAAAGAATGAAGAAGGGACTGAATGCTTACTACCAATGTAGGAACTCCATAGGTAAGAACTGCGGTCTTCCGCCTAGGACCATTCGCTGGATATATCTGGCGATTGTTAGACCGGTTATTACTTATGGCTGCGTTGTTTGGTGGTGTGCCTTAAATAAGAGTTTTCAACTGAAAATCTGAGATAAGGTTCGGCGGATTGCCTCCTTGAGTATCACTGGAGTGAGGAAGAGTTGCCCTCAGGCTGCTCTTGACACTATGCTATGCCTGACTCCGCTTGATTTGTATCTCAAGCGGAGTACAGCGCTTAGTGTCATACGTCTGAGGGAATCGGGCTGTCGGAAACAGCGCTCGATTGGCCACTCCAGAGTTCTGAATGTCGTCTTTTCTGACAGGAGGTATGGAGGCTATGTTCCTGCCTGGTTTAAGGATACTTATACCGGAAAGGGCACAATGAAATGATGGGGTACTCCATCTTCACAGATGGGTCTAAGTTAGGTGGATGTACAGGTGCTGTGGTTTTCTGTAGGGAACTCGGTCTTGAACTCCACTTCAGGTTGAATGAAGTGGCGAAGGCTATTGAGGCTGGTAGCCCAGCTTCGGATTCGGCATCGTACATGATCTTCGTTGACAGTCAGGCTGCCATTAGGGCCATTGCGTCGGTCTGGTGCAAACCACGGCTCGTTCGCGAGTGTTAAGAGTCGTTGAGGACTTTTGGACTGGACCGTATCCGTCTATACTGGGTTCCGGGTCAATTTATCAGAATTATCTGTCACAACAACTATTCAGCCCACTTGCTTTAGTTTAGCCATTACATTTTATCATTCACTATTACCATTGTAATACAACAACAACGTAGCTGGATTCACTCATTTTTATATGCAGTTTGACAGCTCTCTTCTTAAGAGAGGGAGAGACAATACTTTTTACAAACAACTCTCAGCTCGACTTTGTTTAATTTTATATTTTGTCCGTACAAACTTGAAACGGGTTATATTTTATATACAAAGTTGAATTGATTTGCCTATATAACTCTTGTAAAATCCAAATTTTCGAAATAAGTGAATAGTACTACAGAAAACTCTCAGTAAAAAATAATTTTGTCCGGACAAAAATTATTTTCGCACAACATGCGTGAATCCAGCTTGTATGTTCTATTAATTTTTAAAAATATAGTGTATTTTTAATAAAAAAAAATTGTTCCGATGTGGGCAATCGTTTTCATTTTATTAACTGCTTTGGAAGCATACAGGAAACCGTGCTGTAATTTTGTATGATCATGTATATACATACATACATACATTATCATTAATCTAAAATTCATATAAAAAATACTTACATGGAATTTGCACAGGCGATACAAATTATCCAATAGAGATGCTGTTGAACCATCAATGAAGGCCTTTGCAATATTTTTTGTAGCCATACGCGAAAGAATTTTCTTTTGGACTCGCAAACCAATGTCCCGCGATTTAAAAACACTGTCTGCCATGACTAAATAATAGGGAATATTTTTATTTCTATTTCATTATTTTGAAATTACAATATAAAGAATTGTATAAAAACAAAATAAATACAATAGTAAAATAAACTAAAAAATTAAATTTATTGCTGAAAAAAATTAATTTTTCTTCTGCTATTACCTTCCAAATTCCAAAAATCTATACTCCATAGCAGTAAGTACTGTCTTATTCCATCAGCGGCCATAATTACTTTTTAATGATCGCATTTAAATTAATTAAAATAAATATGACAATAAACGTATTTACTATAAGTTCTTTTGTATGGTATGATTCCTAATATAATAGTTTTATCTTTTTTGTGAATTAAATACAAGTAATTATGTGAATCTCAGGACCCTTTTTGACAATTATATTTTAATACCTATTTTTAATATACACAAATGCATATAACTTTTAGAACGATCTATGGAAAGTTAAACAAATTTATAATTATTCAAAGTAGAAAAATAACACTATGCGACAAAATACCAAAAATTTAATACACCCGAGTAACTACCAAGTCTAAGTTATTGAGTTAGTTGAGTAGAACTCAAAAACGGTTTTTTTATATTTTCACACAAAATTATTGTTTACACAAATGTGTTGGAACCTATTTTAAAAATTTCAAAGTTTTTTAGAAAGTTGAGAGATTATACCTTCAAACGGTATACATAAACATTTTGTGCAAACTTATATGTTATGAGATTTGATGGGGTAAACTTGAAAAATATTATTTTTTCTTTTTTTCCAAGTTTGGTCATTCCTAATTGCAAAATTTGATCGTCACTGATTATCAAATTTTGTCGTTCGACCTGTCAAAAATTACATGTCTGTTGGAAAAGTATGATAGTGAGTACTAAAAAGTGTAAGCATGTAACAGATTTCTTGACAACTCTGTCCGATTTCATAATTATTTGTAAAATTACATAAAATAATATTTTCTGGGCGATCGGTGTTGTTCTATTTGGAACAGCTATAGAAAAAAATTGCTTTTCATTTGTTTATTATATTGTATTCTATTAGTTTATTGTATAATAATATAATATTTATTTATTTATTTATTTCTTTATTTCATTTAATATATTAATACTGTTTTACAATTGACTTATATATATATATATATATATATATATTAAAGAGTTTAGTAACTTTGTTTCTTTTCTACTTAGTAGTTAAATATGAATTTTGTGAGCTTTTTAAATAATATTTTAATATACAAAAGGAAGGGAAAAATTTACAAAAAACCTTTATGAAACAATAGTTAAAGTGTAAAAATTTATACTAGAGTATATTGACTATAGTTTTACGGCTGGAGTTCATTTATATGTAGACATTGAGAAAATTGACATCTTCTGTTGAAATTTAGAGTTAATCTATTTATTTTATCCTGAACGAGTTCAATGACAGATAATGTGTGGAGTCGTTGTGTAGAATAATGCCAAGGAAGATTATATAACATCTTAAGGAGCTTGTTTTGGGCTATTTGAAGTTTTTTTAAGATGACATTTAGCAGAAGTAGCCCAAACTGGGGCCCAGTAAAATATTAAAGGGTGAAATATGGATTTGAGTATCAATTTCTTGTTGTCAATATTAAGAAAACTTTTCCTGTTAATAAGTGGGTACATTATATAGATTAATTTGTTAATCTTATCTAATAAATATGGTATATGGTCGTTAAAGTTTAGTTTTCGATCAAGTATTATTCCCAAGTATTTAACGTTGTTTTCCCAACTTATATCATGATCCATGAAACGAATAGGGTTTTGCGGTAAGAAACATGACTTCCTTTTCCTGGTAAAATATATTGCCTTTGTTTTTTCCGGATTTATCATAATATTCCACTTATTGAAGTACAATTTTAAATTTTTTACTGCATATTCATCGGAGCTAAGTATAGCTGTGTCATCTGCAAAAATTGAGGTTACACAGTGAGGAAAAATAGGAATGTCTGCTGTAAAAATATTATAAAGGACTGGAGAAATGCAAGATCCTTGTGGACATCCAGCTGTTATGCTGATTTTTTGAGAAGTCGTTGTAGATATATGTACAAAGAAATATCTGTCGTATAAAAAATTTTGAATAATTTTGATGAGCTCATCAGGAAAATTTAGTCGCTCCAACTTGTAAATGAGACCGTTGTGCCAGACCGAATCAAATGCTGATTTTATATCTAAGAGAACCATACCCGTAGATTTAGCATTTTGAAAGTTTTCCTTTACCAGTTTTCTTATTTTTATTAAAGGTTGTGAAGTGTTATGTTCTTTACGGAAACCAAACTGTTGCGGAGGGAGAATATTATGCACATCAATAAAATTGTTTAATTTGCTTTTAGAATTTTTTCAAGAATTTTACTTTTGGATGGCAATAGACTAATGGGCCTATATGAATGTGGTAAATCAGGAGGTTTACCCGGCTTTATAATTGGTATTGTTTTAGATATTTTCCAGTATTTCGGGAAGTAACACAATTTAAGGCAACAATTAAACAGATTAGTGAGATATTTTACCGTTGTTTGAAAGATTTTTTAAACATTGATTATTTATTCTGTCAATTCCAGGCGACTTTTTATGTTTTAGTGTTTTAATAATTTGTTTTATTTGTGGACTATTAACATAGTAGTTATCCCGTGGATATACATTGCAACTTCGAATTTGGTTTGCTACATTATCAACTTCAAATATTGTGTTTGTATCACTTAACCGGGATGAAATGTTGTGATTTGACATAAAACATTTAGCTAACGTATTTGCTTTCTCTTGTTGCGTAAAGCTTACTTGGCTATTATCTTTCAAAATAGGAATATTACTTGTTTTTCGTTTTAATTGTTTCGATACAGATTTCTTTGTTTAGCCGGGTCATTTGCCGATGATCGTTTATATCTCTATATCTTTTCCAATTTCGTCGATATATATTTCTAAATTGGATCATTATTTTTATGTTATTTGGTAAATTTTTAACAGCTGGCTTTATTCTACGCTTTGGTGTACTTTCATCAATTCCTTTTTTAACAGTATCGTTAAAAGTTTCTAACATTTCGTCAATTTTAATTGTATTTGTTATTTCCTCCATATCAATAGGGCTAGGTAGGTTTCTATTTATTGATGTTTGAAATGGATGCCAATTTGTTTTTTTTAAAACGTATTGTAAATTATTTACGACATTTGTTCTAAGATTAACAGTAGTAGATATTGGAAGATGATCTGAACTGAGTTCATTTATAACTTTTACCGCTGCTAAGTTATGTGCCCTATTTGTTAAGAAAAAATCTAATGTTGATGGTTGCCTAGACGGATCAGATGGAATATAGGTGTTTTCGTGGGGAAAAACTATTTGAGTTTGGTTTAGTTGTAATTGGTTAAAAAGAATGTTGCCCCAACAATTACTTCTTTGACATCCTAAATGAATTCTGGAATTAAAATCGCCTCCTAAAATGTATTTGTTGCTTATTGATGTTAGCTTTCGAATGTCTGATGTGAATGATTGTTTACGCAAGTAATCACTTCCTGCAGTTCCACCAGGAAAGTAGCATGAGAAGATGTCAATAAAATCGTTTTGAGTATACACTCTAATACCAATATTTCCAATTAAAGATGTATTTATAGTGTAAATTAATTCGTGTCGAATATTCTTTCTTATAAATATTGCTAAAACTCCTCCTCGACCTTCTTGACTATCACTTCTATAACAGTAAAAATGTTGGTGTTTAATTGAGGTTTTATCATTTAGTCAGGTTTCACAAACAAGGCAAATGTCGACATAAGTTTTATCCAGAAAGTGGAAAAATTCTTCTGTTTTATTCCGGATGCTACGTGCGTTCCATTGTGTTATACGAATATTTGTATTCATGGGTACAAGAATTTATAAGCGAGGCTTGTTACAACCTCGAATTGTTGTTCACGGGAGTTAGATTTTCTCAAATTTGAAATTAGTTCAAAAGTTAGATTTTTTAATTCTTCAAAAGAAAAAAGGTTTTCGTTATTTGAATTTTGATTAAAATGTTGACTATATCTCATGTTAGATGAATTTGGCATTTCATATTGCTTTAACGTATTTGGAAAGTTAGCACTGTAGCTTGTGTTAACGTTATAATTTTGTGTATTTTTCCTAATGCGATTTGGTTGAGTTCTCTGTCAAATTTTGTTATAAGATTCCCTACTAGGGCAATCAGGTGACATAGCTTTATGAGGTCCACTACATTTAGCACATTTCTCGAATGAAGCATTACAGTCTGCGGTTTTATGGTTTCCAGCGCAATGGACACAAAATGTTTTTACCATACATCTGCTAGAACCGTGTCCAAACATTTGGTAGTTGTAGCATTGGGTTACTTTATTTTTATTGGGTTTCTGATATTCCCATCTAACTTTAATAAAATTTATGGAGGAATAATTTTGCTTAAGCTCCTTTAATGTTATAGATTTTCTTTCAAAATATACTATAAAAATTATAATTTCATTATTGTCTTTGGTTTTAGGGACAATTTTAACGTCAATACATTTAAGACCCATGCTAGTAAGACGATTTTTAATAACGGCTGGATCGGTTTTATCTAAACCAAGTAAAATCGCTTTATACGACTTTTCGCTTTTTGAGGCATATGTAAAATATTCAAGACTGAGATTTTTTGATAAGGCTCCACGAATTTTATCAAAATCTTCCTTTTTGTCGCAAAAAAGTTTGAGACCAATAGATATTTTACGTATAGAATAGTCCTTTACATCCATTATTCTACACACTTCATGTATTTGTTCAATTTTACATTTTAAAATTGTTATTGGTGGTTTTACCTTAACAGCTGTTTCTACGATAACTTCATCATCAGCATTGTCATCGATTGTTTGTAGAGGAGTATAATAATTTTGGCTAACAATTCTCTGAGAGCTGTTTGTTATTTGTTTTTTTTACTCATATTGTGCCTAGAAGAGACAACAACATCATCATCTCTTCTTCGCTTAATTTTGTTTGTTTTTTTATTTATTTTTAAATTTTAATTTAGTTGTTTGATCGCAAGAAAAGTAACCGTACACTAGTAAAGTTAAGTTCAAAGAAACACAGGAAATCACTTCTTTACACATCAAGTCGTAATAACGATCTAATAATATAATATAATTTTGCGAAACTGTAAAAAAAATTGATTTGAAGGATATATAGTAAAGGAAAATAGTGCTAATTTACATTAGAAAAAAATATGTTTGTTTTTGTATGGCAGTGAGTCACCAAAACACACATTTTGTTCCGATTTTCTAAAAGTACAACAGAAATTCATCAAATTTTTTTTCGTAATCGCATAGCTTCTAGAGTAGTCAGTCACGGTCTTTGCCAATAAATTTACAAAAACCAAACTAAATATTAAAAATGCATTGTTAAAGTAGCAAAAATAAAAATGTTTTAATTACACTGCCACTAAATAATGCTTTTTTCAGAAAATTTAATAGAATAGAATAATAAAGAATGAATCCGAATGTTAAACTTAATTTTCCAATGAAAAAGTCTCGATCAAATATGAAAATATCATATAAAAAAGGAACAAACAATATATCATACTTAAGATTCAATTATATGTCTACCACTGTCCTTGAAAATTTTTTTACTTTTGCAAGAAAGGCGTCTACCTGTTACATTTTCGACGTTTTTAACTAAGTTACTGGCTTATAAGTGTATTTGCACTAATGAACAGACATGTTGAGAAATTGATTATTGTAAGTCTCGATAACGTCTATCAGAAAATTAAATATTTTTTTTGTCCCCCCTGTAATTGTCAATAATAAAGCCGACTGATTTTTACGATGATCATAATTTGTCGTTATATTCGCCAAATTAATACTTTTGCCTTGTATTCCAATTTTTTTAGACAATTTTGTTAGAATAATGTGTACATTTCTTTTGCTATGCTAGTTTCGCATTTATTCCGACCCGAAAAAATTGACGGACCATTATTTGTTCTCAAGGAAATAATAACTTTCCTTTTTATTAGTGAAGTTTTAGCTGAAATTTTCAATTTTAGTTATGTGTAATGGACTAGTGAAACGTATCGGTTAGTCGCTATTTAAGACATTAGTAGAAATTCACAAATAACACAAATAATTAAGTGATACATGTAAATTACTTCAATTAAATTGAAAAAAAATATACCTCATAACCTCAACTTCTTTCTGCTCATAAAATCATTAATTTGCAAAAAATATATAACCACGCACTCTTTCAAGAAAAACGGAAAAAAAACGACTCATAATAAAATTAAAAAATTCGTTTGTACCGAGAGAAATTTTTTAATTAAATTTTAATGTTAGAAAATTTAATTCAGAGTTAGTATAAGCATAGTCCAAACTTTTAATTACACTTACTCTGTATCATTATTTTGCTCTGTGCACAAAAAGTGCAGTGCAAGAAATTTCTACTTCTCTTTGCACTTTTATTGTGATGCTCTTTTTTTGTGCAATGTGCAAAAAATTTTAAAATCACATTTGTTATTGTGTTAAATTTATTAAAAAACAATAATTTACTGATAATAATATAATTTTTATTGTTATTATTGCTATTGTGCAATATGTTTAATTCTATTAAACCCATCTTTAATAATATTTTAATTAATAATGTTACTTATGAAAATAATAATGTTTAATTTAAATTCTAATAAAAGAAATTTTTAATAAAAATAACACTTACTAATTGAACCTGAACCCGAGCTTAAATCAAAGTCGTCTTCTTATAATTTAGTTTTGCAAAAGTAGTCAAAATTAGTGAGAACGCTGTAATTGTTCATCTGTGGCACCAGCCACATAAAGAACCGCTAATAAAACTATTGCTACAAGATATCTTTTAACCTGATGCAACGCTATCGTATTGTAGAATATAATATCTACTGTAGAGTATGTACTGATCGATTTAAGCATTGAGAATAGTAACAAATAATATTTCAAATGTGTAAACAAGGCGTACATAATGTGTAGTGTAGTGTAGGAAAATAGTGTGCATATACTTATTTTACATGTAAAGAAATATAAATTTATAAAATAGCAAAAATAACTCATAGTCTGGGTAAGCACTTGAACATTCTTTTGAAATTTTTTTCAAATTCGGTGCATACCTAAGGAGCGAAATAGAAAAAAGGAGTATTTGGTATGCTGAGTACCGCTTATTTAAGCGCCGCACTTTGTGGAATGTGTTATTTCTTTTATTTTTTGGACATTTGCTCTGCAATTTGTGCTACCGATTTTACATGCCCTTTTTATATAAAACTATTATATAAAAATTATTTATCAATTTTTTTGATTTTATTATTAGCTTTATGCAGTTTTTTCTTAAATTTTTTTCATTTAAGGTAAGCTTCAGTTGAAAGATAATTCAGTGCACGAAGAAAGGGAGTACCATTACTCAAATGAGATGTAAGACGTTTACTCAATATGATGGCTATTTTACAGCCGATTTTATAAATTTCAATACAAGTTTAGAGCAGATGATTTAGAATACTAATTATTTTTTAAAGATTTATTATAGTTACTGTTTTCACATGAAGGCAAATTGATCTATCATAAACCTGACATTGTTAAATGCACACAAAATTTATATTTTATATATTTTAATGAACATCGGAAGATGCGATTCTAGTTTTTCTTCAAATAAAAAGTATTAAATAAAAATTTAAATTAAGTATTATTTTAATCAAATATACCATATTCAGCACATGTTAGCGAATTGAAACCGTAAAATCGCAGAACATAAGGGAAAAATCATTTTAGTATTAGTAATTCATCCCCAAAACAAACTATTTTTGCCTTTTTACCTCATAAATTAATTTTAAGTTCGTTTTTGTAATGTAAATTGTGAAATTTGTCATATACGAGTCTCAACTGTGTTATAAGAGCTTTGAAAGTTTTAAATAGGTTCCAATCTTGAACATTTCAGAAAATTTTAGCTCAAATTCTAATTTGCTTTTGGCAAACAAATATTTATATGACAAATCCTTTAACTCATTAAATATAATGTATATACCACCAAATTGAAAATAAGTTAGATTTTTTTTGTCAAATATTTGTAAAATGGTAAAAAAAAAGTATTGTAAAGCTGGTCAAAACAAACTGAGCAAAAATAAGACAAGAATTCAAATCCACAACAAAAATAAATAAACATAATATATAATATGGCAAGTTCAAACATAAAGTGACCTTTAAATGTTAAAGGTAGGATGATCCTCCCTTTAGCTTAACGATCACTTCTATCTATTGGGTACTTATAATAATGAAAAACAATTTATCTGTTCGTTAAAATCCTCCCTTTAGTTAACGGGAAGTTGTAATAATGGCCCTTAAAAGTCAACAATATCAATTTCATAGAAGGATCGTGTAGCTACCAGTCATAAAAGCATAAAGGAATATAAATAAAGCTGCTGGTCAATCGTGAGTTGTCAGTCGGTGATGAGACTTGAATCTGTAATTAATAAGCGAGAGTAGTATTAAAGTGCACATTGATAACGCATTGTTGTTATTTCAATAAATAAATGATTTACTGAAATTATTATACATAATTATATAAGAAACAAATAACGATCAGAAATAAAAAATTCCTTTTATTTTAGAATAAGCGCTTAACAAAATTTAAAACCGTTCCTCTACTAGTTTTCTGCTAAAAATAATTAATTTTTGCATTGGTGTCACTATATTTTTGGATTGCAATATTCTAATTAAATTATAGTAAAAACGACTAAAACTCAGGGTATAAGTGGAGTAACACTTCTCCATTAACAAAGCCTTGTAAATTAATGTTTAGTTAAACGTCTCCGTTTACAAACAAATGTTATAGGCGAAGAACAAATACTCTAAACTAATGCCACCAATTTATACTTGAGTACTTCTTAGATTCTTTTCAGAGCTGTGGTAAAACTTGGACAACTAGGAAAATATAATATAAAAAATATGTGATTGTAATTGTCAACAAACAAAAGTAATGACACAGAGCTTCTTGAACTTTTTGTTAAAATCGAACATAAAAATGCTTAAATAGAAATGCGGATTATTCATTTTACAAATCTTCAAGGGTTTATAGAGTTCAATTTCTGGAAAATGAATTAAGATCTTAAAATATCCATATTTTAAACACTTCGTTTACAATTGATGTGCTAGGTTTTTACATGAGAGTTTATTGATAGAAATTTTCAAACATCTAACGTAAAAAACGTCTAAACGACATTCTAGTAAATTTTTTGTTACAAATGTTTTAACCGTTTGAATCTATTTCGGTTTTACATTAAGTCAGTGTATTTATAACAATTGTTTTGCGGTTATAAAAATGATTAAAAAATATGACTCAGCTATATGGGTTTGTTTTATATGTATAAATACTTTTAATAAATTTCTTTAAACGCTGTGTGTATATCTGTATGCTTATGCAGTTATGGGTATATAAATGGCACATTTTATCATTATATCTTTCTTATACTACAAAAAGTAAATAATAAATAAGTTTTTGTAAAGTTTTGTTTGAAATTATTAACAGATTATTAATAAGTTGAAATATTAACAACAAAATAAATGCAACATTTTTTAATTATAAACGGTATTGAATTTTATAAAAGATAAAAAAACATTGTTATAATATTCAATTCCATATTTATTGGTATGTTCTAACGTTTTGTCTGATGATATTTGTTTCTAATGACAGCATACTTTCCACGAATTTTTCATATTTTGTTTTGGACATGGCCAGAATCCATTTTTTACATTTTCAATCTTTCGTTCATATGCTCTCCATAGGGTTTAAGTTAGAATTTTAGTCGGATCAATCTAAAACGTTCTTTTAACATAACCACTTTTTTTATTAATTTGGAGTAGTGTTTAAAATCATAAGCCTGTATTCATCGGGGTTGTTTGTGTTTTTAGAGTATATTTTAAAATATTTCTTCCAGAGTCAAAACAAGTTGCCTTTGTTCAATCATTCTTACTACAACTGTATGCGTACGCTTATCTGTTTTTCGAAGCATTTGTTTCCTATTTAGTCGCATTGTACAATTTATTAGAGAAAGGTACATTGCTCCAGCAATTTCCGCCACTTTTTTCAATAATCATGCATTTTCCATTTGATCGTTACCAATTGTGGCAGGTTGGCCTTATCCTTTTTTGTTATTTCTCACTATTTACTGCACTTAAAATCATCATTGTTTATGTAGAAATAGCAATGATAAATAATTAATCATATCTTAATGGATGATCGAATGATTGAGAACAGAAGTGATACAAATTTATCCAACAATAATGAAAAAGAGATATTAATTACATTTAAAAAAAAATATTTAGAAAAGTTAAATTTATCCACATTTTAAGTTGATTCTTTTTATATACCCATGTCTGTATGTAAATACACAACATTTTCTTTTTTTCTACATTTTTGTTTTAATAAATTGATTATTTATTTAATAACGTGACGATTACATGTTTGCAGTTCTATCAATACAAATTTTTAATCATTTAAGGGATAAATTTGACAAATATGTAGTGAGATCGGTATTAAATAATATGAATGTCATAAATACTTTATAACACAAGGTTATAATAAATTTTATATTATTTTAGTCCAAGAAAAAGATTAAATAAGTGTTTTAGAAAATACATATTACATTTTAAAAAATACATTCGTAAATGAATCTTGCATCAAACTCTGTATAAAATATAAAATCATTTCAGATAGGAAACTTTCATTAGCAACTAGTGGTTTCTATATATGTACATTACAACTCTTTAAGTAAGATTATGGCCTGAATTTTTCCCACCATCTGTAGTGTGCGCTAGTTTCATCTATGTGTGGCGAAATGTATAGTTTATCGTCCAATCCGAATGACAAATTTGAAAAGCTTTTGCACTGTAACGAATTTACTCTCAGAGCTATTGTCTACTGTGATAGGGTCACCAACAGAAGTATATTTTTCTTATACATACATATATACATAATAGGTCATTGCAACCCTTCCGTCTGGATTACGACCTAGTTTCTCCCACCACTTATGTATGTTGTGTGTGTTAATTTTATACGTGAGTGGCGGGACCTACAGTTTAAAGTCGACTCCGAACGACAGATTTTTGAGAAACTTTTCATGGCAATTTTGTTTACTCTCAGAGTTTTTGCTAGAAATCTGCTGAGAGGAAGTCGCCGAAGAAATACTTTTTGAATTTTATTTTGATGTCTGGCCTGGGGCTCGAACCCTGGCTTTTTGTCTAAGCCAACACACTACCTACTAGACCACGGCGATTTCATATTTTTTCATATTTCTTTTTTTAAAGATATTACACCTACGTTTTGTATTTTTGATCCCTTTTCTTTTTCACGTATGTACTACATATCAGACAACGGTTTGAATGCCTTATTAACTTTGGATACATTTGGAAATAGATAATTATTGTCAATTCTCTCTATTACATGACATGACATTACGAGACGTGAAAACTCATATGAAGAGCTTATTGAATGAAACGCAACATTGTGGTCCGAAGTATTCCTGTATATTTACATTTGAAACCCCGAAAAATGTATCGATTGTTTTTTTATGTAAAAAAAAAAACATCGAACATAGTAACAACAAATTGATGTTGAATGAACGTGTAATATCGGAAATTAAGTTATAGGCAATGGGAACGTGGGAGTACCTTTTTAATTACCATTGTTATAACGTCATAATTTTTTCTTCTATTTATTATCTACTAATTCCAGGAAATTGAAACAAGCCTAAGCTTCTGATAGGAACAAACCCGACAAGCGCAGGTGAGTACACTACCCATTATACAATTAATGCATCAAGTATATAAAATGATTGCAATATACCGTCCCAAGAGTCAACCGTCCGACCATCTTAACGTACATAGTCTGTATATACATATAAATTGTTCCGTTTAAAATAAAAAAAGTTTAGGATAGTTTCGATAGGCGTTAACTCCCACACATAGAAAATTGATTGTGCAGAGCAATATTAAGGCAAGAGTTTATAATACTAAGTGTATACTCAAGTGTAGCAACAGAACTATTTTCTCTACGTTGGCCCACACGCTCACTCACGCCTCAGAGATAGTGATATGAAATTTAGAAATATATAATAAAGGCAATAATTTACTATGATATACTATTTGTACTTTATTACTAATGTTGTAATTAATAGTTCATTATAATATATTAAAGGTATTTCGATGGAATTTCCAGCCAAGAAGTCCCTTTTGATCTAGAAAGAACTGTGAAGGGAAATACGTAATTAACTTCAATTTATCCAGGCAAATGTAAATAGCAGTAAATGGTAATCTTGTTTTGAAATTTTTAGGTTGACTGAAACAATACATATATTGGTGCACGTAATTATAATAAAAATGAAAATATAGGGAACTTGTTAGAACAACCTCCGAACTCATATGTATTTTATTTAATTTTAGATTCTTACATATCTGTTTCTGAATGGAAAAACTAACAAAAACCGTCCATACACAATTTACACTACGATATACAGCAGCATAGGATATTTAAATCCGAAGAGAAATAAGTAAATTACACTGTATACGTTCTCCTGCGTGGGGATATTATTTTTAAAGATTTTCTCATTTTCAAGTTGCAAATAGTTATTCATCAGGTCATTTTAAAAAATTGTAATACTTTTTCGCTAGCTTCCAGAGCCCTCAGATCAGATAAAAGTAACCAGACTTTAAAATAATGCATTTTAATACAGACAATGTAACATAATTTTTTATTTGCCTATTTATTTTAACTTTCCATATACATACGTACATTAGATTTCATAAGTTATGTTTTATATTCTATTTAAGTTTAACTCACCTGTTTCCCTTGTTGTTCCCGTTGAAACTTCGTGTAGCAATATTATAAAATAGTGTAAAAGTAAATGCAGTTGGTTTGTTATTAATTTTACATATACACAAACACAAATGGTCCTCTCATGTAAAAGAACACATTTCTAATATGTATATTTATATAGTAAATCTATTTAAAATAGGTGTATAATTTCTTCAAGTTTTTTTGTTTATATAGTTTGTTTCTCGTAAAAAATAAATTACTATGGCATCGTACACATTGATATGAATACGCAAACAGAAAAATACGTTGTTTAGTTATTGTAGTATCTTAATAATCAGCTGGCCAAATGAACACATTTGTTTGCTTTCGTATCCAGAAGATAAATAAAAGTTTTACCAGAAAATCCGCTTTTTCATGTACAGTCAGTGATGTCAATTTATAAGATTTTTTTATTATTCGCGTTCGCTAAATAGAACTAAATTCAGCAAACTTAATTTTCCAATCAGTAAAAAGTTATTAGAGCTCAAAATGTCGGTTCAACTACAAAAAAAAAGAAGAATATAGTTGAATTAGTTTACAAATTAAGTACTTAAATTTTAATTAAAGTTATTGAAAAATGTTGAAGTCGCCGTAGTCTAGTAGGTAGTGTGTTGGCTTATTAGACGCAAAAGCCTGGGTTCGAGCCCCAGGCCAGGCATCAAAGACAAAATACAAAAAGTATTTTTTCGTCGACTTCCTCTCAGTAGATTTCTGGCAAAAACTCTGAGTAAATAAAAATTGCCATGAAAAGTTTCTCAATAAATAAAAATCTGTCGTTCAGAGTCGACTTTAAACTGTAGGTCCCACCACTCATGTATAAAATTAACACACACAACATAAGAGGTGTGAGAAACTAGGACGTTGTACAATGGGTCAATTCGACCTCCGGGTACTGTACTTGTCTTAATTGACAAGTACACGTCCTCTAACCTAACCTATTGAAAAATGAATAAGGTGTGAAAATAGGAAAAAAAATTTTATATTATATTTCACCAGAGGGCATCTAAGAGCAGATTAACAAGCATAATTTATTAAAATAAAGAATATAGCAAAGAAATTTATGTTTATTGCTTGCAATTTAGAATAAGTAAATGGCACCACCCTATTTACGCCTACTTTACACGGTCGCACAAGTAATATGATCTGTCAAAATTTTGTGTAGAAGAGTACGGATGTGATCGTCTAAACCTACTATGTACGGAAACCATCACACATTGAAAGAAAATACGGATGAAAAGTTTGACAGTCGTATGGCTCTCTTAATTTTTTGAAATGATTCAAAAAACAAGCAAGTCGCATTAGATCAAGGATGAATTTTTATGTAAACACATAGAAAAAAAGTGTAACAGCTGTTTTCATTTTACTTTGTTATTGTCTTATACCGATCATGTAAACACAAAAAATATAAATCATACGACTTTTATTCTCTTTTTTGTCATACGGATGGAATTTCATCTTACTTTTTCATTAGACTTTACGTACGTAAAGTATTACCGTGTGAAGTGGGCTTAAGTAAGTGAGAGCATCTGACAATGTTCGACTATCAGTGGTGACTACTTTTATTCGTAAAATCACATAATTAAATGTAAAAATAAAATCGCTAAAAAATTATTTTTGCTCTGAACTCAAGTAAAACAATATATTATTGAAAAGAAAATAGAATAGAACTTAGAATTGAAATTAAGTTTATTTATCTTCCAATACAAAGGTGACTTTCTAAAAGACATAACAGCGTCTTCATTTTAAATACAATCATGCCTATAGGATTGTAAATAATTCAAACTAGTGAAATATTTTTATAATTACGTTTTTCATATAATAAAATTAAATACACCATTATTTACTGCATGTTTAGAATTGTAAGAATATTCAAATTGTGCCATTCATTAAGAAGTTAAATACTCATTTAGATTTACGGGTCGATATGGATGGCAATCGCACATAAGTTGTCAACAGTTAACAATAAACTTGTACTTAGCGAGAATTCTTTTAAAAGTGAAATTGGTTATCAGTTGGCATCTGTAGTATAAATTTATACTATCTTTGGCATCTTAACTAAATTTCGGTAGCCTTAAATAACAGATCCATATATGTAAAGTAATCTCAAATGTAATTATATGCTTTGACTGGTGCAAATATTATTCTAACATAGTCATACCTTTATACACATTCATTCTTCTGAGGTAGGTCGGGGTTAGATGAATACTTCAGCATTAGTCAATTTTAAATACAACCTATGAGAAAAACTTATGAAAACCATTCACGCCGTTTTCGAACAGCGAGAGAAAATAAAATATGACATTTTCGATTTAAGTATTAAGATAAATAAAACATTCGAATGTAGTTTTATATTGTTCAAATTCTGAATGTCAATCCATTTAAAATTTATTTGTTTTTGTTCACTTTGTGATCGCTAAAAATCGCTAGGACTACAAGTTTTCATTATTTGTTGTAGGAACTATGTACTTAAAAATTGCAGGTTATGCTCTACATAACCTCTACATTGCTATTAACGACACATTTATACAAAAATATACAAAGTACACAGTTCATTTATTTGAGTAAAATGTAATTTCGATTTTAAGTATTATTTATTTACGTTTTTAAATGACACGAATCACAGAAATCAATTTTAAGAGTTTGTATATATTTATCTTCAAAAGGAAAACTATTTAGGTTTTACTTACAAATTACATTACTAATATAATTTCTTTCATTTCGACAAAAACTATCCGGTCCTAATTCTTATTTATTGCTAATTACAAGTGTATGGGGTAATTAAATTATCCGAAAACTTTCTAATATTATCAGCTCCACGAACTTCTTTTTCAAGTAGTGGCAATTTTGTAACATGAAAATCTTCATAGAGGTCTGCGATTTGATCCAAATACTTTTCTTGAATCTAAAAGAATAACTATTGTTCAGTATGAAATATATTGCCAAAAATTATTTAAACAAATTACTTTGTATCGAGAAGCACACATGCTACAAGGCTGTTGATCCTTCTTCATGAACAACAATTGATTTACAATAATATTATGGGTATCTATCCCGCACTTTGTTAGCTCTTGCACCAGACGTTCGGTTTCATACAATGATAAAAATTCTGCTATACATACGCAAACAAATGTTGTTTGATCCTGGAATACAGTAAGTTATTTCTTATTTTTATAAAAAAAAATAATAATTCTTACGGGATCCCGAAATTGTTCGTTTACTTGGCGAATAATTTTTAACATTTCATCAAGTTTCTGAGCCAGAGAATCTGCATTCACCGGCATGCCAAGTAGGCTCCCAAACTGTGTAATAAATGGAGTAATCTTTAATTTTAAACGTAAAAGCTTTCCTAAACCCTTCTCTACAACTTGTGGAAATGACAGCAGACGAAGAGTGTGACCAGTAGGTGCCGTATCAAAAATGACAACGGAAAAATTCATTGCTTTGACAAGCCTAAAACCAACGCAAATATTCATATTTATACATCATCAGTTCTTAAATAATGGAAGTGTAAACTAACTTCATAACTTCAGCGTAACTCATAGCCTCATCTATTCCCGGCAAAGCTCCAACAACTTCGTGAAGAACTCCTTTGCTCAACCTTAATGCTTCATTATCGCCTTCGAAATATTCGTCAGGCAGCTCGTTAACTCCAGCGTTTGGATCAATTTCCATTGCAAACAAATTTGTAAAACCGTCCACCTAGGTCAAAATTTAATTGATAATATCGCACATCTAGTTCAAAAGTGACTTAACTCAAAATTTTCATTTTTCGGGTTTATATGCTTAAACTACACAGAATACACATGTTTATAATAAATTCAATGTATTTTATTGTTATTATCTGTTGTTGGTCGAAAGTTTTTTTTTTAACTATTTTGATTTTGGTCATAAGCAGTTTTTCTTACATTGCTATAAAAATGCAAATTTTGAGTTGAGTCATTTTTGAACTATAGATGTGCGATGTGGTTATTCCAGTATAGTATGCATGTAATATTCACTATGTGGCTACATATGTACCTTAGTTGGAACCTTTGTGAACTTTTGGTTAAATGCGTCTGATATGTTATGGGCCGGATCTGTAGATATGATTAAGACAGATTCCCTAACTTTAGCCATCTGCACAGCTAAGCTACAGCTGTAGTGGAAATTTATTCTTATTAAATGTCGGTTTTCTATTGAAAAGGCTATACTAATACCTGCATGTCGTTTTGCCAACACCACCTTTGCCACCTACAAATATCCACTTCAATGATGCCTGATCAATAACATTTTTCAAGCTGGGTTCCATTGGTTCGAATTCATCACTCATTTTGTTCAGCTGAGCAAGATTGTTTTAGTGAGAAATTACTTTCTTGAATACGAAATATGACAGAAAATTTTAATTCTCAATTGACAACTTTATTCTGTATGATGAAATAGTCACAGTAACTACACTTTTAAGAACATTCACAATACCGTTAAACTGGAGTTGCCAACTATTTGCCAGTGGAAACATGTCTAAAACCCAACCATGAACTATTGCGACACACGGAGCGCTTTCTAGCGATTAGATTTTACTCTGTGGCTGTGGCATACCTAAATTGAAGCTACAAATTTTCTTAAAAAAAACAGGGTTATTAAAAACAATATATTAAACAATTTTTTTTTATTTTTTACAAATCCTTTGTTGCTCCCATATTTTTGTTTGTTTACATTAGTTGGCCTTTGTAACCAACTTTCCAATTGTAAAGTGCTGTCGCGGCGTTACCGCCTTTTGCACGTTCACATAATTTGAAAATTAGTTTGACAAACTTTTTTGCATTTCCTTTTAAACTTTGTTTCGCTTTTACACGTAAAAAATTACTTTGACAAATTTTGTTTTCTTTTATCGCGTCGTTCTGCTGTTTTTGACAGTTGTAACTTTATTTGGCATTGTGATTTTGGTTCTAACACCAGACAATTCTTCAAAAATGAACATTATATGAATATTATATTTTTTTTTTATTATATTATAATATATTACATATTTATGTACTATTATTTTTTAATATATTGTTACGCAAAGCGAAACGACCTTATATCGTTTAACAATAAAAACGATAAACAAAAGCAGGGTTCGTCAAAAAATTTTTGGTTGTGTTAGTGAGTAAGAGAGAGAAAATAAGCTGAGAGAATTTATTTAATTACAGCCATAGAAAAGTGTTAGTAATATACGCTATTTTTATTTTCATTTCATCAGTATACATATGTAAAGCTATATAACATTGGCTTAATAATTTTAGACAAATAAAAATAAAATAAAAAAATTAATTTTTTATTAAAAGAACATAAAGCTATAAATCTTTGGCTTAAAAATTATGCCATGTTTTTTTAGATAAATAAAAATAAAAAGAATAAAAATCCATTTTTTATTAAAAGAAAAAAAGCGAGCATCCCAAAGCATTTAAAAAAATTTATACTACGCGACAAAATAAAAAAAAATGAAATACGCCTAGCTAATAACATAGAACATTTTTATCAAAATATTTTTTGAGTGTTATGCTGAAATAAAATGATAACGCATCCGCCACACATGTGTTCTTGTCGCAGTCTGACCGACAACTAAATGATAAAACACAAGAATGCGTGTGAGTTCTCTTTGCACAACTGTGCTATGAAATGGTAAACTATGAACAAAAGCCACACAATACAAATACACACTAACACTAAGAATACAATGAATGTGCTGACTATCTAAAGCTGCACACACACATGTGTACAACGAACCAGGTAGCAACAACAACATGGAATGAAGTAAACCAGCTACGACAAATATGTAACGAACCTGGTCGCGGCTGGTACATAACATAAGCAAGTACACAAACAACAATGTACTAGCAATAGAGTTCTCGAGAAGGCGCGAGCGAGAACCTTCCACATCGAGAACGTTCATCGTATTGATTGATACGCGTGTGTGAGGACTATAAAAGGGCTGGACAAAGCAAGCAGCAGTCAGAGTTAATTCAGTCAGCCTTGTGTGAAGTTGCGTGTGAATAAAATAAGTCGTGGTTGTAAAGATCCAGTGAATACTTGTATGAACTAATAAAGTGAATAAGCAGATTTTATTGTTGTATCGTTAAGTTCTATACGGTGGCACACAAAAGTAGTGTAAATAATAAAGAGAGTTAAGAAAAACTAAAGACGCATTTGTTTTTACTTTGGTTGCAATTAACGAACACATATTTAAACGTTTTTAAAAAGGTAAAAACGTAACAATATTTACCTTATTTATTGATTTTTATAAAGTAAAAAATTACATTATATTTTTTTGATTTTTATTTCTTAATTTTTTTAATTAATTGTTTGGTACTAAAATTTTTCTTTTGCAAATATTTTGATTTCAAACACAAAATAAACAAAAAGTAATGTTATTTTAAATAACGGAATTTTATATTAACACGTTGACTGCCCACTACGAGATAACTCGTAGTTGGCTCCCTAGAAGGAAAAGTAATTTACGCGTTATCTCCTAATCACTAAACCACTTTTTCTCCTTTGATATACCTACGATCTAAAAAACTGATTTTTTAAGTAATATAATGTGAAAAATCAAATTGTTGTTTTTGGCCAGTTTTCTGAAAATTGCCGCGGTAGTCAACGTGTTAACTTCACTATGCGAAACAAAAAATAAAAGAAAATGTCAAATAAAATGTGAAATCAAGTACAACTATGTGTATATACGAATAAAGAACAAAGTAAGTTTGCGAGTGTGAACTCATTCCCGCTCGTTTTTCCCCCTTCTCCTACAAACTCAAGAGTTTTCAAACTAGTTTGCAAACTAATTTGAACGTGCAAAAGGCGTCTTAGGGATGGCTGTAATTGACATTGTATAACTTGCGTCAACGGTATGCAAGCTCAATCTAGTGATTGAATTAGCAAGCTCATACCACATAACATACAATCAAAATGAAACAATTTTTATTCCTTTGAATAATTTTGCAGAAAGGGTCGTAATTACTCGTGATACAGCTTGCGATGCAATAATAAAAAACGAAATAAGAACAAATTACAAAAAGAAAGCGCGTTTAGATAAATCACTGACTAACAAATAAAAATAAATAAATTTAAAAGTTTGTATGAATTGAGTTAATTTCGTCATACATTACAACGGCAAGATTACACCATTAGCAAAATATTGTTACGTAAATCGAAACGACCTAATATCGTTTAACAATAAAAACGATAAACAAAAGCTATCAGCTACACCAACACAATACACACGACACAAATCCGCACTAACACTAAGAATACAACGATTATCTAAAGCTGCACACACACACATGTGTACAACGAACCAGGTAGCAACAACAACATAAAGTAAACCAGCTACGACAAATATGTAACGGACAACATAAGCAAAGTACACAAACAACAATGTACTAGCAGAAGTCTCGAGAAGGCGTGAGCGAGAACCTTCCACATCGAGAACGTTCATCATACTGATCATACGTGTGTGCGGACTATAAAAAGGGCTGGACAAAGCAAGCAGGAGTGAGAGTTAATTTAGTCAGCCTTGTGTGAAGTTGCGTGTGAACAAAATAAGTCGTGGTTGTAAAGATCTAGCGAATACTTGTGTGAACTAGTACAGTGAATAAACAGATTATTAATGTGGTATCGTTAAGTTCTATACGGTGGTACACAAAAGTAGTGTAAATAATAAAGAGATTTTAAGAGAAAATAACCACATATTTGTTTTTACTTTATTTGCAATTAACGAACTCATATTTAAACGTTTTTAAAAAGGTAAAAACGTAACAATTGGTGTCAGAAGTGGGATTGCAAAATCCAAAAGTAAAAATAAATAAATAAAAAAGGAGAAAAGCAAAATCAAAATGAAACTCTGCGATCTAAAAGTGGAACGGCTTAAACGGGAGTTGGGTAAACTCGAGCTGCCAACAATGGGCACGAAAAATTAACTGCAAAGGCGATTAAGGGAACATCTGCAGCTTCAGGACATCGACATCGATTCCTACGAGTTCGAGGACAAGAGGAACGAGAGGTAAAGGCCCCTGCAACCCCGAGCGGTATCGACATAAATTCATTGCTGGCCGCTATGATGGAAAAAATGCAAGTATTAACTGATGCGCAAGAAGCTTCTCGAGCTGAGAATCGCAAAATGCAAGAAGAGAACAAAAAGCTATTAGCTGATGTACAAGAAGCTTCTAGAACTGAAAATCGCAAAATGCAAGAGGCGAACGAAAGGCTGTTTGCTGATGTACGAGAAGCTTCTAGAGCTGAGAACCAGAAGCTATTTGAAGCTTCTAGAGCCGAAAACCAAAGACTGCAAGCAGCAATTTTGTCAAAAATTGAAAAGGAGCTGGAAGCAACATCTGGAAAGCTGCAGGAAATCCATGAGTCGGTCAGCAAAAGGATCACTGGTGTCGAGGAAAGGGTGTCACATTTAGAAAAGGCCGTTGACACGAAGGTGGACAATCTGGAGAAGACCGTTGACACTAAAGTGAACAATTTGGAGAGGACCGTCGGCGGAAAAATCGTTATGATGGAGGAAAAGATCAACAACCTCCAAAGCCAGCGACCGGAACCAGTGCGAGTCGTTTCGGAAAGTACCGGCAGGATAAGAACACCTTGCTTTGATGGTAGCTCACCCCTACCCGTATTCAAATTCCAATTTGAGACGGTAGCCAGCAGAAACGGATGGGACGATGGAGAGAAGGCTCTAGAACTAATTCTGGCGTTGAAAGGTGTCGCAGCGGACATTCTAGAGACCATGCCAGCCAGCAGCAGAAACAACTACAACGAATTAATGGTGGCATTGCAGCGTAAATTTGGCGATGAGCACAAACGGGAACTATACCGCATGGAGTTGAGATGCCGGGCGCAAAAGGCAAATGAGTCATTACAAGCCTTTGCAATGGAGGTTGAGAGATTAGTGCAGCTAACATACCCCGGAGAAAACCACCCGCTGATAGACAACATTAAGACCGAGGCGTTTGTCAATGGTATACGAGATCCTGACATTAAACTGGCGGTATGCTCCACACAGAAGACAACCTTTGCAGAGACCGTGGCCTTCGCACTAGCCCAGGAGACCGCGCGAGCTATTTCTAGACCACAAGTCAGTAAAGTGCGAAAAATGGAAGTCGTGGAGGAGGAGGAATGCCTTTTGGACAAATTTAAAGAGATGTTGAAGCAAGTTTTGGGAGAAAATGGACAAAAGGCTAAAGTCAAATACTTCAACTGTGGAAAGAGTGGCCATTACCAAAGAAACTGCAAAGCGCCACGCAAGAGATCAAGATCCGCCTCACCATCAAGGAATAAGAAACGGGCGAACTACCAACCATCTTCACAAGAGTCCCCGTTAAACTAAAACGAGCTAGCGCTGAGGGGCAAGTGCTGGCTCCCACAAGCGAGGGCCCCACAATCTCAATATCAGTGATGCAACAGAACAACAACAATCTTACGGCGTGCAGATACATAAATGGCAGACCACATACCTTTACTATAGACACCGGGGCGACGCAGTCTATCATCAGGCCAGATGTAGTGAAGGGAAAGTGTGAGACACTTAGCAATGTAAGACTACGGACAGCTACGGGAGAGTCTGCCACCGTCCACGGAAAAACAGAGGCGAAGGTGACTATAGCCAACATTAGTGTAAGTCACATCTTTATTGTTGCCGATATTGTGGACGAGGTTATAATTGGTGCCGATTTCATGATAGCTCATGGCATCAATTTGAATATGGGGCAACAGATTATGAGTTGGCGAAATGTAGAGATACCTCTAGACGTGGGGTACAAGCATCAAGTGCACGCAAGAAGGATAGTTGCGGTCGAACAACTCAAATTGCCACCTCAGAGTGAATCACTGATATGGGCGCGTTTGGATGGAGACTGCGTGGAAAACCGCTTGTGGGTTGTGGAACCAGCAGAAATACAGACGGATTTAATATCAGCAAAGGCCCTCGTCAAATCCACAGAACAAAGAATAGTCCCGGTGAGAGTGCTAAATCTATCAGGCCATGAAAGAGTCGTCTGTAAAAACTCAGAGGTGGGCCAATGTGTTCCAGTAGAGGCGGTAATAAACAGCGAACAGACGCCGCAACCTGCCGATATGTCCGCCAAGGATCAAAAGGAATTTGGTGAAAATGTGGAGAAATGGATAGCAGGTTTAGCAGCTGCAGAGAAAACCAAAGCCAAAAAGCTGCTAAAGAGGTATGCTTTCGCTTTCGCCACGAACAAGAAAAGGCAAGGAAGAACAGCTATGGTCAAACACGAAATTGATACTGGCGAAGCGAGACCGATAAAGCAGGCACCCAGAAGCATACCGCTGGCGAAGCGTAATGAGGTTAAAGAATTAGTCGATGAAATGAGGAAGAGCGGTGTAATCGAACCATCATCGGGTCCGTGGAGCTCACCTGTAGTCTTAGTAAAGAAGAAAGATGGCAGTACAAGATTCTGCGTAGACTACAGGAAGCTGAATGATGTCACCAAAAAGGATAGTTACCCGCTACCGAGAATTGACGACACACTCGACACGCTAGCCGGAACAAAATGGTTTTCCACATTGGATCTACAAAGCGGGTATTGGCAGGTGGAGATTGCAGACAAGGACAAAGAGAAAACCGCATTCAGTGCGAACGGCGGCTTATGGCAGTTTAAGGTTATGCCATTTGGACTCTGTAATGCTCCGGCCACATTCGAGCGGCTTATGGAATGTGTGCTAAAGGGACTGCATTGGAAGACTTGCCTGGTGTATCTCGACGACATAATAGTGATGGGCAGAACTTTCGACGAACACCTCAAGAACCTGGGAGAAGTTCTGCAACGGATATCAACGGCTGGACTAAAACTAAGCGTAAAGAAATGTGCATTTTTCCAAAAGCAGGTGAAATATTTGGGGCATCTTGTCACAGCAGATGGCATATCCACCGATGAAGATAAATACGAGCAGTAAAGGACTGGCCTCGTCCCCAGAATCTTCATGAACTACGCAGCTTTTTGGGACTATGCACATACTACAGACGCTTTGTGCCTAACTTTGCCAGCGTGGCTGCAAGTTTGCATGAGCTCACCAAGAAGTCAAAAGTCTACCAATGGGGTGAGATACAGGAGAAGGCTTTCCAGACACTAAAAAACCTATTGTGTGCTGCACCAGTTTTGGCGTATCCAGTCCCAGGAGAAAAGTTCATCTTAGACAGTGATGCCGGCGGATATGGTATTGGTGGTGTACTTTCCCAAGTGGTCAATGGAACAGAGAAAGTCGTAGGCTACTATAGTCGCACATTGTCAAAGCCTGAACGGAATTATTGCGTAACCCGACGAGAGCTACTGGCAGTGCTGGAGTGCATCAAACATTACCATAAGTACCTGTATGGCCAAAATTTTCTGTTAAGGACTGATCACTCCGCACTAAGATGGCTGCTACAATTCAAGAACCCTGAAGGGCAGTTAGCACGTTGGATTGAACGCCTCCAGACTTACGACTTCAGCATTGAACACCGAAGGGGCATAAAGCATGGAAATGCTGCCGCTTTTTCACGCCGACCTTGTAATTTGGAGTGTAAACATTGCGTGAAAGCTGAGAAAAAGGAATCCATCGTCGATATCCGGCTAACGCGGATTGAAGGTAACGAAGACTGGTCCCAAGCACAAAGGAGTGACCCAATATTGGCGAAGGTAATAGCAGCGAAGGAGGAGGACAAACGACCTACAAGAAATGAGATATCCGCAGAAGGTCCTCTTACAAAAGCATATTGGGCACTATGGGACAGCTTAAAGATCATAAATGGGTGCCTATATCGACTTTGGGAAAGCGCTGATGGCAAGACCTCATCCAACCTATTGGTAGTGCCTTCCTCAAAAATGAAAGAAGTATTAAATGAATTCCATAATGGAGCTAGCGGAGGACATCTTGGATTGACAAAGACACTGGAAAGGCTAAAACAACGTTTTTATTGGGTTGGATGTCAACAAGCAGTGGCGGATTGGATAGCCAACTGCACCAAGTGTATTGAAGCTAAAGGTCCAACAAGAAGAAGTCGAGGTCAGATGCAGCAGTATAACTCAGGCGCACCTTTCGAGCGGATAGCGATGGACGTAGCAGGCCCTTTTCCTGTCAGCAATGCCGGAAAGCGATATGTTCTCGTTGTGATGGACTATTTCAGCAAGTGGCCGGAAGTGTATGCCATACCAAATCAAGAGGCGAACACCATAGTAACTGTTTTTGTCAACAACTGGGTATGCCGCTACGGGGTTCCAATAGAACTACATTCCGATCAAGGCAGAAATTTTGAGTCGGCTGTATTTTAGGAAATGTGTGAAGTATACGGTATTAAGAAGACTCGAACGACGCCGCTTCACCCACAGTCAGACGGAATGGTAGAGCGATTTAACCGAACCCTGGAGGAATACTTGCGGAAAGTAGTGAGCGAGCAACAGAAGGATTGGGACGAACACATTCCGAGGTTTCTACTGGCATACCGATCTGCAGTCCATGATTGAACATCCAGATCACCCGCCAAGATTATCTTTGGGACTGAGATAAAACTGCCCGGCGACTTAGAATTTGGTGTTAAGCCCGCCACAGAGAGGAACGAAACATACACTGGAAAAGAAGAAAGCCTGAATGAACTTCATGAGTTTGTACGCACCCGTATAAAAATGGTCAGTGATAGAATGAAAGCCAGGTATGATAGAGCAGCAAACACGGAGGGCTTCCATGAGGGACAAATGGTTCTGCTATACAACCCAAAGCGGAAGAAGGGATTATCTCCCAAGCTACAAACCAGCTGGGATGGACCGTATAAAATAATTAAGCGGTTAAACGATGTCGTGTACAGGATACAGAAAGCTAACAGCCCCCGAACAAAAATGAAGGTCGTACACATAGAGCGACTGGCAAAATATGGGAAAGGAGATAATGAGCCTATTCGGGACGAACAGGCTTAAGTGGGCGGCAGTGTTACGTAAATCGAAACGACCTAATATCGTTTAACAATAAAAACGATAAACAAAAGCTATCAGCTACACCAACACAATACACACGACACAAATCCGCACTAACACTAAGAATACAACGATTATCTAAAGCTGCACACACACACATGTGTACAACGAACCAGGTAGCAACAACAACATAAAGTAAACCAGCTACGACAAATATGTAACGGACAACATAAGCAAAGTACACAAACAACAATGTACTAGCAGAAGTCTCGAGAAGGCGTGAGCGAGAACCTTCCACATCGAGAACGTTCATCATACTGATCATACGTGTGTGCGGACTATAAAAAGGGCTGGACAAAGCAAGCAGGAGTGAGAGTTAATTTAGTCAGCCTTGTGTGAAGTTGCGTGTGAACAAAATAAGTCGTGGTTGTAAAGATCTAGCGAATACTTGTGTGAACTAGTACAGTGAATAAACAGATTATTAATGTGGTATCGTTAAGTTCTATACGGTGGTACGCAAAAGTAGTGTAAATAATAAAGAGATTTTAAGAGAAAATAACCACATATTTGTTTTTACTTTATTTGCAATTAACGAACTCATTTAAACGTTTTTAAAAAGGTAAAAACGTAACAATATCAAACTTTGTTTGACATCGCTACAGCAAAGTGTACAATAACACAAAAAGGTCATGCACCACTCACCCGCTGGCAGGAATACTAAATTGCGTGGGCATGCCGTTGTCGTGTATGGGCTGCTTTACAATGAAGTTTTGCGTTCGATGTCCTCATTCAATATTTGCATACATAAATACTACCTATCAAAAGTCGTGTGACGTATGCTGCGGGCAATTTTTCATTCAATTTCGAAAAGACCTAAGTTTAATTTTCTTTACCTATTCTCTGGACATATTACATTCTGTCGAAGTTGCCTCATAGGCCTCATATTCATATTCCATTGAACTTCATGCTTTTTATATAACTCAATAAATTTTAACATTATATACATTATCTTTCTTGGTAGACATGTGCAATATTCACGATAGAACAATGTATGTAACATAACTTTATTTCAGGAAAAAGCATTTATTTGAAGTATATATTTATATAATGTTCACACGGATGACAAAATTCAAGATGAACCAACAAGATTCGCTGTACAAAACCCTCTTGGTTCATTTTAAATCTTGTTATGCACTCAGAAACATTTATTCCCATCTCCAATTTCGATAACAAGTTATTTCTAGTTTGTCTGAATTGCTGTCCAAAACATTTAAATAAAGAAAAAAATACACAATTAAAATTTTAAATAAATAAAGATGCACAAATATTTTAATAAAAATGAAGACGACAAACAGTGAAATGTATTTTAAAGTTCTTGACTTTGATCCCATTTGTTGCCGCTTTTTCTTTTTACTTTTTATATAAAAATGTATATTAGCCCTACATTAAATGAATGACATGTGGCATACATAAAGCCGAAAATCCATGGACTTTGGGCTATACAATGCGTTCTTACGTTACGTTGGTGTATAAGAGTAAAATCAGTGTACACCTAATTCTGTTTTTACACGGTAGATTGGTTCCAGAAAAAACCGTGTAAAAAAAAACCGTGTAAAAAAAGACTAATCGTATGCAAAAATAGGTGATTGGTTCCTAATCTCTAAAACCTAGTAAAATTAGTGAAAAACAAGGATTTTTTAAGAAGTTTTGTATTTGACATTTTCTTTTAGGGATTCATAAAATATTTAACAAAATTAAAAATATAAATAACTTAATAAATATAAAATATTTTTTGGCTTACCTTTCATCTTAATGCGTTAAATTTAATGTAACGATAGAAAAACAAATTTATCAATAAAAAATTTCTTTACCAAACACAAAATATTAAAACATTTCAATTGCTCTGACCTTTGTGCTTGTATGCACAAAAGGGAATTCCCCTAAATTTGTGCCATTTACATTTGCTTTGACCAGTAAATTTGCTTGTCGCGCAAAAAGGGAATTCCCTTAAATTTGTTATATGAACATACTTTGCAAAAATTAAATTTGACAAAAAAATTTAAGCACAAAAAATTTTAAATCGTGCTAAATGGAATAAAATCGTGTAGCAAAAATTAAAAATATTTTATTTTCAAACCGTGTTATATCAAAACCGTGTAAAAAAAGACCGTGTAAAAACAGAATTAGGTGTACTTGTTTGTGACATATTAAAAGCAGAACGCATAGAATGCATAGAACGGATAAAATACATTAAAATACATTTCATAGTTCTTTTTTGCTTTTTATATGGTCTTTTCAAGTTAATCTTCTATCAAGATGCATTCCAAGATATTTCACATAGTTAGAGTTAGGTATTCGTTCGCCATTTAGAAAAATTGAAGGACAATCGCCTTTTCTTAATGCAAAAGTTATATGCACCGATTTATCAGGATTAACACAAATATTCCATTTTTAAGCCATATTGCTATACTATCTGTATAGTTTTGAATTACTTTCGATGCTTCTGTTGGACAATCATTATGCCACAAGCATATGTGACAACTGTAACATCTTCCATAAAAGGCATATCTGATGTATATATAGTGTAAAGAACAGGGCCAAGTACACTGCCTTGTGGAATTCCAGCTTTTATTTCACATATATGTGGGATGCGAGTCAAATCGAACCACTGCATAGAGCAAGAACAAAGAAACAGGAACAAGAAGAAAGAAACAACATACTCGTCGAATGCTTAGATATCTTACTCGTCGGTAACAATATAGCAGTCCTGCTCTAATCCACACTGACTAAGAACTACCAAGAAACGGACAAGCGTCCATCTCAGGAAATCACGCCATCGGACTATGGAAATTTCCACCGACAACAGACGAATGACGAGTAGACGATCAGCTATTAAAGACAGACTTTTCATCTATAGAGTTAGTTAGTTGCAAAGTAGCACAGAATATACACAGAATTGAAACCTTTGACGTTTAAAAACGCTCAACGCTACCTCGTAGAGGGAGAAAATAAATATTTTAATGTTTTGCGAATCAAATGTGATAGAAGCAACAGATATACAGAGTGAAAACTGGCGGTTAAAGTAGAAAAATTAAATGTAAATAAAGATTTATTTTGTGTTAAAAAAGGGATTATTTGGAATATTTTTTAATTTCTTCAATGAAAAGTTTAAAGATTCTTAAATAATTAAATATTAATCGAAATGTGTGTGATTTTCGGTCACAATGAATATAGTTTCTTGTGCAAGAGGTAATTAAGAAGCTAAATATTACAAGATCAAAATAAGACGTACTGCTCATAAAAAAATTTTCTTGCTGAAAGTTGCCAATATTTTTTAATTTCTTGAAAGAAAAAGTTAAAGTTGTTATTGTTATTAGTTGTTTTTATTATTTATTAATAGTTTTAGACAAAAATTACATTTTTTATTAACTCTCGCCAATATAAAAAACCACCCCGAAAACTAAAAAAAACATAAATAAACAAAACAGAGTTACAATCAGAGAGAGACAGAAATACTTTTTGGTAATATTTGCTGTCTCTTTCTCCATGGAAAGTTAAACGTCAAACTCTTGTTTCTATTCTGTGTATATTCTGTGCAAAGTAGACACCGATACAATAAGAAGTAATATTTAAGTTTAACGGGTATTCCCATTTTTTGTACTTAATTTAAGGAATAAAATGAATTAATAAAATCATCGTTTATTTGAATTAAAATAATAAAAACAAATTCCTACATATATCCGAAACAGAATTGTTGATTTTAACATAAAAATAACGGTCACTTAAGTATGATTTAAGAACTACACTAGGCGACAATTGACAGTATAAATTTTGTCTTGATGTGTTTGATTCTATTTTGCACCCGAATTATTGCAAAAAGAGTAAAGCAATGAGTCTAAATTAAATAATTAAACCAAAGAATAAACGATTACCGTTATGTTTCTTAAAAAACACGTGATTGCATTTAAATTTAAAATAAATTTAGTTGATAGTTGGTATCCCAGTGCGACAAATGAAAGTAAAATTTTTGTTAATACTTAAATTATTTGCTATTAAATTTTTTGTGCTTTAAATTAGTGCATTTAGAATTTATTTTATTTTAATTAGGTGTTAATATTATTTTTCAAAAATGCGAAAAAGTGAAGAAATTAGAAGTTTGATTGTCGCAGATAGAGCAAATTCTGCTATTGCAAAAAGGTACAAAATATCTATCAGCGGAGCCCGAAAAATATTTGAAAAATATAAAGTAACCAAAACATGTAAAACATTGTACGGAGGAGGAGCAAAGCAAAAAATTTCAGCACATGAAGCCCGGTTAATGAAGCGAAAAATTGCTATTAAACCAGAAAGCTCTGCCCGAGAGCTAAAATGAGAGCTGCATTTAAACGTCTCGGAAAGAACGATTCAAAGGAAACTGCGATCAATGGGCTTAAAAAATTTAGCTGCAAAAAAAAACCTATGATTTCAAAGGCTAATAGAAGAAAACGTCTTACATTTGCCAAGGAACACGTCACCAAGCCAATTTCGTTTTGGGAGCAAATAATTTGGTCGGACGAATCAAAATTTGAATTAAAAAACCCCAAAAAGCGAAAGCGTTTTTGGTGCAAACAATCAGATCTGCTCAAACCAAAATTCGTTCAGAATACGGTGAAACATGGTGGGGGTAGTATAATGGTTTAGGGCTGTTTCTCCAAGAATGGTGTCGGAAATATAGTTAAAATCGAGTTAAAAATGACAGCAAGTGTTTACGTGGATATTCTGGAGCAAAATTTAACAGAATCTGCAGAGAGAATGGGTTTAGGATCGTTTGTCTTTCAACAGGACAACGATCATAAACACACATCGCGTATTGCAAGCTCATTTTTTGAAAGAAATAGCATCTTAAAGTTGGATTGGCCGGCCCAATCTCCTGATATAAACCCCATTGAACACAAAAATTCCTGTAAACAGTAGAATAAACGCCACGACTTTTTGGGCAGAAATACAGGAACAATGGACAAAAATAACGTCTGAAACATTAACAAATTTATTAAAAATAAGGGAAACACGGATTATTAATAATACATTGAAATTTTATGGTGCAGTCAACTAAATATTAATATTCAAAATTTTGTACTTTCAATTGGCGTATATGAAATACTTTTAATTTTCCTTAATACAATAAACTTTGAATATATTACTTATTTAAACTTTTTAAACTAGTTTTTATACTTTTAATACATTTCTATTTTGCTTCTCAACAAAAATTTTGAAAATATTTCGTGTACTTTTTTTATATAGAGCCACATGACGCTGTTGGTTACAAATTTATACTTTCAATTGTCGCCTAGTGTAAATAAAAAGGTGTAGATAGAAGTAATTTTAGTTTTTGCTGTCTAATTGTAATATGAAATTCAAATATAAAAATGTTAAAAAATGTATGATAAAAAATAAAATGAAACAAGAAATCAAAGTTCAATATAAAAGGACCAGTAAGTTTTTGAAAATGTAAGTATCATTTCTATGTGAATCATTTATTTGATAAATCACTTTGCAGAGGAGTGCGTCTACCATACCACTGGCAAAAAAGTGACGGTAAATGAATTTGGTTATAAGCCACCTCTTCTCCAAGTCGACGGTTTAATTATTATTATTATCTACTTTCACTTGAGTATACTACCTGTCTAAGTCCATCCTGGAGAAACATTTGCAATTTGCCATCGTCGCAAGGACTTCTGTATTGGTGGGTAGTGGGTATGTCTCGATGTGCGAATGGTATTATCTGTCTTTGCAACTGGAACTATTGGGGTAGCTCATTCGCTAAGCTTCGCAAACTTTTTCAACGACGAATGAACTCTGGCTTTAATACTTACGGTACTGTCCGGTACCGAAAAATTCAGGCTTAACTAGATCGTCCACTAACAGCTCTGTCGTTTCGCTCTTGTAGTCATACAGTTGATCTTCAAAAACAGAATTTAAATCAGGCACTTCTACTGGTAACGCACACTCAACGTTGTACACGGTACTTGTTATTTAAATTCCTAAACCTTTAAACCGATTTCTTCTTATGAACGCCGGGGCATTACCTCGCAAAACCAAAAGTATTAATCATTTGCTAATAACAAGTATCTGGACTTCTCCACACATCTGCCTTCTGTTTTCAGTTGTGTTCTGGTGCGGTGTAGTTTCATGTTATAGAATTTCTCATTAAATTTTTCTCTCACTTATAATTGAGTGTTAATTTCCATTTCGACAGGGTTGTCACAAATCATTACGACTCTTTGAATAGATGACATATTGGATAGATGACATAATGGTTCTAGTTCAGGGTTCGTCAAAAAATTTTTGGTTATGTGTTAGTGAGTAAGAGAGAGAAAATAAGTTGAGAGAATTTATTTAATTACAGCCATAGAAAAGTGTTAGTAATATACGCTATTTTTATTTTCATTTCATCAGCATACATATGTAAAGCTATATAACTTGGGCTTAATAATTTTAGATAAATAAAAATAAAATAAAAAAATAAATTTTTTATTAAAAGAACATAAAGTTATACATCTTTGGCTTAAAAATTATGCCATGTTTTTTTAGATAAATAAAAATAAAAAGAATAAAAATCCATTTTTTATTAAAAGAAATAAAGCGAGCATTCCAAAGCATTTAAAAAAATTTATACTACATACATACATACATAATTGGCCATTACAACCCTTCAGTCAGGATTACGGCCTAGCTTCTCACACCACTCATGTTGTGTGCGTTAATTTTATACGTGAGTGGCGGGACCTACAGTTTAACGTCGACTCCGAACGACAGAATTTTGAGAAACTTTTTCATGGCAGTTTATTTTACTCTCAGAGTTTTTGCCAGAAATCTGCTGAGAGGAAGTCGCCGAAGAAATATTTTTTTTTTCATATTTCATTTTTGATGTCTGACCTGGGATACGAACCCGGGCTTTACGAATAGTAAGCCAACACACTACCTACTACACCACGGCGACTTCAAATTTATACTACGCGACAAAATAAAAAAAATGAAATACGCCTAGCTAATAACATAGAACATTTTTATCAAAATATTTTTTGAGTGTTATGCTGAAATAAAATGATAACGCATCCGCCACACATGTGTTCTTGTCGCAGTCTGACCGACAACTAAATGATAAAACACAAGAATGCGTGTGAGTTCTCTTTGCACAACTGTGCTATGAAATGGTAAACTATGTTCTAGTTATTTCGGGGGAAATCAATTTGACTACATTGTTTCTATTACATGCTCTTCCGAAGTGTTGGCGCTTTTTGATGATTTAGCCCTCATTATACACGCTTCTTCTATGCGTCCACGTTTTTTGCAGAAGTTCATCCTTAAATCTACACCGAAGGCTCACTTCCACAACTATAATAATTCTTATTTTGTCTCTTTCATTTACCAGTTTTCTCTAGCTTGCTCCCAATTCTATTAATTTTTGGCTAGTTAATTGATGTTTTTAATTCGTCAAAGTTTTTCTAGGCCTCTTCGATGGTAATGGCTTCCTCTTGGGCAATCTGGAGGGTTAGTTTGTCATTTGACAGAAACCATTTCTGCAAACTCTCATCTCTCAATCCGCACACCAATCTCTCACGCAACCTTGTTTTTAAATCCTTGAACTGACAATACTAGTTTAATTTGGGCAAAGCTGGTTAGAATTCTAGGACTTGTTCTCCCTTTTCCTGGTCCCTATTTTAAAAGTCAATGATTCAGTTAAAATGTTATTCGTTGTGGCTATAGACTTCAAAAGTGTATAAGTATCAGTTCCACACGACGATAAATATATGGCCCTTTTAGAACTTTCACTTAAATTCCATTTGCTATCTGTTCTATATAAATTTGTCCTTTCCCTGAATTCACACTGAACTGATTTAAATGGCCAAATTTTGATGCTATCATCGGTTCATTCAATTTATTAGTCCTTTTAGGTACTTGCCGCTTGATCCTAGTCTCCAATTAACATAAACTTTTTTCAAGAAAATTCATTGATTTTAAGAGCCATTATTGCAACTCGTCGTTAAAGTTTAGTAAAAGGTAAAGCTGAAAGCAAATACAATGCGTTTAATGCGTTCATGCGTGTATTAAAAAGTAGAATCAGTGTAGTTGTTTGTGAGAGCAAAACGGATAGAATGCATAGACGTATAACACAGCCATACAGTATCGAAAGTTTTGACAGATGAAAAACCTTCATAACATAAAAGCACAGGCCAATTTAGAGGGAAAAAAATATTATAATGTTTTACGAATCAAATGTGTTAGAAGCAACAGATATACAGAGTGAAAACTGGCGGTTAAAGTAGAAAAATTAAATGTAAATAAAAATTTTTTTGTGTTAAAAAAGGGAAAATTTGGAATATTTTTAAATTTCTTCAATGAAAAGTTTTAAGATTCTTAAATATTAATCGAAATGTGTGCGATTTTCGGTCACAATGAATATAGTTTCTTGTGCAAGAGGTAATTAAGAAACTAAATATTACAAGATAAAAATAAGACGTACTGCTCATAAAAAATTTTTCTTGGTGAAAGTTGCCAATATTTTTTAATTTCTTGAAAGGAAAAGTTAAAATTGTTATTGTTATTATTTCATGGGTAGACACGCGGAAAGAATGAGGCTGCCTTTCAACGACTTCTGCCGTGGATACAGGTCCACTGAGGAAGAGGAGACTGTTGTTCACTTTCTTTGCCAGTGCCCGTCTCTTGCTAGGTGTAGATATAGGTTTTTGGCTCCCCATTCCTTGTTAGCTTAACGTAGCTATCATCTGTTAACATCAAGGATATAGCTTCGTTCATTAAACTTTCTGGCTGGTTTTCCAGTGCGGGGTAGTCGTGCTTTTGTTGTGCAGCCCTTGCGCTGACCAACTTCTTAATTTTCCCTGATTTTGGTGGAACTGGGTTAGTACAGGGACTGCGTTCACCCGTGTCATCACAACGGGCCGCTATGCGTGCTCAAGTGAGCATTGTGATAACAGAGCTACCACTCCGACCTAACCTAACCTAACCTATTGCTATTAGTTGTTTTTATTATTTATTCATAGTTTTAGACAAAAATTGCATATTTTATTAACTCTCGCCAATATAAAAAACCCACCCCGAAAACTAAAAAAACATAAATAAACAAAACAGCGTTACAATCAGAGAGGGACAGAAATACTTTTCGGTAATATTTGCGGTCCCTTTCACGTTTGGCCTATGCGCTGTTAAATTGCATTTCGTTACTGTATGGCTGTGACGTATAGAACGGACGATGTTGGTTTACTTTCTGCTATTGTGTGCGTCTTATGCATCGCTGAAAAAGTCAGCTATTTTTTATTACTAGGGATGACAAATTATATATTATCAATTATATCGATAAATATGTTTGTATTGTGCGTTACTTATTTTCCAATAATTTTTTGTATTATAAAAATAATAACAAATCTGTCATAATAAAGTTTACAACTAATTTAAGAATAAAATAAATTTTTTAACCCATTCCTTTCATGAACAAAATTTTCATACTGGTTATCGATTATTTTTATGTACTGAGTGTTATCTCTTTTGAATTTATTAATTTGTAAACAAGAGCAATTGAAAAGACTCGTCTTATGTTCTTTTGTAGAATTTCCTAGGTCTTAGCAGCACAAAATATTATATACGTAAATTATGAAGTCGCCGTAGTCTAGTAGGTAGTGCGTTGGTTTATTAGGCGTAAAGCCAGGGTTTGAGCCCCAGGCCAGACATCAAAACAAAATACAAAAAGTATTTCTTCGGCGACTTTCTCTCAGCAGATTTCTGGCAAAAACTCTGAGAGTAAATAAAATTGCCATGAAAAGTTTATCCAAAATCTGTCGTTGGGAGCATTGGATAAGTCCATTTGAGGAATCGTGACAGTGATTCTAAGAAAATATACTCCAGCACGTTACCAGTGGCCGCCACTCGGAGATAAAAAGATAGTCTGAAACTTGATATTATTCATTACAATTATGGGGAGAAATGCTTCTGCATTCCAACATTGAAAGAAATTCACAGATTATAAACTAAACTCCTGCGCCATGGTACATTGAAAACTCGAACAATTACTAGAATTTCAGCATGCTATTTTCAAAGCAGAAATTGTAAAAATGTTAATTTAATAGCTTAAAGACTGTTCACAGCAAGGCAGAAAAGAACAGTGAACGTTAAATATTGAATATAATCAAAAGGAACAAATATGATTAAGATGAGGATAAAGTTACTATGATAAGGAAGTATGTATGATACAAAAAAACCCGTATTTTTAGTTTAAATTTGTTTTAATGCATTAACTAAACATTAGATTAATAAAAATTAAAATAACTGCATAAGCTACCCAGTAAATCGTTCACACTGACATAAAACTGTTTAATACAGAAAATATAATCCAAATATACATATATGAAAATATAATATAATTAATACAAATTATTATTGATATACTAACTAATATACAAGTAATATACTAATTTTTTAATCTAAGTTTAGCAATTTTAACTTTAACTTGTAATTTAGAAAAGAAAGAACGTTTAAAAATGATTGAGTCGCAGTACTTTAGTGATGCATCAAAAAAAATTTAAACTGTTTTGCAGACGAACAATGTTGGTATTTTTCCCATATGTAATTCAACATATGTGAGCAAAAATTATAAACCAAAACCAAAATTTACAAATTCAGTTAATTTTCAACTTCAATCTAGTCTCTGAATACAAAATTTTAAACGCTATAATGTCTAGAATCTTCTGTCTATCCGTTCCCAAATAACGACTTCTAAATCGATTGTAGACATTATACCAAACATCACATCAAGACCACTAGGTATAGTGACCCGGAATACCCATAAGGCACGTAATGTATTGTAGTCACCTGCTGTCAGAAATCGTGGAACTGTGGCCTTGGAGAAATTGTAATATCTGTCTTTTGTTATCGAAAATCTAAGATGCAAGTAAACCGAGGGTAGAACACATTGTTGATAAAAATTCCCAATACAGATGTTAGTTGCTGGTAGGTAATCTGCACACAGATGGTTTAAGTCTTGACTTATTTAGATTAGTTAAACTGTCGCCGTGGTGTAGTAGGTAGTGTGTTGGCTTACTATTCGTAAAGCCCGGGTTCGTATCCCAGGTCAGACATCAAAAATTAAATATGAAAAAAAAAAATATTTCTTCGGCGACTTCCTCCCAGCAGATTTCTGGCAAAAACTCTGAGAGTAAATAAAATTGCCATGAAAAGTTTCTCAAAAATCTGTCGTTCGGAGTCGACGTTAAACTGTAGGTCCCGCCACTCACGTATAAAATTAACGCACACAACATGAGTGGTGTGAGAAGCTAGGCCGTAATCCTGACTGAAGGGTTGTAATGGCCAATTATATATATATATATAGTTAAACTATCACATTCTCCAATTCGAGAGTTCTCCAAATCGTATAAAGTCAGCCGAAATTTTTAAGCGACTTCTTGACGTCAAAGCATTATGTTAATTTGTTTCCCCTCATTTTTTCAGAAGAAAGTCTCCAAAAAGTTAATCGGTTGCCAGTCCTCGCTTGCGACAATGTAGATTTCATTCTTAATATGTCATAGCTTAAATTAGTCATCCTTGTAATATATCTGTCCATTGACTCTACCAACTTGTCAACACTTGCTTTAAGATGACTAAAATAATAACAGGGGGGGGGGGGGGGTTTATTTGTTGGTTGCATTGTCGACGGTGGCTTATGTGTTGGAATAGTGCTGTCAGAATAAGCGCAAGATTAATGAATTCAGGTTGAGAGATCTCAAGCAGAGACAATGACGGGGTTCATCTTGCTAGTCTGGAGTGTTTTATGACTGAATAAACTAAACTCTCATCTGAGAGTTTTTCACATTTGTCGATTGCATTAAGGTCACCGTAAAATTGATCATCCTTTGGCCACCATTATTTGACATCGAAATTGTTTTCTAAAACATTTTCCAAATGATAAGAAAAGAAAAATACTCAATAAAAAGGCCTTCAAATGTTAAAAGGGGAATTGTGCATGATCTACTCCAACTTGTTCCAACGCTCCAACTTGCACTTTAATAAAAAAAATTTATTTTACTAAGGGTGCGCTGGTAGTCTAGTGGGTAGTGTGCTAGACTATTAGCGTGAGGGTCGTGGGTTCGATTCCCACCAGAGACTCTGGTCTGTGACACTACACCGAACATATGATTAAGTTACTCTGCTCTTATATAATTAAAATATAATTTGTAATTGTATTGTAATTAATAAATAAATAAATATTTTACTGTACTAAGCGAATCTTGATTCAGTCGCAGAAGTTTAGTGGGTAGAGTGTTGGCTTCTTAGACAAAAGTCTTGGTTTCAAACTTAAGCTTCGTCATCTTAAAAAAATTAATATCAAAAAGAAATATATATCTTATGATGGCCACCTCGAAGCAGTCTTCTGATATTTGGTATACGGTGTTACGTTAACAACTTTAAAGAGTTATGACTGCGATAAATACATTCAGGGCAACAAGTACTGCGTCATAATTTTGTAATTGTTCCTTTAGGCAAGCAGCATGTACTTATTGTAACAACCCGTTAAAATAATCCAAAGTAAGAAATATACTTTTTTTATAATAAATAACAAAACAATTCATATTATTATTATTTTTTTATTAGCTTAATTTCAACAATATCAATTCAACAAATGTCGTTTTTCTATTGTTCACTTTTTCATGGGTCACTTTGATTATTTAACATGAGTTGCCATAACCCTCCGACGTTTTTAAGACGGATTTTTAAATCTTTTTTACCGGCCAAAACCTTTTCTCCAGGAGAAGTCTTGGCTGCAGATTTCCTGGTATCGTTGATTGGTGTTCGATACTCGTTGATGAATTCTTTGGATCTATAGACTCAGAAATTGTTCCATTAGTCGAAAAAATTGCTAATATTGGAATTTTCTTAAGGTGGCCCACATTTCTATGTAAAACTTTATTTCCACTTGACACTTCTACCAGATTACCTTTTCGTGCCGTTACCACGTATTCAGTTGTGTCGAAATTCGGCGTCAACTTATGGGGAATACAACATTTTTCAATAGAATCTTATCCCCTACTGATATATCAGATTCCTTTGCACCTCTTTTCTTATCAGATATTGCTTTGCTTTTTTGTTTGTTAATGTAATCCTGATCTTTTTCTGCGGAGTCTACGTATTCTAATGTTAAATCCTGTATTACAGGTAACTTGTCTCTTATGCCTCTGTTAAACATAAGCTCTGTTGGGGCAACTCCAGTTGTGGAATGTGGTGTAACATTGTACATGAGAACAATTTTTTGAATCTCTTCTACAGAATCTACAGAATATCTCCAACATTGAGGCAATAATTGCTTGTGAAGATACGAAGCGAATAATCTGGAATAAAAATCAATGAAAACGAGCATGTACTGGCAATTTGGAAATGGACCCAAAATATCAGAACCCAAAGTTATCCAAGGAGCAGTGGGAAACTGATGTCGATTCATAGGAGCCGGGTTTGATAGTTGTGATAAGAGAAGACAATCTCTACAAGCTTTAACAAAATTCTCTACTTCACGATCCATAAGGGGCCACCAAACCTTTGACCTTAATCTTCGTTTCATAGCTGACTCTCCTGGATGACCCTCTTGAGCTAGTTCGAGTACTTTTGATCGAAGAGCTCTCGGAATCACCAACCGAGTTCCACGCAATAGTATACAACCAACTGTCGACAATTCGAAACGTAATGGGTAAAAACTGTTAGATAGAGCGGGATTCCAGGTGTCAGCTATAAGAGATGATATTACGTCAACTATCTCCTCATCGTGAACACTACTCTCGTGACAACGTGGCAAATACTCTCTTCCCCTTTCCAATCAAAACATTCGGTATTGTTTATCTGACAAAGTCTAGACAGAGAATCAGCAATATTTTCCTTACCTGCCCTATAAATCACTTAAAATTTGAATCGTTGAAGACGTAATAGACATCTTTCTACCCATTCAGGGGGTCTCGATGTAGGCTTAAAGATCGCCTCTAGCGGTTTATGATCTGTTACAACTTCAAATTCTAAGCCTGCTAAGTAGTAATATAACTTTTCAACCGCCCATATCAACGACAGACTTTCCTTCTCTGTTTGATATAATCGTTTTTCAACATCTGATAAACTTTTGCTGGCAAATGATATGATGAGCGCTTCGTTATTCTGGTCGAACTGGACTAGTACTGCATCCAAAGCGACTGGACTGGCATCAGCAATCAACGTTTTGCGTTTTGGATCGAATTAGGATAAATTTGGTATTTCAGATAGCAACAATTTCAAGCTTTTAAAAGCTTGTATTTGCACAAGACCTCAATTGAATTTTATATCTTCCTTAAGAAGGTGTCGTAATGCGTCAGTACGTTTTGACAAATCTGGTTTAAATTTTCCCACTTAGGTAACTAGCCCCAATGACACTACTATCGGGAGATCTAGGGTTTTGGACTTAATACTGGCTCGATAATGTCTTGACTAATCATCTAACTTTTGTATGACTGGAACCACTCTAGGAGCGATAGACAATTTTACGACCACGTCTTTTCATTTAAGAAATGTCTTGGTATTATCCACTCGATTCACGCTTAACCCAAATTTTGAAACGTTGGGTTTTATAGCCGTCTCTCTTCCTAAAAGTGATTGTCTTCCGTTTCAATAACATAAAAGGTAGCAATTATCTCAGGATTTCGCTTAATACAAATGGCAGCTTCAAATACACAAATTATATTAAGGACCTTTTCAGAAGTATATGCTCGGAACTGATTCATGGATTTCGTATATATGTTAAACACTTTTACGTTCTTTTTCTATAGAAGTTTCCAATCTGTGTAGCTTAAAAGGTTAAAACGCGAAACTATAATCATTGAAATTCTGTTACCCGCAATATGACAAATTATAGTTTCTTCGATTTCATTATGACTTACTATTTTAAAACAGTCCACCTCATGTATTTTATCATTGATTGCCCGTATCCTTGTGCGTCGCCGTTTCGGATCCAAATTATAATTTGTGCGACTTGCCGTTTCATATTCCTTTTACATTTGCGCGCGAAATGATTCACACGGGAACATTTATTAAACTTCATATTTCTTGCAGGACAGCTCATTTAATTTTATGCACGGCCATTATGACCCCATCTATTACACTCGCTGTTAGTAACTGTTCTGTTTCTCTATTTCATTGAATCGATTTTATTGACAACCTCTGAATCTGATTTAGATATCATTGATTGTGTCTGCTTACTTATTTGTTTACGTACGAGGCATGCATACAAAATCTCTTCAAAGCTGTGTTCTTTTTCTTACAACTTGCGTTCAAGGTCTAACGTTGCCCATGCATCAATAATGTTGTCTTTCAAACAAATCTCCTCTATCACGCCCTTTGTATTACCAAATGAGCACTTGACTACTTGTTGACGCAACCGCAAAATTAATTTTACGAAAAATGTGTCTTTCAAACGCAGAATTTCTTCTTGGCGTAAAATACTCATTCAATTTATCGACTAGTGCTGGAGTTACCCACACGTAACGTAACGTACCGTAGAAAAGGTTCTCTTTTTAGCATATGGAGAACAATGTAAACGCTTACTCAAACGTTCTCTCTCGTTAGCAAAACGGAACGATCTGTATAAAACAGAATTCTCCCACGTTTTTACGTGACATTTGATCATAAGAGAGAGGACATGAGAGAGAGTGCAGTGTTGCCACGAAAAAAATATTGTAACCAACATTTGTGAGAAAATTACCAAATAAGGAAAAATATGATCAAAATTAAATTCGCAGTTTTTTTTTCAAATTTAAATTGTAATTGAGAAAAAAGAAACAGAAAATAAGAAAACAAAATTATAGTCTCATAATTAATTAATTTTAACAAACAAAACAAAAGCTATTTTTATAAGAAAAATAATAACCAAATCCGGAATAATCTACACATTGAACTAAAAACGGCAACACTGATGATGAGTCTGTATAGAAATTTCTATGCATTGTGTTGTGTTTGTTTGTGTTCTGTTTCGTTTTTATTTACATTCTTCGTTGGCATATGTCCCGTTTTGAACGTTTCTATAACTACACAAACGTTTTTAAGGCTACGTACGTTACGATTTTACGTTTCTAACGCTTGTGTAACCAAGGCATAAGACTGTATACACATCATTTTTCTTTACTTCATCATATAGTATCACCGCTCCCGGCAAAGAATAATTTATAGCTTGTAGTTGCTGCCCTCCTAAGTGGAGAAGTTTATTACGCTTCCGTACGACAGAAGTTATCTTCTCTGCGTCCATATAAACCTAAAATGATCGAAGCCATTTTTCCCACTCAGTACGCACCAATGACTTCTCAATTAAACCGTAGAGGAACGGTTTTATTGTATCAGACCAGAGATCAGTATTCAAGAAGATGAGTAGATTCGAGTCATACTCATAGTTTCTGATACTTATACGCATGCATACTTATTTTAATATCATACTTATACTACTCATATTCAAAGTTTGAAATACTCATCGTACTCATACTTAACAATGCGCATGATGTTGTTGATTTCGACTCTCCTTTACTCAACATTTACAAGAATCACAAAATAAGTATGATTCGCGTACGAACACTACAATACTCACTAGAAGGTTGTGCGTTTGCTTTGCTTGCTGTCTTTGTCTTTCTTCTTTTTTTGTAAATGCAACAACTAAGACTGTAAGTTTTGATGAATGATTCGAATCACTCGAATCATTTATGAGTATTATAAGTATTTTTCTAAATTTATGAATCTTAATGAGTAGGCGTATGAATCAAACATATTTCGAATGTTATGAGTTTGATGTCAAAGTTGTACTCATACTCATAAATCAATGTTGTAGGGAGTACGAATGAATCAGAGCAGTTGAATTTCAATACTGTTGGCTCACTCATACTCAAAATTTCATGAGTACTTATGAGTAGCGAAAAAACGATTCATTGCTGATCTCTGTATCAGACATAATATTCTAGATAGATAAAACTTAAAATGTAAAAACAAAGTCAAGCATTATTGTATTACTATTATTCAATCATTTGACAGATTCTCAAATGTTGGCTTGCGTTCTTTGCTCGACACCTGACATTCGTCAGATTAAAACATTAATATCGGCAAATAAAATTTGGATTATTTTAACGGATTGTTACAGTGGCGACGAGGATGGGATCTGTTTTTTAACAATTAGAAGGAGTAACATTATTTGCGAGAGTTTGGTTAAAGGTGTGTGAAATGAAGATGTGTATGTATAAATATGTATAAATGTAAAAATGTTCGCACATACGTTTTGGAAAGGAGGAATACGGGCAATTTCGTGTCAAGTGACCCAATTTTTAAAATCGATGTCTTCCGATTTTTATGAAATTTGCACAGGATAGTACGAGCTCCATCCGAAACGTAGTATATCCTCTCCACTATAAATTTAGATTTTAGATAATTTAGAATTACCTTCTGGTATTCATAAGCTGCAGCGGTATCATGTTTTAAATCATCGGATATGATTGCCATACTTTTGTGTTCCAGTTTTTCATCTTCTATGTAGTACATAACAACTGTGAATATTTTTGCTTGGTCATTATTGAAGTGGAATCCTTGTATGGCATCCTGAATAACATATTTGTAGTTCTCCGCGAAATCATATGAAATCACGAATTCATCAGACTTCAAATGTGTCTTCAAATTATTCAAAAATGACCATTGCTGTTTGACTAAAAAGTCATGAGTTCTCAAATTTAGCAAACCTTTGCATATTTCTTCCATAAAATCATCCACATTTAAAATTACTGTTTATAAGGTACATCTTTCAGTCTGAAGCCAAGATTCAAATTTTATCTCATCAACACATTCTCGATCAAAAGAGTTCATTAAATTCTCCTTAATTCTCCTTTTTTAAGATCATTTAGGTAGTACGTTTTTATGCCAAATATTGAAAAATCTTATTCTTGATTTAAAAAATAATTTTTTTTATAGATATCCCACTAGTATCCCATTAAGCGATTATATAGGTTTTAAAGGAAATTGTATACGTTTTATTTTGAGCAAAAAAGGGCCCATTTTGAAAAAAAATTAAAAAAAAATAATTAAAAAAATTTTTTTTTATTTTTTTTTTTAAATTACGAAAATTATTTTTGGAAAGATTGAAGAAATAGCTATCTAATATATATATAATAGCTATCATATAATTTTTGCTAGGGCCAATAGGTGAAAAGTTACACACATTTTAAAAAACCCTGTATGACCAAAATGTCCAACTTTGACCCCCTCTAACTTCGGCAGTTCTTGAATGTTATTTGTGTCTGGCCTACTATCCAATAGTACTAACCTTTGTGCAAATCGGAAGACATCGATTTTAAAAATTGGGTCACTTGACACGAAATTGCCCATATTCCTCCTTTCCAAAACGTATGTGCGAACATTTTTACATTTATAAATATTTATACATACACATCTTCATTTCACACACCTTTAACCAAAATCTCGCAAATAATGTTACTCCTTCTAATTGTTAAAAAAACAGATCCCATCCTCGTCGCCACTATAACAATCCGTTAAAATAATCCAAATTAAGAAAAATATTTTTTTATGATAAGTAACAAAACAATTCAATATATCATTTTTTTTATTAGTTTGATTTCTTCCAGTAAGCAGTCGGGGTATAAGTAAAATAATTAAAAGTGAAAAATGTTTGTGCGTTATAGTTTAAAACGTCTAATTCATGCATCTATCGTATTGACAGCACTAACACTTTCATGATTTTCGTTCTGCATATCTGTTGCTTCTAACACCCCCACAAGAAATTAATGACCGAAACTAACCAAACAAAACTTACTTACTACTACACATGTAGTTTTTATTTGACTTTTTATGCTTCAGAGTTGTATTTGATTAATTTAAAAAATTCAATCGCAGTAGGCTTTGAAATATAGAGCCTTATGACGAAATTTTTAATTGTGTTCTTTGTGTTAAAAAAAAGACGTGGAAACCAAAAAGTTAAGTATTATTATTATTTTACTGCATAAACTTAAATATGTCTTAAATTGTTTCTACAAATTTACAGAAATTACCAAAGCGTTCAAATTCCCATGAAGCTATACTCTTGCTATGGTGGTTTGGCGGCCTAATGATTCAACTGGTCTGATATTCTTCATGATGGGCTCTGCTGATAGTTTGAAGGCTAGTGGGGTAACCACATTGACAGGCATTTTTCTATTGGCCATGTGTATGGTTTTTTATAGTTTTACTGCCAATTGGTAAGGGAATTTATTTAGGGATATGGTATGACTTCATTGCAAATGATGTGTGGTGTTAACTTATTTTCCACCATATTTACGAGGACATATTTAAATGTACAAGGAGGATTTATAGATTCCTTACAATTTGCTACTACGGTAGGTTTTTGATTTTTACAACATTTTGTCTTAAAATTTAAAGTTTTAAATTATTTTATTCTTTTATTTTATTAGCATCCAAAATTTGTTTTTGAAATTATTACTCTATCCATAAGTTCTGCTATTGGCCAATTGTTTATTTTCTATATCATTTCGGTATTTGGAACAGTAGTGTTTACCATTATAACGCGTTTACGTCGGGTAAGTAAATGGAATTTAAAAAAGACAAATAAAAATCTTCGTTTATTTAAATAGTTGCAATTCAATTATTATTTTTTTTTTAATTTCAGGCTTCTGCTATTCTACTTTCTTGAATTATATATCATCACAGCATTTCAGCGATGGGTATATTCGACGTATTAGTTGTTTTCTTTGCTGTATTTATGCGTGTCTATTGTAACCAACGTATGAAAGCCATACGCAAGCTTTATTATTATTATTATTATTATTATTATTATTATTATTACTAATTATAAATTATAAAATAAATTATATTTTTTATAATAAAAATATATCAAAAAAATTTTTCTTTTATAAGGTGGTCAACTTTGACTGGTATATGCATTAAGTTTGACTAGTCACAGTTGACTAGATAACTAGTTATAGTACTATAGTACTAGTCAACTGTGACTAGTCAACTATACTTGACTATAGTCAACTATAACTAGTTAACTAGTCAACTGTGACTATTCAACTATACTTGACTATAGACAACTATAACTAGTTAACTAGTCAACTGTGACTAGTCAGCTATACTTCACTATAGTCAACTAGTCTTTTGAGACTTCAAATAGCGAAAGAGTGAGCAGGTTATATATATGTTTTACAGTCGAAAGAATGCATAAGTTAGAAAGAGAGGTAAAATCACATGTACACGAATGTTTACGTCAAGTTTTTCAAATTCCCTTAATAACTTGATGGGAAGTTGTGACTAGTTTATACGTCACACTTTACGGTCAAATAACTAGTCATTTAACTATTTATGTTCTGGTAGGGACGTTTGCTTTGCAAAACATAAATAAACGTTTAAGGGCCATTATTACAACTTGCCGTTAAACTTGGGTTTAGATAAAGGTACCTTTAGCTAAAGAGAACTGTAAAGTTATCTTTAACTTATTTTCGTTATTACAACTTACAGATACATTTTTTCAAAAATATGGCAGTGCCGGAGCAATGTCGATAAAACTACTCAATTAGACAAGTTTTTTTTAACGCAGTGGCAACCGCGGGCTTCGTTTTTTTGTTGTATATGCTCATTTTGTTTAAATTTGAAGTTGCCATAATGAAAATAATATATAATATGGCAAGTTCAAACATAAAGTGACCTTTAAATGTTAAAAGTAGAATGATCCTCCCTTTAGCTTAACGATCACTTCTATCTTATTGGGTATTCATAATAACGAAAAACAATTTACCTGAAAAGTTTAAAGATTCTTAAATATTTAAATATTAATCGAAATGTGGGTGATTTTCGGTCACAATGAATATAGTTTATTGTGCAAGAGGTAATTAAGAAGCTAAATATTACAAGATCAAAATAAGGCGTACTGCTCATAAAAAATTTTTCTTGCTGTAAGTTGCCAATATTTTTTAATTTCTTGTACTTGTCAATTAAGACAAATACAGTACCCGGAGGTCGAATTGACCCATTGTACAACGTCCTAGTTTCTCACACCACTTATGTTGTGTGTGTTAATTTTATACATGAGTGGTGGGACCTACAGTTTAAAGTCGACTGCGAACGACAGATTTTTATTTATTGAGAAACTTTTCATGGCAATTTTTATTTACTCTCAGAGTTTTTGGCAGAAATCTACTGAGAGGAAGTCGCCGAAAAAATACTTTTTGTATTTTGTCTTTGATGCCTGGCCTGGGGCTCGAACCCAGGCTTTTGCGTCTAATAAGCCAACACACTACCTACTAGACTACGGCGACTTAAAAAAAAAAATTGTTATTAGTTGTTTTTATTATTTATTAATAGTTTTACACAAAAATTACATTGTATTGTGCTGCTAAGGTCTACGAAAGGCTTCAAAAGAACGCAAGGCAAGTGTTTTCATTTTTCTGGTTAACAAATTAATAAATTCAAAACAGATGCCATTCACTACATAAAAGCAATCGATAACTAATATACAAGTTTTGTTCATGAAATAAATATATTAAAAAATTTATTTTAATGTATTTTCTTTTTAAATTATTAGTAAAATTTATTATGAAATATGTTTATATTAATATTTTTATAATGCAAATAAAAAAATGCGAAAATAATGCACTATTTATATTTATCTAAACATATTTATCGAAACCATTCACAATAGAATATAATTTGTCATCCCTAAGTTTAAGAAACAGCTGACTTTTTTCGTCGAAGCATGAGAAATAGCGGTATTTGCATGTAACGCAAGGTCGCATGAAACGCATGATATGGACTTATCGGCTTAATGTGTTTAGGCTGTGCGATTATGTAAAAGAAAAACAATGTCTAATGATTTCTGTTCTACTTTAAGAAAATCCAAACAAAATGTGTGTTTTGGTTCATCCATACAAAACAGATGCAAAAACTTATTTTTTCTAATGTAAATTGGCACCATTTTCATTTAGTATATATTTCTTCAAATTAAATTTTTAAAGTTCGGCAAGCGGCTAGCAACTTTTCTGTAGAGCTGTTCCAAATAAACTCTAATAGCACAGAAAATATTATTTAATGAAATTTTTCATAACATTATGAAATCGGACAGTCAAAAATTTGTCACACACTTACAGTTTATAGTACTCACTATCATACTGATGCGTTCTTACCTTTTAAAAACGTTTAAAATATAAGCGCGTAGATTTGAAATACAATTAAAATAAATTTGTGTTTAGTTTCAATTACATTCTTTATTGTTCGCACAATTCTGTGCGCCACTGTTCACAATTTGATGTAAAAAACAACAATTGCGTTGTTTGTTATTCCTCTATTTACATTCTTTGCATAAACAATAACTATCACTAAACAATTGTTCGACTTATCTTCGTGAAGGAGATCTTCAAAAAACTATTACTCTCTTCAAACGCACCGATTCTTCACACAAGACTGACTGAACTTTACTAACTCCGTTGCATGCTTTGCCTCGCCTTTTATATGCCAATGTGAAGGCGAATGTTCGAGATCTCTATAAATGTAAACATCGTTGTTTCATTAAGGTTGTTTGCGCATTTTGTTTACATTTATTCTTGTAGTGATTGATGGTATATTTTTGTTTACTTGTTTATAATTTTTTATGCTAGTGTTTGTTGGTATATTATTATTTATTTGTTTATATGTTTTTTATGCTGGTTTTTGTTGTTATATTACGCAGTGCAATAATTTGCAAACACGTTCATTGTTTTTCTAGCTTTTGTTTATAGTTTTAATGTTAAACGATGTAAAAGCAAAACTCCAGTATCTAGATTTTTCCATTATCGTAACACTGCCCACTTACGCCTGTTCATCCCAAATAGGCTCATTATCTTTTCTCCCATATTTCGCCAGTCGCAATATGTGTACGACCTTCATTTTTGCTCGGGGGATGTTAGCTTTCTGTATTCTGTACACGACATCGTTTAATCCTTTAATTATTTTATAAGGTCCACCCCAGCTGGTTTGTAGCTTGGGAGATAATCCCTTCTTTCGCTTTGGGTTGTAGAGTAGAACCAGTTGTCCTTCATGGAAGCTCTCCGTATTTGCTGCACGATCATACCTGGCTTTCATTCTATCGCTGACCATTTTTATACTTGTGCGCACAAATTCATGAAGTTCATTTAGACTTACCTGTTTTCCAATGCGTGTGGCACCCCCCTCGGTGGCGGTCTTAACACCAAACTCTATGTCAACAGGCAGTTTTATCTCAATTCCAAAAATAATCTTGGCGGGTGATCTAGATGTTGAATCATGGAGCGCGTATCGGCAAACATCCAACAAAAATATTTACTTTTATTTTTATTTACTTTTATTTATTTTTAGACTAAACAAGATAAAACTTATCGCAATATTGTCATACTTGACCAAAATTTTAGAGAAATTAATTTATATTCAGATGACCCAATACTTGTATGGTAATGCTTTCTGAGATGCTGTATTTCAGCTCATTGAAACTTTGTTCATTGATGTTTCAGAAGAGTTACGAGTAGGGGCGCATAACTATATGACATCATTTTTAGTTTTCCTCGATCATTCCAAAGCATTTGACACCGTTAACTATAATTTATTCTAATGATCTGCCATCTAAGTTGAAGTTTTGCAATGTACAAATGTACGCAGATGATGTTTAGTTATACATTGGTTTCTTGCTGTCTGATATTACAAGTTGTATAGGCAAAATAAATTGTTATCTGCATAATGTGATTAATGGTCTCTGCCTCAATCCAAGGAAATCGAAAGCTTTGACACCAATACAGATTAATAATACTACTATCCTAAGAATTTAGGAGTTATCTTTAACAATAGCCTTAACTGGTAGCCATGTTGCGAAATCTTTGGCTAACGCAATATTTTAGTCCGTTTAATATTCGTATGCTGCTCGCAAAAACATACCTCATCCCCACTTTACTGTTTAGTATGAACAAACTCAAATCACTTATAACAATATTGCTAGATATGTTTATGTCGTACAAGGTACAGTAGAATATCTGAATTCTCACATAAAATCTATAATACATCTTTTGAAAATTTCTTAAAATGCCGTACTCTGGTATATCTACATAAAATCATCTATATTAGGGAACCCCATTATTTGTTCAATGGATTAGTTTTCTCAAGATCTAATAGAGGCTTGAAAATTTAAAAGCGTTAGATACCGTAAAGAAATATCTGAGAGACACTTTTATTCTAATGCTATTCGACTCTGAAATGATCTCCTGAACAATATACAGTAATTAAGCAATGCTAAGCATTTCAAGACTGAACAATATATTTTTGTAATTTCTCAAACTTTGTTATGCCTATATCCTTAGCAGTACTATTAAATAAGATAATATCCTGTTGTACTGTATTTACGCCTGAATAAATAGGCAGTAAATTTTATTTAATAATGTAGTGTACTTATGAAGTACACTATATGCGTTAATATAATAATAATATAATCACGAAAATAGCAACAAGAAATAGACCACAAAAATGTAACAAAACACTTGACACAATAATTTATTTAGAACACTAAACATGTATGAACTAATAAGAGAAATTTATAAATAATTTGTTTTGTGAATTATAAGAAAAGGAATACTAATTTTTGTAACACTAAGCAACTATGTGTATAAACATATTGAATTGTAACTAAAAAAATTTGTATAGATACCTTGGGGAAATTTTGAATACATCAGAATTAATTTTGAATTGTAAAACAAAACATTATTCTTTCTCAATATTCTGACTGAACACTTTAACCAGTGCTTAGATGAATTAAAACTGCTGCAGCCAAATGCAGCATTATAATCTAATTGGCAACCTATTTTTTTATCATAATAATAATATAACAACTTTATTTGACTAATGTGTGCAGTGGTTAAGAGTTTAGGCTTAAATTATCCTATGCTGCTTAATATTAACAAAGTTTTTAATATACATATGTATGTATATGATAAGGTTGAAATATAAAAGTAATGGTTTGAAGGAAAATTTTCATAAAACCTTTCAGTTTTGATTTTAGTAGAATAAATAATTAAAATAATAAAACTGAACAATTAAAACAATAAGACTTAACAATTAAAACAATAAAACTTAACAATTAAAACAAGATTTAGATTACGTCAGACCGCGAATATTATTGTAATCAGACGTTAAATATCTGTTGTTAAAGTGTTGCTCGGTGGTTAAAGTTTAGTAATCTATCATTTACCAGCTCCACTCTATCCATATCAAGGAGAGAGAACTGTTGAGAACAGTTTTGTCAGCTTACATTTTCAAAACCTTATTTAGGGATATTTAGAGACAGACATGTTGTTTTTCTTTAATAGCTTTTAAGGTTCTATTAAATTAAAAAACTTATAATTTAATTATTTATAATTGGGCACTTTAAAATCACCGACCGAAAAGACCAAACCGTTTACGAGATGAAAAGATCGATCGATTATGATGATAATATTCAACAAATTTTTATTTTCAATAATATTTTCTTAATTCTAATATGTGTTTACTTAATTCTACCAGTTAAAGGAATTCAGCAACTCCGTTGGGTATCTATTATTCTATGTATTCAGTAACCTTATTCAAGTTAATTATTATGAATACAATTATGTTACAAAATTATACATTTACAATATGAAAATAGAATGAGTATTGAAGTTATGGCGCAACATTCCGGCCCCATTGAAGAACTGGACTTCTTCAATCAATTGGAAGCGGAGTCAGTTTGTGAATTGTGCACTCATAAACCCGTTGCGCGTTGCGACCTCCGCCACACTGACCTTGCCGTCTTCTCCTTCTACGACCTGGATGACTCTCCGGGTTAGCCAATGTTGCGGAGGGCAATTGTCCTCGTGGACGATTACGACCTGACCTAACTTCAGGTTGGGCGTTTCGCTGGTCCTCTAGGTCTTGCCTTGCAGACGTCTGCAGACCCTCTCACATCAGGAGATTTGCTGTAGTTAGCGCCTCTCCGTCGTTGGAGTCTGGAGACAGCGGTGCGATGGGCCGACTGTTGAGCACCGCCTCAGTTTCTGCGAGCATCGTTTCCATTTCTTCCTGCGTCAGTGATTTCTTGTCCACTGCGTGCATATATAAATTTTCAATGATGGTCAATCTCAAATTCCCAAAGAGACATTAACGGGACCGCAAAAGTCTACGCCGAAGATAAGAAATGATCGTGTAGCTCTCACTCTATTAGTGGACAAGTTTCCCATTATTTGGAACATAAGTCTTAGTTTGTAGCGGAAATAGTGTACACACTTGCGAACAATCCCTCTGCACTTTTCCGTGGCGTTAATAAGCCAGATTCTCCCTCTGGCGAGAGCAATGAGTGCCTTTGTACCAGCACGGCAACTTTCGAAATGGGGATGCCGCAAATAAAGTGTGACAAAGTCATTTGGCTCCGGTAATAAAAGTGGAAATTCTGCATCATATTGCAATTTTGCATTAAGCAATCTCCCAACTAACCTTAATAGTGAAAATGTTCTACCTTCTTCAGTGAATGTATGAACGAAAGGTGTAAGTCTCTGTATGTTCGACGGTAAGATCAGAGATTTCTGTAATTTAAAAATCTCCTAAGAAAAATTAGATTTTTGGATAGCCACTACGAGGCGATAAAATGACCATTTCATTTCCTTTGCAGTAGGTATGATACTTTGATTTGATTTTCGTTTCTTCAGGTTATCAATGAATCTGAGTAAAAAAAAACATGTTACTCATAGTAACTTCTTATATGACGAGTATCTTGATATCATATCCAGTAGACAGTTAGAAGTCCCCTCTACTGCAAGAAATACATTCACTTTTCTCGTTTCCAATAACTTTTGGTTCTCTGTTAACTCAAAATGTTCATTAACAGGACATTTGGAACTGTCGTTTAGTAGAAACGACGGTCCTTCAAACCATATTGAGTATTTCAAATCTTTCATATCGGATCCTCTTGACACCAACTGAGGATTCTGTTTAGTAGGCACGTGGCACCACGAAACTTGGTCTGACCACTCCTGAATCTCAGCGACCCTATTCGATACAAAAGTCGTCAAAAAGGATGGATGAGGTTTTATCCAATGCAGTACTAGTTCGGAGTCTGTCCAAAAATAAACATCATCTATATTGAAATTCGCATATAATAATGTTCGTAACTAAAACAACCATCTGCGTTGAAGTTTGAACAGAAAGAGAAAGATTTTATTTATTTCAATTATCTTAAACCTAATGTAACATAATCTTAATTCTATTTTGTCTCTTATCATAATAATAGTTACTCTAATTTCTCTTATTCTAATTATGCTTACTCTTATTTCTATTATTCTAATTATGCTTACTCTTATTTCTCTTATGACTAAGTTTAATAATAAAATATAATGTTTAGCTTATCGTTGTAATTGTAATTGTAATGTGTAATTAATATATTAATAAGTGAGGCAGGTTCATATGTGAGGACATATATGTCACTCCTCCACCGCTTGAATAAGCAGTCCCTGCTGATTCATACATTTCTACATTTTCCATTTTTCTCATGTTTTTCTTTTTACGTGTGTCTTATATATTTTCTTAAATCTGTTATCATTAGATACTAAATAGTTTCCAGTTTGTTTATAATTCTCAATTTTCTTATATTTGGGCTTTGATTTACTAACTCTATTGTTTTTTACTATGTTGTTGGCAAAACTAATTGTTGCAATTCTATTAGTTTTTGATTCAGAATATTAATTCGTTTGATTTTATTTTAATGTATTTTTTGTGACAATTTAATTATTTCTTCCTTTGAAATTATGTTATTAAGAAGATCTATCGGCCTATTGTTAGTAGTGGTGTGTATAGTATTATTGTACGACACAATTGCTTTAAACACATTTTCGTGTATGTCGTCTTTATTATCCGCGTCCGCATTAAATAGTCTCATATGTTCGTTGAGAGTACCATGTAATCTCTCTACATCCGAGTTACCAGTTTTCATATACGCTGTGGTTGTATGGAAGCTTATTTGGTGCTCATTTAAAAATTCTCTTATTGTAGCAGTATCCAGTTCATTATCAAATATCAGTAGCTCTGGTTTTCCCATATACTGTATCCTTTCTTTAATTGCTTTTAATATCGAGATCTAAGTTCTATCTTCCAAATGAAAGGCGGTTGCGTATTTCGTAAGCTTATCTACGCTTGTTAAATAAATTGTGCCACGCTTTTAATACCAAATGTCTACATGAACGATTTCATTGTGTTTCTTTGGGGTAGGAGTAATGTTTAGATTATGTTTTATTGGAGACCTGTCATATTTTGCAAGTTTACATATTTCGCAGGAGTTAATGTATTTCTGGATTTCTTTTTGTAATTTTGGGTAATAATAATTTCTTTTGAGTTCTTCATAAACTTCATTAATACCTCTGTGATTGTTTTCCATGTGCGTTTTCTCTATTAATTGTAAAAGCACTTCTCTATCATTTACATCTTCCAAAAATATTGTTACGTTTTTACCTTTTTAAAAACGTTTAAATATGAGTTCGTTAATTGCAACAAAGTAAAAACAAATATGTATTTAGTTTTTCTTAACTCTCTTTATTATTTACACTACTTTTGTGTGCCACCGTATAGAACTTAACGATACAACAATAATAATCTGCTTATTCACTTTATTAGTTCACACAATTATTCGCTTTGCAACCACGACTTGTTTTGTTCACACGCAACTTCACACAAGGCTGACTGAATTAACTCTGACTGCTGCTTGCTTTGTCCAGCCCTTTTATAGTCCGCACGCACGTATGATCAGTATGGTGAACGTTCTCGATGTGGAAGGTTCTCGCTCGCGTCTTCTCGAGAACTCTATTGCTAGTGCATTGTTGTTTGTGTACTTTGCTTATGTTGCCGTACTAGGCGCAACCAGGTTCGTCATACATATGTTGTGTGCAGCTTTAGATAACCAACACGTTCATTGTATACTTAGTGTTAGTGTGCGTTTGTATCGTGTGGCTTTGTGTTGGTGTAGCTGGGAGCTTTTGTTTATTGTTTTTATTGTTAAACGATATTAGGTCGTTTCGCTTTGCGTAACACTGCCGCCCACTTAAGCCTGTTCGTCCCGAATAGGCTCATTATCTCTTTTCCCATACTTTGCCAGTCGCTCTATGTGTACGACCTTCATTTTTGTTCGGGGGCTGTTAGCTTTCTGTATCCTGTACACGACATCGTTTAACCGCTTTATTATTTTATACGGTCCATCCCAGCTTGTTTGTAGCTTGGGAGATAATCCCTTCTTCCGCTTTGGGTTGTATAGTAGAACCATTTGTCCCTCATGGAAGCCCTCCGTGTTTACCGCACGATCATACCTGGCTTTCATTCTATCACTCACCATTTTTATACGGGTGCGCCCAAACTCATGAAGTTCATTTAGGTTTTCGTCTTTTCCAGTGTATGTGGCATCTCTCTCGGTGCCGGGCTTAACACCAAACTCTAAGTCACCGGGCAGCTTTATCTAAGTCACAAAGATAACCTTGGCGGGTGATCTAGATGTTGAATCATGGACCGCGGATCGGTACGCCAGTAGAAACCTCGGAATGTGTTCGTCCCAGTCCTTCTGTTGCTCGCTCACTACTTTTCGCAAGTATTCCTCTAAAACTTTAAAACAGGTGATAAGGTAACGTTTAAGAGAAGTCCTAGTTCTTTTTGGTTTCCAGGAGAAATAGTGAGTAAAAGTATGGAGCCCAGATCATTTGTAATTAAAGATAAGGAATGTTCTTTGTTTAGAAGAAATGAACAACACATATTCAAAAATTTATCTCAGTCCCAAAGATAACCTTGGCGGGTGATCTAGATGTTGAATCATGTACCGCGGATCGGTACGCCATGGCGCGTACATGGCGCGCCAGTAGAAACCTCGGAATGTGCTCGTCCCAGTCCTTCTGTTGCTCGCTCACTACTTTTCTCAAGTATTCCTCTAGGGTTCGATTAAATCGTTCTACCATTCCGTCTGACTGTGGGTGAAGAGGCGTCGTTCGAGTCTTCTTAATACCGTATACTTCGCACATTTCCTTGAATACAGCTGACTAAAATTTCTGCCTTGATCGGAATGTAGTTCTATTGGAACCCCGTAGCGACATACCCAGTTGTTGACAAAAACATTTACTATGGTGTTCGCCTCTTGATTGGGTATGGCATACACTTCCGGCCACTTGCTGAAATAGTCCATCACAACGAGAACATATCGGTTTCCGGCATTGCTGACAGGAAAAGGGCCTGCTACGTCCATCGCTATCCGCTCGAAAGGTGCGCCTGAGTTATATTGTTGTAGCTGACCTCGAGTTCTTCTTACTGGACCTTTAGCTGCAATACACTGGGTACAGTTTGCTTTCCAGTCCGACACTGCTTGCTGACATCCAACCCAATAAAAACGTTGTTTTAGCCTTTCCAGCGTCTTGGTCACTCCAAGATGTCCTCCGCTGGCTCCGTTATGGAACTCCTTTAGCACTTCTTTCATTTTGGAGGAAGGCACTATCAACAGGTTGGATGAGGTCTTGCCGTCAGCGCTTTCCCAATGTCTATATAAGCACCCGTTTATCAACCTTAGACTGTCCCATAGTGCCCAATATGCTTTTGTAAGAGGACCTTCTGCGGATATCTCATTTCTGGTGGATCGTTTGTCCTCTTCCTTAGCTGCTTTAATTTCGCCAATATTGGGTCACTTCTTTGTGCTTCGGACCAGTCTCCGTTGGCTTCGATCCGCATTAGCCAGATATCAACGATGGATTCTTTCTGCTCAGCTTTCACGCAATGTTTACACTCCAAATTACAAGGTCGCCGTGAGAGAGCATCAGCATTCCCATGTTTTATGCCTCTTCGGTGTTCAATGCTGAAGTCGTAAGTCTGGAGGCGCTCAATCCAACGTGCTAACTGTCCTTCGGGGTTCTTGAATTGTAGCAGCCATCTCAGTGCGGAATGATCAGTCCTTAGCAGGAAATGTTGGCCATAATGGTACTTATGGTAATGTTTTATGCACTCCAGCACTGCAAGTAGCTCTCGTCGGGTCACACAGTAGTTCCGTTCAGGCTTTGACAATGTGCGACTATAGTAGCCTACGACTTTTTCTGTTCCATTAACCACTTGCGAAAGTACACCACCAATACCATATCCGCTAGCATCACTGTCCAAAATGAATTTTTCTCCTGGGACTGGATATGCCAAAACTGGTGCAGCACACAATAAGTCTTTTAATGTCTTTAACGCCTTCTCATGTGGCTCACCCTATTGATAGACTTTTGACTTCTTGCTGAGCTCATACAAACTTGCAGCCACGCTGGCAAAGTTAGGCACAAAGCGTCTGTAGTATGTGCATAGTCCCAAAAAGCTGCGTAGTTCATGAAGATTTTGGGGACGAGGCCAGTCCTTTACTGCTCGTATTTTATCTTCATCCGTGGATATGCCATCTGCTGTGACAAGATGCCCCAAATATTTCACCTGCTTTTGGAAAATGCACATTTCTTTACGCTTAGTTTTAGTCCAGCCGTTGTTATTCGTTGCAGAACTTCTTCCAGGTTCTTGAGGTGTTCGTCGAAAGTTCTGCCCATCACTATTATGTCGTCGAGATACACCAGGCAAGTCTTCCAATGCAGTCCCTTTAGCACACGTTCCATAAGCCGCTCGAATGTGGCCGGAGCATTACAGAGTCCAAATGGCATATCCTTAAACTGCCATAAGCCGCCGTTCGCACTGAATGCGGTTTTCTCTTTGTCCTTGTCTGCAATCTCCACCTGCCAATACCCGCTTTGTAGATCCAATGTGGAGAACCATTTTGTTCCGGCTAGAGTATCGAGTGTGTCGTCAATTCTTGGTAGCGGGTAACTATCCTTTTTGGTGACATCATTCAGCTTCCTATAGTCTACGCAGAATCTTGTACTGCCATCTTTCTTCTTTACTAAAACTACAGGTGAGCTCCACGGACCCGATGATGGTTCGATTACACGGCTCTTCCTCATTTCATCGACTAACTCCTTAACCTCATTACGCTTCGCCAGCGGTATGCTTCTGGGTGCCTGTTTTATCGGTCTCACTTCGCCAGTATCAATTTCGTGTTTGACCATGGCTGTTCTTCCTTGCCTTTTGTTGTTCGTGGCGAAAGCGAAAGCATACCTCTTTTGCAGCTTTTTGGCTTTGGTTTTCTCTGCAGCTGCTAAACCTGCTATCCATTTCTCCACATTTTCACCAAATTCCTTTTGATCCTTGGCTGACATATCGGCAGGTTGCGGCGTTTGTTCGCTGTTTATTACCGCCTCTACTGGAACACATTGACCCACCTCTGAGTTTTTACAGACGACTCTTTCATGGCCTGATAGATTTAGCACTCTCACCGGGACTATTCTTTGTTCTGTGGATTTGACGAGGGCCTTTGCTGATATTAAATCCGTATGTATTTCTGCTGGTTCCACAACCCACAAGCGGTTTTCCACACAATCTCCATCCATACGCGCCCATATCAGTGATTCACTCTGAGGTGGCAATTTGAGTTGTTCGACCGCAACTATCCTTCTTGCGTGCACTTGATGCTTGTACCCCACGTCTAGAGGTATCTCTACATTTCGCCAACTCATAATCTGTTGCCCCATATTCAAATTGATGCCATGAGCTATCATGAAATCGGCACCAATTATAACCTCGTCCACAATATCGGCAACAATAAAGATGTGACTTACACTAATGTTGGCTATAGTCACCTTCGCCTCTGTTTTTCCGTGGACGGTGGCAGACTCTCCCGTAGATGTCCGTAGTCTTACATTGCTAAGTGCCTCACACTTTTCCTTCACTACATCTGGCCTGATGATAGACTGCGTCGCCCCCGGTGTCTATATATATGTGGTCTGCTATTTATGTATCCGCACGCCGTAAGATTGTTGTTGTTCTGTTGCATCACTGATATTGAGATTGTGGGAGCCAGCACTTGCCCCTCAGTGCTAGCTCGATTTAGTTTAACGGGTACTCTTGTGAAGATGGCTGGTAGTTCGCCCGTTTCTTATTCCTTGGTGGTGAGGCGGATCTTGATCTCTTGCGTGGCGCTTTGCAGTTTCTTTGGAAATGACCACCCTTTCCACAGTTGAAGCATTTTATTTTAGCCTTTTGTCCATTTTCTCCCAAAACTTGCTTCAACATCTCTTTAAATTTGTCCAAAAGGCATTCTTCCTCCTCCACGACTTCCATTTTTTGCACTTTACTGACTTGTGGTCTAGAAATCGTGCGAGCGGTCTCCTGGGCTAGAGCGAAGGTCTCTGCAAAAGTTGTCTTCTGTGTAGAACATACCGCCAGTTTAATGTCAGGGTCGCGTATGCCATTAACAAACGCCTCGGTCTTAAAGTTGTCTATCAATGGATGGTTTTCTCCTGGGTATGTGAGCTGCACTAATCTCTCAACCTCCATTGCAAAGGCTTGTAATGACTCATTTGCCTTTTGCGCCCGGCATCTCAACTCCATGCGGTATAGTTCTCGTTTGTGTTCATCGCCAAATTTACGCTGCAACGCCACCATTAAGTCGTTGTAGTTGTTTCTGCTGCTGGCTGACATGGTTTCTAGAATCTCGGCTGCGACACCTTTTAACGCCAGAATTAGTTCTAGAGCCTTCTCTTCATCGTCCCATCCGTTTCTGCTGGCTACTGTCTCAAATTGGAATTTGAATACGGGTGAGTTACCATCAAAGGAAGGTGGTTTTATCCTGCCAGTACTTTCTGATACTACTCGCACTGGTTCCGGTCGCTGGCTTTGGAGGTTGTTGATCTTCTCTTCCATTGTGACTAGTTTTCCGTCAACGGACTTTTCCAAGTCTGACACCTTCTCTTCGACACAGGTAATTCTTTTGCTGACTGACTTATGTATTTCGTGCAGCTTCTCTGTGGTCGCTTCAAGTTTATTCTCGATTTTTGACAAAAATTTTTGTTCTCTATGCTCCATTTGTTCCATAATTGCTGATTGCATTCTTTCCATTCTTCTTTAACTATCTTGTCGCGACTCAGCCAGAAGTTTCTGATTTTCGCTTCTAGAAGCTTCTTGTACTTCAGCTAGAAGTTTTTGATTTTCGCTTCTAGAAGCTTCTCGTACATCAGCAAATAGCTTCTGATTCTCCGCTCTAGAAGCTTCCTGTGCATCCGTTAATACTTGCATCTTTTCCATCATAGCGGCTAGCAACGAATTTATGTCGATACCGCTAGGGGTTGCAGGGGCCTTTACCTCTCGTTCCTCTTCATCCTCGAACTCGTAGGAATCTATGTCGATGTCCTGAAGCTGCAGATGTTCCCTTAATCGCCTTTGCAGTTCATTTTTCGTGCCCATTGTTGGCAGCTCGAGTTTACCCAACTCCCGTTTAAGCCGTTCCACTTTTAGATCGCAGAGTTTCATCTTGATTTTGATTTTCTCCTTTTTTTCTTAATTATTTATTTATTTTTACTTTTGGTTTTTGCAATCCCACTTCTGACACCAATTGTTACGTTTTTACCTTTTTAAAAACGTTTAAATATGAGTTCGTTAATTGCAACAAAGTAAAAACAAATATGTATTTAGTTTTTCTTAACTCTCTTTATTATTTACACTACTTTTGTGTGCCACCGTAAAGAACTTAACGATACAACAATAATAATCTGCTTATTCACTTTATTAGTTCACACAATTATTCGCTTTGCAACCACGACTTGTTTTGTTCACACGCAACTTCACACAAGGCTGACTGAATTAACTCTGACTGCTGCTTGCTTTGTCCAGCCCTTTTATAGTCCGCACGCACGTATGATCAGTATGGTGAACGTTCTCGATGTGGAAGGTTCTCGCTCGCGTCTTCTCGAGAACTCTATTGCTAGTGCATTGTTGTTTGTGTACTTTGCTTATGTTGCCGTACTAGGCGCAACCAGGTTCGTCATACATATGTGTGTGTGCAGCTTTAGATAACCAACACGTTCATTGTATACTTAAGCCGAAAGTCCATACCATGCGTTTTGCATAACATGCGTATACCGAAAAAGTAGAATCAGTGTATTTGATTGTGACAAGTTACAGAAGAAAAAGCATAATATGCATAGACGCATACAAAGTAGGATTACTTTCTACTTTTCATGCGAATAATGCAGTGTTGGAAAATGTCAGCAGTTTTTTAAACTTGGCATGCCAAATTATATACTATTGTGAATGGTTTCTACAAATATGTTTAAATAGTGCATTACTATTTTCGCATTTTTCTTTATTTGTATTATAAAAATATTAATAAACACATATTTCATAATAAAGTTTATTACTAATTTAAGAGGAAAATACATTAAAATACATTTTTTAACAAATTTCTTTCATGAACAAAATATGTATATGATGATTGTTTATACATATGTATGTATATGATTGTTTTTATGTACTGAGTGTCATCTATTTTGAATTTATTAATTTGTAAACAAGAAAAATGGAGGATAAATTTACTGAAAACACTCGTCTTGTGTTCTTTTGAGGATTTTCGTAGGCCTTAACAGCGCAATACAATGTAATTTTTGTGTAAAACTATTAATAATAAAAACAACTAATAACAATTTTTAATTTTTCCTTCCAAGAAATTAAAAAATTTTGGCAACTTTCAGCAGGAAAAATTTTTTATGAGCAGTACGTCTTATTTTGATCTTATTATATTTAGCTTCTTAATTAACTCTTGCTCAAGAAACTATACTCATTGTGACCGAAATTCACCAACATTTCGATTAATATTTAAATATTTAAGAATCTTTAAACTTTTCATTGACGAAATTAAAAAATATTCCAAATTTTCCCCTTTTTAACACAAAATAAATATTTGTTTACATTTAATTTTTTTACTTTATCTGCCAGTTTTCACTCTGTATATCTGTTGCTTCTAACACATTTGATTCGCAATACATTAAAATATTTTTTTCTCCCTCTAAATTGACCTGTCCTTTTATGTTATGAGCGTTTTTCAAATGTAAACTCATAAATTTAAATAAACTCATAAATTTGAAATTAATGTCATAAATTCTTTTAAAATTACAATTTGATTTTCTATTTTTTTCCAAAAATGTTCTTGTTCGCTTGTTTGTTGTTTACCACAACAGCTGATCAAAACAAAAAACCAGTCGCATAAACGCATTGTGTGTAACTTGCAATAAAATCGGCATAGAAAGCAAGATTCGCAATGTGCATGAAAAGGATGGTATGGACTTTCGGCTTTAGTGTTAGTGTGCGTTTGTATCGTGTGGCTTTGTGTTGGTGTAGCTGGTAGCTTTTGTTTATCGTTTTTTTCGATATTAGGTCGTTTCGCTTTGCGTAACAATATGTTTGCTTTTAAAATTTTAAGACTTTTATTTCTTGTAAAATATTGTATATATAATGATTGAAATATTTTGTATAGTTCAACGTTTGGGCAAAACACTGCTACTAGTCCTCTTGCAGGTAATTCCTCTTTCATAAAATCTAGAAGACTATTTTCATTTGTAATTTTTAATATATGTCGAATTTTATTTTTAAAAATGATTTCTGTCCTGAGAGAATTGAAGTTTGAATTTTGGATAAATAATTGTATTTTAAACAAATTGATTGGCTGTTCTGTTATTTGAATATAGTCAGTAGCATCGCTTTCTGCGCTATACACTGTATTAGCATCTTCATCAAATAATTCATGTAGATTCATTTCTATTTCACCATTCGATGCTTCATAAGTTGATCTACTCAAACCATCAGTAATAACATTTTCTTTTCCTTTAATATAACTTATTTCGAAATCGAACTCATTTAGCTTGATTTTCCATCTTTGTAGGTTAGCATTTCGCTCTTTTATACTATTTAACCAAACTAATGGACGGTGGTCTGTTTTGATTAAAAACTTACGACCAAAAAGATATGGGCGAAAATATTTCGTCTCCCAAACGATGGCTAACAGTTGCTTTTCTATCGTATTGTAATTTTTCTCGTGACCATTTAGTGTACGGCTCGCAAAAGAAACAACTTTGTTTCCTTGCATAAGCGCTGCACCTAATGCGAAATTGCTTGCGTCAGTAACAAGCGTAAATGTTTTAGTAAAATCAGGATGTATAAGTATAGCATCATTTTTAAGTAATGTTTTTAATTTTTCAAAAGCAACTTTATAATCTTTATCTTTAACATTTATTTTTGCCCCTTGTTTAAGGTATTTAATAAGGTGATAAGCTATTTTTGAATAATCTTTTATGAAACGCCTGTAGTAGCCAGTTATGCCTAAAAACGATTTTATTTCCTTCTGTGTTCTAGGCAAAGCTATTCTGCCGATAGCCTTAAGTTTCTCAGGGTTGGCTTTGATTCCTCCACGAGTGACAACGTGGCCTAAAAATTCAGTTTCCTTTGCTAGGAATGTGCATTTATCAATTTGCAATTTAAGATTGGCCTGGCTTAAACGGTTTAGTACATTTTGAATCGCTTCTAAATGTTCTTCTATGCTTGTAGAAAAAATCAGAACGTCATCTAAATAAACTAAGCAGATTGAACCAATATATTCTTCCAATACATTGTTAATCAGCCATTGAAATGTTGCTGGAGCATTACGAAGACCTTTGGTCAAGTCCAGGGTTGAAAAGTATTGACATTTCCCAAGTTTATCAAAAATATCATCAATATTTAGCATTGGAAATCGGTCTTCAATAGTTACATCGTTCAATTTTCGGTAATCAATTACTTTTCGCCAATTTTGTTTATTGGAAGCATCTAATTAGTTTTTCCTTTTCAAATTCCTTAAGATGATCTGTTCGAATATGGGAAATAATATTACATACATACATAATTGGTCATTACAACCCTTCAGTCAGGATTACGACCTAGTTTCTCACACCACTTATGTTGTGTGCGTTAATTTTATACATGAGTGGCGGGACCTACAGTTTAAAGTCGACTCCGAACGACAGATTTTTGAGAAACTTTTCATGGCAATTTTATTTACTCTCAGAGTTTTTGCCAGAAATCTGCTGAGAGGAAGTCGCCGAAGAAATACTTTTTGTATTTTATTTTGATGTCTGGCCTGGGGCTCGAACCCTGGCTTTTCGTCTAATAAGCCCACACTATACCTTGTAGACCACGGCAAAATAATATTATCTTTATCAATTTCGCAATTGAAGAAGTAACCTTCTTTATAGGATATTTCATCATAGACTTCTTCTTCCACAGATAAAAATATAGTTATTACTGCATTGCTAGTAATTAATTGTCTATTGGGCAAATCAATAATACAATTTAAATCTCTTAAAATATTGTTACCGATTAGCCCATCAAAGTTTTCATTAAATGAGTATTCCAAGAACTATCTAAATTAAATTCCTTAAATATTAGAAACTTGCACAATTTTGTTATTAATGTTCTTGTACCCAAAGCCTTTGCTATTACGTTAAGATCTTGTTTCCATTTAGACTGACATATATTAGGGTTTATTATACTGAATTCAGCTCCAGTATCAATTATAAATTTTAATTTTCTTATAGGATTATTAAATACTATATATGGTAGTTTTCCCCGTCTACTATGGGAAAATTTACGTTTGAATTTCCTATTTCCATTGACTGTTGTAGTTGATTGGTGTTACTGAAATTTCCTGATTGTTGATTTTCCCAAATTGTGTGATTAGGCTGACACGAATTAGTAGCATTATTAAATTGAAAAAAATTTTCCATTTGTGGTTCTTGAGTAATTTGTTCGACGTGTTTGGTTATAGCTACCTGGGTTATTATTTTGTCTCATAAAATTGGAATTGGAGTGGTGTGTGTTCCGATGGAACTGTCGTTGGTTGGTAAAATTTTGATTTGGGCTGTTGTAACCAATATTTGAACCAGATGGTTTCTCCTGAATAGAGTTATGGTCATTGAAATTATTCCCAAAATTACTTAAGTACTTAAGTTTCTATTCAAATAGCCTCTTTTGGCTGGTCCAGATTGCGTATAATGTTGATGTCTGGCATCCAATATTATTTCAAAGGGCTCTTCCAAAGTTTTGGGATTTCTAGCAAATATCATTGTGCGAGTTGGTTCTGGTAAATGGTCTCTAAAAGTCTTTAATGAAATTCTATTGACCTCTTCGGTAGAGTAAGTATCATCTCCATGGATTAAATTTCTGTTATGAATCCTATTTGCAATTTTATTTATTTTAAAATAATAATTTTCCACAGTTCCCTGTAATTTGCATGTTTTTAAATCATCCATTAAATCATTGCTGCTGCATTTCTCACCAAAATTTGCCTTTAATATATCTTTTAATATTGGCCATGTTTTCACGTTTGGGGTGTCTATGAATTGCCTGTCTAGTTTTGCCAACACATTTATTTTTTATATATCCAAATAATATATTCCTATTAGATTCATTAAATTCTAAAATTGAGGGATGAATGTTTTCAACCTGATGTATATAATCTGGTAACTGATTCGGATCACTACCATCAAAACTTTCTATATTTTTAATACATGTTAAAACTAAATTAAATGTACTTATTGCTAATGAATCCATTTTTAAATATTATCAAGTATGATAAAATATTAATGAAATAAAATAAGAGCAAAAATATATATTGTGTTAAAAAAACAAAAACAATACAATACTTATATGAAGGTACATATGTTGTTGTCCCAATCACTGCTTGGTTGTTCTGTTGTTGCAATTGGTATTTCTCTTGGTAAAGCTGACAACTCTTTCTAGTCAAGGGCAATGCTTTTTGCAAAGTGACATTGGTGAAGGTCACGATCAAGACTTTTTCTTCTTTTTTTTTATTTAAAAGTTTTACCAATATTTTATTTTTATTAAGGTAATTTTAATATGTGTTTTTTAACTGTAAGTCCTTTTTTCAAACAGTTTATACATGCTGGCACTGATTTTATGAAATCGAATCATTAGGCTATAGGCTCAGCTATGAAAGAAGGGCAATTGCTAATCATATATTGCGCCGATTTGTAAATTAGGCATTTGTCAACAGATTGTTTTGATCTCGTGCAATTTAGTGATGTTTTATTTGTTCTAAAATTAAAATGTTCATTCTTAGGTTTGTTAACCCTCGGCCTTGAACTAGAAGACTCGTCAGCAGAAATATACTGGTAACGTCGAGCTTCTCGAAATCAATCTGTTCTTCCCATTTTGATTTGGTGATTGGATCCACTTTCGATATCACTAAATGTATTAATATTTCATTAGTTATTTTCTTGTCATCTCCAATTGATAACAAAGAATCATATATGGGAGAAACAGTATCGATCATGAATCGCAAAGCAACAGCCGAAGGCTTGGTAATTTCGGGCAAATCAAAAGTTTTGCAATATTATCGAAAAATATCAAGCATTCGTTACCATAAACTTTTTTCAGGCTTGCTATTGCTTTGGGGTAATTCTCTTCGAAGATCTGAAAGTACTTTAATGTACCCAAGGGTGATTCGGACAAGCATGAAATTAAGTGGTTGAATTTTTCAATATCCGTTAACGTCGGATCATTGTGGACCAGGTTTTCAAATAAGCTCATGAAGTTCTTATAATCAGAATATTTTCCACTGAATTTAGTGAGCTTCATATTTGGGAGTCTTGAGTGGTGAGGTTGTACACTGAATGAAGTTTCAGGCACATTCGATTGCCTATTCTTGACCAACAGACTCATAAACTAATTCTTCGTGGTCACAAAGAGGTCTTCAAGCTCGGCTCTATCATCATTATCGGGGTCCAAATTATCCATTTCTGACTGTAGCTTCATTGCTTGGTCAATATATGTTTTTAAAATATCTAATAGACATTCGAGCTTCATAGGATTAAACGAAATAGTCCTATCTACAATGGATTGTCAAACTCTGTAGATGTTCTTAATGACCTTTGCTTTTTTCGCGAGTAATTTCTCCAAGCTTTCCGCTCTGGAAGGAGAATCTTTGTGTTTAGAGCCATTACTATTCATTATGATATTCGTTTATTTAAAAATTCCTCAAAGCAAAAAGTTAAAATCGACCAAAGAAAATTATTGGTCGAATTATATTTGAACTATATTTGAACTCTATTTTAGAGAATAGAACTTAATTAATGTTCGTCGGTGCACAATATTCGAAATTTCCGATTCCAATATAACGACTTCTTCATAAGTAGCGCTAATTGAGTCAAGAATAACTTACTTGATCTCAGAAAATAAAGATAAAAACGCTTTACACACAGTTTTCGGTATAAAAAATATGTAATATACCGAGCAAAAGTCACTCAATAGTCGATTTGTTATAGCAAAACAAAAATCAAATTATAATGTGAACACACTGTGTTATTATAAATGACAATAATCGAAAATAATTCAATTTCCGAAATTTGTGTAAAAATTTTTTATTGAAATATTAATTTTGTTACTAACGTGAACGGTCACGCTGTAATATGCAAATTATGTAAATTAAAATAAAAAAACATTTATTTAATTAAAAAGTTAATTTTTTCCGTTGAGAGTCTAGGTGACAACTCAACTTGTTTTATTGAAAGTAAATTTTACAATAATGTTTCTTGTTTTACTACCCTATTTACACCTGCTTTTTAATGATTACGCCACTTATACAATTCTGGAATGTGCACCAAATGTGACACGCAGACATATCGTCAGCATATTTGGTGGGAACATATTTTGTGTGAACTGGGAGACATGTTGTCAACATATTTGTTTTAAACATATTTCATGTTGGTGGGAAATGTATTGTCAGCAATTTTGATTTAAACATATTTCGTGTTAACTTATAAAAGTAGTATTGGATCGCGTGGAACGGAACACCAACGATACCATCTGCAGCCAAAGACTTCTCCTGAAGAAAAGGTTTCTGCCGGTGAAAAAGATTTCAAAATCCGTCTTAAAAAGATCGGAGGGATGTGGCAATCCATGCGACACAATCAAAGTGAGCTTTGTGAAAGAAATTAAACTAATAAAAAAATGATATGTATATTGAATTGTTTTGTTACTTATAATAAAAAAATATTCTTACTTTGGATGACTTCAACGGGTTATTACAATAATAATATTAAAAAGAGAACAATACTCCAAAATCAAAATTTCAGGTATGTTTTCTAGTACAATATTAAGAATACCATCGTTTCCCGACGATAATTTGGCTCTCAACTTAGAAAATGTAAATAGCATTTGGTCTTTAGTTATAAAATATCCATTAGCCTGTAAATCACCCAAATCATTAGACATTTTTTAATTAGCATTAAAAAATGTTATAGTAGTTGGATTACTATCAAAATAATTTTTAAGTTCTAAAAATCTGTTAAACTTGTCATTTACTTTTAAATGTGTGCTATTATTTCTATCTATTTCTTTATGGGAATGGACTGTTTGTAGACAAGAACAAATGTCATCTAGCATTTGATTATGATCAGGTATTATATAATTGTTGGAATTATCTTCTTCTAAAATATTGGTATCAATAGCTACATTATCAAGTACGTGTTTAAGGTTTTGTGGAATTTTTATGTTGTTCACATGTAGCGGTTTAATTTTTTTAAAGTTTTTTTATTTCTTCCAACATTTTTTTGGAATCTTTTGGTTCTAATTGGGTAAGTTTATCTTGCATATTTTTGTTTAAAATTTTAATTATGTTTTCTTTTAAAAGTTTTTTAATTAGTTTTAGTTGAGATGGTAGTAATTTTAATGAAGTTTCAGATAATGTGAGTTCCAGCCTGTTATGTTTTTAATTATTGTTAAAATTTTACTTTTTTCTTGATGTAGTTTTTGCAGTATTGGGCATTTTGTTTTCTTAAAATAGTCGACTTTCTTAGTCTTAGAGTTACATTTTCAATAGAATTCACAATTAAATTATTTAATTTATCAATATAATTGTCTATCTCAGAGTTTGAAAGATTTCGATTTTTTGGAATAAGTGTATTATTATCCAGTTTTGTATGATTTTATTCTTGAATTTTTTCCAGTTCGTTCTCTTATAATTATATGTTACATTCTGAGGTGCCTCAATAAAAGAAAAAAGGTCATATTCGTTATTTATATACGCACATATTTGCAAAGCTTGGTGTGTCATAGTCTAAAGTTTCTATACAGTTTAGAGTGTAATTGTAATTGTTGATGTTACTTAAATCTAATGCTTGGAAAAGGTTACTAAATTCGGAACTAAAATGTTTGTCATTATTTCCTGAAGGATAATAAGCAGAAATAATTACAATATTATAATTAATAATAATTATAATTAATATTATATTATTTTCAGACACATAGGTAAACGCACGGTACAACTTTCTAAAATCTGAATTGAATTAATTGTAATTAATCTTTTGATCAAAATGGCTGTACATCCTCCTCTAGTTGTATCTTATCATATCATAATTAAAAAATTTACGCTTATGTCTCGGGTTGAGTTTTGTTTCATTTAAAATTACAATATCAGGATTGTGTTCTTTTAGAAATTTTTTAAGATCAAACCTTCTACTTATCGATATTAAAGAATTCACATTATTATGTAGTATTTTGAGTTTTTTTTTTTAATAAGAATGAATTATTAGCCATTTTTACACTCCTACCATGGAGCAAATAGCATCGATACCTGATACTTGTAGGTTTAATGGTTTTTGGAGATTTGCCACCTGATTATTTAGATTTATCATGCTATTTTTAATTCTAATATAAAGGTGTTATTATCATAATTCGAATTTATATTATTATTATTATTATTGTTTACTTTTAAAACATTAGCAAAACTTGAATTTGTGCTATAAAAAGAATTTACATTAGTGGTATTATTTTTATTTTCTATTAGTGATCTTTGCTTATGGATAAGTTATTGTTGTAGTTGCTTGTATTTTTCACAGCCTTTATATGAGGCTGGATGACCGTATTTGTTGCAGAGCACGCAGTACAATTTTTCTCTTTCTTCTTCGGCAACATTTGTTAATTTAAATTCACCTCTTTTATGATCGTTGTTGCATTTAACGCATTTTGAAGGTAAGTAGCAGTTTGTCGCGCTGTGGAAAAGCCTTGACAATTTCGACACTGGGGAATTTCTTCTCTTTTCACTTGTTCCCCTTTTATCATGCAATAAAAGATAATTTTAATCTTTTTTAGCTGGTTTACATTACTTTCTGGTGTGATTTGTACTAAAAAGAAAGGCAAACTGTATCTTTTCTTAATAGAATTTTTCGTTGTAAACTGACTAACTGTAATAAATTTTAATTCTTCAGTTTGATACTGGCATAGATCATTCAAAATATCGTCAGATTTTATATTGGAGTCTAAACCCTTTGGCAAATATGACTTTGTTTTTAAGGCTTTTGGAGTAAATGTGAAAAAATTTGAATTCGTTTTAATTAGATATATATATATAGATATATATTTTGTTTCTAAATTTTTTAATTTTAAAGTCTTTTATTTTTAAAGCATTTTTTATAAATTCAATTAATTACTTACTTTCTATATCTATTATGTTAATAGAAGGGATTTTTTGTTTTTATTTTTTTCAGTATTGATTACTGTATTATTATTATTTATTGAATCAGAAATATTCTTTTCATTTATTTTTTGCCTTTCAGACATTGCAGCTCGGGCTGAGTTATGCCGTTGTGATTTTTTCTTATTGTTTTTAACATGTTTTTCAAATTTTTTTTAGCAGTTCACGGTCATATTCAGTATCATTTGCAGTCTCTAGCACTTGATAATCATTGTCTCTATAATGCTTGGATGCTGATTGATCCATTCTTTCGTTTTTTCTTTTTTTCACATTCTTTTTGTTGATATTGTTGTTTAAATTTACATTATTATTATTGTTCAATGAGTCTTGAGTCTTATGATCGCTCATATCACAAATGTTTTAAAGTTTTTAAATGTTTATTTTTTCACCGTTAATGCAAAAACAAAAATATTATTTCATACATTTTGAAATCGAATTTTTAAATATGTGTTTTATTTCATGATCAGTTAGGCTTTCCATAGATACATTTAAATTCGATACGTCGTACATATCATCAAGCGGTTTCCTCAGGATAGAGATATGCGATGCGTGACATCGTTACATCCTGCCGTTTCTGAATTGATTGCCTTGAGCTGGTGGCTGTAGCTTTCTGGACCTGGTTGCGTATGCACGGTAGCACCTGCGGTGTGAACGGTTCCGGGCTTGGGCTACAACTGCCTCCGTACCGTTCCTTGTCCGTCGCCGATTAATACCTAGTCTGGCTCTGCGCACCCGCCCCATAAGGACTGGTGTCAACACTTGCGTGGCCTCCCTGCTTGGATAGATAGCCACGGGACCGTTTACGGGTAATTACACATAGCGGAATCTCAACCCTAAAAACAAACCCTCGCTAACCCAAGACGGTGAGTGCAAAGCATACACGCTAACCGGTGAACACAAAAGGGCAGACACCTGTCAAAAATGTAGCTGACCCCACCTCTCAAGTTAAAGCCCAAGTGTCTACTTCGGCAACATCCCGCTTGGCACACGAGGCACCAGTCTCGAGACCAGCTCCACACCTTCCGCCCTGGCACCTTCGACCGAGGCACCGTCTACCTCCAGAGCGAGGTAGTTCATTGGAGCTCCAATGAACTGCATTGCTATATACAATTTACAATATAATTATTTAAAATTATATATACATACATTCGTATTTACATAAATATTGTTACGCAAATCGAAACGACCTAATATCGTTTAACAACAAAAACGATAAACAAAAAGCCACACGATACAAATACACACTAACTCTAACAATACAATGAACGTGTTGATTATCTAAAGCTGCACACACACATATGTACGACGAACCTGGTTGCGCCTAGTACCAACGGCAACATAAGCAAAGTACACAAACAACAATGTACTAGCAATAGAGTTCTCGAGAAGGCGAGAGCAAGAACCTTCCACATCGAGAACGTTCGTCATACTGATTGCGTGACTATAAAAGGGCTGGAGAAAGCAGGCAGCAGTCAGAGTTAATTCAGTCAGCGTTGTGTGAAGTTGCGTGTGAACAAAATAAGTCGTGGTTGTAAAGATCCGTTGAATACTTGTGCGAACTAGTAAAGTGAATAAACAGATTATTATTGTATCGTTAAGTTGTATACGGTGGCACACAAAAGTAGTGTAAAGAATAAAGAGAGTTTAAGAAAAACTAAAGACATATTTGTTTTTACTTTGTTGCAATTAACGAACTCATATTTAAACGTTTTTAAAAAGGTAAAAACGTAACAATATATTTACATTTTTACATATATACAAAAAAAATTGTTATTAAAGACAAGTCTGATACGTGTGTTCGCTTTAGTCGACGAGTTTCATTACTTTCATCTAAAAGAATAACGGGCAGAGGATTCGTATGGTGTTTCACTTAACCTTGTTATTTCTTCTCTTACTGAAAGAAAATGTATGTCCCTTCTTGTTTGACACAAACCATGGCGCTGCTATTATCAGTCTTAGGGCTTAATTTCCTAAATCACTACGCCTCACTTCACCCTGCGTTTATTAATTTAGTATTTTATAAAACACATTAATATGACAGATGATTGTTTGCGTTGGAAACACTAGAATTTGAAATTTTGTAAAACGTATCACCTGAGAAAAATGTCATTCAAAACTTCAAACCTAACACCTAAATTATTCAGGCGTTTTGTGTTTTTTATATATAAAAAAAATTTTAATTTTTAAATTATTTGAAAATGTAAGTAAGTATCTATCTATGTGATATACATTTATTTTTGAAATATTTTATTACAGGGCTAAAAAATCTACAACGACAGAACAGTTCAAACGTGGAATTGGCAAGAGGAACTCCAGCGTATGGAAGTAGCAGGGCTGATGTAGAAAAACGATGGGAGGAAATTTGCAAATATCTTAATGGCATTGGACCACCAATAAGAAAAACGTCGGAGTGGAGAAAAGTAAATATAAAAAATTTTATTTTAATAATAAATCTATATTTTTTTATTTTATAATACATTTATAGGTTTGGACTGATCTAAGAGACAGGACAAAGAAAAAGTTATCGTTAAATAAAAGTAGCATACGTCAGACAGGTGGAGGTCCTTATCAGGAGGTTGAACACTCACCAATTGAGCAAGCTGTCCACAGTATTGTTAATATTAATGTGGCAGCAAACCCAACTGGAAGAATTCTAGGGCTGGAATTACCGCTTTTATCTGAGCATAAAGAAAATGTTTCCGTCAACTCCGAATTACCACAGAATGAGAAAAAACAAATCATTTTAGGAAAACGTCGTCGTAATGCTCAAAGCAAAAAATCCAAAATGATAAAATTGTTGGAAAAAAAACACCGAAACTTTAGACAAACTTACGAGTGCCATAGAAAATTTAACACAAGCTGTAACTAAATTATCTAATTTAATTGAAACCCAAAGTATTGTTTAATTTCATTTCAAATGTTGAAATATCAAAATAAATAAAAATACATAACTAAATTACAAATTATTTGCTACTTCATTCGTTATGCTTTCAGCTGTGACAGAAACCGAACTATCATTTTCTAAATGTACAAAGTTGATTTCATTTTCTTCCGTTTCTTCCATTGCTGGCCAATCATTTTTAAAAAATATACATATATTGTGTAAGTCGCAACACACATTTATAATGGTTTTTGATTTCACTGGGCTATAGTGTAATCCCCGTTCTCCAATAAGGCGTCTAAATCGGTTTTTTAAAACACCGTAACACCTCTCGATGAAATTGCGGGTCACTGATATCGCCCATAGCCTATAGATAGATAGATATATAGATATACAAAAATTGTTCCTCACCTAAGAGCCATGTGTTTCCCTTTCCTTTAAAAAAACCTTGTTTTAAGTACTCATTTGCTGCACTCGATGACTAAATAAATGAGTCGTGATTTGCCCCTGGATGTCGGGAGCCAACATATCTGATAACTAGATCGGAATCGCAAATCTATGAAAATTATTTGATTCTATATGTATAACAATTGCAAAACATCCAAAATTTTATGATATGCTTACCATCATAGCCTTGAGGCTATAAAAACCTTTACGGTTATAATAAAGGTGTCTTAGTTCTTCTTTGGGCGCCATTATTTTTATGTTTGTGCCCTCCACACAGCCAATAACTTCTGGCATATTAAATTTTTCATAACATTTTAGTTATTTATTTATTTTATTTTATTTATTTAATAGATATTTATATTACATATTTACAATCTTAGAGATTAAATATTACTATATTATCTATATTTGGCATAACATGATAGTTGTGAGCCAGATTGGCATATATAAAGCTATGAGTTATTTCATTTATTTACGTTGTTTCTAAATTTCTTAGATTTTTTTTTTTTTTTTTTTTTCATACAATTTGTAATAAAGAGGTTATTAAATTCAATAATATACAGAGTTTATTCAAATTCATTTAATAATAGTTTCCTGTATTTAAGACAAATTTCCAAATATTTATATAATGTAAAGTAATCATATTCAGCACCATTTAATATATTCAGAACTTCATTCAAATCTAAAGTAGTTTTTCCAAAATATTTTAATCTGAACTCGTAGTATATTGGACAAATTCCAATTAGGTGTAGAGTGTTTTCTGTAGCGTCTAGGTTACAAAGTGAGCACAGGCCAACTGATGAACTTTTGAAGGCCCTGGCATTAATATCTAATAATCCACCTCTTGCTCTTATTATTAAACTTGCAGCTCGAGAAGACAAATCTAAAGCAGAAAGGGGTTTCATGCAATAATCAACCTGCGAATATAAATCGTGAAATTGAGAGTTTCTTGCGTTAGCCAATAAATCTTCTCTTTCCTTAGTTGATAAAAGGTCTAGAATTTGTTTTGAGTATAAACATATAGGATTTTCAGCATTGTCGGGTACAAATTTAATATTTCCACGTAAAGTGATCCATTCCTCTGCCCAATACGTCTTTTTTGCTATTACCTTTTCAGCTAAAATACGTGGCAATCTGCAACTAGGCATGTGCAGTGCTTTATTAATGTAATCAAAGTGGAGCTTTAAAGTATTAACGTATAAAGAGTTTAAGCCAGTTTCAATATAAAGCATGTAATTTGGTGTGCTGCTTGGTAAATGAAGCATCTTTTTTATAAAAAACCTAAACAATTTTTCAACTTCGTCATATTTTTTAAAACCCCAGATTTGGGCTCCGTAGAACATAATAGATTTTGATGCTGCATTAAATATTTTTAGTTTGTTGCTGTTTGAAATTTTGGGGTGGTTTATGTACCTTGCCCATGTTGAAGAAATCGCCATTTTAGAAGTAGTTAATTTATTTTCTATATGTTTTTTGAAAGACAAGTTGAAATTAAGGTCCATGCCCAAATATCTATAGTTATTAACGATTTCTATGTCATCTTCACCATAATTCCATTTTAGATTATTCGATATTCTTGTTCCACTGCGAAATATTAATATTTTAGACTTAGCAAGATTTACCTTTAGGGACCAAATGTTGCAGTACGTATAAAGTTTATCAATCATATTCTGTAAAATATTTGGCGAATCAGATAAGATGACAATGTCATCAGCGTATAGAAGAATTTTTATAGGTTCATCTACTACATTTACACCACCAGGTAATGCTTCAGCCAGGTCGTTAAGGTATAAAGCAAACAAAATAGGACTAAGTATACATCCCTGCTTCACACCGTTGTCTACACTGAACGGATCAGAAAATGTGTTACCATAAAGTACTTGACTTGTGTTATTTTCATAGTAAAGTTGTAAGATGCGAATTATCTTTGACGATAACCCCATACATGATAATTTGTAAAAAAGAGAATTCCTTGGTATCATATCAAATGCGCAGGAAAAATCCACAAAGAAAGCGTATGTGTTTTTGCCGTTAAGCTTATTTAAATGAACAATATTTGCGAGATTAAAAACGTTATCAATTGTAGAGTAGTTTTTTCTAAAGCCTGCCTGATACTCGTTTAATATGTTGTTGACATCAATCCAATTAGTTATACGGTTTAAGAGAATATTATTAAAAATTTTACACAATGTGTCAATTAACGATAATCCTCGATAATTTGTTGGACTATTTGGATCTCCTTTCTTCAAAAGCGGAATCAGAATTGACGTTTTAAAGCTGCTTGGTATGGTTTCCTTTAAAAAAATTTGGTTAAGCAGACAAAGAATTTCGTTTACGAAACAAACGGGAGCATATCTATAAAATTCATAACTGATGCCATCAGAACCTGGAGCTTTGTTATGTTTTAATGAACGTAGCACTGAAGAGAGCTCATAGAGTTCAATTGGTGAATCAAGAAAAGCATCAGTAAAACAAGGCATACACCATTGTAATAAATTTGCTTGTTCTGTGTTTTCGAGCATAGTACTAAAATGTGTATGAAAGTCTTCTGATGTTAAGTCACCCCTCGTAATGCACGTTCGTGTTTTCATACCATTTGACAGTTTCCACCAGGCTTTACTGCAGTTAACAAAGTTAAGTTGTTCTAGATTTTTTTTCATACAATTCAAGTTTACTATTTTTGCATATTCTTAGATATTTGGCTTTGGCAGAAAGATACTTTGCCTTGTTTGCATTTGTATGCTTTTTTCTATACTTGTTAAGAAGTTTCATCATATTTTTTCGAGAACGTGCACATTTCCAATTGAACCATTTTTGTTTTGGTTCAAAGCAAAACTTATTGATGGTAGTAACATTAGCTTTTAAGATTTTGTTTTTAACAGATAGTACCATTTCATCAACAGAGATATTTGGTGTAAAATTTGTATTTCTAGTAAGAATCGTTATATTTTCTGAGTACTTTAACGCAAATTTATCGTTCCATCGTATTCTTTGAGGTACTGAATCGGCTGCAGCTCTATTGTAAGACATTGGAACAATTAGTTTAAGTACAAGCGGCATATGGTCAGAGTAAGGTTTACAAGCAATACTAAAATCATCAACGAAGTTCAAAAAACTCTGAGAACCAATACAGTAGTCTATAACAGAGCTACCACTTCCGCCACAAAAACTATATTCACCCTGTTCGTCACCAACTGTCCTACCATTAAGTACTATGCCTCCCAAGTTTTCAACTAAATCTATAAGCCTGCTTCCTTTTGCATTACATGTTGTGTCTTTCGAGTGTCTGATCTTATTAATATGTGGAAGGTTGTGTAGAAGGTTAGGATCTAAAATTTGCTCATCACCTACACGTGCATTCAAATCACCAACTATGCAAAAATTTGTGGGAGAAAGTTCTAGTAAAAAATTTTCAAACGATTCAAAATCCACGTTCCAATTAGTGCAGTTTAAATAGCGGGGTATAAAATAAAACAAATTACCAACAAGATTAGCTGTTAGTAAAACGTTATTATTTGCATGAATCGAAAATTTTAATTTAAAAGCTTTTTGTAATTCCTTTTTGAAGCCATACAAGCATCCACCGCTAGCACGACCAGCATTATGGGGTTTCTTTGCATCAATCCAATATAATTTGTAATTTTGAAAGTATGTAGTAAAAAGTTGTCGTTTTTCAGCTATGACATGAGTTTCAAAAAGGAAGAAAATATCGAATTTATTTATAAAAGTTACAAAATTTCCTAAACTAAGAGAACTTGCAAGGTTTGCTACATTATATGAGACTAAACGGCATGTGTTGTATTGCTATTGTGCAGGGACATTTGTTGAGGTTGCAGCAACATCTTCAACATTATTGTTCATATTTCGAACTGTGACATCTATAGAGGAATTGGCTTCAGACAATAAATTTCTTAAAAACACAGCATCATCATTACAATTAGCAACTGCTTTTCCCATGGACCAAGTGTATCTCTTGTTATTAATAAAAATACAGAATTCACCCAACCTGACCTTCAAATTATTTTGAGGATTTGCAACAGCTTTATTTATTTGCCTTAAATTATATCTCACATTTTGTTCTTCATTGGTATAATCCTTTTGAATGAAAATCGAACCATCATTCAAGTTACCCTTGGCAGCTATTATATTGATAGCTTGCATATTTGTTTCCAGTGTAAATAAAAATGTATTTTTCGATGGCAATTTACGCGCATTTACAACATGTATGTTAACCTTAAGTACGTTGGTACATAATTTAGTAAATTCATTTTTAGCTTCATTGTTACTATTGCTATTTAAACCACTAACAACAATATTTGCTGAACGAGTCCTTCGATCAATATATTCAAGGCGGGTTGTAAGTTTGTTGATGTCATTTCTTAGTTTAACGTTTTCTTCTCTAAGTTCCTCAATTTCTGTTTTGATTGATACAAGGTCTTCCTTTCTGGTGACATCTTTCAATTTTGCATCTAAAAGGTTGCAGAGCTTATCCCAAGAAAATACATCAGGAGTAGTTTGATTATCCATAATATTAGTCGTTAATTGCTTCTTGTAATTATTATTGGTTAATTGTTCCGGTGATGACAAATTTCTGTGGCGCTTAAAACTCATTAGTTTTTTGTTTTTATTTTTTACTAAAACTACAGTCTTTTCGTAGCTTTGATTTACTATGAAAGTAGCTTTTTAAACCCTGGTTATTATTTTAGCCTTTTTAAACACTGGTTATTATTTTATTTAAAAAAAAGTAAGGGCATACTTTTAGGCATACAGTGATATAAATATAATACGAGGCAATCTTTAAGTAATATCAAAAACAGCTGATAATTACAAACAAAAAAAGGCGCAAGTTACAACAATATCATCAAATATTTATACCAAATCCAGTTGAAAAAATCCATCAAAAATGTTGAATACTGACTGTATTTGTACTGTACTCCAACAAACTGGTATGCAGAATTCACAGATAGTTTATATTTCAGTGGTTTAGAACGTGTAACTATTAATTTAACTTGTAAAATAAACGAAATAATAGCACAGCTTAAGTAATTCACGTTTTGACAGCTTAAAAGCAGAGTTGCCAATCACTCATAACATTTTAGTTTAATTGATCTTTCCTCGCCAGGACGAAGGTTAAATTTCACCTATTTACTACACAAATGCTGCTCCAAAATGCCTAAACATTCGTCTATGACTTCACAAACTTTCGTTTGAGACAATGATGACATAAACTCGTTACCAATTCCTTTTCGATAACCTCCAGTAGCGAGAAAGCACAAAACTGTAGCCAATTTGATTTTGTTGTTCATTGCTGTACCTCTAAATGTTTTTTTCATATGAACAGAAATCTCATCTAGGATAAATTTACTCATCATAAAATTTTGTATAAATCTATGATACATGATCACTATTAATGACACTCAATAGAAAATATGTTTACTCATTGTTTGGCATATCCATGAAATCATTTTGAAAACGCATTTTGCGTTTCGTAATGTTCATTTCCTGGGAAGTATCTTCGTCTTCTGATGATGACGATTGTTCAAAAATTGTTCTAAACATCTCTAGCAAAAGGCATAGCTACTTATTAGATTTGCACATAACTGATATTTTAATAACTTAACAATTCGAAATTTATTTTATAATTTATAAACGGTTTTAATAAATTTTTTAAAATTGTATTTTTTAATTTTAAAAAAATATTAAGAATTAAATTAAAATACATATTCTAAGAAAACTGCTGAAAATAGTTATTAATTGTATACAGGTAGGCAACCATAAAAACGTGATGCATTGAAAATTGAAGTGATAAACGTAATAATCAAACGCAATGTCGTAGTGATATACAAAATTAAATATTTTTGGCTCTGCGTTCACTTTTATCGGTGAAGTGTAAGTGACCCGTTCAACGCAGGGGATTTACAAAATAAGGACCTTAGTGTTTTTGGTTGATATCTTTCCAGGATATCAATGTTCGATTTACTTGTGGTTCCCCATAAAAGTATTCCATATGTCCAAATAGGTTTCAAGACGGTTTTGTATACTCTGAGTTTATTGCTTAAATTTAATTCTAACTTTGGTCCTAGAAGCCAGCACAGTTTTCTAGTTTTTATTTTCAACCGAGCATGTTTAGCTTTAATGTGTGGTTTCCAAGTAAGTCTTCTATCAAAAGTCATGCCAAGGTATCTGACAGTATCTTCTTTCGAAATTTGTTCTCCATATATAGCCACACTTGAACAGTCTTGTCTTCTTAAGGTAAATGTAATGTGTTGTGATTTACTGGAATTGACTTTTATATTCCATTTAGTAAGCCATTTTTTAGGAGTTTTACCTGATTTGGTACACGTAAGGAAACTTTTGTTGTAAGTGGCTGTAACAACATCGTTCGCAATTCGAATATCCGAGGTATATAGTACTGGACCTATCACGCTTCCATGTGGTATACCTGCTTTTATTTCAAATATATCTGATCTTTCACTTTTATTCTTAACCTTTTTATTCTCTCCTTTGAGAGAGATAACTTTTAAAGACTAAGTAGAACGGAGCCGGTAGAAATAGCTTTATTTTATAAAGTAAGCCATCGTGCCATAATCTATCAAATGCTGGTTGGATACCAAGGAGGATTGCTGAGCAATAGCGTTTATTTTCGAGGGCGTTAGTTATAGCATCAACAATTCGGTGGCATTGTTCAGTAGTTCCATGTTTGTTTCGAAAGTCAAATTGGTGGCCTGGAATAATATTTCTTCTTTCAAGAACTGGGAACAATCTTTGCAAAAAATATTCTTTCAAATATTGCTAGTAAACTGATATACCTGTATGAACCATGATGTTTTGGGAATCATGATTATTTCGGCACATTTCCATTGCGTTGGAAAGTGGTCTAACCTCAGTATTGAATTATATATTAATAACAGTATACTTTTTTTGGTTAAGTTATAAACAGCATTTGCAAATATCAAATCGTAGCCGGGGGATTTACTTTTATTGAGTTTCTTTATTTCACGTGTAACTTCATTAGGAGAGAAACGTCTAATTGTGAAATCCATTTGACACGAAGAATTTAAAAACTCAAGGACTTTGCCACGTTCGTTATTACTATTAAGCTCATAGGGCTGAAATGTATTCGACAAGAACAAAGCAAAAGTTTCTGATATGCCCTTATCGGACTTACACCAACTACCATCACTAGTTCTTATTATTACATTTCGTTTTTTGGTCTTTTTAAAAACTTTGTAGCCTTCCAGAAAAGATGTTAGTCATATTTGGGTTTGTTTATACTTCCTATAAATTTAGCAGTTTCTTTATTTTTGTGCTCATATCTAAATTTTTTCAAATCTTTACATGCTTTGTTAAATATTCTCTTCGCTAAAGGATTTCTACTTAACTGCCAATTTCTTCGCAGTCTCCTTTTTTCTGCTATAAATCCTCTTATTTCTGCTGTTACTTTAATGAAATTTTTTTGAACCCTTGGTGTTGCTAGGTTTGCAGCTTCATGGATAAGGTTTGTGAATCGTTCTGCGGCATTATCTAGTTCTTCAGATATTTTTAGACGTGAATTTAGATTTATATTTTTATCTAGCCAGTATTTTAATGATTGAATGTTTGTTTTTGATGTAATAATGTTTCCGTTAAAAGCGTTTGTATCAACAGAAGTACTGTAGTTTATGAGTATAGATGTGTGATCGGAGCTTAAGGCATCAAGAGAATCTATTTGTAAGCAATGACTTGGAATTCCTGAGAATACTGCAAAATCCGCTATGTCAGGAATTTTTCATGGATCGGATGGCCAGTAGGTTGGAGAACCAGTTGATAATGTGGAATAATTACTATTCTTCATCCATTTATATGATTCCTTTCCTTTAGTATTTGAAAACCTGGAGCCCCACTACGGGTGTTTGGCATTATAATCGCCGCCTACTATAAATCTTTGGCTTATGGATCTAAAAAACTGGTTGTAATCTGAACATATAACAGACTGTCGTGGAGGAAAATAAATCGCACTAATGGTAATATCTCAATTAAACTTATTTAATTGATAATTTCAATATTGTCTCTTTTTTAACTTATTTTTTGAATTGAAATCATAATAATAATAAATCTGAATTGATATATAAAATGAATTGAAATATAAAATGTAATAGTCTGTAAGGATTTTCCATAGACTTGAAATAAATAAATAAATAAATAAATAAATAAAATAAAATCTCTGTTATTACAATTTATCTTTATATTAGTAGCTTGTAGAAATTTTTTTTAATTCATCCATTATATGTCGATTGTCGGGATGGTTGGTATTAATTAAATCATAACCTCTAATGCAAAAGTATGAACTGCTGGAATGAGCATGTTAAAATTGTGGAACTACAACTAAAATGGAAGAAGCTAAACTGGCTAATCGGAAGAAAATTCAAACTTCTATAGAAAAAAAATTATTAAAATATAATCAAATATTAAAACCTATGTGGATCTATGGAGAACACGCGATTAAAATATTACTATTATTCAACGTTTTCAAAACAAAGTACTCAGATGCATTGTAAACGCACCATGGTATATACGCACAAGTGATTTACATCATGAGCTTAGTATAAATAAAGATAAAAAGGGAATGAAAATTTTGCAGCGAAACATAATACTCAACTTAGAGACCACGTAAAATCAGAGTAATTATCTGTTGCTGATAAATAAAGGCTTGGGCCGTAGACTTAAAAGAAGGAAGCCATCCGACCTAATTATACACTCTCTTCTGGCTTGATGATGAAAGATCATCATGCATATATACTGAGGTATTAAAGTTAAGTTTATTGAACTGTTTCGAATTACATTACTTATTGGTTTTAATAACTAGTCGTAATAATTAATAAATGAGAATCTAAACAGAAACAAAAAAAATTGGTATTAGAAAGTCCGCAGTGTATGTTATTTTGTTGGAATTTTGCAATATTTGCTCTCGAGTATTTGGACTTCTTTCCACTAAGATAAAATCAATAAGTGCATGTGAGGTTTTTAAGAAATTTCCTCAATGTTTGTGTGAAATTCGTAAATACACATGAAAGTCGACCAGTAAGGCAGATTTCTTATTCATAGGTATGATTAAAAAATATTTTTAGTATTTAAACTAAATAATTCGTTTAATTACAGTTTATTTACATCAGTATTTGGTGGAATAACCATTATTTTTAATTATTGCTGAGCACCGTTTTGACATAGAGTCAACAAGTGTCTGACATGTTTCTATTGGAATATTTTTCCGCGGGGAGCTGCTTTAAGAATTTTCGATAGATTTTTGATAGGATTTAAGTCCGACGACTGTGCAGGCTAGATCAAAACCTCGACGTCATTACTCTGAAACCAATCTTTTGCTCGCTTCGATGTGTGTTTCAGGTCATTATCTTGTTGAAACTTCCTTTGAAACGGCATTTCCCATTCGGCATAAGGCATCATGATGTCGTTTAGTATATTGGTATAGTATATGGCATCCTTTTATTCTAAATAGAGGCCATGTGTCATTATAGGAAAAGCATCCCCATACCAACATACTTCCTCCACCATGTTTAATTATAAATATTTTTATTGTATATTGCGGAAGGAGTTCAGTGTTCGGGAGCCTTCTTACAGTCAAACTGCTTCTGTCAAAGTTAGAGAAATTCACTTTAGTTTCGTCTGGCCATAAAATATTTCTCCACTTTGGTATAGGCTAATTTGTATGCTGTGTTGCTAATTGTAATCTTTTGTTTAGGTATTATTTAGATAAAAATTTAAATTACTTCTAAGTAAAACCCTTCTAATTGTTAGAGTGGAAAAATCAGGGTTATATTCCTTTTTAATGGTTACAAACGGGTCTTTTTTAACATGACGACAATATTTCTCTTCATAAGGGGTGTCATTTTTGGTTTTTTCCTCTAGTTTCTGCCTTAACCTATAATTTTTTGCATTTTGGACCATTTTATATGAACAGTCAATAATTGCAGAAATTTTTCTATGGCTTTTGCCTTCATTATGACGTTTTTTTTATAATTTCCCTCACTTCAGAACTGCAGTGTTTACTTTTACCCATTTCCTATTCTAATGTTTAATTGTTAACTAAACATTTTTTTATATTATTAAAAATCAATCAGACTTACGGTTTAGTACAATTACTATAAAGCAACGGGTTGTAAATTAAAAAATTTTGTTACTTTTCCTAAGTGAATCTATTTTATTGACACTTCAAATTTTTTAAATGTAACGGGATTATATTCATAAGAGATCAGTAAACAAAGTGTTATGTAAATAATTAAAGTTATATTTACAATTATATTATTTACATAGAACATGAACTAAACACTTGTCATAATTAGATTTTAAATTAGATCAGTAAGCTTTGTAATTATTCTTCATATTGAATAAATAAAATAAATTTAGTTTTTCAAACACATAACATGGTGTCAGGTGTCAAAGAGAAAAAATAAAAAATAAATAAAAAAAAGTCAAAAGTCTAAAAAAGAAAAAAATATATGTATATTAAATATTTAATTAAATTCGATGAATTCTGAGTCAAGTAAACAAAAAGTTACATATTCTGAAATGTCTACACCACAAGTAATGTCGGTTGCAACAACAATTGCACATCTTAACCTCAAAGAAAGTAACATGTGTGCCACATGGAAGTCGTGGAAAAACTAGTTCAAGATATTTATGAGAGCGTCAAATCTTGAACAGCAAACTGAACAACGAAACGTAGCGTTATTGTTACATCATTTAGGACCAGATTGCTTACAAATTTTTAATTTATTCGATGAGGTAAAATATGATGAATTGCTTTTAAAATTGGACGCATATTTCATTCCTAAAGCAAACATAGCGATGGAACGTCATACTTTCTATTCAAGAAAACAAGGTCTAAATGAATCTATTGAGGAATATGTAACGGTGTTAAAAAATCAAAGCCTATTGTGTGAGTTTGGAGATTTGCGTGAGGACTTAGTTAAAGATATTTTCGTCTGTGGCTTACTTCCCAAATATTCCCAGATCAAAGAAAGGTTGTTAAGCGAAAGTAAAGTTACACTTGAGAAAGCTTTGGAAATAGCTAAAAATATAAACTCTGTAAAAGAAAACACAAGTCAGTTGCAACAAGAAACAAATTTTGTGGGCGCTATAAATAAGTCTAATATTTACAAAAAACAAATAAATCAGTCACCATATGTTAATGAACGTCATTCAACTTATTCGTCAAAGCAGCCTTCTTCAACTAGAAGATTCACTTCATCGAATATCCAACAGCAACAATGTAGCAGGTGTGGTCAAATCCATAGGAAGAAATGTCCAGCTGAAAACATCAATTGTCATTTTTGCAGTAAGAAAGGTCACTTTGCAAAAATGTGTTTCGCGAAATTACCGCAACATCAAACCAAAAAATTTGTCAAACAAATAGAAAGCCAGGTTGATAACAATAATGAAGACGTCAACGATTTATTTGTTGGTACCCTATTAAACACCAGGTGCAGTGTCATAGCAAATAATGAGTGGAATGTTCAGGTATTTATAAATAACATGACAATTACTCTTCAAATTGATACCGGAGCCCAAGTAAACATACTATCAAAAGAAACGTCAAATATGTTAAATTTAAGCCATATGTTAAGACCTACTAATACAAATATTTTAACCTTTAGTGGTGAAAAGTTACCTTTAATAGGAAATATTGATTTAGAATTTTCTTTTAATAACAATACCTATTTGAGTAAATTTTTTGTATTATATTATAAAAACATAATTGGATTAGAATTGGCCAAGCAAATGAATCTAATTAAGACTGTAAACTCATTAACATCTGACAAGATTATCGATAATTATGCGCATGTATTTAATGGTTTAGGTCACATGAAAACAAAATGTAGTTTCAAACTCAAGCCTAATATAACACCTATAGTAGATGCTCCAAGAAAGATTCCCTTTAGCCTTCATGACAAGTTAAAAACTGAGTTAGATAGAATGGTGAAGCTTAATGTAATACAGCCGGAAAGGGAACCAACAGAATGGGTCAGGTCCATTGTACTAGTTACTAAGCCTAATGGACAGTTGAGAATTTGCTTAGATCCCCGTAACTTAAATAAAGCCATACTTCGTCCTCACTATCCTTTTCCCAATATAGATGACTGCAAGGCAAAACTTAGTGGATCAAAATATTTCAGCACTTTAGATGCCAATAGTGGTTTTTGGATGATTCCATTAAATGAAGCTTCATCCAAATTGTGTACATTCAATACACCATTTGGCAGGTATCGATTTTTAAGGCTACCATTTGGCATAAATGCTGCCCCAGAGATTTTCCATTCTGAAATAGTTAAATGTTTTGGCGACATTGAAGGGTTAGTGATATATATTGATGATTTTTTAATCTATGCGAAAACGGTAGATGAACATAATAGAATATTACAGAAAGTTCTGCAACGTGCAAAAGAAATAGGTCTTAAATTTAACAAAGATAAATGCAAATTCCTACTAAATGAAATTAAGTTCCTTGGACACATTTTTAATGAATCTGGTATCAAGCCAGATGAAAACAAAATTAAGGCAATTTTAGATATGTCTGCTCCTAAAAACGTTTCTGAGCTGCAACGTTTTCTCGGAATGGTTAATTATTTAGGAAATTTTATTCCGAATTTATCATCAAAAAATAAACATTTAAGAGAATTGCTAAGAAAAGATATTCAGTGGCACTGGGATAAATCCCAAGAGGATGAGTTTATAAATGTAAAAGCTGAAATTACAAAAAGTCCCGTCTTAACTTATTTTGACCCAAATAAACAATTGATTCTAAGCGCAGATGCCTCCAAATTAGCCGTAGGAACTGCCATTTTGCACAATAACCAACCAACATCCTATGCTTCTGCCTCACTCACAACTGCACAAGAGAATTATGCCCAAATAGAAAAAGAGTTATTTACTATTCTTTTTGGTTGCACTAGATTTCACCAGTATACGTATGGTAAGAAAGTGTTAGTAGAAACTGATCACAAACCATTGGTTTCTTTGTTTAACAAACCTTTATACAAAATTCCTGCTAGACTTCAACGGTTTATGCTTCGTCTTCAGTCATATGATCTGACAGTTACCTACAAGCGCGGTAAATATTTGTATATAGCTGATACGCTGTTAAGATGTCCATTAAAAGCAAACGCCTTAGCTGATATTCATAAAGACATCGTACTTCATTGTAATTTTCTTAAGTTGCATCTTGAAGTTCCATTTTCAAATATAAATGATATAAAATATCATAGTAATAATGATACAGTTTTTGCAAAAATTAAAAAGTATGTACTAAATGGCTGGCCTGTACATAAAAAACTTGGTGATAAAGAGGTTATGTCCTATTACAAAATCAAAGATGAAATTCATATCATTGATGATATTCTTCTTAAAAATAACCCAGTTTTAGTCCCAAAAAGTCTTCAAAGTCTTATATTGAACAAAATCCATGAAAGCCACATGGGAATACAGAGATGTCAAAGTCTTGCTAGACAATCTGTATACTGGCCGAACATGTATAATGATATTTTTAATAAAGTATCAGATTGTGAAATTTGTATGAAATACAAAAACTCAAAATCTAAACAAGAAATTTTGATTCATGATGTTTATAATACCCCTTGGTTTAAAGTCGTATGTGATCTCTTTGAGTTCAATAAAAATACTCTATAATAGTAGTTGACTATTTTTCAAAATTTATTGAAATAGAGTTGTTAAATTCGGGTTATTCGAGTAGACATGTGATTTTGAAACTGAAATCCATTTTCGCTAGACATTTCATATCTGATAATAGCCCACCTTTTAATTCAAATGAATTTAAGGAATTTCTTGTTGATTGGGGTATAGACCACAAAACTTCGAGTCCATATTTACCAAGATCAAATGGTCTTGCGGAACGCTCTATTCAGACAGTGAAGAAACTTTTATATAAATGTCTTGAAAGTGCTACTGATCCATATATCGCGTTATTAAACTACCGCGCTACACCTAAGGAAAATTTGCCAAGTCCTTATGAACTACTAATGTCGAGAAAGTTGAATACAAGACTTCCAACACTTTCATCAAACTTAAAACCAAAATTAGTTGATACAGATAAATATCAAAAAGAAGTTAATAATAAAATACAAAAGTCATCAAATCATTATAACTCCAATACAAAAGAATACAAATCTGTTAAAACAGGTGATAAGGTAATGTTTAAGAGAAGTCCTAGTTCTTTTTGGTTTCCAGGAGAAATAGTGAGTAAAAGTATGGAGCCCAGATCATTTGTAATTAAAGATAAGGAATGTTCTTTGTTTAGAAGAAATGAACAACACATATTCAAAAATTTATCTCAGTCCCAAAGATAACCTTGGCGGGTGATCTAGATGTTGAATCATGTACCGCGGATCGGTACGCCATGGCGCGTACATGGCGCGCCAGTAGAAACCTCGGAATGTGTTCGTCCCAGTCCTTCTGTTGCTCGCTCACTACTTTTCTCAAGTATTCCTCTAGGGTTCGATTAAATCGTTCTACCATTCCGTCTGACTGTGGGTGAAGAGGCGTCGTTCGAGTCTTCTTAATACCGTATACTTCGCACATTTCCTTGAATACAGCTGACTCAAAATTTCTGCCTTGGTCGGAATGTAGTTCTATTGGAACCCCGTAGCGACATACCCAGTTGTTGACAAAAACATTTACTATGATGTTCGCCTCTTGATTGGGTATGGCATACACTTCCGGCCACTTGCTGAAATAGTCCGTCACAACGAGAACATCGGTTTCTGGCATTGCTGACAGGAAAAGGGCCTGCTACGTCCATCGCTATCCGCTCGAAAGGTGCGCCTGAGTTATATTGTTGCAGCTGACCTCGAGTTCTTCTTACTGGACCTTTAGCTGCAATACACTGGGTACAGTTTGCTATCCAGTCCAACACTGCTTGCTGACATCCAACCCAATAAAAACGTTGTTTTAGCCTTTCCAGCGTCTTGGTCACTCCAAGATATCCTCCGCTGGCTCCATTATGGAACTCCTTTAACACTTCTTTCATTTTGGAGGAAGGCACTACCAATAGGTTGGATGAGGTCTTGCCGTCAGCGCTTTCCCAAAGTCGATACAGGCACCCAGTTATAATCTTTAAGCTGTCCCATAGTGCCCAATATGCTTTTGTAAGAGGACCTTCTGCGGATATCTCATTTCTTGTAGGTCGTTTGTCCTCCTCCTTCGCTGCTATTACCTTCGCCAATATTGGGTCACTCCTTTGTGCTTGGGACCAGTCTTCGTTGGCTTCAATCCGCGTTAGCCGGATATCGACGATGGATTCCTTTTTCTCAGCTTTCACACAATGTTTACACTCTAAATTACAAGGTCGGCGTGAAAGAGCGTCAGCATTTCCATGTTTTATGCCCCTTCGGTGTTCAATGCTGAAGTCGTAAGTCTGGAGGCGTTCAACCTAACGCGCTAACTGTGCTTCGGGGTTCTTGAATTGTAGCAGCCATCTCAGTGCGGAGTGATCAGTCCTTAGCAGAAAATTTTGGCCATACAGGTACTTATGGTAATGTTTGATGCAATCCAGAACTGGCAGTAGCTCTCGTCGGGTCACACAATAATTCCGTTCAGGCTTTGACAATGTGCGACTATAGTAGCCTACGACTTTCTCTGTTCCATTGACCACTTGGGAAAGTACATCACCAATACCATATCCGCTAGCATCACTGTCTAAGATGAATTTTTCTCCTGGGACTGGATACGCCAAAACTGGTGCAGCACACAATAGGTCTTTTAGTGTCTGGAACGCCTTTTCTTGTGACTCAACCCATTGATACGCCTTTGATTTCTTTGTGAGTTCATGCAAGCTTGCAGCCACGCTGGCAAAGTTAGGCACAAAGCGTCTGTAGTATGTGCATAGTCCCAAAAAGCTGCGTAGTTCATGAAGATTTTGGGGACGAGGCCAGTCCTTTACTGCTCGTATTTTATCTTCATCCGTGGATATGCCTTCTGCTGTGACAACATGCCCCAAATATTTCACCTGCTTTTGAAAAAATGCACATTTCTTTATGCTTAATTTTAGTCCAGCTGTTGTTATTCGTTGTAGAACTTCCCCAGGTTCTTGAGGTGTTCGTCAAAAGTGCTGCCCATCACTATTATGTCGTCGAGGTACACCAGACAAGTTTTCCAATGCAGTCCCTTTAGCACACGTTCCATAAGCCGCTCCAATGTGGCCGAAGCATTACAGAGTCCAAATGGCATAACTTTAAACTGCCATAAGCCGCCGTTAGCACTGAATGCGGTTTTCTCCTTGTCCTTGTCTGCAATCTCCACCTGCCAATACCCGCTTTGTAGATCCAATGTGGAGAACCACTTTGTTCCGGCTAGCGTGTCGAGTGTGTCGGCAATTCTTGGTAGCGGGTAACTATCCTTTTTGGTGACATCATTCAGCTTCCTGTAGTCTACGCAGAATCTTGTACTGTCATCTTTCTTCTTTACTAAGACTACAGGTGAACTCCACGGACCCGATGATGGTTCGATTACACCGCTCTTCCTCATTTCGTCGACTAACTCCTTGACCTCATTACGCTTCGCCAGCGGTATGCTTCTGGGTGCCTGTTTTATCGGTCTCGCTTCGCCGGTATCAATTTCATGCTTGACCATTGCTGTTTTTCCTTGTCTTCTATTGTTCGTTGCAAAAGCGAAAGCATACCTTTTTAGCAGCTTTTTGGCTTTGTTTCTCTCTGGAGCTGCTAAACCTGCTACCCATTTCTCCACATTTTCACCAAATTCTTTTTGATCCTTAGCTGACATTTCGGCAGGTTCCGACGATTGTTCGGTGTTTATTACCGCCTCTACTGGAGTACATTGGCCCACATCGGAGTTTTTACAGCTGACTTTTTCGTGGCCTGATAAATTTAGCACTCTCACTGGAACTATTCCCTGTTCGTTGGATTTAACGAGGGACTTTGCTGATAACAAATTGGTCTGAATTTCTACCGGTTCAACAACCCACAAGCGGTTTTCACAAATGATAACCTCGTCCACAATAAAGATGCGACTTACACTAATGTTGGCTATAGTCACCTTCGCCTCTGTTTTTCCGTGGACGGTGGCAGACTCTCCAGTAGCTGTCCGTAGTCTTACTTTACTAAGAGCCTCACATTTTCCCTTCACTACATCTGGTCTGATGATAGACTGCGTCGCCCCGGTGTCTATAGTGAAGATATGTGGTCTGCCATTTATGTATCCGCGCGCCGTAAGATTGTTGTTGTTCTGTTTCATCACTGATATTGAGATTGTGGTGCCCTCGCTTGTGGGAGCCAGCACTTGCCCCTCAGTGCTAGCTCGTTTTAGTTTAACGGGGACTCTTGTGAAGATGGGTGGTAGTTTGTCCGTTTCTTATTCCTTGATGGTGAGGCGGATCTTGATCTCTTGCGTGGCGCTTTGCAGTTTCTTTGGAAATGACCACTCTTTCCACAATTGAAGCATTTAAGTTTAGTCCTTTGTCCGTTTTATTCCAAAGCTTGCTTCACCATCTCCTTAACTTTAGTTAAAAGGCATTCATCTTCCTCCACGAATTCCATTCTTCGCACTTTGCTTACTTGTGGTCTAGAAATAGCTCGAGCTGTCTCCTGGGCTAGTGCAAAGGTTGTCTTCTGTGTGGAACATACCGCCAATTTAATGTCAGTGTCTCGTATACCATTGACAAACGCCTCGGTCTTAATGTTGTCTATCAGCGAGCTGCACTAATCTCTCAACCTCCATTGCAAAGGCTTGTAATGACTCATTTGCCTTTTGCGCCCGGCATCTCAACTCCATGCGGTATAGTTCTCGTTTGTGCTCATCGCCAAATTTACGCTGCAATGCCACCATTAACTCGTTGTAGTTGTTCCTGCAGCTGGCTGGCATGGTTTCTAGAACCTCAGCTGCGACACCTTTTAGAGCCAAAATTAGTTCCAGAGCTTTGTCTCCATCGTCCCATTCGTTTCTGCTGGCTACTGTCTCTAATTGGAACTTGAATACGGATAGGGGAGAGCTACCATCAAAGGAAGGTTGTTTTATCCTGCCAGTACCGTCTGGTACGACTCGCACTGGTTCTGGTCGCTGGCTTTGGAGGTTATTGATCTTTTCCTCCATCATAACGAGTTTTCCGCCTACGGCCTTTTCCAAATTGTCCACTTTAGTGTCAACGGCCTTTTCCAAATTGTCCACTTTCGTGTCAACGGCCTTTTCTAAAAGTGACATCCTTTCCTCGACACCAGTGATCCTTTTGCTGACCGACTCATGGATTTCCTGGAGCTTTCCACATGTTGCTTCGAGCTCCTTTTTAATTTTTGACAAAATTGCTGCTTGCAGTCGTTGGTTTTCGGCTCTAGAAGCTTCAAATAGCTTCTGGTTCTTAGCTCTAGAAGCTTCTCGTACATCAGCAAACAGCTTTTCGTGCGCCTCTTGCATTTTGCGATTTTCGGCTCTGGAAGCTTCTTGTACTTCAGCCAGAAGTTTTTGATTTTCGGTTCTAGAAGCTTCATGTACATCAGCCCATAGCTCTTTGTTCTCTTCTTGCATTTTGCGATATTCGGCTCTAGAAGCTTCAAATAGCTTTTGGTTTGCTACTTGCATTTTCTCCATCATAGCGGCTAGCAACAAATTTATGTCAGCAGCGCTAGGAGTTGCAGGGGCCTGTAATTATCGTTCCTCTTCTTCTTCGAACTCGTGAGAATCGATGTTAATGCCCTGAAGCTGCAGATGTTCCCTTAACCGCCTTTGGAGTTCATTCTTCGTTCCCGTTGTCGGCAGCTCTAGTTTACCAAACTCTCGTTTCAGTCGTTCCACTCTTAGTTCGGTGAGCTTCAATTTAATTATTTTTTTCTTAATTATTTATTTATTTTTACTTTTGGATTTTGCAATCCCACTTCTGACACCAATTGTTACGTTTTTACCTTTATAAAAATGTTTAAATATGAGTTCGTTAATTGCAAACAAAGTACAAACAAATGTGTTTAATTTCAGTTAAACTCTCTTTATTCTTTACACTACTTTTGTGTGCCACCTTATACAACTTAACGATACAACAATAATAATCTGTTTTATTCACTAGTTCACACAACTATTCGCTAGATCTTTACAACCGACTTATTTTGTTCACACGTAACTTCACACAAGGCTGACTGAATTAACACTGACTACTGCCTGCTTTGTCCAGCCCTTTTATCGTCCGCACGCACGTAATCAGTATGATGAACGTTCTCAATGTGGAAGGTTCTTGCTCTCGCCTTCTCGAGAATTCTATTGCCAGTACATTGTTGTTTGTGTACTTTGCTTATGTTGTCTATTACATATTTGTCGTAGCTGGTTTACTTTATGTTGTTGTTGGTACCAAACGTAACCAGGTTCGTCATACATATGTGTGTGTGCAGCTTTAGATAATCAACACGTTCATTGTATTCCTTGTGTTAGTGTGTATTTGTATCGTGTGGCTTTTGTTTATCGTTTTTGTTGTTAAACGATATTAGGTCGTTTCCATTTGCGTAACTATATAATTTAATATGTGGCTGGACGGTATACTGTGAATTGATGATGGTGGTCCGCCACTTGGTTCAATTAAATTCCTTTATTTCCTAAAAATATACAATATAGTGTAATTTGTAACAATTGTAGAAAAATTAAAACGGAACCCTCGTGATAATCTTATATGTATAAGATTACTAAAAGCTTATTCTTGCAATTGTAGAATAAGCTTACAAATATAGTATTATATTAAGTGTTGTATATAAAAGCTTACTCGTCTCAATATTTTCATAAGCTTTTCAACATAAATGACAATTGACAATAATAAAAAAATGTATTTTTTCAATTTTATATTATTTATATATTTTATTGTGAGTTTTTTAGTTTTATAATTGTTTCGAAGCTTAATTCAATTTTTTGCGAATTGTAAATAGGTACGAGTGTCCTTTATAAACTGATCCTCTGTTATTCCAATGGACAATGCTGTACCTATAAATTATAGATATTTAGTAATTATAATATTGTATTTAAAATTTTGTTATTTTTTTAATTTTTTACTTACTTCGTATTGCCTTTGTTGTGCTAAGATTTCGTACACTTTTCTTTGATTCAGTGCCTTTCCAGCATAACTGTTCTCCTCTCTTCAATTGGGCCGCAATTGGAAACACCAGCACTGAAATCTTCGTCACATTCACTTCCTTTTTGTCTTTTATTATTTAGAAGAAGTTCCATTACTTCTCTTGTTTCTCTTCTAACACCTTTTTATATTTATTTGGCATTTTTAAGTTTATGGAACGATTATTTATTACCAGCTCGCACTTTAAATTTTTTTTTAATAAATTTACAGGCAAAACAAATTTCATGAAAAAAATAACAGTAGCTGTTTATAGCTATCGCGTGCGTAAAAGAAAGACAATATGACTTTAAAAACTATTGAGCATAATAAGTTTTTTTCAATCGTCAGATTTCTTTAATCATACTTTAGAAACAGTTGTGTTTAACAATAGTTTCTCAAGCACAGTTGAAAACTGCTTGTGAATTCACATTTTAAAAACATTATTGTAATATTAATAAAAAAAGCTTGACCATAATTATTTTTATAAGCTTATTCTCAAGTTATATTGCGGTTTGATTGCTAAATGGTATGTTGGGGTATGAGTTCAACGTTGACATCAAACTCATACCATTCGAAATATGTTTGATTCATAAGCCTACTCATTCAGATTCATAACTTTAGAAAAATACTTATAACACTTAAAAATTATTCGAGTGACTCGAATCATTCATAAAAATTTATAGTCTTAGTTGTTATTGCATTTACAAAAAAGAAAAGACAAAGACAGCAAGCAAAGCAAACACATAACCTTCTAGTAAGTATTGTAGTGTTCGTACGTGAATCATACTTATTTTGTGATTCTTGTAAATGTTGAGTCATGGAGAGTCGAAATCAGCAACATCATACGTGTTGTTAAGTATGAGTACGATGAGCATTTCAAACTTTGAATATGAGTAGTATGAGTATAATATTAAAATGAGTATGAATGCGAATAATTATCAAAAATGATGAGTATGATTCGATTCTACTCATCTTTTCGAATACTCATTGATGATCTCTGACACCTATACTTTCTTTTGATGTTGTGGATTTTACTTGCATTGCAAACACTTCGCAGTCATCTGTTTGGAAATCGCTTTTAATTTCTTCATACACATGGCTGTTTTTCGATCTCCACATAATACGCATACGTTTTCCTGAAATTTCAATTAAAAACTCTTCCTGCTCTGTCCAGGGCATATTCCTTTTTCTCTTTTACATGGCTTTTGTTTTTCTTATAGCCACCCCTAAATAAGAGCGGAAGCGTTTTTTAGCTATCAAAATTTTCCATTCCCATTCAATTTGTATGGAGAATATGGAAATAACGCGGTGGCAACACCGTGGCAACACTTTGAAATTGGAGAACTTGATTTTGACAGAGTATTTAATAGTGAAGTTGGTTTGCAAAAGACAACAAATTCATAGGAGGTGACCTTATCTCAACAGCTTAGGAGTTTTTGAGTGTCAAAATTTTGTTGTTTTTTAGTGTTTTGTTTTATTAATTTTCTTATTCTGTGTTTTATATGTCAAAAGTATGTTTATTTTTCTTAGAAATCGTTTTCGAGTTTTCTTACATTCATGTAAGTTTTTAATTCTTAATATTTTTGAAAATTAATTTAAATATATTAAATGAATATATTATTACATAAGAGTGTTATTACATAAGAGTGTTTTTATATTATACTTAAAAATTCAAATATGGTTTTAATTTTGTGTTAATTTAAAATTGTTTATTGTTTATTTTACTTTTTTCCAAATATTTTCATTTAATTTAATTTATAGTAATCATTTTTATAATTTTTTTTAACATTTTTCTTCCTATTGTTATTTTTCTTGCTGTTTTTGACAAGCCGCGCGCCCTTTTATAAATTCGCCTTTACATTTTTCTTCCTATTATTATTCTTCAGTCAGCTGTTTTTGACAAGCAGAGTAGTCTTTAACAAAAACAAAATGACTGTTGTTTTTGCATTGTTGTACTTGTTGTAGAGTTACGGTCACCTTCTATTTGGAACGATCACGCTCGGTAACATTGTCAGAGTTATGACCGCGAGTAGGGAAAATTGGACCTCAGTGGCGAATTACGTGGAGCGGATTCTAAAACTGAAGAAAAGGGATCTTGAGGCTGCAGAACATGTGGGCACGCCGGAATAGATGAAACTGGCACACGTGTCAAGCGAAATTCGAAGCAAGGATCTGGAGGAAAGGAATAGTGGAGACACTTAGATGTCTCTTCATCTTTCGACACGCAATCCGGACGCGGATATGAACATGCAGGGGCCAAAGAGCCAAAGGGACTCCATTCCGAAGTAATACCACCGTAGTTCCGGAGTGGGCACAACAAGTCCATGAGACGAGGGGGGGATTTAGTGGGTGAGGGCCCCACACACGGAGGATGTGACGACTTCCTCTATGGTGCGGTTAGGTACATTTACCCCTCCTCGGCGTGAAAAAAACGGTCACCTTCTATGAATTCGCCTTGATGTAAACAAAGAAAAAAGCTGAGAACAATAAAACGTTTGTATAAAATGAACAGAGTTGTTAAATATATTGTTTTTAATAACCCTGTTTTTATCGTTTTGACGTATATTTGCAACTTTTATTTAGGTATGGCCACAGAGCGTAAAAGCTTGCCGCTCTTATTTAGGGGTGGATGTTATTGTCTTAACGTGTCGGCATTTAACGCCATGATAACAAGTGTTTAATAATCATAAAAATGTGACAGATTAATCGAAAGCATACTAAACAGATACCAATATTAAATGCAACCATGCCGTTTACGTCTTTCACAAAGTGTTTAAGTATTAAATACATCATTTAATACGTTTTACAATATATGTTAATGTATGGTAAAGCGTCAAAAATTTATGTGTTAATACTTAAACACGAAAAACTAACCTGGTCACACTACTTACAAGTGATTTTTGAAGACTGTTGATTAAGAATTATTACCCATTCATTTTGTAGATAGAATCAAACAAATATCGTTTTTAACTTTATGAGTTTGTATTGTTAATACTGGACATATTTACAAGTTTTTCTTTACATAATTAAATAATAAAATATTTCCCTTGAAATATAGTTCCCTTGAGTTTCTGGGAACTCTGTTTTTAAATGCGAAAGAAAACATAATAATCAGGGCGAGGCGAATTCATATAAGATGGTGTTATCAGCCCATGTGAGTGCTTTTTTTCAGTACACATAAATATCAAGGCGAATTCATAATAGCCCAGCTGATTGCTTTTTTCAGTTCACATAAATGTCAAGTATTTTGTTTGCGTACAGTGAGCAAAAAAAAACTTACACTTACTACCTCGAAATAACTAATGAGTTTTTAAGCTTTTTTAGTCTTAAGGACAAAAAATTTCCTTTTATAGATAATTTCTTGTATAAAAATGTATTTTGAGGCACTAAGTGTACAAGTTTTTCTTGCTCACTGTAGTCTAGTAGGAGTCGCCGTAGTCTAGTAGGTTGTGCGTTGGATTATTAGATGCAAGGCCACGGTTCAAAATGAAATATGAAAAAAATATTATTTCGGCGTCTTTCTCTCAGCAGATTTCTGGCAAAAACTCTGAGAGTAAATAAAATTACCATGAAAAGTTTCTCACAAATCTATCGATCGGAGTCGATATTAAAATTAAAAAGAATTTATATATAGAACTAACACCATTTTGTAGAGAATAAATTCAAAACTTTATAAGCTGAATCATTTAAAGACTTAGGAAAAGAGATGTTTTACCTCCCACGACATTTTTAAAATGAACTTACACTTGTTCATATAAACAATAAACCAACTTGCAGCACTTTGGAATATTTTTTAAATATTTTCGGCAAAAATATGTTTTGCTACTTGCTAGCACAGAGTAACCAGAGTTGACAATTATGACGCTTGAAAAACGCAAAAAACAGCACCCAGCGGAGCAAATGTGTTAGAAGCAACAGGTATACAGAGTGAAAACTAGCGGATAAAATAGAAAAACTAAATGTACATAAACATTTATTTTGTGTTAAAAAAGGGGAAATTTGGAATATTTTTTAATTTCTTCAAAGAAAATTTAAATATTTCTCAAAAAATTTAGTTATTAATCGTAATGTGTGTGATTTTCGGTCACAATGACTATAGTATAGGTAATATAGTATAGGTAATTAAGAAGCTAAATATTATAAGATCAAAATAATACATACTACACATAAACAATTTTTCTTGCTGAAAGAAAATGTTAAAAACTATTATTGCTAGTTCTTTTTATTATTTATTAATGTTTCATACAAAAATTACGTTTTTTATTAACTCGCGCCATTATAGAAAATCCACCCCGAAAACTAAAAAATAAATAAATAAACAGACAGACAATATGAGAGGGACAGAAATACTTTTTGGTATTATTTGCTGACTCTTTCACAAAGGCAACTGTCAAATTCCGTGTCGCCTCTGTGTACCCTGTGCTTGCTTGCAAACACAATGTACACAGTGACGACTCGGAATTTTGACATTTAACCGTATACTAAGAAAGAGACAGCAAATATTACCAAAAAGTATTTCTGTCCCTCTCTGATTGTCTGTCTGTTTTGTTTATTTATGTTTTTTTAGGTTTTGGGGTGGGTTTTTTATATTGGCGAGAGTTAATAAAAAATGTTATTTTTGTGTAAAACTATTAATAAATAATAAAAACAACTAATAACAATAACAATGTTTTACTTTTTCTTTCAAGAAATTAAAAAATATTGGCAACTTTCAGCAAGAAACATTTTTTATGAGCAGTACGTCTTATTTTGATCTTGTAATATTTAGCTTCTTAATTATCTCTTGCACAAGAAACTTAATTCATTGTGACCGAAAATGACGCACATTTCGATTAATATTTAAATATTTAAGAATCTTCAAACTTTTCATTGAAGAAATTAAAAAATATTCTAAATTTTCCCTTTTTTAACACAAAATAAATGTTTGTTTACATTTAATTTTTCTACTTTATCCGCAAGTTTTCACTCTGTATATCTGCTGCTTCTAACACATTTGCTTCGCAAAACTTTTAACATTTTCTCTCTACCTCCAAGAAAACGGTTAAGGCAGCTGATTTCAGCGTTTTTTAAACGTCACAATTGTCATCACTGGTTACATTGTGCTTGCAAACCTTTAAATTTGTAAAGGCAGGATAAACTACTCTTTAAATACATACATAACTGTAAGTTGTCGTTGCCATATTTGGACATTATAGCCAGATTGTGATTGTTGAAGACGTTATCTTTTATACCCAAAAGTGAATTTTTCGCAAGGGAAATTTCCATTAATTTTGTCACTAATTAAAAATGTATTTGACATCTTACTTACTTCTACATTACAATACGTAAGTCCGAATCACCACCTAGTTTCTCACACCATTCATGTCGTGTGTATTAATTTTATTCATAAGTGACGGGAATATAATTTAAAGTCTACTCCGAATAACACATTTTTTGAAATACTAATCATAGCAATTTCATTTATTCTTAGAGTTTTTACAAGAAATCTGCTGAGAGAAAGTCGCCGAAGAAATATTTTTCATATTTCCTTTTGTTCGAAATGTCTGGTCTTAGGTTTGAACCACTGCCTCACTGTCTCACTACCTACTAGACTCTGCGACTTTAATTGACATCACTGGTTGATATTGTAATCACCTTTAGACAGAAAAAATGCTGGAAATTGGACAGTTTATTAGATATGGAAGGATTAGAAGAACAATTTGTAATACCATTCAAAATGGGGAAAAGAAGGAGTAAAATTTTAAAAATCAGTATAAATGAAAGAAAGAGCATTAATAGGCAAAAATTTAAGTGGAATTAGAGGTAGTAAAACAATAATAGAGAAAAAATAAAAATGATTGAAATAGAAAAAAAGGAGTGGTTAGCAAAATACGATATGGATTTAAAATATAAAAATAAGTAGTTACTTTCTATAATTTTCAATTAGAACTTATTTGTAACGGGTGATTTTTTAGCTATTATCTTTTTGGCAACACTGGTTTAAACAGCTCACGCACGTTTCGTGTTTTGTTTCACTATCAAACATCTTCAGTTTGATCTATAATTTAACCATGAATCGTCTTACAAACGAACAACGCCTGCAAATCATTGAATTTTATTATCAAAATGCGTGCTCTGTTAAGAAAGTTCATCGCGCGCTTCTTTCATATTATGGTCAGTTTAATCTACCCACTGAAGCGGCTATTCGGGCTATTGTGACTAAATTTCGCACCAAATTTACATTGTTGGACATTAGACCACCAACACGCATACGTAGAGTGGAAATGAAGAAAATATCGCAGCTGTATTGGCCAGTGTTAATGATGACCATCAATTATCGATTCGTCACCGTTCGCAGCAATTGGGCCTCTGTTACTCAACAACGTGGAAAATTTTGCGAAAGGATTTAGGTGTGAAGACTTGCATAACATGTGGTTTCAACAAGCCGGTGCCACATGAGAGGCGAGTTCGGTGAACATTTTATTTCACGTTTGGGACCGGTCAATTGGCCGCCTAGATCGTGCGATTTAACGTCTTTAGACTATTTTTGTGGGGCTATGTTAAAGCTCATGTCTGTACAGACAAGCCAGCTTCAATTGACGCATTGGAAGACAACATTGAAGCATTTATTCGTGAGATACCGGCCGAAATGTTGGAAAGAGTATGCCAAAATTGGACTAAGCGGATGGACCATTTGAGGCGCAGTCGCGGTCAACATTTGCATGAAATAATCTTCAAACATTAAATTATATTGACCGTACTATCGATTCAAATAAAGATTTCATGCATTTTTCTGAATTTTTTGTGTTTTTTTTTTGAAAATTTTTCCTATAGCTCTTAAAAAATCACCCATTAGTATAATAAAACTCATGTTTTTAATTAATTATTTTTTCTTTTGATCAATGGCTTGATATTTTATATCAAATCGGATTTAGTCTACTTCATCAATTGATAGAGATTTCTCTATTCTTCATGGAGATTGCTGAAAGAAACTACCTCAATTGAAGTAATTGTATAACAGCCAGTGTTCGAAAAAATACTCTAAAGTACGCAACGTTCATATACTGTACTGAATGTCGTGGGTAAAGAACACAAACACATTCACTACAAAGAGAGCAAATCTCTTCGTTTCTATTTTAATGTTTGTGAACATGTACACAAACTCTAACATAAAAGTAGAATTGATAGAAGATTTCTCTATTCTTCATGGAGATTGCTGAAAGAAACTACCTCAATTAAAGTAATTGTATAACAGTCAGTGTTCGAAAAAATACTCTAAAGTACGCAACGTTTATATACTGTACTGAATGTCGTGGGTAAAGAACACAAACACATTCACTACAAAGAGGGCAAATCTCTTCGTTTCTATTTTAATGTTTGTGAACATGTACACAAACTCTAACATAACGTACTGAACAGAGTTCACAAATACTTTTTCTTACTGTTTGTGTACAAAGTACGCTAAAAAATCAGTACACAACGAAAAAAATTGGGTTTAGTGAACTTTTTTGAGTACACTAACATTTTTAGTGCACGCGAGAGTTTATGTTCTCATGGAGAAATTCGGAACTCGCATACATAAGTGAATTATGATGGTAGAACTGATCATTACTACACTGCATCTTTCGAAGAATGAATATGTTAGCACCATAGCTTAGATTTGGGAACGAAGTATTTGACTCCGCTTCAAAAAATAAAAAAAAATTAATAAGCATAAATCATAATAAATGATCATTAAATTGTCTGCCTTTTCTTGAGTTGTTACATTATCTGTTGTAAAATGTTCTAAAAAATGTAAAAAATTCTATATGTTGTTTTTATAAGGAGTACTATTCATACACCGATTATATTTCTAAATGTAATCAATTTCCATTAAAAATGGTTAATTCGATACAATAAATGAAAGTAAGTTATTGAATTTAAATAAATAAAGAATTTATTTATGCATTAACAGATAAAAGCAAACAATTTCTTTTATTTCAAAATTGCAATCCTCGAATTCACTTGAAAAAATTTTTTCCACAAAAAAGGTACAAACGTATAAACATATAAACGTATAACAATAAAATTAACTTGCAAGACCGACTTAAAAGAAACCTAGTTAAACTGTACCGACATAAGGCTACAAAAGAGCATAAGACTAACTGGGAATCGAATAGATAATATTTGACGGCGTAAAGGAAGACCGGAAGGTAAAAGCTCTATGGCTAGCGAAGTAAATTTTTCGAGATATTGGCTACCGTAGAGAAGTTAACAAAGTAGTGGAATAGTAGATATGCCTAAAATGTGAATAGAGCTGGGGTTGCAGGCATTGCAGAATAGTAATTTGAAAACTAATGCAATTGAAAGTTTTGTCGTAAAAAAATGTCAACGATGAATTAAACAGTATGAAGGAGAAAATAAACAGCCTTCAATGCCAGCAAGTTGAAAGATTGATAATGGCGCATCAATGAAAGTTTGGTGGATAACTCAAAACGGAGCTGTAGCGAATACAGATCAAATACCTTACTGAAAAACTGATGAGCCTCTACAGTATTTCGTCATCGAAACAGCGTCGTCATTGAAGCTGATGCAGCTGGCTTATTAAGGACACGACCTCCTGCCTATAGACCACTTGAAGATCGGGGCATAATTAAAGAGATTAGATGAGATTATTAATTAAGCCCCAAGTAGTAAAAAGCAGGCGTGAAACGGTGTCCAATAAAGATTGCCGACGTCTATTGGATAGTGCGCTACTCTCCATTGTAGAATAGAAGCCGAGGTTACAATCTTTATTAATAAAGTAGATATATCGTTTACGGAATTATTATGTTTGTCGATTTTTTATTTGATAATATAAGCTGTTCCATACATAGATTATCATATATTTAATAAAATTTTCTTAATAATGTGAAGAGTTTAATTTAGTTTCTTAAGAAAAAGAGATCCAAGTGGGGTTGTACTGATCAATAAGATCTAAGATTGTATCCCGGATCATCGATTTGAATTTAGGAGAATACAAGGCTTTATTGAACAAATTCATCGAGGAAATAATTATTATTCGTCGCTATTTATCGACATTTTTCACGAAAAGCAAAGTTTGACATGGAAATTAATATTTAAATTGAAGCTAATCTATTTATCATAAGTTAGTGGCAAGAAAACCCATACGATGCATCTCGACATCTACAGAATTACATTAAAAACGGATGATGCAGCTCGCATCTTCATATAAAATAAATCTACAGTTACCTCACGTTGATTGGGTCTAAATAATATTCTTACTTTTAGTTTTCAAGTTTTGAAAACTTATTGCTATTTCAGTTTGTAATTAATTATTATATGGATATGATATGATACTACTACTTATATTTTACCATTCGCGACTGACTTTTCTCAGCTCTGCTGGCGATTATAAAAGTACTAATTTTATAAAAAATAAGTTCAGGCTATACGAGTTCTGTCGATAAATTTAAATGCCGAGTAGTGACGGAGATGTTCAGGGATCTCTCCTTCCCCCTTATCATCGCAGTTTCTGCAGTCGTGGTTGTAATCTATTTTCAGACTTTGAGCGTTTATGAACAGTCACATATGACTACTTTGGCATTCTTAAGAGATATTCTGGTAAGATTAAACACAAATGTTGTCATCCGTATTTTCATTGCGCAAAATAAATTTCCCATCTTAATTTTGCGAACGAGTAAAGGCTATGACCATTATTTATTATATTTTGAACGTAACGGATTATTTAACGACGTACGAGTGATTTTTATTTTTTGCTGACTGTTCACGTCCGAATCAAACAATCTTAAAACTGTGTTTTGTATTTATATAATATACAGTCAAAAATTATTTACAATACTGAGAAGTGTATAAAAAAAAGGAAACGGAAATGTGTATAAAAATTCATAATTTTCGCAAATAATATAATCGTGATACCAACAAATTCTATAAGTTTGCGCTAGCCACATGTAAGCATCTTGTTAAGACAACAAAATTAGATAAATGCTGTTTGTTATGTTCCGACTACTGCTTTACAAATTCATCCCTATTTTCCTCTCATTCGCATTTTTGGTCCAACCACTGCTAGCAATAATCTTTGAAAGGGTGTTTTTATTTCAACGAACAGTTTTCCACTCGTTAACATTTTAAAAGTTTATTGTAGATGTGGAAAAGTTCTATCGCGAAAGTTACATCCAATAATAAAAAAATTTAGACAATTAATAATAAATACGTAATTATCATAGTTATAAGTGTAAAATAATTAAACAAATGTCGGATAAGACACATTACAAATACATTTCAATTTTTGTGAGTAGTATTAGTTTTGTGAAAAGTGAACGATTTTAAAAAAGCTGTCACCATATACCTCCCTTCAATGGACCTAAAAAATCAATATAAATAATAGTATATTTAAAACAAATTGTGTTATTCCATTTCATAATTGAGTGACCCAGTATATTAATTTATTGTGGCGTCCAATATTTTAAAAATGAGACTTCAATTCAAAAATTGAATTAAAAAAATAGAAACCATTTAAATAAATACGATAAAAAATAAAACAACATCGTCAAACTTCACGCCTATTTTATTACTGTCAACTTATATATACCATTCATGTAGTCATGCACAAATCTACATACAAGCATATGTATATTTATATTTACATATAATTATATGTATGTATTTATATGTATATGTGTAAAGATGTACATATATATGTATATATATATATATGTACATGTATATATCTATATATGTACATATATATACCTTTACACACTTTTCCTGCAAGAAAATATATATGAAAATACAGACGTACACACAGAATACACATATCCAGTTACTCCCTTAGTCAGCATCCATCAAATTTTTTGCCCACATAATCTACAACGAAAAAGTAGCATGAAAAGTGTGTAAAGATAGAATGAACGTATGGCTTTAATATAACAGATTTTACTATTAACAGATTCTCATGCATATGAATGAACATAAGCGAGTGAAAGAACGAGTAGAAAAACGTCTAAAAAAGTAACGAGAGAATATTGTACAAAAAGAGACAATTTTCCAATAAAATAAAAGTAAAAGATAATTTAAAGCGAGTATTAAACGAATAGAATAATTAAAAAAAAAACGAAATTGAGAACAACATGAAAAATAACCTCACATATACATACATATGTATTAATTTTTATTTGATTTTAAATAACTGCCAGACACTGTTATAAAACTTTAAATTATTAAACAACATTATAACAAGAACTGTTTTATAAATAATATAATATAAAAAAAAAAACAATCAACAAATAACATTTCAAAAATATAATGTACCTGTGCATGTCAAAAAACTTACATATGCACATGTTTATCCTACATTCATACACATATACATACGTATGTATGTAACTGATGAATGCATTCATATATGCATATGTACATACATATATGAATAAAGTCTTCCTTTATATAAAATGATAATAAAATAACATTAATAATAATAATAAATATTGAATACTAGAATATAATTTTATAAAGCAATAGATCCGTTTAACATAACCATTAATTTATGAGTGCAAAAAGCCTGATAATTACAAATTCAAGTTACAGCGGGGACAGAAGAAAAAAATAGCGTCGAAGCTGTAAAATCATTTAGGAAAATTTAGCTGAACAAGTTCGGAGTACAAATCCTTACAAATGGCGGACCCTTTTTGTGGGTTTTGTTGAGACATGTCGTAATGGCAAGAGAGGTGAGTTAATTTTTATTCATGTTATTGTTAGTTCTAAACCGTCGTAGTCTAGTAGGTAGTGTGCTGGCTTATTAGACGAAAAGGGTTCAAATCCCAGGCCAGCTATCAAAACAGAATACAAAAAGTATTTCTTCGGCGACTTTCTCTCAGCAGATTTCTGGCAAAAACTCTGAGAGTAAATAAAAATTGCCATGAAAAGTTTCTCAGAAATCTGTCGTTTGGAGTCGACTTTAAACTGTAGGTCCCCCCACTCATGTATTAATTTCACACACACAACATAAGTGATGTAAGAAACTAGGTCGTAATCCTGACTGAAGGATTGTAATGACCAATTATGTATGTATGTATGTTAGTTCTAAACAACATTGAAAATAATAAAGTTAATATAAATATTACATTATATATTTTAATTATCGTGGATTCGATTATTTCAAGTAAAATAAAGGAAATAATTTAATTCTGATCGTTATTTGTCTGTTTATTTAAACAAATCCTGTATTTATTTTTTATTTATAAGTAAAAGATTTAAAATAATACACATAAAAATAAATTTTTTTTTTATAAATAGAAGATTTATTTATTTATAAACAAATAAAAATATAAACAAATAAATCTAAATAATCTTAATTTATAAATAAATAAATCTTTTATTACATTATATAAATAATTTACAAATAAATTCAATTTTATTCAGGAAAAATCAAAGGTCAAACTTTCATTGTTTACCACAGTGATTAATGCGCACTTCTTAATACATCTGCCAGTTATTAAATACGACATACTGACAGCTTTATTTATATGCCTTTATTATATGCTTGATAGCTTTACGATCTTTCTATAAATTGTTGTTGGATTGGATTATTGATCTTTGTTTTGTTCCTTTCTTGTAAATTCCTACGTATTTCTTTATGTAATTTCTGGTTAACATAGGATGTACAGTGGGTCAAATGTATAATTCGACATTAGGTATGAAATTATTCAAATGGCGATTTTTCCACTTCAGTGGTAATATTTCAAAAAGAATTTATAGATAATTCAAAAAGATTTTAAGTAATGTAGATAGAATACTTAGCATTTTTATTTAAAAATATTTTTAAAACAGTCAAATAAAAGGTACTGTTTTATAACTTGAAACAAAAACGTTTTGCTTTTATTACTGCTTCCAAACGTCGAGGCATCGATTGCACGAGATTGGTGCAAAATGCCATTCTCACGTAGGTAATTCCTTATTTCAACTCCTCCAATGTGTTGATACATGTACATATCACAATAAGTGACCCGTCTCCCGGATAATGTCTCTTTGCAAGATGTCTAATCAATGTAGTTTGTAGGGTTTAAACCAGTTTTGAAAAATATGCTATCGTCGGAGGCTTGTGATGAAGAAAATTGTAGAAAATGTAATTAAACTTATACTTTATGATTTTGACCAGATTCCATTCCGAAAACCATTTTACATTAATTTACATTATCCAGCAACTAACCAATTTTTAGCTATTGTGCTGCGTTTAAAGCATTCTATTTGTTGCAACACATTTCATTGAAATAATCCATCAGCTTCAGAATTGTGTTAAATCTTTCAGAGTAGGTAGCCAAAGTTAATTGTACTTCAAAAATACATAGATCTTCCATTAAAAACCAGTTCGTCTCACGCAGCTAAGACAAATTTTTTTTTTGCTCCTTGTGGAATTGGATTAGCTGGCACGTATTAACGTGACGAGGAACATCCAGAAATGTTTGGAACAAGGCGATTTCTGAAGGCAAATAGACTTCAGCATCACCATCTCTCATCATAATATTTTTTATTGCTTTTTCAGACAATTAATCATTTATTTTCTAAGACTACAAAATGTGTATATCCAACTGATAAATTTTTATACCTGAAATTAAACCATAGAATTCAAGTGAACCATAAAATAAAATTGCAAATGAAAGCGATGCCATCTATTGACATACATATATTGAAGCTAAACATAATGAAGAGGACCAATAAACTGACACTACTGAACCCAGGTAAAAGTTTACATAACGTAATGTGTACTTATGAGTATCCAGGGCCTCAACAGGATAAATAAGCTTTTCTAAAATAGGAATACATAATTTTGTTTTTACTTTATTGTATCATTTTAGGAGTTAGGAATCGGATTTATCTGAAGGGTATCGAAAAATAGAACTATTATAAGGGCGGTACAACCAAAATGATATTGATATTTTTTTATTAAAATTAAAATTTTATTATTCCATGCCAATTAAAAATAAAATATAGGCTAAATGCTCGCCACTGCTTCGGTTGCATACCTTTAATCTATGCTCCATATTTGTAATGACTTTGTGACATAATTGCGGTTAAAGGTTATTAATATGCCCAAATGATCTAATCTTTTAGCTCTTGAATTGCTCTTGAATTGTTCTTGACTTTTTGACGTACATTTTGTCGGCAGCGATTTATACTTTATAAAATTTCTATATTCGCACTAAATTTGCATATTATGGATTCTCGAAGGTTGACAAAGATATTCATATTATCAGTTTGGGTATGGTGCGAATAAGTCAATTAGGAAAAATCCATAATACGCGGTGTAATTTCCACCATAATTTAAGTTTGTAGACCAAACTCCTTGCAATTAATGGGTACTGCTTATTTATAAGATTCTTAAATGGTGATTTTACTTCGTAGTAGGGCTCTTATGTTGCAGCGAGTCTTTCCTATTTTTAGATTTAAATAAAGCAAAGTGTATGTTAGGTATAATCGCAATTGTTTATTATTATTAATGTCCAATTTTTCATGACTCGGGTGAAGAAATTAGTGTATGAAGTGTATTTGACCAATCGCATGGATTATGACGGCTTTGAGGACCACTGTGGTTTATGGCTTATTCAAACATACTTGTGACATAAAAACAATTCCCAAGAAAAAGTCTAATGGAGCCAAATAGTGCGTTCTCGATGACTAGTTTACATCACTTCCGCATGAGAAGATCGTCCTGTTGAAATTATATATTGTTGATGTCCAGATCAGACTAAAAGAAGTTGGTAATCATCGACCTATAGTGCTCACCATTGACAGTGGTGGCATGGTCAATTTTACTCTAAAAGAAATATTGATCCTTTGGATGTTTTTGGATTTTATGTGGATTGGTATCATCCTAATTCTACAATTTTGTTCGTTCACGTACCAGTGCATAAAGAAATAAGAATCATTGTTGAATCAATAGTTACCAACTGCTCCAAAGCACATTCAGCAAACACATGACGTCGCCTATGGTAATTTGTCAAAACAGACTTTTTAAATTTGAGTTTCTGAATCATTAGGTCTGCTTTAACCTCCTCTAAGTTTAATGCAATCCGTTTAATTATGTCTTATAGACCTATAGCGTTTTCCATTTGGTAGAAACCCCTATTTTTCGAATTCAGTAATATTAGTTGGATGTTGTCGAACACTGTGCGATCGCAGATATTAATTATTTAATAATAAAGCTTTGATGATAGGAGAAATCTATTTAGACAACCAGCATCTTCCGCTCTGACGACTAAGGAGAGAATTACATTTGCGACTATAAAGAGCTCCGTCGCCATTTGATTTCTATAGCATATACGTTCATCCCAAACTGTTAGTTATCATCGGTATTTCGGACTTGATACATATATGTATGTTGTCTCACACATTGCAGAAGGAACTATGACTACGATAATCAGGGTTTATCGATAATTTTCATATAAGTATACATATTGATGAATATATTCTTACTAATCAAAAAAGTATGGGTACCGTTCGTTGAACGCATTTGTTTAAATGTGCGCCCTATAATTGAAGTTTTTGGTTTCACACTTAATTAGTTCCTATTATCCGTGTTCGTAATGTCAGATGGCCACAGCCAGAGTAGAATTATTATCATTGCAAGACTTTTCCCTCTGTGAGAAACGTTCGTGAAACTCTACCTAAATCGATTTGGACCTTGTGTAGGCAAGCTGAGAAACCGACTAGAGCTAGGTATTGTTGGAATTCCTAATAGGAAGCTCAAGAACAGATTTAAATATTTTTAGAAAGTAGTAGACGTTTATGGTTCAAAATTTGCTTTAGTATATAATACTTTTTCGGTTTTGAGAATAAAGGCTTCCTAGGTACTCCTCTCGTTCAGAATCCAATTCTGCAAGCCAAATAAGAATAACTTGCTTCTCATTTTGAATGTCAGCAACAATAATAATGTCTGGTTTTGGAAATTTAAATGTTTTAAAAGAACCAATAGGTTAAGGTATTTGATCCGAATGAATGAATGATGATGATAATTATCGAAGAATACCCGATAACCACGGTCATGACCAAAACCTTTCTTCTATTGGAAGAAAGGAATGCTTTTACTATCAATGGCGTTTGCAATATAAGAATCATTTACAATAATAAAATTAAAAAATTTACTCCTTTCGTTTGAATCCGGTAGTATTAATCAAGTTTTTAATCATTGTCAGAAGAAGTCACCGTCGTACTGTCTTTTCTCCATTACAAAATAGCATAACTCCATTATTGGTGTTATAAGTGAATTATTGCCTTAAGCAGTAGTTTATAACAATAGGCCAATAAGTTTTGAACAACTTGAATTAATTTAATTTATAAATACGAAGATATTTGATGTTCGAGTGTTGAGGCACAATGTTATTATTTATCCGAGCATATTTCGCGCCGTAAAGTAAATGTTACGTGAATACATTTTTGCTCATTGTAAGAAATACGTGTATGACTGTTCAACGGAAGTACACATATATTAAATTAAGACGAGTGAAGATGGTTTTTGAATAATTACGTATAGATTACCTTCTCACTATCACTTCTTGCCCAACAAACAATATAGTTCCGTAAAGGAGACTCAAATACAACAGGCCATTTAAGTTTCTTTGCTGCTCTCCTCAATGAATAGTTTGACTCTGGTCTAACTTCAAGGCCTTAAAAATATTTTATAAGACATTCCAAAGATTCCAAAAGTTCTTTCAGCTGGTTTTATTTTTTTTAAGTGTGCTGTGCTGTTACCATTCTCTTCTTGGTATTTTTTCAATAACCAGCCTTGCGCCGTCACAGAAAAAATTATAAGAAAATATAATTATTGGCAAAGTTCGCCTTGTTGTAGCTGACATCTTATGGACTTCTCAACCGTACACCTCAACCGAACATTTACAAAATCAATTACGTATGAAACCTTCTCGATGTGACTTCCAAACACATTTTAGATATTGCATCAAATAATAACAGAAATTAATAGAAACCCATATATTGATCTCCAGTAGTTGAAAACCAAGGAGTACATAGGTGAAATACAAAAATTTTGGTAGTTCATTTGATATTTGATTCTGTTAGAACCCCAGACTTTCCGCATATTCTAGTCACATGAACGATATCCTGAAATTTTTAAACAGGCTTCTAGACGTCAAATGAGTCTTAGATACTAAGAAGATATTAATATCTTTTTCAGTGCCATTCAGAAGCAGATCCTCAGGCAATTCAACACTTGCCAATCGGCGCATGCGACAATTTAGACTGAATTATTCCAGCTGAATAATAATGACTTCCGACAATTAATAACAACAATACCAACAACAACAGTATTAACAATGTCGAGCTACATACGCTTTCCATCGGAAATTATTTCTACAGACAAGGATGTTTAATAATTTCACTACAAAAGTGTAACAAATTAAAAGACGTACGCTTGTGAATTATTACAATTTGCACGATTTTAAAATTTTACACATGAAAGCTAATGGCCCTTAAACAAAACATTTTCTACTAATGAACATAAACCGTATTTTAAAAATTACTTCATATAACATAACGATAGATTTAACAGAATGGGAGGGGATGTTGAGAATTCTGTTCATATTAAATTGAATTCAATATCTTTCAATTGGTAACACTCAAATCATAGAACATATGTATATCAATAGAAATTAAAATTAATCAAAGGTATATAGTAACCGGGTCTGCATACTCCTTTCATTACACTCCTAATTTTTCTAAGGATATACAAAAAATTGCAAATTTAAACAGATAATAAATTATTTTGGGTGATCTCAATGCTTAACACATATCCTGGAATCGGAAGGTTTCTATACTACATGCAATAAAGATGTCATTTCCTAACTTCTTCTACTACTCTACTTCATCTACTCTAGACGTTGGATTTCGGAATACCATTAGACCACCGCACTATAAAACGAGCGAGAGCTGCTGTAGTTGAAGTTAGCTACTATAAACACTCACAACATGAGTGATGTGAGAAGCTAGGCCGTAATCCTGACTGAAGGGTTGTAATGGCCAATTATGTATGTATTGTAATTAATTAACAAATAAATAAATAAATTAAATTTTACTCACGTCTAAATCATCAATAGATCAGGAAATTATAAATTCAATACTTTACTACTGAATGCAAGAAAATCTCAACCCCAAAAGTGACAGATCTCAATAACAATGATTTTCCTATGGAAGTTGTCAATACATGAAACTTAATCGTAATGGTTTCTAATTTACAAGAAGTTAATTTGTAATTAATTGATTAAGAAATCAAATTGTATCGCAATTTGAAAATGCATAAGTTTTTATGTAATATGAAGCCAGGAAACAAATCCTTTTAAAAATTAAATCGTATGTTACGCGACAAAGGTAATAAGAATATGTCACATCTTATCTTTAATAATATTAAAATTACTAAAAAGGCTGAATTACTGGCAAACTTATGTATGCAGTCTGCTAGTGCATTACCAAGCTATCAACATTTTAATAACAACGCCCTAAATGAAAAGATTTTGAAGTTTATTACTGATCCCGCAATTGGTACATCAAGTATAGGACGTTTTATCAACACAAAAAAAAAAAAAAAATTTGTAACTCTCCAGGAATTGGTGCGATGATCGGAAAAGCGAATAAAATAAAATATTTTCTCGAGGAGAATAAAAACAAATCGATTAATGATTTCTATATAAAATTTATATTTATTTTCAAGGACACTCAAAACGTACCTTACAATTCGGGGATGAATTTGATATTGATATCTCTTTTCTTTTATATTTTTAACAAATCTGTCATAGTATTAACAATTCATAATCACACAACCACACGGTTGTACAAAACTTAAGTTAAGCTTAAGGTTAAGGTGGCCAGCGTGAACAGACATGATACTAAAAGTTTAACTAAAAAAAATTTTCCTATTAATGCCATTGAGTTACTAGTTCAAATACTTAACAGCTAATTTAATATTAACTATTTTCCGACTATGTTTAAAAATGCGAAAGTTGTAGTTGCTCATAATCACAAAAACCTGAAAAATATCAGTCTTGCGCCTCAACGATTTTGCTACACAAAAATCAATTATTGCGGAATTAAAAAGTTTATAATGTATTTACTTCTCAGAAAGCAGCAAAAAATCGCTCAATTTTGTCACCTGTACTTTACTTCATTAATATATTGGATTTTAGAGTGCCATCGTATATGAAAATAGTATACTGCTGTTGACACAGCATTAATAACATTGAGAAAGCTCACAACTGCTCTGCTCAAGAAAATGAAAAAAACTTCTATTACTACTATTACTAAATGCACAGGTATTGCATTAGACAAAAAACCCGATTTGTAAAAAACAAAAGGAAGAGTCATGCAATAAGGCAAGAAAAACGTTAAAGGGTTTATAACCTCTTATTGATAAACGGTCGCAGCTTAATCTAAATAATAAGAAACTTAATTAAGTGTTATCAGACCTATTCTAACACACGGATCTTCTATATGATTCTACGAAGCAAATTGTCAGATAATCAATTTGGATTCAGAATATAAATTTAGCACTTTTGAAAGAAAGAAATACTGCTCATCCCTTTTCAACGTCGTTTCGTAACCTTTCGATAGGATATGGCGCGAAAGTTGAATTCGTAAGCTGAATCTAAATATTTCTTTTAATATTTCAGTGCTTTTGGAAAACTATATCATCGGCCGAAAGTTTGTTATAAATGGAGTGCCACAGTTGCAGAGAAGCCCGACGAAGTATCTCGGAGAAGTGGTTAAAGTGCCGGAGAGTTAAAGTAAATGTATAAAAATGTTTTCACGTAACATTCACATTACGACGAAAAGCATGCCCTCTCATTTGGGTAATAAACAAAGTTATGCTATAACATTCACCCATAAAATCTTGGTGTTTTTCTTAGAAGATTTGTAAAAAAAGGTATTAGCATAAGTTTTTGTTCGGTTTATTTAATTTATTTCTGACTATGTATGATAACGCGTTTTTTTTTAGTATATTTGCAGTCTGTAAAGCCCTTCTGAATAGTTTGTGTATACGGGTACCTACACAGTTTATATAAAAATGTAACGTTCACTCGAGCACATTTTCAAATTAAAATTTTCTGTTACTCAGAAATTTATGAATTATCTCGTTCATATAAATTACATAGCATAATACATTTGTCGAATTAAATAAACTTATTTCGCAATATAGAGATCATATAAAATCAAAATCCAGTATCCATGTTCAGACATATTTGCACTTGATTTGAAAATTCCTAGTTCTTCGTACGGATCAAAAAAAGATGTCGTTGTCTTTAATAAACTCATTTAGTCTGCATAATATTTAATTATTGAGCGCTTCTTATTTTTGAAAATTTGGTATTTTCGAAATTTCTTATTCGTTTGAAAGGCCTATTATGTGTGGAATATAATATCGTTCGCTATTATTTCTGTGACCTAGGGCATAAATCAGGCTAATGGCATGGGTTATGTTCGCTTTGAAGGTCACTGTGGTTTGTGACCTCCGATTTAATATAAAACCCCAAAAGAATGAATATAATGACGTCAAATCGTACGGTATCGGTGACCAGTTCTTATCACCTCCATGTGAGATGACCATGTTCTCAAACCGCAAACAGTGACATTTCATACTGCTTTAAACGATATACGATATCATGTGATATTGTATTTCTCATATGATAATTTTATTTGCTCATTCCAGAGTTCATTGTTTGTCCATTGAGCAAGCTCACATCGGTGTAGTCCGTGGTGATTTGACAAAATATACTGCATAAGTCGACGTAGTCTAGTAGGTAGTGTGTTGGCTTATTAGACGTAAAACCAGGGTTCGAGCCCCAGGCCAGACATCAAAACAAAATACAAAAAGTATTTTTTCGGCGGCTTTCTCTCAGCAGATTTCTGGCAAAAACTCTGAGAGTAAATAAAATTGCCATGAAAAGTTTCTCAAAAATCTGTCGTTCGGAGTCGACTTTAAACTGTAGGTCCCGCCACTCATGTATAAAATTAAGGCACACAACATAAGTGGTGTGAGAAACTAGGTCGTAATCCTGACTGAAGGGTTGTAATGACCAATTATGTATGTATGTATGTACTGCATAAATGACAACTAATTTGACAGTTATAGCTTCAATAAAATAACCGTTATCAACTGTCAAAGTTTAGAAGTTCCTGCTGATCTTGAAAACATGTATAATTGAGACAGGAAGATAGAGTTCATTATCACTTAGGGGATGTGCTCTACTCATACAGTGCTTTATGTTACAATGCCACAAAGTAAGTTATAGAAGAAGGGAAGTGGTGTGCGACATATTGGCGTTAAATTATTTATTATTATTATTTTTTTTTTTGGTGATACCCTCATTGTTATGTAGACAATAATTACTGCTGGTGTACGTTAAAGTATGTCAAACTAAAGCAACTATGCAGAAAGTTTGAAATCAGTTCGAAGTTCTGATAATATTATGTATACTTTCAATTTTCACATCGAGCTGTCCAGAAAGTATCCATGAAGGAGTTTTTCCCAGCTTATATAAAAATAAAGAAGAAGCTTATATAAAAATAAAAAGAGAAGAGAAGAGAAGAAGAGTAAGTTATAAAATTTTAATTGCAGTAGAAAAATTATTATTTATGCTTGATGTAGATGCAGTATTTGTAGTTGAGATTATGAATTGCAACAGGAATTTTTTTAAGTATTTGCCATCTCTGCTTTAACCATTGAAATCTTTATGTAGGTTTGAATTATTCATATACTACAGTGCTGCTATAATACTAATTCTAGAATACTAGAGTAGTTTCAATTTAATTTGTGCCAATTTTGCTGGTGTTTGTAACCTGAAAGGTGTCTATCAAGGTTAATTCCCAGATATTTCATGCCAGTGTTAAGGCATTTATGGTCTATTTATTTATTCTGTATGTTACGAGAACAAATATCTGTTCACCATATATATATTATTCAATATATTATTTAACCACTTTCGATATTTTATCAAAAATGGTGGAAGTTTGGTTATTTATTTGGATATTTAAAAATTATTGTTTCCTATGGATTAGAGGATTTCAATTTTAAATAAATATTCAGTTATTTTATTTAATTAATAAAATTATTTTGCTTAAATAAATCCCTTATTTTATTTTAATCAATAACATTATTCTTTCGTTACACAGATCAGACACACAGAGTTTAATACAACTGCATTATGCTATAAACACAATAGAGGCAGCACAGCAAGTACAACAATTTTGCAATTCTGCCTCTGGCAAGCTGCATATGCATTAATTATGACAAAGCCTGCAACATCAAAGCATAAGTAAAGCAAATAGAAAACAGCTTATTTATGCCTTATCAATGGTGCCACTTAAATGTATTTGCGCGTTTCTAATAGTTATATTTTATACATCATGTTTTCAAACCTTCATTTCATATATGTTGTCGTATTGACAGCACAAATCCTCTCATTCGCAGCACATATCCTCTCATTGTTAGCACTAATTCTATTGTTGTCGTGTTGCTTTACACGCAAGTATTATATTTTTGAGAGATTGCAGTGTTGCGTCTATTGTGTTTATAGCATTATTAGACTTTCATTTTGGAGATTGGGCTGTTGCGCTTTAGAATCCTATTACTTTCAATGATCTTTAGCATTGGTTCCGGTTTACAACGTGGAACCAGTAGGCCTTCTTTGAACTTTAAGCATTTGAGCTCGATCGTACTTAACTTTCATCTTGTCAAAGACAATTTTAATCTGAATACGAATTGTTGGTGGAGGTTTGATGCCAAATTTTATATTACCAGACAATTTTAGTTTATTTCCGAACACAATCTTGGCACGTATCTTTGACGTACGGTCATGTATAGACGACTAGTGTTGACGTTGTTATCGGCTTCTTCTTAAAAGACGCTATTATTAGCTTGGCAGCGCTTTCCCAACCAGCATTAGCATCTGTCATTTTCCCTTGCCGTTAAGCCTTTTGCTGGTATGGAGTCATTTCTTTTTGTGTGATATAAATCAACCACCAATTTCTAACCTTGTTGTCCGAACATCAACAATGGAGGCAATGACAACTCTTCAATCATATATACCGTAATGAGATGAAATAGTGACCACATATTCTTACTGAGATTTAACCCAGCTGTAGATAAAGGACTTCAGTCATGTTCTCTTAATCCTTCGCATTCTATATCTTTCACTAGCCACTTTGCACATCCAATGTGGGGAACCATTTTCTTTTCATTTTAACTTTTTTCCCTACTTCTGGTTCGGTTCGTTCTGTCTAAAACTTCAAGTGCAAGGTATTGTTATCTTTTCAGATGCTTCAGACATAACGCTTACTCTCCCCTCGTTCTTTAATCTTAAGACATGCACAATGTTTACGGCCGTGAATTGAACAATTACCTTTTTCGTGGTTGGCAAAAACGCCACTAAATACGACACTGATTACGAATAAGTCTATTGAAAAACCGATTATTATATTTATCTATCGAAAGAGGCGAATGTATTCGTTAAGATTTCTGTTACCGCTATTGTAATCTGAAGAACTTTCTTGTACCCTTTTAAATAAAATCTCCTGTAGATTGCATTTCTAGTTAAAAAATTTAATTTGCCCAAAAATTCCAAAGCTTACATGTGGTATATTTACCTGTCAACCAAGTATTCCTTTCACCGTTATCATATTTTTGTTTTAAATCACTTATATTCCACATCAGAGAAGATCTAAGAGTATGGGATTGAATGCATTTTATACGAAGCTTATGATCGCACTCCCACAAAATTTTGGTATAATCGCAATGTGTGTTCTGGCAATGCAGCCTATTACAACGGGAAATCGAGTTTTAATACCATTTTTTTTATCATCGCCTTCCCATTTATTGTTATTACAACTAGTTATTATAACTAACAAGTAATTTAATTCGAAACAGATAAATAAATATAATTTAATTTAATATATATTTATGATGATATTTCGTCATCAAGCCAAAAAAGAGTTTCTAATTAGGTATTTTAGTTCCAAACCAATGCGATCAGCAAGAGATAATGCCTTTGAATTTACATGGTCACTTTTTTAACTGTACTTACACCAAGGTCACGATTTAAATCACTTGTGCGTGTGTATATACTATGATGCGTTTACGATGCATCTGAGTAGTTTGTTCTGTAAACGTTACATATTATAGTTTTCTCGCTTGTGCATCCCCACAATTGTGCTCCATAAGTCTATAGGTTTTAGTTTGAATTTTCGCCCGATTAACCCGTTTAACTTCTTCCATTTTAGTTGTAGTTCCACAATTTTAATTTTAACATGCTCGTTCCAACGTAACTTCGCATCCAGTGTCATACCAAGACTTTTTGTTGCATTTGCTTACGGTATATGTATACCGTCCATGAATATATGGATACCTAAAATTGATTTATTTGTAAAGTCAATATGCGTTGACTTAGAGCTGTTTAATTTTATGCACCATTCTATTCTAAGACCGAGGTAAGTGCATTTTGCAACTTGTGTTTTGCCTCATTTTCAGTTCTGGCAACTGACAAAATAGCCGTGTTATTGGCAAATGTAGCCATAGTCGTTCCAGATCACCGACGTTTGACAAATGTTTACAAAAATATCATTTCCAGCCCGTTTTTGATAGCTGCTTTCAGTAAGCATCCTCATTGTTACTATTAGTTTTAGCAGTTTTGATGTAAATTTTTTGGTTTATTTTTTTACAACAAAATTTTTGCCACTAGCAAAACGAATTCTACTTCTCCTCTACTTTCATAAAGTTTTTCATGCACGAGTTGTGAGGCATGTAAAGAGTGTCACCCATTTTTTCTCCGTTCCTCATTTTATAAACACACTCAAAGGGCCGAATTAATCTAGGCCAGTGTATTTCAATAGCTCAATATTAGTTTCCGGACGATCAAATAGAAGAGGTCCTATTTGTATGAATTAATTCTAGATACTTATAGCAGCTTCATTCGCTTCTTAGCAGTCAGCTCATTATTGAGCGGGTGAAACAAACTTCTTTTCCTCGTCCTCTTCGAACTATTAGGAAAGGATGCCAATGCCTCTTTGTTAGAAAATCTTCGTTATTCGTCTTTGCACTTTTCTCTGGCCGTATGCAAGTCATGTTTAAATGCAACTCTTTTTAGCCGGTGCTTAAAATCTCGCAATTTTATTTTTCTGCTCTTATTACTATTCCACTTTTATAACCAGTTGTTACATTTGAAAAACGATTATTTTATATTTTACTAGCTGTACCCCAACTAAAATAAATTTGAAGGGAAGACATTACACAAATGTCCAATTAATTTTGAATCATTTTATTGATTTTGTTTCCCGTTGTCCTGATGATTCAGATGAACGGGCCTGAGTAGTAAGCATTCGATCAGTTTCTAATCTCACTTCTCGTTGTTCAAGCGAACGGGTCTCAGAGGCATATACTCGAAGATTTTCCAGCCTCAATGCTCGTCTGATTCTGAGGCTCGTAATGCTCTTTTCTTCCGTGCTTGCGGTGTAGGTCGACCAATTGCTTGTCATTCATTTTGAATAATTTTCAGTGACGCCATCCATCGGAAATTAATCGCACCAACCTCCGTCGACTCATGAGCAACAACTTTGTTAAAGAATGCACAGTTTACGATTTAATTCATTTTGAGTAATTTTCAGTGGCGCCAATTGTCGGAAATTGGTCATACTAACTTAGAAACCTTCGTCGGCTAATACGCAACAACTTTTGCTAAAGATCATAACATGATCCAATGCACAGTTTACGATTTAATTCATTTTAAGTAATTTTCAGTGGCGTCACCTATCGGATATTGGTCATACCAACTTAGAAATCTTCGTCGGCTAATGCGCAGCAACTTTGCTAAAGATCATAACATGATCAAATGCGTAGTTTACGATTCTATAAGGTACATATGTACAAACAAACATTCATTTTTATATATAGACTATGGGAGGTGACACAAATTTGAGGACTCTAGCTGTTGCAGTTTATGAGATATGCGACATTAAATACTTATTGGGTATGTGGGCGTGGCACCTCGCTCATTTGAAATTTCAACATAAAAAGTAGCCTATAACTCCTTCCAGACATACAGGAAGATACTGTGAAAATTTCAAAAAATCGGTGCAGCCGTTTAGCCGTCTATAGACTTCAAACGAACAAACAAACCCACAAACAAATAAACACACATTCATTTTTATATATAAGATTTGACACGAGAATATGCAACAAAATCCTGGATGAGGCTAATGTGTCTCTGATCAACAACAACAATCCAACGAATTGGGACGCGGTTAAGGTAATATTAAGAATCAATTTTAGCATTTCTGATAGTATAGAGAGTATTATTAATAAAATAAAAACTTCTGAAATAAGAAACTCTATTAATCAATTTTATGACCATATAGAATCACTAAAAATAAAATTAAATTTAAAGTCTTGATAGAGATAATGAACGATGGTATAGTTGTGCAAATAACGAAAAAATGGTTTTAAAAATGTTTATTAGTAAATTGCCTAATGAACTCAAACTTATATTGAAATCCAGAAATCCATTTGCTTTGCTAAATGCAAAGGAATTTTTATTGAGACAGAATATTTTTACATGAATAACTCTTAAAGTTCACAATTTTTACAATCTTCTTCTTCATAATAATGAATAATATTAAAAATTTTAATGGTAATCCAAAGAAACATTTTTCTCCATATCCAAATTCATTTAATCCTCAAAAGAATTCAAGAAATATTAATAATAATTTACAAAATTTTATCGAAGCAGAAATTTTTATAATACAAATACTGGAAATTTTAGAAATAAAAGCTATGACAATAGTAGAACTTTTTGGGGAAATTAAATAAATATTTTAATAACCAATAATGCAAAAACTCCAAAAATATTTGAAAAATTTTCGGAACCGTACAATGAGAAGGATATTTCGTACTTTGAAAACAAAATCATAGATATAAACGTCAATGAACCGAGAATTAGTTATCTGAATGATAAATTATAAACAGTAAATTTGAATGACGAGGAATTAATTTAATTAAACAATTTAATTAAATAATTTAATAATAAAGCTAATTAAAGAATTGAAAACAGTTTTTTATATAGAGGGTGAGAATTTATCGTCTGTTGTATAGTAGAACATATCGTTTTCCACAAGTTGACAGTCTTGCAGTTGAGAAACAAGTAAGTGAGATGTTAAAGTCAGGAATAATAACTAAGTCTTGTAGTCCATATAATGCTCCCATTTGGATAGTTCCTAAGAAATTAGATAATTCTGGCGAACAAAAATGGGGATTTGTGGTAGATTACAGGAAACTAAATGAGATGACTATTGAGGATAAATTTCCTATTCCCAATATGGAGGATCTATTCACAAAACTAGGGAGTTCTCAATATTTTAGCACACTCGACTTGGCAAAGGGGTTCCATTAAATCCTAATTTCACCCGAAGACAGGCATAAAACAGTATTCTCCACGCCAACAGGATATTATGAGTTTACCCGTTTGCCCTTTGGTTTATAAAATGCGCCTGCATCTTTTCTAAGGATGATGAATGAGGTGCTACATGATTTTATAAACAACATTTGTGTTGTTAACTTAGATGACATTTTGGTGTTTTCTACATCACTTCAGGAACATATAGTTTTCCTGATGAAAATTTTTCAAAGACTGTCAGAGTATAATCTCAAAGTATAGGTAAATAAGTGTAATTTTTTCAAAAGTGAATCTGAATATTTTGGACATATTTATTTATTATTACTCCAGATGGTATAAGGCCAAATCCGGATAAAATCAAAATTATTCAAAAAATTCCGATTCCAAAAACAAACAAAGAAACCAGATCATTTTTAGGCTTAACTGGTTTCTACAGAAAATTTATAAAAGATTCGATAATTGACGCTAATGACCAGAATTACATGGATTGCTTTAATAAATTAAAGACAATTTTATGTACAAATCCTGTTTTGGCATATCCCAAATTTGACACATTATTTGTTTTAACAACCGATGCTAGTAATGGAGCATTAGGAGCAGTGCTTTCCCAAAATGGACATCCAGTTTCTTATGCGTTAAGGACATTAAACAAGCACGAACTTAATTATAGTGCCATTGAAAAGAAGTTCTTAGCAATTGTTTGGTCAGTTAAATATTTTGGGCCATATTTGTTTGGCAGAAAATTTAAAATTCAAACAGATCATCGTCCCCTAACATGGCTAAATTCATTGAAAGAGCCTAATATAAAATTACAAAGATGGAAGACTCAACTAAATGAGTGCGACTTTGACATAGAATATATTAAGGGCAAAACTGATGTAGTAGCAGATTATCTTAGTCGCCTAGAAGTGAACGTTCTACATGAGGAGCAAAATTCTAGCTCAGATTTAGCAACAATTCATAGTGGACAAGATAATTTAAATGACCATATTTTTATTTCGGAGTCACCTATAAATATATATAAAAACCAAATTATAATTATGTTGGGAAATAATTTCAGATATGAAAAAGAAAACGTATTTAAAAATATAAGACACAAGATTACATGAAAAGATTATTTTGAAGAAAAATTATTGTCAATAAAGGGTACTGAAGGAATTTTTTGTACTAATTTAGAAATATATAAAAATTTACAACAAACATTAATCAATTTTTTTTAATGTACCAGTTTGTTAAGTGTACTAATTTTATAAAAGATGTTTTCGAAAAGGAAAAACTATTGAAGAAACATATTTAGAATTGGGAAAAATAATGTAATACCCGAATTTGAAAAAGGAAATACACAAATTTGAAAGATTACCTATTCAAAACAAGTTTTGTGTGACTAAAACACCCTTAAAATCAAATGAAACAGTACATATGGATATATGGTTTTTTAAATAAGAATACGACATTTTTATCATGTATCGATAAACTGACAAAATATGTATCCATACATTATTTGACTGATAAATATTCTATAAGTATTGTTGAAAAAATAAAGAAAGATTTGCCATTTTAGGAAAACCGATAAAAATTATAGCAAATAATGAATTCAATACTGCTCTTATAAGAGAATTTTTGAGGTCAGAAAATATAAATTATCACCTTAAGTCTCCAAATACACACGCAGGAAATTCAGACATTGAACGATTCCATCTCACACTTAATGAACATATTAGGTTGTTTAAATTACAACAAAAAGATCAGGATCACGACGATAGGTCTTTCGTATATAAATCAGTAGAAATTTATAATGATTCAATTCATAGCACAATTGGGGTTAAACCTAATGATCTATTGCACAACAAAGTTGGCTCATCAATATGGATAAAATTACATGATACTGTTCATGGAAAAAAACTGAAAAGAATTGAGAAGGCTAATGAAGATGGCCAGGATTGTCATGAATTTGGAGAACGAGAATTTGTTAAAAATTTAGGATTTACAAAATTTAAAAAAGACAAATTATGAAAAGAAATTTTAAATATCAAAATCAAATACCAGATAAAACATTTGAAAGAAAATTAACCGGTAGAAATTATACAAAAAAGAAAAAATAAGATTCATAAAATATTTCCATTGTTCATTGTAGCTCTAATAAAACTTGTTACACAAATAAATATACATATTTAAATTTGAAAATTGTATACATATATTTATATCACTATATATTAAAAAAATATTGTAATACAAAAATAAATATTTAAAAGCTTTGTAAAAAAAATTACTTTAAAAAATATACATTTTTGTAAAATTTATGTTATATAAATATATGTAAAAATAATTCATTTGCCAGAGGAAACTATTATATTTTTGAAGTATGTACATACACTGGCGAGCAAAAATGGATACATAATATTAAAAAAAGTATAAACTTTATATTTGTACTTTATTTAATAAAATAAAAAAACCCATATGTTGAACATTTATTTAGAGTATCCTCTAATTAAAACAGAAACTTTTTCAGTAATATTATTTCCTTTTAAATATAAAATACAGCTTAAATATTATTTTGTAGCATTTATCCAATTTTGCTCGTTTCGTTTCAAATGAAAAATTCAGTATTTTGTCCATAATCCTTTATTCTTTATTACTGATTTAATACGTTTGGTAAGCTTTCTACCAGTTTTTTGATGGTTTCGCTGTTTATACTTTGCCACTCTGCCTCAATTCTTTGCCACAATTCGTTAAGGTTATTTGGAGGGTTTTCATACTGTGCCAATTTTCGTTTTACAATTGCCCACAAATTCTCGATCGGATTTAAATCCGCACTTTGTGCTGGCCATTTCAACGTCTGAACTTTTTTATTTACAATTTCTTACTTACTGCAATAAATACAAAAAATATTGGATTTAAAATATTTTGTTAATATTATGTACCCATTTTTGCTCGCCAGTGTATGTACGCCACTCTAACATTATAATACTATTTTCATTGTAATTTACTAACTTACTTTATTCTTATTTTAAATTTTTACTTTAATTTTCATTTTATAAAATATTTTCTTAAATATCATTTATTATGTAATATTCTTTACTTTTAATAATATCAACTATTTTCCTAATTACTAATTATCTCTTTTTACTTTTACTTATAAATTATCAAATATTCTTCTTATTATTAATCCCGTTAAATATTATAATTATTGTCAAGTATAAATAAGCTTTCGTTTTTAAAAATTAGTTGATTAAGAAAGTAGTTGTTGAAGTAAGAACATTAAGTATTGATTTTGAAAAATAGAAAAAAAGATCATTCTTTTACTATAGGCTCTACCCTTGGTCTTCAAAAAATATACAAATATACGTCGTGAATAATCATCGATGAGTGTTATAAAACAACGCCAACCATCAAGCGATAGTGTGCTGAATGGACCATACGGCACGTCCGTATTAGAGATTAGCAATGAGTATTCAAAAAGATGAGTAGAATCGAATCATACTCATAATTTCTGATACTTGTACGCATTCATACTTATTTTAATATTATACTCATACTACTCATATTCGAAGTTTTAAGTACTCATACTAACAATACGTATGATGTTGTTAATTTCGTCTCTCCATGACTCAACATTTACAAGAATCACAAAATAAGTATAATTCGCGTATGAACACTACAATACTCACTAGAAGGTTGTGTGTTTGCTTTGCTGGCAGTCTTTGTCTTTTTTTGTAAATGCAAGAACAGCTAAGACTGTACATTTTGATGAATCGAAAATTTAATAAGCAGACGTCGGCACCAATAGCTCCCGAGGGAGTTAAGTGCCAGTTACTCACACGTAACGTAACGTACCGTAGCGAACCTTCTCTTTTTAGCATATGGAAAACAATGTAAACGCTTACCGAAACGTTCTCTCTCGTTAGCAAAACGGAACGGTGACATTTGAACACGAGTGATGGGAAGTTGCATTGCGGCACATAATGCCCTCTTTGGTACATTCATGTTTATATAAAACTTTTAAATTGTTACATAAACAATATAAAAAAATTTTGAAACATAATAAATAAAAAATATGTATTTTGAGTGACAATGTAACGCAAATGCCCTTTTTGGTACTTTCCTATTTTTACATAAATCTTTTTAATCTTTAAAATTTTTAAATACATATTCTTATGATTCCAATGTTCTTAAAGAATTATAAGAATATCTTTTATTATTACTTTTCTAGCAAGAGGTATTGCATTGCAATTCAATAAAAAAACAAAAAAATCACTTCGAATAGAACAAAATTCAACCGTACTTATATCTAAATTCCTAGATTAGACTTAGATTAAGCCAACAATGTAATATTCTACAATATTACGAGAATAAATATTTAAAATAACATAAAATTTAAGAAGCAAATAAAACTTCTTCCAATTGATACTTTTTGAATATTGCTTTATCTTAACAACACTCGTCACTGTTCTGAACAGCTGACTTCGTGCAAATGTATGTATATAAATTTCTTTGCATTGTGTTGTGTTCGTTTGAGTGTTGCTTCGTTTTTATTTACATTCTTCGTTGAGAGCTGTCCCTTTTTAAACGTTTCTATAACTACACAAACGTTTTTAAGGCTACGTACGATACCTTAAAGTAGAAAAATTAAATGTAAATAAACATTTATTTTGTGTTAAAAATGAGAAAATTTGGAATATTTTTTAATTTCTTCAATGAAAAGTTTAAAGATTCTTAAATATTTAAATATTAATCGAAATGTGGGTGATTTTCGGTCACAATGGATATAGTTTGTTGTGCAAAAGGTAATTAAGAAGATACATATTACACGATCAAAATAAGACGTACTGTTCATAAGACATTTTTTGTTGTTGAAAGTGACCAATATTTTTTAATTTCCTGAAAGAAAAAGTTTAAAATTATTATTGTTATTAGTTGTTTTTATTATTTATTAATGGTTTCACACAAAAATTACATTTTTTATTAACTATAGCTAATATAAAAAACCCACCCCAAAAACTAAAAAAACATAAATAAACAAAACAGACAGACAATCAGAAAGGGACAAAAATACTTTTTGGTAATATTTGCCGTCGCTTTCTCAATACCATACCATCCGTTTCATGCGACCTTGCGTTATATGCGTATGCCAAAAAATTAGAATCAGTGTGGTTGTTTGTGACGATTTAAGCCGAAAGTCCATACTATCCGTTTCATGCGGTCTTGCGTTACATGCATATACCGAAAAAGTAGAATCAGTTTAGTTGATTGTGACAAGTTACAGAAGAAAACGCACAGAATGCATAGACTCATAGAATGCATCAAGTAGGTTTACTTTCTACTTTTCTATGCGACTCATGCAGTGTTAGAAAAAGTCAGCAGTTTTTTAAACTTGGCATGCCAAATTATATTATTATTATACTATTGTGAATGGTTTCTATAAAAAATAATGCATTACTATTTTCGCATTTTTCTTTTTTGCATTACAAAAATATTAATAAAAACATATTTCATAATAAAGTTTATTACTAATTTAAGAGGAAAATATATTAAAATACATTTTTAACACATTTCTTTTATGAACAAAGTATGTATATGATGACTGTTTTTATGTACTGAGTGTCATCTATTTTGAATTTTTTAATTTGTAAACAAGAAAAATGGAGGATAAATTAACTGAAAACACTCGTCTTGTGTTCTTTTGAGGATTTTCGTAGGCCTTAACAGCACAAAAAATTAATGCTATAAATTCTTTTAAAATTACAATTTGATTTTCTATTTTCACCTTGTTCTTGTTAGCTTGTTTGTTGTTTACCAGAACAGCTGATCAAAACAAAAAACCAGTCACATAAAACACATTGTGTGTAACTTGCAATAAAAACAGCGTAGAATATAGCATGAAACGGATGGTATGGACTTTCGCTTAACTGTCAAAATCCCGATTCGCCTCTGTGTACTTTGTGTCAGTTGCTTGTTAGGTTCTAAAGAAAAAGGGTTCATGTCGCTTTTTTTCAGGGTTCAACTATACACACAAAGAAATATTACGGTATGATTCACTCACTTTCAATGAGATTCACTAATGATCTCCATTTTTGGAATAATATTAGTCAAGTTAAATATGCTGTTTTTAGGGATTTGGCGCTGTACTACTTTTCTATATTTTCCACTACATATACATATTATTAGATTACAGTTGAAAATATTAGGTTATGAATCTGAATGAGTAGGCATATTTCGAATGCTATGAGTTCGATACCGACATTGTGGTCATACTCATTGTATTCATACTTATAAATCGACGTTGTACTGAGTACGAGTGAATCAGAGTAGTTAAATTTCAATTGACTCACTTATATTCAAAATTTCATGAGTGCTTATGAGTAGCGAAAAAACGATTCATTGCTGATCTCTGGTCCGTATGTATTAAATCCAGTATGGTTTTCGATTTTATTTCATTATTACTGGTAAATGATCTTACATAGATTTTTGCTTTATGCAAGTAACACAGTTCGGATTATTTTTAAAACATGCCTGATTTAAACCTCGTACCATTTCTTTCTGTTGTAATTGGCACAGACTTTTATTGCTATTGTGCCACTTAACATGGTAACTTTGGTTTATTTGAAAAGCTTTGTTTTTGCTATTTACATCGAATATTAACAGGATGTTTAGTTTCTTTGCAACCAACACGACTTTATTATTTTCGTCTATAAATTCTGCTTTCCCCTTTCTAAACTTAAAAGAAATACGTTTATTAACAGCTCGGCTTACAGAAATAAAATTACCAGTTGAATTTGGCACATCCTCTGTTATGCTGTTTACGTTTTTATGTTCACTTATTTTAGTGAAACATGCACGATCACTAGACATACATACATATGTGCGGTTGCGCCACTATCAACGCACCAGATGTTACTTTTCTTGTTTGTTGTATTGTCTTTGTCTCAAGTAGTAGAGAGTAGTATTTTGTTACTGCGTTCTTTTTTCAAAGTGTTGTTTTTTATTGCGTTCGGAATTTTGTATTTTTCTTTTCGCCTCAAAAGCTTACTGTGTCTTTTCATTTTGTTTTTGCGTCTTCCTTTCATATTCTTCCAACAGCTTTATGGCTTGGTTAGCCAAGCGTTAAGCCCTAGTTATGCTACCGTAACGGAATGTAACCGCAACAGTAAGAAACAGCTGATCGTTTTTGTTATGTATAAAGCAATACGAATGGTTATAGAAATGTAATGTAACGTAACCGGAACGTAAGAATCTGTAAAAAATAGAATTTTCTTACATTTTTACGTGACATCTATTTAGCAGTGTTAACAACATGTCAATATTAAAAACCACCAAAACTGAAAATTGAAATTATAAACAGAATTTACATTTTATACGTATGTCATGTTTGTCTGTATATGGAATTCTCTTTAAATAAAACTTCACATATTTTAAAAAACCAAATTATAATTTATTTCATTTTAAAGTTTTTTAATTTGAAATAAAAATAAACACTATTTTACTATTACATTATGTAGGTAGTGTTTATTTTTATTTTAAATTTGAAAAATATAGTTATAGATTTTTAATTAATTAAAGCGTTCGAAAAGCATTTCACTTTACTTTTATTAGAGAAGATAACTACGTTTTAACGTTCCGTACGTTTGGTTTCCGAAATACCTGGCCTGGGGGGTTACTCTGTAACTCGATACAAAAATTAAAATGTACGTATTCGAACAAATTGTACTCTGTAGTACGAAAGTACGGAAATTTTTCGAAAGTGATACCAATGCTTTCTTTTTTTCGTACGAACAAAAAATTCTGTTACTCTCTATTACGAAAACGAGCATAAAAAGCTTAGTAAACATTCGAAAATTCTTCGTTAGCAATTGTGTTGGTGACAACTAATAATAAATTTAAAATGTAAGTAAATTAATACAAATACATTGCAAAATAAACATAAAATAATATATTTTAAACAATCTCAATGGAGTGAGTCAAAAAGAATTGTATATACCGACCAAAGACAATACAAAACTGTTGTGGACTTTATGATGACGCATCTGGATTTGGCCAAGGGCCATCTAAAAGTGCCGGATGCAAGAAACAAACCTAATAATCTGTGGCTGAAACTAAGAACAGATTTGGTTTCACTTGGTCCACCGCAGCGAGATGTTAAACTTTGGAAAAAAGTAAGCTTAGATAGATCTAAATATTTGAGTGCGATTTATCGCGAAGTTATTAAACATTTTAACTTTTATTAAGTTTGGGCAGACTATAAGAATGGTAGTCAAATTAAACACATTGATTCAAATCCACAATCAAGTTCACCAGTATTTAGGAGGGATACGAGTCTGGACACAAAAATAATTAGCTTACAGATATACATACATACATATATAGATATGCATACATATATGTATATATTTAATGAATTCGGTTTTCTTTTGTTTTTCGATATTTTTTTATAAATTTCTTTATTTTTTAAGGCGCTGCTAAGTTTATTTTTGGTTTTTTATGAAAATTTTCGAATCGAGTTACGGAGTAACCGCCCTGTTTCTGTAAAATAAACGATTTCACTTGCTCTATTTATATGGAAAATACAATCAAAAGCACTCAATTTTGTGCTTGTTTTCCTCAACACAAACTAAATTGAGTGTTTTTGTTTGAGTGAAAGTGAAATTGTATGGTTTACAGAAACAGTACATAAAACTTTTAATAAGTACATTTAAATAAATATAAAATCGTTCAAATGAACCTAAAAATTCCGTAGTGATAACACTGGTTAACAGCTGAATTAAAGTAAAACAAAAGGCGCCATATTAAAAGTGATAAAAAGAGTGAAAACGAAGTTTTTAAAATCTGAAATTAATATGAAGTTTGTTTAAAAAACAATAATAAATATAATAAAATAAAAACTCAAACCCAAAAACATGTCTTCTGTATCCATATCTTAATTTTTGTCTTTTAGTTTTTGCAATTTTTAGTTATTTAATTGTTATTGTTTATTTCTTTATTGTTTTGTTTACCTAAAAACATATGATTACGTTTTTACGTTCTATAATTGCTCTTACATTTTTACGTTCCGTGCACATTACTGTTACATTGCGTTACATTACGTTCCGGTAGCATAACTAGGGCTTTAGAAACGTAAAATCGTAACGTACGTAGCCTTAAAAACGTTTGTGTACTTATAGAAACGTTTAAAACGGGACATATGTCAACGAAGAATGTAAATAAAAACGAAACAGAACACAAAGCAACACACAAACAAACACAACACAATGCATATAAATTGGTATACAGACTCATCATCAGTGTTGCCGTTTTTTGTTCAATGTGTAGTTTATTCCGATGTGGTTATTATTTTTCTTATAAAAATAGCTTTTGTGCTGTTTGTTAAAATTAATTAATTAGTAAGACTATAATTTTATTTTGTTATTTTTTGTTTATTTTTTCTCAATAATTTAAATTTGAAAAAAATAAAATAAAAAAACTGCGAATTTAATTTTTTATATTTTTCCTTATTTGGTGATTTTTTCACAAATGTTGATTACAATATTTCTTTTTTTTTGGCAACACTGCTCTCTCTCATGTTCTCTCTCTCATGTTCAAATGTCACGTAAAAACGTGGGAGAATTCTGTTTTATACAGATCGTTCCGTTTTGCTAACGAGAGAGAACGTTTGGGTAAGCGTTTACATCGTTCTCCATATTCTAAAAAGAGAACGTTTTCTACGGTACGTTACGTTACGTGTGGCTAACTCCAGCATTACTTTTAAATTTTGCATTGACCTTAAACTATCCCTGGTATCCTTTCATTTACTACTGACTACCTGAATGTATTAGAATAATCTTAGTATAATCTTAGAATAATCTTAAGTACGCACCAGGCATCGTAGTTTTTCTCATCTAGTTTGTCTATTTGATACAAACTCATTTTTATTTTAAAACTATCTGCTCGGGCTCATAACCTATGTTAGGAATTCTTTATCTTCAGCATTGAAAACACAAAACAATTTTTTCATTTAGACGCAGAGTGAATAAAAAACTTACAAGTTGAAAATTTACACCTCAATATACATACATAATTACAGTGTTACCATATATTAATTACATATAATTCAGTGTTATCACATATAATTATTATGCAATCCTTTAGTCACATATAAAATTCATATTTTTTAACTACCTCGTTTTTAGCTTTGGGAATGGGGAGGGTTTTATACAGTTTCCATTCATCACGAAAAGTCAGAAACCAACTGCATTTGATTCTACCGATGAAAAACATTTTAAAACTTCAAACTTATCTGATGACAACAAACGTCGTCATACATGTTGCAGATAGGCCTTAGAACCTTAACATTTACGAACTGGTCGTTAAGCTTATTGAAGTCTACATCGAAATCAGTTTTACGACTTTTTGGCCAATTCCTTTTCCACTAAATTTAGATTTATTGTCCATTGAAATGGAAAATTTTCTACCATAAAATAATGTTTTCGCGATTTAGTAAACTCCGCTCGTAGGGATTTATGAAGAGATTTTATATCACCAGTTCTGAACTTCTACAGGCACTATATCCCCTTCCAATTAGTGCTCTTATTTTAGTACTTAACCCCAGTTGCTGTCATAGAATAGGCGAACATATTTGTGAGTTAAAGAATATTGTCTAGTGTATAAATATTTTTAGTTGTAATTTAGGGTTGTAAAGTTAATATTTTGAAAATCGCGATAAGTCATATGTATATTTATTTATGTACAGCACAAGTTACAGATATGTTGTAAGTAATTAAGAGATTATGGTTTGTAAAGCAAGAATCAGCAATTTTAGTCATATAGCAGTACTGTGTCGTCATATTGAATGGTAATTTCCTCAAGCATAGAAATAAAGGTGTCAAAATTCATATCACAATTCTGTCTTAAGTTTCTTTTTACTGATGTTTGAAATTTTTTACTGATGTTTGAAATATCTAGAAATAAATATTAAATTTCACTTCCAATATAGGTCAATGACTTTATTTTAGGTGGGAGCATCACAATTTTAAATAAACGAAATTTTTACTTTAGTTCGCTTTTTTATTTATTTGCATTAATATCACATTACATTAATAATTCTGTGATATCAATTTAATAATACAATCCTTATATGGTATACATATGTACAGACAGTAGCACAACATCAAAATTTTTATATCCACTTATTTGTATTTCAACATCTAAGAAAAAAGTGACAAATTTCGGCAAGCAAAAAAAAAAAATGCAACGCAGTGACTTATTAGTGAAAGTAAGTAGATAAAATTTATTTATACAAAATTTTCGTTAATAATTTTTACAATATTTATTAACCATTAGAAACAGTTATTAACTGATAGCAAGGTAGCCCTTATTAACGCTCTGGAAGAGGGTAAAAGCATGAGAGAAATTGGGAAAATATTCGTGTATTAACACATAAATTTAAACATTAATGATAAATATACACGATTGTATTTTTCAAACTTTTTGTTTTATGCTCACTTTTCACAAATGAGTAGCTAAGAATTGTTTTCATTTTAAGCATTCATAAATGAAAACATTAATTTTTTTATTTTGGTACATATTCGCGAGTATGAATTGTGAGAAGTAAGAAATGTGAAATGTACAAATATGAGAGGCCTTCTCATCGCTCTCATTAAAGTACATACTCATTTATATTGTTGTTTTTTTATCATATGTGTTCGGACTTTTTGTGGTTTGTTTCTTATTTTCATATGTGCGATGAAACATGTTTTCTCATTCTTTTGCATTCAATATGTATGTATGTAGAAAAATATTTTAATTTTTTTAGTTGTTAGGCTCAACTTGTGCCATGTGACTCATTTCTTTATACAATTTATACAATTGCCTGCCTGTTTGCATGGAAAACACAAACAAAATTGAATGTCTGTTTATATGGGAAACACAAACAAAATTGAATGTTTTTTATGCTCGTTCATTTGTGAGATTTTTACAAAAATGTTATTTCTCAAAAATGTGCATGTGCATGTGTGAACACTCTCGATATTTTACATTTATGTATCAACAGAATTATAAAAAAAATTTTCATATCATTTTCGAATGCTAGTGCAAAATAAAACTTTATGATCGTTCATTTGTGAGATTTTTACAAAAATGTTATTTCTCAAAAATGTGCATGTGCATGAAAAAATGTTTTTCTTATTGTCTCAACATTGAACGAAAATAAAAAACATTACTAACCGTATCATACATGAATGAATAAAGCAAACTTTTATTTTTGTTTGTTTCTGTTTACGAATGAAAGATAGCAAAACAAAATTCTTTTTCTTTTTCATGAGCGTGAGTGATAAGGGAGTGAATATTTTGTACCCTGCCGCTAATAACTAAGGCCAATAAAATCAAGCGCCTTAATTTTGCAAAGCGTTATCAAAATTAGTCAAGTGAACAGTGGGCAAAAGTGCTGAGAGTGAGGAGAGTAAATTTAATCTTTTTGGTTCTGATAGGATAAAATATATTCGAAGACCACCTAAGCAGATATATTCTCCCAGATATCAGCTACCAGCAGTTAAACATGGCGGAGGTTCACTAATGGTGCGTTTTTGTTTTTCAGCGAAATTCTTTATTTTATGTAATTTATTGGTAGGTGCGTTTTCTCGGTACGGAGTTGGTCCGTTGGTGAAAATCGGTGGAATTATGAAGGTATTCCTAGAAGAAAAAAATGCATCTTGTGGAAAAAGTGCCCCCAAATGGCATATTCCAACAAGACAATGACCTGAAGCACTCTAGTCCCTTGTTTCGTAGCTACCTAAGCAACCTTGATGTGAAAGTTTTGGATTGGCCGTCACAATCTCCCGATCTAAGCCCCATAGAAAACCTATGGGAGATTTTACATCGGAAAGTTAGGAAGAAAAATCCTTCAAATTTGGCGAAATTAGAAAAAAAATTAGTCAGAATGGGAAAAAATACCCCTATGGATTTTATGCCCTCCAGCTGCAAGCGGTAATAGAAAATAAAGGCTACGCAACCAAGCATTAGTTTTAAGTATATTTTTAATCAACATTTTGTAAGAATTTGCATTTAATTTAAATAAAGTTATTGAATAACATAGCGTTGCATTTTTTTTGCTCGCCGAAATTTGTCACCTTTTTTCTTGAATGTAAAAATAAAAATAAGTGGATAGAAAAATTTTGATATTGTAACGTGCATTTGTTAACTAAGTTTGTGGAGAATAAAAATAAAAAAAAATTATTTAATTCCGGTACTGTTTTTTTTAAAGAGGCGTACATAAAGATCAATCGGCTTAGCGTTGCATTTTTTTTGCTCGCAACTGTATATCGAAATTCCAGTATGCAATGCAGGTACACGTTTCAATGTGTTTATAACTCTATCTACTCAAATGCAGAGTTACATTTACTATATATATTATACTTTATTTATTTTAATCCGATAGTGACCTTCTAATAGGTTAAAAGAAAAGAAAACGATTTTGAAATTTGAAAAAATAAAAAATACAGATCGTCATACAAAAATATTTTGACGGGATTCTACGGTGTAGTGTTACCTCACACAAATTCCTTAATAATGGATTTGGAAAAATGCTCGAAATATATTCCTTATTTTGAGTTCGTAATGTGCGTGTAATAAAATCAAATTAATAATTAAATTTAACGTAACCTGCTGATATTAAGTTAAAAAAAAACAAACCAACAAACACCTCGTATATGTGATGTCCTTTTACACCAAAAAATCGCAATTGAAAAACCTTGTAAGTCAACAGTACCTGTTAAATGCCTTATCTGCCTGCTCTATGCTTTGTGTGAGCTCTATAGAACCGATAAATGTGACAAGCCCAAAGGGTTTCCCTCTGAAAACATCTAGTAATTGTGATGGTAACCACACATATAGGTTGCACGGTGTTCTCAATCGCCAATCGCTCCATGGTCTAGAAGACTGGTCTGATCCTCAGCCAGACCGGTAATTGGAATGCAGATTATTTTTTTCCAATGGGTCCCTCCATATCTCCAAACATCATATGCTAATGCCGCCAGAAGTGACATTGTTCCAACTCTAAAATCTGAGCTAACAAAGGTACCATCAAATGAGACCTCAGGTTACAATTTTGTACGTCTGGAATAACTTTGAGGCTAATATGACCAATTTGATGCAGGATATGCTTAGTATGCAGCCTGAATTTCGGCAAGCATCTATTGGTAACCGATGAACTGTCTGAAGATTTGTTTCTATAAAACGATCGATTTCCGCAAATTGGATATGAAATGCAATATTTTCTTAGAGAAAAACAAATTAACTTAATGTTGGTATCTGAGACACATTTGATGTCAAGGAGACTATTAAATGTATCAGTTTACACATTATTCGACTGCAAGGACTTTCGAGATAGAGGTTCAGGCATTATTCTTAAATTGTATATATATTACTACTAGTTTCCATCACCTGAAAGCTATCACCATCTGCATTGAAAATTTTAATATAATATTGTTTCTTGCATATTTTACTCGCCTCCTTACCGCTTACGATTACAGGGGACCAATGTAAGTATTTCTTTAAATTGGCGCGATATGCTTGATTTGTTGCTCCTAGCGGTCGCATTATATGTAGTAGAATATCAACAATAGGGTTGAACGTTATATCGAGTGGATAACTAATTTTCTGGCCTGCCGACAGACAGAATATTCCAGATGATATTCATTTTCTCATGACATAAAGTATTTTCAGAGAGATCAAGAGGATATATATACTCTTATCTATATTTTCAGCAAAGACCTTAGCCAGTCTGTTCATTTCGCAACTCGGATTAAGCGAGAGTGTGGATATAATAGATATCCTTTGCAGATGTGGAAAGGCTAGTTTCTGAAAACAGATCTCGAAGAGAAACTAGTTACTTGAAAGGACGTGATTTCAATCTAGAGTGAAAATAATTATTAAAAAATTAAAACTATTCTTTTCTCTTTAAGCCACCTTTACTAGAACCTTTTGGTGGTTGGGCTGACGCTGAGAAGGTTAACTTATTCGTTGATAATTTGAAAATCTTCTTTAGCCTATATTTGTGACACGACTAATTTAGAACCTTTAAGTTTAGAATTCGAAGAGAAAAATACTACCTGTTTTATCAACGTCACGCAGACATTCGGCAAAGTGAAATATAAGTTAAAACAAAATTTTTCTAGTAATATTTGAAAGCTATTTGAAATTTGTGTGTTCCAAATTCGATTGCAACCGGTTTGCCTTAGGGTAGTACAGTTTAATATTTAATGTCAGTCATATGCATTGTTCTACTTTTGCTGATGATACTTATGCTATGGAACGTATTAACATTTTTCTGAACTGCAAAAAAGGCTTAAATAAAATCTATGGAAAATAAGAGTTCATGAACAAAAATGTGTTTACATTACACACACGGTGCGAAGAGAAACATGTCCTCTCACATCTTGTAAATTGTGCCTCAACAATCGCAAATTAAATTTATCAGCATTTATTTTGATAGAAATTCCATATAGAAGATAAATTAGTGAAAATGAATTTGAAACTCTCGGAGAATTATTGGTTAATAGGTAGAATCTCACGCTCAAAATTAACGCAAATTAACTTGAAAATTCTAAATCTTTTTTACGATACTCTCCTAATACCAATATGGTGTTATGCAGTACAGTTATGGAGAAAATGAGAATTATTTATAAAACAAAAGTGAAAAACATATAAAAAGTGACTGGTCATAAAAAATAATAACAACAACAGTTTCATGAATAAATTTGTCGCACATTGCCCCCCTCTAATCAGAAACCCAACACCTTTAAATACAATTGCACCCGATTTGTTGTAACTAAATAAATTGTTTATTATTTAATACACTTACATTTTAGTTTAATTGGGCGAAATATGAGTTGAGTGCTTTTGACGCAAAATATTTAAGAACTAATGAAAATCAGAAATTTATTATATACATATAATTTATATTATATATGATTTCTGATTTAAATATTTATTCGGTTTTTAAAGTAGCTGCCGCGTTAACAATATTTCATATTACATTTCCTGTTTTTGTAAGATAAGCGATTTCAAACGATTGACATAATATTTTTAAACTATTTATACTTAAATTGTTGGCCGTCTTGTATTAATTAATTTTTAAGAAATTCTAAATTAGCAAAAGTATTAATTATTTTAAAAAATATCTATTCAAAGACACAAAACTGTTCTTTTAAATGCATTGATAAACATAAGTGTTTTAAAAATAAAACTGTTTGAAGAAAAAGAAACATGTGAATGGAAAACACCTAAATGAAAGTACCTTACTGCATGGCCAGCAGAGGCAGCCATTTGAATGAAATTATTTTCCATTATTAACCGGAAGGATTGTACTTTCAAATAAAAAAAGAAATTTGAGAAAGTATTCAGTATTTTTTAAGCGTTTTCAAAAAAAAAAGTTATTTGGCGGACCCTTTATAAGGGCAAGAAAATATTTTCATTTAAAACCAGTTCGACCATACAATAACCTTAAAAAAACAAGTGAATGATTAAAAAAAAAACAATAACCAGTCCTATGTACAAGGTAATATTAAATTTTAAAAATTGTCGTAGCATTTACTTAATTTTGAAATAAATTGTAAATAAAATGAAGTTATAAAAACAGCAATACAACTCAGAATTAAGAATTTAATATTATTATTGTATTGGATTTTAGTGAAAAGCTATTTAGCTATTCCTAAATCCACAATTTGTGCAAATTCAATAATTGTAATTTCAATACGAGAAGAAGGCCTGTACCACACACTTTTTCGTGAAAATCGTATATATTTGGCATCAATTCGTAGTGGGGTATAAACTGAAATTCCCATTAAAGTTACCGTAAAGAGATTAGTTCGATATATGAAGCTGTAAGCCTTGTATCTTTGTCAGCGCACGTACTTATAAATTGGAGTACGCAACAATGGAACACAATATTATAATCTGACTGTTCTAAGCTGAAACTTTGAGGAAGAGTTGTTGGATTTGCATACGATTGCAAATGTTTTGACAACTAAGGTATGTATTTCATACCATCAGTATGTATATTCGAATTCCAGATGTTATGTAGACTGAAGAATGTTAATTTGGTTTATGTTTGCTACACAGGTGGCAAAGTGGTTGGCAGTTGTTAGGTTTCACAATCATACATTTTGGCTCCTTCGCTAATCATATATTAGGGATATGCAGGCTATATAATCCAATTTTTTTGCATTTCGTTTTTCTTTGAAGCCAAGTAGTACTAGGTCGTTAGAGTAATCCACATCTTAGGAATTCCTATTGGTTGCTTTCAGAACGAATGTGAAGAAAGGACCAAGGTTTTATTACAGACACTGTCTTAAACAACAACATATCTAGGCAATACCAAATTCAAGATCTTTTATCATAATTACTCATGTACATTTTCTAATTGAATCTACTGTACACTACGTCTGTTTTTTTCAAGATTAATGCATTAGTTAAATAATTCAACGTTTAGTTAAATAATTCAACGTTTCCTTTACAAATGGTGTTGACCGAAAAAATACTCGAACTCTTTCACTCCGACTTTATTTGACAAAAAAAGTTTGATTTATACCAATACAATGCAAGGGACAAAGAATTTGAACTTAATTATTTTATTTTTTTATTGTACTTGAAATAAAGACACGTTGTAGAAATATGTATGTCTTGTTTATGAAACAAAAGTTGTCAGAATGAAACAAAAGTTTTTTATTTATTGAATTTTCATCTTACGGAAATTTTTCTCCCATTTATTTATTGCATCTTCATTCTTACATGTTGAACCGACAATAAGTTTCCAATCTTAAATTTCTTCTTATGTTTGTTCGAGTTTTTACTGCTCCATGGTGCAGATGGTAAGGTTTGGTTTTGGCGTCTTTGAAATTTTTTCATATTGCTTTTATTTCTTTTTGTATTTGTACCAATTATCCAGAGTATATCAAATAATTTCCATTTAATTTGAGCTAATTTTGTTTTTAAATAGAATCTCAATATACTACCCCGAGGCACTCAAAAAGTTACCTTCTTTCGAATGAGGATGTAACTTTTCAAAAGCGTTGCAATATTATTTGGAACATTTGACGTCGACTTATGCAGCAGTCCATCTTTTCAAAGTCAATCAAATGCTTGGAAACGTCGATAAAAAGGGAGCAGTAATATTTCCACCCTTCGAATGTCCTTGTTTTTTTATTTATTTTAAAAACCAAATGGGTTGTGTATTCTGTTTGTTTATACATCCAAACTCTTATTTTCAATAGATTGAACCTCATCTCTAGTTAGAAAATTTGATCCTGGAGGTGTCGAGATGCTTCGCGGGAGTTCTCACGCGTGCTCAAAGAAGCAGTATCGTCAGCAAATGTAGAAAAGTGCGCTGGAATACCCGAAGTATGTATTAAATGAGAATTTAGAAATATTCAAAATATTATTACGAAAATGCATCACTGAATATCGTTATAAAGTGGAGAATCCCTTTTTCTTTTCGAATGCCCTTCTTAGTATGTGTTTTTAAAGCCAAATTGATGGCCCGGATTTCATCTGTTCGTATTTAGTGTTAATTTAGATATTTGAACTTTTTAAAATAATTTTGACGCTGTTGGCCGCTTTTCAATGATATTTTTCTGGTTTAGGGATAACTTTAACAAGTGCAACCACTTTTTAGAGTCATAGCAACGAAAATGAAAAGGAGAAACCTCATTATAATTTTTTTCTACTATTTCTGCCTATGCCGTCGCAGGGATTGAGTTCGGCAATAGTATTCTAAATCTCTCGAAACCCAAAACATTGCGGAACAGAAAGCTCAGCAACAGCTAGCCGTAAAATACTTGTTTCATTACACAAAATTCATGATATGCTGCAAACAAATCACCCGCCTCAGAATTATTTGTAGTTCAACCGCGTGTGTAATATCGTAAAGAGGTCTTAAACATAACTGATCTTTTAAGATTTTTAGTTGCACATACAATTAAAAATTTGTATTTGGCCTTTCGCGATTCAAGTAGTTCTCTTAGATTTATAATGCAGTCCTTAAGTCTGAGTTTATAGGCGATCTGTGCTGCAGCTGTCCGAACACCTCATTCTTCAGATACCAGCTCATCCACTATTTACTGAAAAAATTTTGTTGTGTGCCATTCGTTGCTGCATGAAAGTCGCAAGATGAGCTGTATATGTTCTCAGTTGAATGAGGCTAATATATTTTTTTTTTAAATTTTAAGTCAATTAATCAATCCATCCATTCCGAAAAGGCAGGAGTGGTTCTGTGAACCTCCCAAGGGACTCCGCACAAATTTACACCGATGGCTCCAAACTGGAAGGAGCCGATGGAATTGGTATCTATTCGGAATCAATCGGAACATCCGAGTCTATAAGGCTACCAGATCATTGCAGCGTCCTTCAGGTGTCAGCAATTCAGGCTGCGGTGATAATTATTGTGGACAAAAATGTTCACGGACGGAAAATTGGATTCCAGTGTAATAAACTCTAAGACGGTGTACGACTGTCGCAGATATCTCAATGATGGGGCGAACCGATATGATATTTGTATCACATAGGTACCGAGACATAATGATATTCCTGGCAACTGCAGAGCGGATGAACTGGTCAGAAGGGGAACGACCATCGAACTCTCTGATGAATTCTCTACGTTGGCGATCCCTTTGGGGACCTGCAAACTTATAATTGACAATTCAGCCGTAGATCTCGTCAAAAGAATGTGGGCAACTTCGTATAAGCGGCAGAGCGGCGCAAAAGTTCTGGCCGAGGCTGGATAGGAGGCGCACGGCGACTCTGCTTAAACACAAAAGAATTAGGCTCAGCACTGTTATCGGGGTTATTACGGGTCATTGCATTATAGGAACGCATGCGGGGCGTATTGGTCTTGGACACCTTGTAAATGATTTCTGCAGAAGCTGTGGAGATGAAGAGGAGACTATTCTTCACCTATTGTTCACATGTCCGGCACTTGGTCGGAGGAGAAAGAGGTACCTGGGTGCCTACCACATGGAGGATATGGATGAACTGTCATGTATGGATATTGGCAGTCTGAGTCGCTTCATCAGAAGCTCCGAAAGGTTCCTGGAATAGGGGGAAATGAGGAACCGTGGTATAACAATGGGCCCTGTGTGCGGCCTAAGTGTGTCCGCTCATGACTCCATCGAGGGGATCAGTGGGGACAGCCACTTCTACCTACCTACCTAAGTCAATTAATGCAATAAGTCATTCTAATATTTGTGGGAGGTGTGGGTTTGAGATAGTGAGAATGTAGAGAGAATGTAGTTCGGAGTGGACTTTAACTGTAGGTGCCACCAATCATGTATAAAATTAACACTCACAACATAAGTGGTGTGAGAAACTAGGTCGTAGTCCTGACTGAAGGGTTGTAATGACCATTTATGTTTTGTATGTGTAGAATGTAGATAAGTCCAAGAAAGTCTCACCTTGAAACCAGGTTTGAGTCAATTTTCTTCTTGTCGTCAATAAGTTGGATGGCCGCCCGAAAGGACGTGCAAATCATATGTATCTAGATGTTGCGTCAAACAATACGCGATCTATAGAAGAAATACTTACGCAAGTCGCATAATAGATGATGTTTCAGTTTTGATTTTGTGTCTTTAAGACAATTTAAATCAAAACCCACGGCTTAACTTAATGGAGCTTTACGTAAGTTGAATTTTTACATGTTAACAGCGTTATTTTCAAAAGCGTCAAAAGTCTACAGGTTGGTTGTGATATCTGTTAATATCTTTTTCCAACAAGAGTCACTGTATGAAAATTTACCGGTTTCAAATTTGTAGTGTGAAATGGGACCGTTAAAGTTTATTATTATATCATAGAGCTTTTCACAAACGAGTGCATCAGGCATCCTTATCACAACAACTACAGTATGTCGTGTTATGGCCATAGCTGCCAGATTTGACGATTTATCGTCATTTTGCAGATTTTTAGCTCTAAAAATATCGTATTGACGATATAACGATTTATGCCCTTATTTTGACGATTTTTGGAAATGAAAAATTTACATCATATTCTTTACTTTAGTACATTAAAAGTACTAATCTTTGTATTTACTTTGCAATTGTTACTATTGCAAAATTAGGTTAGTAATAACCAGGAGCGAAGTATTATATTTTTAAGTTATTTGCGAACACCTCTCATGATTTTTCTATATCTTATGCCTTTTTCATCCCTTAAAGGCCAAAAAATTACAACCTCTGCAAGAAGGGAGTTCCACATATGAATAGTCCGACTAAAGAACGAATTTTGTTTGTAATGCAGTGTGCGATCCCCTGGCGAATAGACCACGTACGTATGTGCCTGCCGAGAAAGACGAGTATTACGTAGGAATACATGGTTCTCGGGAACAAGTTCTATTATTTCGCTCGAGAAAAATCCGTTCGGTTCCAGCGAACATCACACTGAATTTTTATGGTCAGAAAATCAAGAACTTCTGACTCTCTAATATTTACACCACCCACAGATTTAGATGATGCAATATTATTGCTGCGCTTATGTGTCAATAAACAACCCTGGGATAGATTGTTTAAACCTTAATCATTTTTTTTTTCTGAAAATGATATAAAACTTCCCGATTTTTGGAAAAAAATCAGAAATGAAAATGAGGGATGGTAGCTTTTAATTCCCAGCCTTGGCTAAACTTATTAAAAAATATTAGTATTACCACATTTTTCAGCTAATGTAGCAGCAATATTCTTATATATAAAAATGAATGTGTGTTTATTTGTTTGTGGGTTTGTTTGAAGACTATAGACGGCTAAACGGCTGGACCGATTTTCTTGAAATTATAACAGTACCTTCCTGTATGTCTGGAAGGAACTATAGGCTACTTTTTATTTTAAAATTTCAAGTAGGCGAGGTGCCACGCCCATATACCCATATAAAAATGAATGTTTGTTTGTATGTACCTTATAGAATCGTAAAACATGCAAGCCGGGGAAGGTTCCTAAGTTGGTATGACTAATTTCCAGCAGGTGGTGCCAATGAAAATTACTTAAAATCAATTAAATCGTAAACTGTGCATTTGATCATGTTATGATCTTTAGCAAAGTTGTTGCGCATGAGCCGACGAAGGTTTCTTAGTTAGTATGATAAATTTCCGATAGGTGGTGCCTCTGAAAATTACTCAAAATGAATTAAATCGTAAACTGTGCATTCTTTAACAAAGTTGTTGCGCATGAGTCGACGGAGGTTAGTGCGATTAATTTCCGACGGATGACATCACTGAAAATTATTCAAAATGAATGACAAGCAATTGGTCGACCTACACCTCAAGAATGGAAGAAAATAGCAATACGAGCCTCAGAATCAGACGATCATTGAGACTGGAAAATCTTCGAGTATATGCCGCTGAGACCCGTTCGCTTGAACCACTTAAACAACGAGAAGTGAGATTCAAAACTGATCGAATGCGTACTACTCAGGGCCGTTCATCAGAATCATCAGGACAACGGGAAACAAAATCAATAAAATGATTCAAAATTAATTGGACATTTGTGTAATGTCTTTCCTTCAAATAGCTAGTATTGTATAATAAGATTATTTAAAACTTAGCAATAGTAACTGATTCGACTTTAATATTGTATCTGATTTGATTAAAACATTTATTTATAGCCCTGGTAGACTAGTGGGTGGTGTGCTAGAATATTAGCCTGAGAGTCGTGTTCGATTTCCACCAGAGACTCTGTTCTGTGACATTACCCCGAGCATATGGTCAAAGTTACTCAGCTCGTATATAATTAGAATATAACTTGTAATTGTATTGTAATTAATAAATAAATAAATAATATATGTATGGAAACTATGTACCTACATATATGTTTGTAAACATATAAAACACTTAAAAATTAGTTTATTTTTACAATTAAAAAGACTTCTTAAATTTTTTTGTTAAATGTTTTTTTTTTTATTTATTTTTGAACTAAAATATGTACATTGACTTAACATTATATGTTTCACCACAATTTTTTTTTTACTTTTAATTTATGTATTTATTTTTTCTGACGATTTTTTTACGATTTCCATGAACGTCTTTGACGATTTTGACGATTTTTTTCTAATATTTGACGATTTGATGCTTTATTTATCTGGCAGCTATGGTCTATACTCTTAACAGTACTATACTCTACAACTGCGATTTTTCGGTATAATAGTTATCTTATATTGATCCATTTTTAGGGGTTGATGCATCCCTCCTCCATTTGTACTTTTATTGAAATCAGTTTTAAATTTTAAGCCCTGATTAATTAGACCATCTTTAACTTCCTCTTGATATACATACGTCTATACCTTTAACAACTATTTGGGAATCTTTAATACTTTTCAATCGATAGGTATGAAAGTTCAGCAAACGAATATCTATTTTGAAAAAATGGATTATCAACTTTGTTAATTTAGGGAACGGATTATATTTTCATTTTCACTGTAACGTATCTGTGTATTTCTAACAGGGCTTTAGATTTTTGAACACAGTTGTCTTTTAACAAAACTGTAAACGTCTCATTGGCATTTGGATTTTATCCGATTTTAGTATTACTAGTTGTTAGAAAAGCAGAAATTTATAATGAGCACGGTTTTTCAATATTTTTTCTCAATGGAAGGGAATTGGACAGAATTTGACTGTGTTCAGCACGTTAGTTAAAGTTATGTTCAAGTATACTAACACTTAAACCTAATTTATCATTTGGTTTCCTTGTTTTGATTACTGACTGAATGGGGAAGTTAACACGGTATTTGCGTTTCAGTTACTGGACTGGTTCTTATTGTTATCGCTACAAATAAGCTCAGTTCTTTTATTTATTTTGAAAATATATTTTCTAATTCTCTTTTTTATTAAAACTTCACCTATTCCGATGTTTTTTAAATCGTTTTTATTGTTTTTGTTTTATTTTTATCTCACTCATATTTTTTTGCTTATTATTAAAACTCCTGCATGCAACACGTCCGAACTCTTTAAGAGTTAAATAACGAATCATATTTTGAAATTACCACCTCAGCCAAGCTGCATGCATTTAAATTATTTTATTTACGCACAATACTGATACACAAAAGTTTTTAAAAATCTGAACATATTTTGTGAAGTATTAAAAGCTGTTTTAATTATAATTAAAAACAAAAAAAAAATTAAAATTATATTAGTAGATTTGCAAGAGTTTTTTGGAACATATTTATGTGTGTGTTCCAATAGGTTTTAAGCGTCGTCGATCACTGAAGTGAGGAATTAATATTAAAAGCTAATATGTATGTATTTGTATGTAAATTGAAATTTAATTGAATGAATAAATTTTATTATTATTATTTAATTTTTTTTGCTTATTTTACGGATATGTATTCTTATAATATTATGACGTAAATGTTTAAATCCTGTATTGTGGATTTGTTTTTGATACCATACCGTTATGATACCGTTTATGATAACATGTGTTTAAAGGAAAGAAATGAGTTCTATGAATTTGACCATATCTTTAGATTCGCTTTGGTATTGTTCATGGTTGATGTTCAACTTGAAGTTTAGCAAAAATTAAACGAAATTTATATGCGATGTTCGTAGTGGTTGGAACTCATTCCCCCAGTCTTCATAGAAGAGACATACCAGAAGCTAGACCATCTCTTGTTCAGTAGACCTGTACCTTTTTATTGTAGGTGACACATGATATCCCGTATCATAGATCCACAGATGCATTGTTATTAAGATCGCATAAGGTTTCTGGTATTATTATATTCCCTATCAATGACTTCATATTTGTAACTGCTTCAAAGATGTCAGTAGGTCTTATGCCTGTTGAATCTTGCAGATGAACTGTAAGGGCGATACAAGTCTTCATCTTAAGTAGGCCATGATTTCAGAGTGGATTTAATAATTTTAGAGACTGCAGCCCGTATGTTTTTTCTTCTAATATGAGTTCACCTTCGGGTCTTCTACTTCGTTATCAGTCGAAAGGAGTTTTCTTTTAGTTTTATAGGTCTGAATATAATACATATATAAAATATAAAACCTCGAAACATTGTAGTAAAATATTCGACATTCTCGGCCTTTAACGCGTATTGGGAGACCGATGTAACTTACATGAAATCCCATATTGCTGGTATTTAAAAATCAATTTTTACAGCAAAAATCACTTTAATCACAATCTACATATCTATACGAACCATACATTCGAAATTAATCGGAAAACTTTGCTTTTCGTAATAAGTGGGTGAAATCTTCAATAGAAACCAAAGATTATTCTGTAAATATTATTATGTATTTCGACGAAAAGCCAGGGTTCAAATCCCAGGCCAGACATCAAAACAAAATACAAAAAAAATTTTTTGGACGACTTCCTCTCAGCAGATTTCTGGCAAAAACTCTGAGTAAATAAAATTGATTTTTTAAAATTGCTCCTAAAAATCTATATTTTTGATATATCCACATATATACATAACATAATTGGTCATTACAACCCTTCAGTCAGGATTACGACCTAGTTTCTCACACCACTTCTGTTATGAGTGTTAACTTTATACATGAGTGGTGGGACCTACAGTTTAAAGTCGACTCCGAACGACAGATCTTTGAGACAGAAATTTGCTGAGATGAAGTCGATGAAGAAATACTTTTTGTATTTTGTTTTGATGTCTGGAATGGGGCTCGAACACTGGCTTTACGTCTAATAAGCCAACACACTACCTACTAGACTACGGCGACATTGATATATACGTTGAGTTTTAATACATTTCTGGGCAAGATCGGGCAAATTTTTTTGATTGCTCTTTCGAAATTACTGGACTTATATAAAAAGATAATTTTACTATATTAGGAATAAATTGTATACTAATTTTTATTTCATGTTGCAAATTACATAATTTTATGGAAAATACTCAAGGCGAATTACTTAAAGATAAGTTCCAACATTTGAGACCGGAAGTAATCAAACGTATCAATCGTTCATTTTATTTTTTCTGCTCAGAATATAAGATTCGGTGGGAAAAATGTATAGAAAGGAAACAACCTTTACAATAAATAATAATAAAATTAGGCTTGATTCTTTTACCGCGTTTATTTCCTCACCAAAAAAACGAACATCACCAAAGCTCTGATTTGGGGGTTGTAAAATGCCACACAAATGATCTTGAGAACTGCTGATGATTCAAATATGTATAGTTAATAAAATAATGTCATCTCCAATAAGAGCCACAAAATATAGGAAAAATTTCAAACAGGAACACAGAAATTAAGTGCGAGGACACACTTTCGATTTTAGTTCAAGCGAAGTTAATTTGACACCAACATAAAAAGCCGTTGCTGATAAATTTTCACCATATACAAAAGGCCAAAAGCTAAGGAAAAATGTTATCCAAAACAAAATCATAGCTCTTTTTGGTACAGAAATTAAGGATGCAAAATTGTTTATAAAAACATCGATGCTGCTTTTTTAAAACATTTATCACAACATCGGTGATTTCTGATGTTTTATTTTTCTATCGTTAACTCCCTCAACAACCTAGAAACAATACTTTAGCGCAACGGCAGACAAAAAATTTAAGAACTACTTCTTGATTGATTATAATCCACTCATGTATCTGGAAAATTTTATAGTCTTGTAATTAAAAATGGCGACTTTGTGAAAAAATTTGGAATGATTTTTGTGTGAAAGCATTGGTCCTTAAAAAGTTTTTTTTCTTTTCCTATAAGATATTCTTAGAGATTTTATGAATTCATATGACGATAAATACTACAAAAATATTATTTAAAATAAAAAACTTAGTTTTTTTTGCCAAAAACTATGCAGAAAATCTTTCATTTAAACAATGTCGATGATTTCTTTAGTTTCAATTCGCCCAAAACAACTAATATAAAATACATACATACATACATAATTGGTCATTACGAAGGGTTGTCAGGATTACGACCTAGTTTCTCACACCACTTATGTTGTGTGTGTTAATTTTATACATGAATGGTGGGACCTACAGTTTAAAGTCGACTCCGAACGACAGATTTGTGAGAAACTTTTTCATGGCAATTTTTATTTACTCTCAGAGTTTTTGCTAGAAATCTGCTGAGAGGAAGTCGCCGAAGAAAAACTTTTTGTATTTTGTTTTGATGTCTGGCATGCGGCTCGAGCCCTGGCTTTACGTCTAATAAGCCAACACACTACCTACTAGACTACGGCGACAAAATAAAGTAAACAATTCAAATAAACACAAACACATGTGCCCTAAAGCACATAGACATGCGTTTCGTGAAGAACAATTTAGAAGCTTTTCAACTTGAATGTATTGCCCATCAACACCGATGTATCGGTCATCAAAACATCGATGTTTGTGAGCAAAACATTAAAAATTGATTGTAATATTAACAATCTCAAGGATGCAATAGTATTAGTTGGTGATACATAAATCAATAAAAATAAATCATAAATTAATGTTAGTGATGATTGATGGTAAAGTATGTATGTAATGCTATTACCGAAACATCATCCACTCAAAAATGTTATAATTGCGGTGCTACGAGCAAAGAATTCTATTCTCTATTGATGAAATGATGCTTATAGAAATGTAAACAGAGATACATTCCAGTTCGGTTTGTCTGTTCTTCATATCTGGATTAGATCTTTTGATTTTAAAGAGTGACAAGGCCAGATCATGAAAAACAAGTTGTTAAAGACACAAAATGAGAATTCAAACAGACTTCCGAAAAAAACTGTATTAATCGTTGACCAATCTAAACCAGGCTTCTTCAATTCAAATTATAGCAATACTACGAGAAGGTTTTTTAGAAATGCGGAATTATCCTCAGAAATTACAGGACTTGGCCCAGATCTAATTAAACGAATGCACACAACACTTATTGGAAACTCATGAAGTCAATATTGAAAAGTTTAGAGATCTTGTGCTATCTACTGCCATCCTTTTTGGTAAAAAAATGTCACCTACCCGTTATAAAATGTCACCTACTCCTCACTTTTTTTTTTTACCAAATAAAATTTAAATATCGATAATACTGGTCTTTCCTGACTATGTTTCAACCCAATGTGCGGTGTCCTAAAAACGTTTAAGGATAAAGTGCGGCAGTGTCAAATAATAATTAAGAGAACATTACATTCATTACTTCATATATAACGTTACTCTTCAAAGTAACATTTGGTCTTTACAAAAATCATTGGTAACAAAGAAATCATCAATTGAAACTCCTAGTTTATATTTCTAGCTGCATTATTATAGGTTTCATAGGCTCGCGGGATAGAACATGCGGGATTAAGTTATCCTCATGAAGTCAAAACTTAAATAATATTTACCTTGAAGCAACTAACATCTGCATTGAGAACTTTCATCAAAACTTTGTAATGTTTTCGGTTTACTTGTTACCAAAATTTTCGATTGTAGGAGATCATTCTAACAATTTTTATACATCTCTAGTGCCACGCTTTTTGGCAACAACGACGCCTAAAAAGCGCTACAATTGTCATCCAGTTTATTCTGAAGCCCCTGTTTAAAATCTTCACAATGGTCCCGTCAAGTTTTGATCCATCATTAAAAATTAATGTTCTAGTCCGTTCTACTTTGTCCAAGATTACACGGTGTCTAAGGCAACAACACAGTTAAACGTGGAAATTAACAATTACCGAATAGAACCAACGAATGTGAGCTGGAGTCCCCAAACGTCAGCTGTTACGCTGCGACAGTGGTATAAAACATTCAGACTCTTCTCGATATTTTCCTCGAATTTCCTTCCCTAGTTCCTCTTATTGAATAACGTCGACATACTTGAATCAGAAAAAATTGAAGACACCACTAACCTTCGGCTCACACCATTTAGCAGAAGGTACCAATCTTGTACTTACTTTAAAATAAAATATGTTTCATCTTATGACATCATTGGCATAAGCTACTACCTTAATACAGGCGTCTTGGAACGACATTTCTCAATAGAAGAGGAGGTGATATTATTAAAAGCTAAGTTAGTCTTAACATCCTGGAGATCACTTTCAAAACCCTTAATGGAAGCATGCTGCGTCATACGTAACTGATCAGATTTTGATATCGAAGGTATGAGTTTTTTCAGAACTTTCAAAAAGTATCACAGAGTTATCGGTCTATAATCCTCAAGGCTAGCATAGCTTCGTTCAATATACTATCTATGTACTACTCGTATTACGTGTTGAGACAATAAGTCGCCAGTATGCTAAATAACAGTCGGAACGATATCATCAGCTCCAGGTGATTCTTTATCAGTATTACAAACAGAATCAGCTATCAGTGACGGTATGACAACAGGACTCATAGAATTGCTCATGCAACAGAAGATCTAGGGTTTCCCTCCTCGAGTTAGTGCACGTACCTTCACGTCCAAATGAAATCCAAAATCTTTAAGATCTTTGGGCACCATTCTTCGGAAACGGCCTTAATCCTTCTCTCCCTCAGTATTCTCACAGAGATTTCACCATTAAACCATTTTTACCATTAAACCTGGGCGTAAATGCAGTCGAGTTAGTGTTAAAATGCCCCTCGAAGGCTTTGGACGGCGATGTAATAACAACCTGATCAGCAATACTAGGTGAGAATTGACCTTTAGAGCCCTAAGTGCTTCTTTTATACTTAACTCAGTTAGTCCTTATCGAATTCATGAAAGGCATGTACCTTGGAGTCTTATTTCCTACTATAAAGAAGTTGAAGGGCTCTGATACTCCCTTCACATTGGGACTTAAGGATCATCTCCAGACGAGTTATCAAGGCGCTTGATTGAATCAGCGAATTTTAGAATGTTGAACCACACAGATTTGATTATTCTCATTTTTCTTCCTCTAGAGGGAACACAATCACATACAATTCGAGCCAGCACTTGCTTGAATTTTCTTGCACATTTTCCAGTGTTTGGGGTCGTATCGTGGCAATGGCATCACGAACATTGGCCTTCAAACGCTAAATCGTATCTGGTTAGTCGGCATAATACTTTTCTTTAACGGCGCTCCACGGAAAATAGTCCATCGGTGACAAATCGCAACTTCTTGTTGGCCAACTGACATCACCATTTCGGCTAATTAAGCGGCCATCAAACATTTGATGAAATAAATCGATTGCAGCAAGTTGTCCCATCCTTTTAAAACATCGTTCACATCAATACCATGAAGAGCGGGTACAAAAAATCGGATATAATGGTGCGATAGGTTGTGATGTAATGGTTGCGACGTCCTCATTTTCAAAGAAATATGGGCCAATGAAGCCTCCGCTCTACAAGTTGCACCAAATAGTCACTCGTAATGTGTGCATTAGCTTCTGTAAGACCACGTGTGGGTTTTCTGAGCCCCAAATATGACAGTTTTGTTTATTAACTACCAAGAAACTGAGCTTGATCCGAAAACATGATTTTTTTTGGCATAATTGACATCATCGTGCAGTTTCTCGTTGCACCAATAAATCCCAAAGTTGCTCAAGCGTAAGTCGGTTCATTACGTTCAGTGGAGGTAATATAATAATATTTATAGCAAAATTTCGTGACAGAATAGAATGACTTAAGTATTGCCAGATTCAAAATAACCGTTGTTTCAAATTTAAGCCGATAGACGGCCAACCCCATATGTACTAGAGTAATAACTAACTTGTGATATTTTTTCGACTTGCAAGCGTTTTCAGTATATAAAAAGATTCGAGATTTGCTATTTCAATATGAATTGACGAATACCGCATGCTAATCGTGATGTGTCAGAAATGTATTTCTATCGAAAATATTTTTTAAAGTTTTTAAATTAACGATAGAGAAACTAGGTCAGTCAGGTAATCCTGACTGAAGGGTTATAATGACCAATTATGTATGTATTATGTATGAATAGGTCAGGAAATAAAATTAACGAATTTTGTATGAAGAATAGACACAGTTCAAAAAATGCCTTTGTACCTTGACAGGCACTGTTTAGTAAGATTTTTGTATCGACGGCATCATTGTGTTTACTGATTTTTTGTCGGAAATGGAAGAATTGCCGATACCTGACATCTCATGGCACATGATACGTTGAGCCTTTTGCGAGGCAAATTGGTGAACAATTAAAGTCATGTTTCGGAAGAGATCATTAGCCGCCAAGCCTACGACATTTGAAACCACTAGACAATATTTTGTAGGAGTACGTGTAGCCTTGTATACAGGAAGAAATGCAACTCTCAAAGAGAGCATTTCAATTGCTATTGTATATTCAATATATAAAATCAAAAGAATTCAAAGAATAACAGAAAATGTTTGCTTAATATAAAATATATATCACAAAATATATCTCTTAAATCATTTGATTTGTTTGCTTTCAATATATGTATAATATTGAGAAAAAAAGACAAATTTCCTCCGAGAATTTTCTTCTCGTATGAATTTTGTTCGCGAATCTATCCTAGTCTATTTATACGACTACGTCTTCGACTGTAAAAGAAGAATGTCATTTTATGTACATAAGTATGTACGTACATATATGCCTTCATTATATTTCTCACGCCCACTTCTATAACATATCCATACAGATGAATGTAAATAGTTTGCATGCTGTATAGCTAAAAGTGAGTGACTAGCTTTGACCTAAATATCTCGAAAGAAAAACTATATTTTGTTTTTCATTTTTTGTCTGTGACTTCTGTTCTTAGTTGATTATTTATATAGTTTTATATATGCATTTACTTATGTATGTACATACATATGTGTTTTTTCAATGTTCAATGGAATGATTTTAATAAACTCCCTGTAGGAAATATCTTTCTGTCATCACTTTTGTCGTCTAATTTGTGACATTGTCAAACAAGCGTCTACACTTTAAATTATTCAATAATTAAATACAGAAATTTTTGGCCGTTTTCTTTTTTTTAATTTTTTTTGTTTTGATATTTTGTTCCTGTTTTCTATTGGTAAAAGTATAACCAATAAGTTAAACTCAATAGAGCGACATCAAATATTCTTACTCATTTTAATTGTAAAAGTCTATATGTAATAGGTTGTTGTTTTTGTTTGTAACAAGTTGGATATACTGAGGACTTAAAATAAAAATATTCACGAATCGGGAAATTCAGGATTTACATTGTATTAAAATATTATTTATAAATGCCATAATTATTATTGTTCATGAAAATGATATTAAGCGACTATATATTATAATATATACACATATCTCCGTATATTTATTAATATCTGCATATTTCCGATATCTAGATGCTTTATAAAGCATTTGCCGTTTCAAAATTTTTTAAGCACCACGTCTCACAGTGTTTCCACTCCATTTATTTTTTTGCAAACAATAAAAGCAGTGGTACTAGATCAATGAAAATTGGTATTGAGCATTCTATTGGTTACATTAAAAAAAAATTTTGAATTTCATCACAGTTGACCACGGCTATGACACAGCGCCCATACAATCCAAATCGATTGTTTCGCATAAGAAGGTGCTATATTTCAATTAATACATCTCTAAAATGTTATCAGTGAAAATATCTTTCACACATAAGCTACAGAGTTGCATAAAAATGTTCAGTTTTCGTTTAACAATATTTATGTGAGTTCAATAGATGTTTTCTAAGACAAAATAGTAATTTTTGCTAATAAATAATATGGATTCCTTTTAGTCAAAGCTTTCTCTATAAGACATCATCATTAGATTTTTCAAAATTCATTGTAAAAAGTTGAGTTTTTAACACCAAAAAATCACTATGCGTCGTTGCACATTTGAGGTCGAAAAGGCAGAGTTACTGTCCTGATTAAAACTGTTTTAAATAATTAAAAATTTCATACTTTTAGCATGATCGCAACCCGTGCTGACCGAACTTCTAAGTTTATGTCACATTGTGTTTTGTCTTGATATTTGGATCCGCTAGAAAACTAATATAAATGAATAAGAGTTAGCATAAAATAAATTTGTATACATATTTATAAATTTAAACATTAAAATTTATTAAAAAAAGTATAGAAGAGGTAGTTAGTTGGTGTAATTAGTGGCTTTTTGCTCATTATTTACTGAATCTTCAAAAATGTTGAATTAACGATTAGTATTCAAATCTTAAATCAAAATAAATCTATTTAATTCTGATCAACGTCAGTAATAAATAAAAGGAAAATATGTACGTATTTTACGATCATGATGAAATCAGCGCTGTCCTTCTTTTTGGGACAAATGTTCCCACGGAAGCCTAACGCATTACAAGCCAAGGGATTTGGATGGAATTGAAGCTTTTTTAAGAACACAAATATTTTGCAGCTTCGGTTTTAACAGCTTCAACGTTGAGATACTTATGAATGTTCAAATTTTTGATGAACCACGGTGCTGCTGTAATCCTAAATAAGATTTTGTTTGGCATCTTTGAATTTTTTTACGTGAGAAGCAGAGGCAGTTTCCTATAATTGCAATCCAACTTAAGTCGTACGTTTCTGCTAAATTTCAAAACCTATAGAGCTAATTTTACTTTCACGCAATGTGAATGAAAGATATTTTAAATATACACATATATTTAATGAGAAGGTTACGTGAATACACTTCTGCTCTTTAATTCTCCAGCGTTTTAACCATATCTCCAGACGGTAAATATTGTTGCGTTTTTAGCTTTATAAAAACGTTTAGAATATGAGTTCGATGATTGCAAACAAAGTATGTGTTTAGTTTCAATTTTACTTTTTATTTTTCACCCTACTTTTGTGTGTCACCGTATACAACTTGTCCTATGTAACAATAATTTGCTTTATTCGTTATTCTTCTCTGCTTGCAACCTTTTTGTAAGCAATACCACTTGCACGTTCGATCTGTATAGCGGATATCTTCAAACCGCAACGCGTCTTCCCACAAGACTGACTGAATTATTACTGACTCTTGCCTGCTTTGTCTTGCCCTTTTATAGCCCGACGCTAACAGTCTAACAAACGTTCTTGAAGTAGAGGTTCGTGTTCTCGCCTTCTCGAGAACTCTATCGTGACCACATTGTTGTTTGTGCATTCTACACACTTGTCTATCCCTTTTTCTCTCATGCTTGTTGTTGTTGGTTTACTTGGAACGTGTTCGATGTATTTGTTAGTATGTATTTATGAAGGGTTTATTGTGTACACATTGCCTCTTCTTGCATTCGTTGCCTTTTCGTTATCTATATCTTTCATACTCATGGTCTTTGTTTTTGTAGCTCTTGCTTATTGTTATCATGTGAAATGATATTAAGTCGTTTCCATTTGAGTAACACTGCCACCCACTTAAGCCTGTTAAGCGTCTGGGTACAGTTTGCTATCCAATCAGCTACTGCTTGATAACATCCGATCCAATAAAAACGTTGTTTTAGTCTTTCCAGCGTCTTTGTAACCCCAAGGTGTCCTAGCTCCATTATTGAACTCCTTTAACACTTCCTTAATTTTGGACGAAGGCACTACTAATCGGTTGGACGAGGTCTTGCCATCAGCGCTTTCCCAATGTCGATATAAGTATCCGTTTATCAACCTTAAACTGTCCCATAGTGCCCAATATGCTTTTGTAAGAGGGCCTTCTGCGGATATATCTTTTCTGGTAGGTCGTTTGCCCTTTTCCTTAGCTGCTATAATCTTCGCCAATGCTGGGTCACTCCTTTGTGCTTGGGTGCAGCCTTCGTTGGCTTCAATCGGCGTTCGTCGGACATCAACGATGAATTCCTTCTTCTCAGCCTTCACATACTGATTACACTCCAAATTACGAGGTCGACTTGAGAGATCATTAAGCTTTCCATGTTTTATGGCTCTTTGTTTTGTTAATGACGATAGTTCAGAATCATCTTTGGTTTCCTTGTGTTCTCTTCTAACTGTTCTAACTGCGGTCTTTTCTTTAGCCGTATGAGTGTCCGGAGAATGCTCTGGTTGAGTACTTTTCTGTACTTTCGATGATCCTCGCTATTCTCAGGTTTTCCGCACCTTCTCTTGGAACTACTCGTTTCAATGTAGTTTTCATCAGAAGACTTGGGTGTAGCAATGGCACGTCGTCTTGTTGGTGAGACGGGTCTTAATCTTTTCTGTGTCGCTTTACAGTTTCTTTGGAAATGGCCACCCTTTCCACAGTTGAAGATAAAATAAAAATAAAAATCAATTTGTGTTTAGTTTTAAACCAATTCTTTATTGTCCGCACAATTCCGTGTGCAACCTTTCACCACTTGGTTTAAACAGTAACAAAATGTTTTAATTGTTATTCTCTTTTACACTCTTCCGCGTACACAATAACAATTGTTCAATAGATCTTTATAACGCAGATCTTCAAACCACAATTATTCTCTTCACACAAGTCTGACTGAATTCTTTCTCATCCCGTTGCCTGCTTTGTCTTGCCTTTTATATCGCGTGGTAAACAGTCTGATGTGTGCTCTTGTAATAGAATGACTTTCGCGAACTTTCTCTAAATATAAACATGTTGTTTGTGTATTTTGTTTACGTTTGTCCTTGCAGTGTAGTTGTTGCTTCTTGTTTACTTTTTCATCCCTTTCATTATGCTGATGTTGTTGCTATAGTTTTGTTTATTCGTCGATAATGTAAACAAGTCCATTGATTTGTTTTTGGAGCTTTTGTTTATAATTTTAATAACACCATTTCCATTATCGTAACAATATGTATATTTTCAACATAATACAGTTCCGAGTACACTGCCTGTGGTATTAATAATTAACTTTTTATTAATAACTTTCTGTCGATAATATTGTTACGCAAATGGAAACGACCTAATATTATTTCACAAGAAAACATCGTTTAACATTAACGATAAACAAATACTACACACACATATATACAACGAACCTGGTTGCATATACCAACAACAACATGAAATGAAAGGACACCGACAAGTATGAAAGAAAACCAACAACAACAAGCATGGGAGAAAAAGGGATGGACAAGTGTACAAAATACACAAGCAACTATGCGGTCGCTATAGAAACCTCGAGAAGGCGAGAACAAGAACCTTCCACGTCGAGAACGTTCATCATACTGATTACGTGCGTATATAAAAGGGAAAGACAAGGCAAGCTGACTGTAAAGCCAAAAGTCCATACCATCCGTTTCATGCGCCTTGCGTTACATGCGATTCTTGCATTATATGCCGTTTTTATTGCATGTTACACACAATGCCTTTTATGCGACTGGTTTTTTGTTTTGATCAGCTGTTGTGGTAAACAACAAACAAGCGAACAAGAACATTTTTGGAAAAAATAGAAAATCAAATTGTAATTTTAAAAGAATTTATGGGATTAATTACAAATTTATGAGTTTACATATGTGCTATTTTGTGCTAAGGCCTACGAAAATCCTCAAAAGAACACAAGACGAGTGTTTTCAGTTAATTTACCCTCCATTTTTCTTGTTTACAAATTAATAAATTCAAAGTAAACTTTATTATGAAATATGTTTTTATTAATATTTTTGTAATGCAAAAAGAAAAATGCGAAAATAGTAATGCACTATTTAAACATATTTATAGAAACTATTCACAATAGTATATAATTTGGCATGTCAAGTTTAAAAAACTGATGACATTTTCCAATACTTCATGAGTCGCATAGAAAAGTAGAAAGTAAACCTATTTGATGCATTCTATGCTTCAATGCATGCTATGCTTTTTCTTCTGTGACTTGTCACAATCAACTACACTGATTCTACTTTTTCGGTATATGCATGTAACGTAAGGCCGCATGAAACGGATGGTATGGACTTTCGGCTTAAGAATTCAGTCAGCCTTGTGTGAAGGCGCGTTGCGGGTTGAACATACAAGTGGTATTGCTTGCAAAAAGGTTGTAAGCAGAGAAGATCTAACGAACAGTTGTTGTCGTTCACGCGGACAGAAATAGAATAGTGAACAAGGGAATTGTTGTTGTATCGTTAAGTTGTATACGGTGGCACACAAAAGTAGTGTGAACAATAAAGAGAGTTTAATTGTAAACAACACATATTTGTTTTTACTTTGTTTGCAATCAGCGAACTCTTATTTAAATATTAAAAATTAAAATTTAATATTAAAAGGAAAATTTAGTTCAGCTTATGAATCTAATATTAGTGTGAATGCATAAGAAACGTCGTTGAAAAGGGAGAAGCAGTTATTGCTTGTCCACTTATACAGAAATGAAAGGAAATAGAAACTTAAGTTTCTGTGATGGCCAACAGAAATTTAAGAAAACCAAAATTCAAGTTGGCGATCACAGATGCGATATGTTCATATGTCAATTTGTTCTTCTTCGAAGAAAACCTTGATGATTATTAAATTTCTCTTTAAGTTGGCAATCATTTTATTTTTAGTTTTCTTATTAAATCTATATGTTTAGAAAGTGATAATATGACTCTGTCTTCGCACAAATTTAGGATGGCAAAACTTGCTTAGCGAAGTTATATAATTTGCCTACTTTTTCATAGTTTTTTAACGTCTTTAAAAGCATAAATCTTCGTAAGGTGTTTTAATTGCAACTCTGCATTGAACCCTGGGTTTAACAGACGACGTGACAATCAATAATAAAACTCGTTGTCTCTCGCAATAATTTCGAGTTATGATTGAGGCAATGATGGTTCGATTTTTAGTTCCTTGGCTGTATCGCCCCTCAAACATATTTCTCACAGTTCACCCAATTCACGGTAATCACACAACTGTGCCTTAAAAAGTATTAAGAAATATATAATTTTTGCCTCAGCAACATGTCTTTTTATGAAAGCAAAAGAAAGTTCAGTGGCACTGGAAATGATGTTTTCCAGTATTTTTTGAAAATTCGTACGTCAGAGTTACTAATACTTTGTTTTATCTTGTTTAAAAAGTTTTAAAGACCAATAAATATAATAGCAAGCGAACAACATGAGGTCTTTTTCTAAAATACGATCTAAAGCAGCACAACGGCTTGACTGAACGGCTGAAACTGTTGCATCGCCGAACATTATTCGTATTTTATCATAAAGGTTCCAGCCAAAAATTGCAGTTAAAATGGCCTAAGACTGATTGTTTTGGCACTGTAAGAAATTGTTCTCCATCGTCAAAAGAGGCAATAATTGGTAGGTGTTCTTCCTTTGAATCTCGAACATCCAATCCATATAAAAGTCTTAATTTTCGATGGACTGTGATTATTTCAGGCATGTTGTTTTAAAGTTAGTTAACATTGCTTAAGATTCGTTAATAGGAAAATAACACTACTCAAACCAAATGCTTCTGAAACATAATGATGAACGTAAACGAAGTGAGTCTCTTACGCTTAATTTTCATCGATTAACAGCTGCGACAAGTTAAAGTATTAAAAGATTCTTTTTATCTGCTTTCTCAGGAAACGTCAGACAAGTTGAGTTCAGAATACAAACAAGTATTCGTAGGTCGAATTTTTAGTACATTTGTAGTAGAAGTAGACGCAACGGCAAGTAACCCTTTTCGTCTTACGTTCCTTTCTTCTTCTTCCAACCGTATTTGCCTACTTCATATTGATCAGTTTTCACTATTTCAAAGGTTTTGAAGGCCAAACATGATTAAAATCAATAAGTTTCTTCACGCAGTTGGATAATGGCTTAGTGGAAATACTTGCACTCAGTTAGGGGTTTTTACTGTTACACTTCTACTAACAAGTTCGAATCGTTGCCGATATGGGTTATCGTTGATAAAACGGAATAATTTTTTCACTGAACAATATTAAGTAATTTCAAAATTTTTAAAAGGGTAAATAAATATGCCTGACATACAGTCCGTTATTATTTAAATTTATTTTCTGGATTGTATGTTCGAATTTCTAATGAAGAACATTTGCGAATTATATCCATTTATGATAATATAACTAAATTGAATCACATTTTATGTTAAATTGAGTTACCTAGCATACCTAATAGATTGGTTTGAGTATCCAAGCATTTGTAAAATTACTCATATAAATATGAACAAGTGAATACTAAATAATGTGAATACTAATATAAATAAATATGAATATCATTATGAATACAGAATAACTGTTGATACCATTCTTAAACTGACACTTATCGAAAACGGAGTAACATAACACCCTTAGGTAATTCTAACATTGTTGAAACTTTGGGGCACAAGAGCTCTTTCTAAAGCACTGTCGAGTATTAAAGGCAAGGTTAATGTCACTGATTTTCATAAAAGTTAAGAACTCAGTGTACAAAAGTTATACAGTATATAGTTACACTATATCGAAATATTGTCAATTTTGACGAAATATTGGATCGCTGACGTACATACATACATAATTGGTCATTAAAACCCTTCAGTCAGGGTTACGACCTAGCTTCTCACACCACTTATGTTGTGTGGGTTAATTTTATACATGAGTGCCGGGACCCACAGTTTAAAGTCGACTCCGAACGACAGATTTTTGAGAAACTTTTTATGGCAATTTTATTTACTCTCAGAGTTTTTGTAAGAAATCTGCTGAGAGGCAGTCACCGAAGAAATATTTTTTTCATATTTTCGTTTTGATGTCTGACCTGGGATTTGAACCCTGACCTTAGGTCTAATAAGCAGACACACTACCTGCTAGACTACGGCGACTAGGTAGTACTACCGAAATAGTAGTTTTTAATATTTATCAAGATTTAATTTCCATAACAAACCTATTTTATAAAAAATTAAACAAAAACTTACATAGTATGTGTATTTCGCTATTGTGTTTAATACCAATAATAACAATTTAATAAATAAATTTAATAAATAAATTATTATTTCTCATTTATTTAATTTTTTTCAGCGTATTATTAAAAATTAATAACGAAAGTTACTGAAGAAATTTGTAGATTTCGTTCAGCTTCATGTAATAGGCCTTAAAAAATTGTTATCAAAAATTTTAAAAAATTGTCAGATACATGCCCACCTTTGCCGGATGACATTATGCTATTTTTTGACAATGCAGTATCCAACAAAAAGACGACAAAAGGTCAAAATGCTTTTAGAGAAGTTGTTTAATCCATGACAATTGGTCTTATGATAGCGATTGGACTGCAGTAGATAGATTAGCAATATCAGCACTTGCTCTGTTGTTCAGTATTGTTGATCCAATTTAGGCAATAAAGTCGTACTTCTTGATGAAGATGAAGGCTCACACATATGTAATGAAATGTTATGTTATCTTCCTCCCAAGCCTATCTTCCTTAACCCTTAGAGTACGGAGTGGGGTAACTTAGCTCCCCCAGTCTTAGTTTTTCTTGAATAACTTCGCAAAAATTTGTTACTGTCTTTTTCCCTTTGGGTAGTGTAATTTTATTTCTAATACTATATAAAAACTTATAAGTGGCATTTAAATATCAACCTGTTTGTAATTGGAAGGTAAGTTTTTCATTTGGGGTACCCAAGTTACCCCACGTCGTACTTTACGTTACAAATTTTCGTTGTTTTTTTAGGACCAAATATGGAAAACTACAAACAAAACCTATCCCAGCGACAGTTAGAAGACTATATAAATGACAGTGATGAGGATCCTAATGATACAGAATTAGATTGGGACAGTGACAACTCTAATTATATAGGTAGTAATTAAGTAAGTAAAGATAGTGAAACGGAAGTCGTGATTGAAGAAGAAGAAGAACAAGCAGAAGATATTCTTCCGGATATTGATGAAATTGAAAATGATGATGCTTTTTTTCTGAATACGGAATATTGCACCGCCAAGTCTGGCAGAGTTTGGCATGCAATATTGTGAATGTTACCCCAGGAGTAACTAGTTACATGAGTGACGCTCGGGAAATTGATGAAGTATTCAACCATCTTATAACACCAACTATCAAAAAGAAAATCTGTGTTCATACCAACGAAGAAGCCAAAAGATTGTTTGAAAAGTATAATGAAAAACATCCTGAGAGGCAAAAAAAATATGGAAACTGCTATCTGATTGTGAATTGGATGCATTTCTTGGAGTACTTATAATAGCTGGAGCGCTACATTGCAGAAGAGTAATTGTAAAAGAAATGTGGAGTACTGACGAATCCATTCGGAGAAATATATTTACTGCATCATATAAACAACAAAAGCCCATTTTTCTTTTGGGGGACCTTAGTGACCCCACTCCACTTAGTGACCCCACTCCTTTATGTCAAAAAATGAGGTTCGTACTCTAAGGGTTAAAAAGGCTACTTTCGCTATAAGAAAAATTCAAAAAGCTGCATCTATATTTTGCATATATGTATGTATGTACATATTTATGAACAATTATTTAAGTCTCCAAGTTATTAAAATTAAAAGGAAATCTGTTCAAATTAGAAACTATTAAATCCAATTGAATTAATAAATTAATTGTGCTGTTCTTATTTTTTCTTTACCGCAAATAAAATCTATATTTTATTATATAACATTGACTTACATACCTGTAGTTCTGTTACAACAGCTTTGGAAACAAAATGTATCTCATAAAAGTGCATATCCCAAAGTTTGTGATATATGTATAGCCTAAATTAAAATTACCAGTATATTATAGTTTTTATATCACAACTGCAGTATAGATTCATGGTGAATCAAAGGAATCTGGATTATGTTATTAAAATCGTTTTTTGCTTTCATGTAAAAGAAAAAAATTATCTGTATCACTGTATTAATATTCATATATGTATGTATGTATGTATGTATGTATAAACGTATATACATATATCAACAGATATTACAGATTGTGTTTGTGTGTAGCATTTAATTTTTTGTTCTCGTAGATCTTCTCGTATTTGTATATGTTAATAAAATTATTTACATACATGAATATACTGATATATATTTTGCTTATGTATGTCAATTCATATATGTATGTCTTGCCCCTAAAAACTGGGTCAAATGTAAGTTAACAGTTCTTTAACAGAAAATTCTTACTTGTCCGATGTATATGCACTAAGTGTACGTAAACCTACTACTGTTTCAGTTCCGATTCATCCTTCGGTTATGAGGGCAGTGCACTTTGTAATTTTCTTTCGTGCGGAATAGGACGTGTATTTCTGCATAAAACAAAATAAAATAATATGTATATATATAAATATATATGTAGATTATATATACTATATTTTAAAAAAATAATTTCTTTGGAATAAGATTTATAACAAACATACTGTTTTATAAGAAAATAAAAAATGAATATGTAACATTTCCTATTAGTAACAACAAACACAAATGTAATATAAGTAATCAACTCTAAAAAATGCTTGTGTGTGGCTTTGTGTATGACCTCACTTTTTAATAGTTTAAAAAAAAAATTAATTAACATACAAGTTAAAAACTAATACTACGTGGTTGTATCAAGTAAAACATAAATTATTCGAATAGAAATATTTAAATGTTTCACTTTATGTAATACAATAATTAATAAAGTGTTAAATCTACGAAATGAATAAGACTTTATTCATAATTTTATTGACTCAAAAAATCTAGAAATACCATTTGGCCCTGATAAACGTTCAGTTGCAAATTGCAAGTGTATGTCAATAAGTGCTGAGACATAATTCGATATATTTATTTAACTTACGTTCAGTGTTGTTATAAAGGAAATCTTATTTGGAGAATTGTTGCAGCTCCACCTTCGCAGAGTTATGCAAAACTGCTATGAGTGTAAAAGTTTGTCAGTAATAAAAATAAACAATTCGTCAGTTATTCGGGCAGTCGGTAGTACTTTATCTCCGTTGGTTTAAATTGATTAAATAAAGAAATAAATAAAAATAAAAAATGTGCATGTTCGTTATTTGTTTGTTGTGCAGTGAAAAAAGGAAAGATGCGGCTGGTACATGTTACGGAAGTAAAAATGTCGTTACAACAATGCCAGTTTCAGTAAAAAAACGTACATCATCATCAGCGTCAACGTCTTCTTCAAAAACTAATACTTCGTTGGCTTTATCATCGTCGTCCTGTTTGTCATCTGGTTCAATTTTTTCACCAGCAACTGGTATAGATGCAGCAGCAATCATTCTTCCCATAACACGAGTTAAAATTACAAAGCCATTATTGTCACCTAATCAAACCACCAAGAAAATGACTCCCACCGTTTTATATCCGGAGTTGCCCATGTACAAAGCTTGGTTCTAAACTAGGCCCAAACATAATGTTTTAATTAAACTAGCATTTCTTCTTTCGAAAGTGAAGTGAAAAATATCATTTATATGATATAAACATATACATATGTATATTAAATATATATATAAAAACATATATATAAACATATATATATGTATACATTTGTGGATTTAGTATGTAACGTAAAAATTTAAAATCGTTTTAGTGTTAAAACTCAATGTAACCAGTAACGACACATGCGAACACAACTGCTAACTAAAGAACCCATTTTGAATTCTCTAGGTGTTTATTAATACATACGTATATGTATGTAGTTGCATTTTGAGTGTGCATTGGTGGATGGCATCGTCATGTCCCAATTATTTCCTTCGTATGTAGGCCAAATAAAAACGACATCAGCTACATCTGCAGCTACAGCATCATAACAGCAGTAGAAATTTCACCAACATAAACGTGTACTCGTATTCTCTCTCTCAATATTCTCGTGTTTTCACCCTTTCTTTTAAACCTATAAACATACAATTTACTCCGCCCGTAAATTGAACAACAATTGTTTCTTACTTTACACTAATAAAAAAAATTAAAAGTGAAATAAAGACTTAAAATTTTTAATAAAATATAAATAAATATACTGTTTATAAATATGTAATAATTCAAAATACATATGAATTACTAACAATATTAAGAAAATAGATAAATATAACACAAATGTAAACTTGAATCTTTTAATAGAAAAAAAGTTAAAAACAAAAAAAAAAAAACAAAAAAAAACAAAATTCAGAATCATGAAGAATAAAAGTATTATTAAGAGCAGAAGAGAGCTCATTCATTAACATGTGATTTATGGACTCGTTTTGTTGAATTTTGTTGATGTTCCATTTTTATTTTGTTGGTGATAATGTACTATGTAAGCAAACAGCCACCGCCGAATTTTGCATTAACAGAATTGAACAATGTTCGTAAACTGCTCTTCTTGTATCTGTGCATCAGTTAATCGGAGGTTAGTTGCATGCACATCTACGTACATATCACACATGCTCTTAAAAATCGTTACAATAAAATTTCTATGCCTCATAATATGCAATAATACTACTACAGACTGTTGTTTTAAAACACGAACCATATTTCTAATTTGATAATTATTTTATTCAACATACTTTCAAATAGAAAAATGCATATTTATACGCATTTATGTAGTGTTTACATGTATAAGAACTGCACACATACGCACATAGTATGTACAAAAGTAAATTTTTTGTTTAAGTCGTGTAAAAGTGTGTCAGTTTACATTGAAGACTCGAGTTAGCAAAATTTTCTACAAATTCAAATGGGTGTGACAAACAATTTCCAACTAATTGCATATGTGTAAAAAGCAATTATAATACAGAAAAACAAATAAAATACACGGTTTCAAAATAAGCAGTGGTCAGTTAGTAAAATATTAATATATTATAAAATGAAATAAAGTGGTGATTAAGATTAATAAGAATAAAAGCAACGCATTTAAAAACGAAATCAGAACGAATTTTTTTTTAACAAATAAAACAAATAACTGAACAGCTTATTATTAAATATGATATAATATATTTTTAATATGAAAACGAAAGAAGTTCCATATATCTACCTATATTAGATCAAAGTTGTTACCATTACAAACATTTAATATATGTATGCCGTTTCGTTTATAACAAATTTAAATGTGCACTAATAAAGAAGCGCTCCGGTACACAAATGTAAATAAAACTAATTATTTTCATAAATAGAAAGGGACTTTGTTCCCTACGTCGCATCGTATCGCATATGCTGCTAATGTGCTAAGACAAATAACAACTCTACATTGAATTGAAATATATGGAATTAAATGATGTCATTGTTCGCATTAACTTTGCCATCCATACTTTTCAAAAATCAACATTTGCTCAAAATGTCAAACAGAAGAAAACTGAATACGATATGTAACAGTATTTTAGTTTTTTAAATAAATTGTTCTAATAAAAGCGATGCAAGTAGTAAGTCAGTCAGTCCAGTGGGCAAAAAAATGTTTAAATCTAGCCAACTTCTTCAAGGTCCGACTTTCATTAGAGCTACACAAACAGTCAACTATACACGATCTACATAATATAGGCATCTGTGCACTTACGAAGAAGTATACACATATTCTCACATACGCACATATACAAATATAACAACAAGTGCTAAGTATACAAAAACGAAACATTTTATACTTACATGCGAAAATAAAAAAATCTACAAACGTGGATAACAAAGGAGAAACAATGTGGTCCAATGCTTTATGCACATTGGGCGTCACAAAACCAATTTGCAACTGCCTCAGCATTAGGCAAGTGGCAGCAGCTGCAGCTGCAGCTACTCAGGGCGCAACAATTACTACAGGTCCCACAGCATCCAGTATTACTTCAGGGGTAAATAAAAACTGTATAAAAGAATTGTTCACATCATCCATGAAGATAAATAAAAGAAACATACATACATACATACATACATATACTATACAATCATCTTTATTGCATATAATCTTCAGAAATTATAGTATATTCTTTAAAAACTGCAGAACAATAATTTTAAATAAAGTAGCATAAGCACTAAAATAAAAACAGACACAGAACTAATGGCAATTCTACTTACAATATTAAACAAAATATCTTTTTTTTTGTAAATTATTAAACAAATATTACTAAAGATAAGTAATTACATTCTAAGTGAGTCATAAAACACGATTTAGCCAAATCAACCAAATGTGCATACATATGTATGTATGTACTTAGACTTAAAATGGAGTTTTTTGTAATTGCTAAATATTTTATTTTGCAGAAAATCTTGAAATAACGATACTACGCAGGCTTCATTTTAATACAGAACAGAATGAAGTTTACTCATCTATGGAATTGTTTTTAAATTTCAACATTGCACTATGTAAAGTGTGTTTTTTATAGAGGTATAGAACTTTAAGTTGTCGTTACTTTTCAAGATGGCGACCGATTTAACAGCTGTCAAGTGATTTATCTCAGTTTGGTTTGGCAATTCATCATGAATAGACTCACGCCTGAACAACGCTTGCAAATAGTGCAATTTTATTTCGAAAATAATGGTTCTGTGCGGAAAACGTATCGCGCACTATGGTGCGCTTTATGGGCTGGTGGAATCATTGGTCCGTACTTTTGCAAAAACGATGGTGGCCAGAACGTTACAGTCAATGGTGATCGGTATAGAGCCATGATTACTAACTTTTTCATTCCTGAATTGTATAACCATGATGTCCAGGAGATGTGGTTTCAACAAGACGGCGCAACATGTCACACAGCTCATGCCACAATAGATTTATTGAAAGACACGTTTGGTGACCGCCTAATTTCACGTTTTGGACCTGTGAATTGGCCTCCAAGATCTTGTGATTTAACACCGCTAGACTACTTTCTGTGGGGCTATGTAAAGTCATTGGTCTATGCGGTAAAGCCACAAACGCTTGTCCATTTGGAAGACAACATTCGCTGTATTATTGCCGATATACGGCCACAAATGTTGGAAAAAGTCATCGAAAATTGGACGTCCATATTGGACTACATCCGCGCCAGCCGTGGCGGTCATATGCCAAATCATATTTAAAATGTAATGCCACAAGATTATCTTTCGGATAAATAAAATTCATGTCAATCGAATAATCCATCGTTGTTTTATTGCAACTTAAAGTTCTATACCTCTAAAAAAAACATCCTTTACATATGTGCAATTTTACCCGTTTTTGTGGCAAAAAAAATAATTTTTCTCACTTTCAAGAATATTTTGTTTGTTTTGTTTTGGTATTTCATAAAGAACATATCAAAGCTAATAATGTCAAATTTTTTTCTAAAAAATTAACGATGATTGTTTAGCGGGTGTTCAAAATCATTGTTTGTAAGCAAAGTTTAAAGGCAGTATACGAGTATATACATATTGATATATTGGTCGATTTCTGAAGTTCTCTAAATAACTGAAAAGCAAATATAAATTTAAATTGAATATGGAAAACAATAGTGATAGAGAGTGCTTAATAGTTTAAGAAAAAGATTTATCTCAGATTCGAAATCAGCATCTTCAAAAACCCCCGTACACTGATTTCATGTAAATCTTCAAAATTTTAAAATTTAGGTAACCATATTGGATCCGCCATTGTGTATTTGAAAAAGTCAGAAATCAGCAACCTCCAAAATCCCAGTATATAATTTTGGCCAGAACTTGTAGTCATTTTACCTATAACAGTGCATTGTACAAATCCTAAAGTCTAGTAAAGGATTATAAAACCTGGTAGCATTTATCTGTAAAACGGTAAAATAATCTGCCTCCATCAGTATTATCGACTTGTGGAGTGAACCGTATATAATTTATTTTTTTTATAGTATACATGAAAATTAAAAAAAAAATATTTTAAAACCATTTCAGACTCTCCAAAGTGACTTTTGGACGATGAAAATTTGTGAGAGGCTTTGTATAACTGTGGTATTTTATATAAAATTATCGACTTAAGTGGGATTTGGACGATCAAGTAGTAATTTTTGCGAAGAAAAGAGCGGATAATATCATGTAAACTCAATATGTAACAAGAGCGTACATCATTGAGAAAACATACGTATGGAAATTTAGCAGTTACACGGTTTTCCATGTTTTTTGAAATTTTACAAAAATTGGCGCGCTCATTAAATCACGGATGCATTTTACTCTGGTTTGGTTTTTTACTAATCTTTTAAACACAAAAAATTTGTCGCAATATTTTTACTCTCATTTTTAAAGCACGGCAGGTCTGCCAATGATATTTGCTTTGGCGCAGATGACGAGCGCTTTTGTGGATTCTGATTATTTCTTTCTGGATTTTCAAAATTAAATCCCAATCAATTGCGTCAGGTGGCCCCGCAATCCATTTCCTGCTGATCCAATCCAGTTTATAGAAAGAAGTTTTCTTTTTGTTTCCATGTAATTCGTTCAGCCTTAGCTTTGTGATGTTTAAGTGGAATTTTAGGATAGTTTTCATATGACTGTGAGCCATTTCTTTTACGTCGGTCTTTAGTTATCAAAGACCGATGATATTCATCTAAATAAATTTTATGTACAAGTTTAAAGTAACCATTAAGAATCCAGCCGCTTCGGTGCCCCATCGTTACCAGTGGTGAACCATATTTGAATATGTTGAATCCAAGTGCTGTGGAATTAGTATAAGTCTATCTCACGGTTCAAAAAAAAGTAAAAAATTTATTTAATTTAAGGTTTTGACAATTAAGTCTTCTTTTTTATATATATCTGGCAAGCAGCCGAACCTTGATAACAATTCCTGTTACCCATCATTTCACCAATAGGTTCAACATAATTTTATTGATATAATAGTATAAATAATATTATAGTACAATTTTCGAACTAACAAGTTTTCAATTTTCCTTGATATTACAGGACAAGATATTTTTTAATTTTCAAAATATTAATTTTAATTTAATTTAATTTTTTCTAAATATAATATCAAATATTAGTTATCAAATTCAATTAATTAATATAGAAATCAATTTGATGCTTATTTAATTCAATTTTGTATAATACATACTTTTAATTTTAATTTTTACTTCTGTTTCATGGTTTCATTCAATTAAAATTAGATTCCAACTTGCACTCACCAAGTGGATGAGTTACGATGGAATATATTTGATATGGACCTTGTGTATTTTTTAGCTGTGTCAGTCGCTATTGTTACCCTATTGTCTCAGTTCACTACTTTGCGTGTGTACAAAGGTTTTTGCTTTGCTTTAATTTGTTTATCACGAACCTAAACTACGTTACCACTTTCATATTGCTTTGGGTCGTGCCTTTTCTTATTCATTCTCTGCTTTATCTTATCTTGATCATTTCTTATTCTTTCTCCAATATCATGGAGCAGTTTGTTTTGAAAGTTCAATACATTTTGATTGTTAATTCTTTGCCCTCTCTTGAAGAAAACATCGCATAGTTTTACTTTTGTTACAGGATGAATGGTGTTATTGTAACGATCAAACGCAATGTAAACCATATCCTTAGTATTTGTGTTTCTAACCTCTTTCTGCAGGCATCTAAAAATTTCTATAATCGTAGAGCGCAGTCTTTCAATTTGAGTAGTATGTTTATGTACCTTCGGGATCAAAAACTCCATACAAATTTAGGAGCATGCATATCTGTAAAAGAGTAAGAACATTGCAGAATTGTGAAATAAATTGTGTGCGATCGGTCTTTAGGTTTGTAACATGTATTATGAAAAGGTAATGCTTTTTAATGTGTATGTGTGTTTGTGTGTGTTAAAATTTGGGAGAATGCATATCTGGAAAAGAATTAAATCATTTTTATTTCCAATTTTTCCCTACAAATTTGGGATCATACCTGCTTTTTGTTGGTCCTTTCATTTGTATTGCTTTTCAAACGAAAGATTGGACGGACAGAATGAGTGTGTGCACGTTTCCTCTTTTACATCCTAGAGTACAAGTAGACTGTAATGTGAAAATGTATATACGTATGTACGAATGTTTGGACGGACAGAATAAGTGTGTGCGTAACATGTAATGTGTATGATCGTTTTTTTTTTAATAGTAAATTCTTGACACGCACTGCTCATGATCACAGGTAGAAGAAATAGAAATATAAACTAATAAGAAAGGGTAGGTTGGTTGTGCGGTTGTTTTTAATTTGATGAGAAAGAAATGTATAGTTTTTTTTTCACGTATAAGTATAAGTAATATCTGTTTTCACTAATTGAATTTACTGATTGATCTACAACACCACAGAGTATAAATAGACTTGTTTTAAGGATTTAGATTTTTTTTAGTTTTACTGTTTTGAATGAATAAAATTATAGAATAAAGGGATTAATTAAAACAAATTAGTTTTTTATTTTTTGAAAATTTTATTAATTTCTTTTTTCAAATTTTTACAGATTCGAATTTAAAAATACGTTTATACAGATTAAATAGCTTAAGTGTTAACAAATATTGTGTATATATAGACAAATGTTGAAAGATTGTGAATAAGTATTTTCACAGTTAGATCTATGTATAATATTATTAACACATATAAATGGATAATTTACATAATTACAAGTTCTTAATTCATTTATAAGTTTCATAAATAAATCTATATGCTCTTTATCAATCTGATTACTATGCTTTGTTAATAGTTCTTCCAATACAGCTGATGTTACCATTTTTGTTCCCCTTCTTTAAAAATTTAATAGTAGGTTGTGTTAGTGCGGGACGATGTACTCTGAATTATTTCATTTTAATTTATATTTATTGAATAAAAATTTTAAACACAAGTGCCCACAATTAAATGTATTAAATTTTTGTTTTCGTTCATAATTATATTCAATAGGAAATTTTAAGTAGTTGACAATCTCAAGTGGTGGTTGTAAGTTTCCAAAGCTATCAAAGTATTCCTTATAGTTGTGGTTTTTATAATATGCTACCCAATGTGTTCCCATACCATTTGAATCATCTAAATTAACAATGCCGCATTCTTGTTTGAATTGTTTTTCAGGTAAAGAATCACGCATGAAAACACCCCTAAAATGTTTGAGATGTCTTCCATATTTATTCAAATCCAAATCTGTTAATGGGCGATTGGGAAGGTTATCTAATAGTTTTTTGGAGCTGGACTATAGTAGAGACCATATCCAGTTTTATATGGTTTGAGGTACAACCCTTTACCCATTGCAATTGATTCCATATATCTATTATGACGGTTAGCTTCAGCCAATTGTTCTTTTCCATTTTTGATAGCATTTACTGCTTTGACAATAGCGGATCCTCCACTTGCCAAACCACCAAGCGCTGACAATGCTGTTAGTACGGGAATAAGTGGAAGAAATCCTCCAATTTTCGGTACAGGTATAACTCTCGGTATTATAATGTCTGCTCGCTTTTTCCCTTTAAAATTTGAATGAATAGCCTTTTGAGCTATTTTAACAGCATCATTTATATCAAGGGGTTTCTGTTCTTTCAATTGTTTTAAAGTTTTTCTCACAGTAGCTGTGAATAATTTCTTATTACACTTATTCATTTTTCCTTTTCTCATTCTTTTCGAATTTTTTCTTTTCTTATGTCTCTGCTTCTTCAAACCTAATCCAAATTTCACTTAAGCTTTCATAGCGTTTGTCAGAAACCACGCGTTAGCACGTTCTTTAATATCACTATCTTTAGATTTAACTCGTTGCCAGGCTTTTTCAGCTAATATTTGATCTGCTTGATGTCTTGTGTCTATATCTTTTGATTGCGTCTAATAAATTTATACCCTTATCTCCTCTTGCTAAACGTTTTTCAAGTTTTGTAAAACTGATAACCAGGTAGATGTAATTCAACAGGTACTTTATTTATTAAGTTGTTTACAAATCCTCTTCTCATCTTACACTGGCTAGGGTTTTGTTTTTACTGTAGATTATAACAAATTTTTTCGTTACTTTTATACCTCTTCGCAAAAATAGCTGAAATCAAGACGATCTCCTATATATACAGCAATTTATATGATTTCAGTATGTTAATTTTTTGATATTGATTTTGATCTGCTTTGTATCTGATCACGATCTACTTTACATCTGATCACGATCTGCTTTGTATCTGCTCACGATCTACTTTATATCTGATAACGATCTACTTTTTTGGTTTTTGGTTTTGTCTATTTTATTTTAATTTTTTTATTATTATTTTTTTTTTTGACATTGCCATGTTTTAGGTAAACATGTTCTACCTCAATGTTTAAATTGTTTATTTGATCAGCTAGATCATCATGTATTTGTGTTATATACATATATATATATATATATATATATATATATTTTGTGTTTATGATTATATTTATTGAAACCTTCTCCAAATTTATTAATATAAGACATTTCTTTCACTCTTCTAATAAACTATGTTAGCTTCTTTAAGTTCTTCGATAATAGAGATTATTTCGTTTTGATGATTGTTGTGACCAGAACCTTTCGATGAAAGAAGTAAACGTAGTCTGTCAACTAGTTCATTAGGATCATCCCAATGTATGTAATTTGATTTCAGATTATTTTGTAATTTTAGCATTAAACCACTGCCTTTTGTTAAAATGTTTGTTGTTGTTTCGAATAAATGTTTAATTATTCGTATATATTTGAAGGCTCGTGTTCCTTTCACTTGTTCATTAGGTTCATAGCGACGTTTATGTGCATTGGTATGAATTAAAATCTCTTTATATTTTTTCAAATCATTTTTAGAATAATGGAGAGGTTTTTTATGAAATACTAGTTCAAATAATCCAGGCGTCATTTTCAATTTCATATTCCCTATCCGCATAGTATTATCTCTATTAAATATTAATTTTTCCTTGCCATATCTCCAACTACCGCCTAAATCTTGATTAAAACCATAAATTTTATCCAACTGCTTATTATTAATAAGTAATTGAATATTTTCAAATAATGGAGAGCTTTTCGTCAGCTTTAAACAGTGTTTTCTTTTCAAGTTCTTGATACATGTACTTGATACAGGTCTATTATGGTCATAGTTTTTTTCATCATCATTATCATCAGTTGAAATATTTTCATACTGAAAATCGTTTATTTATGAAACTTATAAATGAACTAAGAATATGTAACATTAGTAAAATAAGTAATCCATTTTTATGTATTAATATGTCATAATTTGTATTATTGTGAAAATACTTCTTCACAATCCTTCAACATTTGTCGATGTCAAACATTCTATACACAATATTTGTTAACACTTAAGTTATTTAATCTGTATAAACGTATTTTTAAATTCGAATCTGTAAAAATCTGAAAAAAGAAATATGTAATAAAATTTTCAAAAAATAAAAAACTAATTTGTTTTAATTAATCCCTTTATTCTATAATTTCATTTATTTAAAACAGTAAAACTAAAAAATTCTAAATCCTTAAAAACAAGTCAATTTATACTCTGGGGTGTTGTAGATCAATCAGTAAATTCAATTATGTGAAAACAGATATTACTTATACTTATGCGTGAAAAAAAACCCACATGCATAACTATACATTTCTTTCTTATCACATTTAAAATTAAAGATTCTTCTAATTAAATCATACAAAAAATAAAAAACAACCGCACAACCAACCTATCCTTTCTTATCAGTCTATATTTCTATTTCTTCTACCTGTGGTCATGAGCAATACGTGTCAAGAATTTACTATTAAAAAAAAAACGATCATACACATTACATGTTACGCACACACTCATTCTGTACGTCCAAACATTCGTACATACGTATATACATTTTCACATTACAGTCTACTTGTACTCTGGGATGTAGATGAGGAAACGTGCACACACTCATTCTGTCCGTCCAACCATTCGTTTGAAAAGCAATACAAATGAAAGGACCAACAAAAGGCAGGTATGATTCCAAATTTGTATGGAAAAATTAAAAATTAAAATGATTTAATTCTTTTCCAGATATGCATTCTCCCAAATTTTAACACACACACACACACATACACATTAAAAAGCATTACCTTTTCATAATACATGTTACAAACCTAAAGACCGATCGCACCCAATTCATTTCACAATTCTACAATGTTTTTACTCTTTTACAGATATGCATGCTCCTAAATTTGTATGGAGTTATTGATCCCGAAGGTACATAAACATACTACTAATTTGGTGTTTGGTATATTTGTATTCCAAAACTTCTGATGTAGTTGGAGACCAGGGGGTTTAAGAATCATTTTTCGTTGTCTGTAACAATGATTTTAGGAACAGTGAAGTAATGCAGTAATTTCGCAATTTTGTGCCTTAAATGCACTGCTGATTTGTTTTTTATGGAAAAGAATTTGGCAAATCTTGAAAATTTGTCAACACAACTCAAAAATTTGTGCCCTTGGATTTCGAATATATCCAAATGAAGGATTTCGCAGGGGTACTTAGCCATAGGGGTATCCTTGATTTTTGGATTAAATGGATGTCTATCATATTTGTTCAACCGACATGTTTCGCAAGCCTCAGTGTATTCTTTAATGCTGCTTGTCATTCGATTGAAATAATAACATTCTAAAATTTGCTGCTTATTTTCGACAGGATTTTTGTGAGCTCTTTTATGTGTTGTTTCTACTATATCGCATATTCTATCTTCATTGGCAACATCTTCATCCAATCGCTGAGTTATTCTTATTTTGTAATAAACTTCCTGTAGTAGAGCGAGATGATTTTCAGGAATTTTAATCCATTAGTCACTGCAGGATTCAGATGTGATTTTAGAACTTCTACCAAATTTTCCTTTCCTATATTGTTCAAAGTAATATAATGACGGGAATATCCTCTATGGGGATTTTCATAGCAGTACAGTTCCTTGCCCTCTCTTATAACAAGTTTGTTTTAAAAGACATTTAAAAGTGCTTCAACATGTGGAATAAAATCTGTAGCGTTCTTGTTCCATCTTGTTCCGCGCTATGCATTGTACCTGAGGATGTACCTACTTCACTCGCAGTTATTGTTCTGGAATTGGCCTCACTGGCCTTATCTGTGGCGGAGTCTTCTCTAGTTGGATCTAGTTGGTCCTTAATCATGATAAGGCATCCGCGACAACGTTGGATTTGCCTGGTTTAGAGACGAGCTCGTGGTTGTACTCTTCAATCCTAGCTTTCCATCTCTTGAGCTTGGCGTTGTAATTCCTGGATCCCAAAGTAAAGGTTAGAGGTTGATGGTCGGCATAAATGCGAATCTTTTTTGCACCGTAAAGATAATATCTCAAATTATCTAAAGCTCAGACGATCGCTAGAATCTCTTTCTCAATTGTTGCGTAGTTTTCTTGAGTTTTACTAAGAGACCTCGAAATGAAGGATATAGGTCGATCTTTACCATTTTCGCCCTGAGACAATACTGCTCCTACAGCGGAGTCAGACGCATCAGTCGTGAGATTAAATGGCTTGTCAAAGTCAGGGAAGGCCAAAACGTCTGCTGAAACTAGAAGTTCCTTCAAATGGTTAAAGGCTTCCATGGAAGTATCATCAAGCTTAATTTTTACTTTCCTGGATTGATTTGCCTTTATTTTTGCATTTTCCCCTCGTCAGATTGGTTAGAGGTTTGGTAACTTGAGCATAATCCCGTATGAATTTCCGATAGTACGAAGTCATTGCAAGAAAACTTTTCAACTCTTTCAAGTTTTACGGAGGTATCATGTTCATGATTGCATCAACTTTTTTATGTCAGTTTTAATACCCTCAGGGATAATGATGTATCCTAGGAACTCCACGCTAGTTTTCATGAACTTTGTTTTTTCTAGATTCACTTTCAGCCTAGCTTCGCTAAGCCAACCAAAAATCGTATCCACATTTTTCAAATGCTCTTCTTCATCTTTACCGAATACTATTATATCGTCGATATACACGTAGCATATTCTTCCGATATACTATGTGAGAACATTATCTATCATGCGCTGAAATATCGCGGGTGCGTTTTTGAGACCAAATGGAAGTCTCAAAAATTCATATTTTCCATTCATCGTGGAAAAGGCTGTTTTAGGAATGCCTCTATCTCTCATGGGAACTTGATGGAACTCAGAGGTCAGATCTATAGTCGCAAAGAACTTAGCAGCTCCTAAACTAGCAAGGGTAGAATTAATATCTGATATGGGATAGGCATCCGGTATTGTCACAGCGTTCAAACGTTTGAAGTCTATAACCATTCGATATTGGTTTTGGTTTCTTCGGCACAATCACTTTTTGATGGACGAATAATTCCTCCCGCAAGTAATTCATTCACTTGCCGGTCCACTTCTTCCCGCATACAAGATGGATAGGGATAACTTTTGGTGTAAATTAGATCGTTAGTTGATGTCCTTATTTCAGCTCTTACATTCGTTCCGGCAACCTCACTATCATCAATTGGTCCAAATAGATTTCTCAATTAGGCATTGCAATTTATATTTAGTATTTTCAGAAAGATATTTTTCAGTTATCGGATAAACCTGTTTTGAGATCTATTCAAATAACGGAAGTCTTACATTGGGTTTAATTGTAAGTACATGATTTGTCCTATCGATTACGGCTTCTAATTCTTTAAGGGTATCATCACCGATGATCCCATCATATGACTCTAATCCTTGTAGCACATAAAAGGTTAATACATACAGTATTGTTTCCAACATACGAAAAAAATTGTCCTTCTACTTTTTCTGTGATCATAATTTCTCCCCCAGCAGATTGGGCGGGAAATGGTTTAGGCACACTCTTTGGCTTCTGCACAATTATCATTTGAGAAAAGTAGTGTGTTTATGTATGTTCGGGGGCAGTTATTCCATACAAAATTTGGAGCATGCATAGCTGTAAAAGAGTAAGAACATTGCAGAATTGTTAAATGAATTGTGTGCGATCGGTCTTTAGGTTTGTAACATGTATTATGAAAAGGTAGTGCTTTTTAATGTGTATGTGTGTGTTAAAATTTGGGAGCATGCATATCTGGAAAAGAATTAAATCATTTTAATTTTCAATTTTTCCCTACAAATTTGGGATCATACCTGCTTATTCTTGTTCATTTTATTTGTATTGCTTTTCAAACGAATGATTGGACGGACGGAATGAGTGTGTGCACGTTTCCTCATCTACATCCCAGAGTACAAGTAGACTGTAATGTGAAAATGTATATACGTATGTACGAATGTTTGGACGTACAGAATGAGTGTGTGCGTAACATGTAATGTGTATGATCGTTTTTTTTTTAATAGTAAATTCTTGACACGTATTGCTCATGACCACAGGTAGAAGAAATAGAAATATAAACTGATAAGAAAGGATAGGTTGGTTGTGCGGTTGTTTTTTATTTTTTGTATGATTTAATTAGAAGAATCTTTAATTTTAAATGTGATAAGAAAGAAATGTATAGTTATGCATGTGGGTTTTTTTCACGCATAAGTATAAGTAATATCTGTTTTCACATAATTGAATTTACTGATTGATCTACAACACCCCAGAGTATAAATTGACTTGTTTTTAAGGATTTAGAATTTTTTAGTTTTACTGTTTTAAATAAATGAAATTATAGAATAAAGGGATTAATTAAAACAAATTAGTTTTTTATTTTTTGAAAATTTTATTACATATTTCTTTTTTCAGATTTTTACAGATTCGAATTTAAAAATACGTTTATACAGATTAAATAACTTAAGTGTTAACAAATATTGTGTATAGAATGTTTGACATCGACAAATGTTGAACGATTGTGAAGAAGTATTTTCACAATAATACAAATTATGACATATTAATACATAAAAATGGATTACTTATTTTACTAATGTTACATATTCTTAGTTCATTTATAAGTTTCATAAATAAACGATTTTCAGTATGAAAATATTTCAACTGATAATAATGATGATGAAAAAAACTATGACCATAATAGACCTGTATCAAGTACATGTATCAAGAACTTGAAAAGAAAACACTGTTTAAAGCTGACGAAAAGCTCTCCATTATTTGAAAATATTCAATTACTTATTAATAATAAGCAGTTGGATAAAATTTATGGTTTTAATCAAGATTTAGGCGGTAGTTGGAGATATGGCAAGGAAAAATTAATATTTAATAGAGATAATACTATGCGGATAGGGAATATGAAATTGAAAATGACGCCTGGATTATTTGAACTAGTATTTCATAAAAAACCTCTCCATTATTCTAAAAATGATTTGAAAAAATTTAAAGAGATTTTAATTCATACCAATGCACATAAACGTCGCTATGAACCTAATGAACAAGTGAAAGGAACACGAGCCTTCAAATATATACGAATAATTAAACATTTATTCGAAACAACAACAAACATTTTAACAAAAGGCAGTGGTTTAATGCTAAAATTACAAAATAATCTGAAATCAAATTACATACATTGGGTTGATCCTAATGAACTAGTTGACAGACTACGTTTACTTCTTTCATCGAAAGGTTCTGGTCACAACAATCATCAAAACGAAATAATCTCTATTATCGAAGAACTTAAAGAAGCTAACATAGTTTATTAGAAGAGTGAAAGAAATGTCTTATATTAATAAATTTGGAGAAGGTTTCAATAAATATAATCATAAACACAAAAAATATATATATATATATATATATATGTATATAACACAAATACATGATGATCTAGCTGATCAAATAAACAATTTAAACATTGAGGTAGAACATGTTTACCTAAAACATGGCAATGTCAAAAAAAAAAATAATAATAAAAAAATTAAAATAAAATAGACAAAACCAAAAACCAAAAAAGTAGATCGTTATCAGATATAAAGTAGATCGTGAGCAGATACAAAGCAGATCGTGATCAGATGTAAAGTAGATCGTGATCAGATACAAAGCAGATCAAAATCAATATCAAAAAATTAACATACTGAAATCATATAAATTGCTGTATATATAGGAGATCGTCTTGATTTCAGCTATTTTTGCGAAGAGGTATAAAAGTAACGAAAAAATTTGTTATAATCTACAGTAAAAACAAAACCCTAGCCAGTGTAAGATGAGAAGAGGATTTGTAAACAACTTAATAAATAAAGTACCTGTTGAATTACATCTACCTGGTTATCAGTTTTGTGGACCTGGTACAAAACTTGAAAAACGTTTAGCAAGAGGAGATAAGGGTATAAATTTATTAGACGCAGCTTGTAGAGAGCACGATATTGCATATTCACAATCAAAAGATATAGACACAAGACATCAAGCAGATCAAATATTAGCTGAAAAAGCCTGGCAACGAGTTAAATCTAAAGATAGTGATATTAAAGAACGTGCTAACGCGTGGTTTCTGACAAACGCTATGAAAGCTTAAGTGAAATTTGGATTAGGTTTGAAGGAGCAGAGACATAAGAAAAGAAAAAATTCGAAAGGAATGAGAAAAGGAAAAATTAATAAGTGTAATAAGAAATTATTCACAGCTACTGTGAGAAAAACTTTAAAACAATTGAAAGAACAGAAACCCCTTGATATAAATGATGCTGTTAAAATAGCTCAAAAGGCTATTCATTCAAATTTTAAAGGGAAAAAGCGAGCAGACATTATAATACCGATAGTTATACCTAACAGCATTGTCAGCGCTTGGTGGTTTGGCAAGTGGAGGATCCGCTATTGTCAAAGCAGTAAATGCTATCAAAAATGGAAAAGAACAATTGGCTGAAGCTAACCGTCATAATAGATATATGGAATCAATTGCAATGGGTAAAGGGTTGTACCTCAAACTATATAAAACTGGATATGGTTTCTACTATAGTCCAGCTCCAAAAAACTATTAGATAACCTTCCCAATCGCCCATTAACAGATTTGGATTTGAATAAATATGGAAGACATCTCAAACATTTTAGGGGTGTTTTCATGCGTGATTCTTTACCTGAAAAACCATTCAAACAAGAATGCGGCATTGTTAATTTAGATGATTCAAATGGTATGGGAACACATTGGGTAGAATATTATAAAAACCACAACTATAAAGAATACTTTGATAGCTTTGGAAACTTACAACCACCACTTGAGATTGTCAACTACTTAAAATTTCCTATTGAATATAATTATGAACGAAAACAAAAATTTAATACATTTAATTGTGGGCACTTGTGTTTAAAATTTCTATTCAATAAATATAAATTAAAATGAAATAATTCAGAGTACATCGTCCCGCATTAACACAACCTACTATTAAATTTTTAAAGAAGGGGAACAAAAATGGTAACATCAGCTGTATTGGAAGAACTATTAATAAAACATATAGATTTATTTATGAAACTTATAAATGAACTAAGAATATGTAACATTAGTAAAATAAGTAATCCATTTTTATGTATTACGTCATACGTTTGTATTATTGTGAAAATACTTATTCACAATCTTTCAACATTTGTCGATGTCAAACATTCTATACACAATATTTGTTAACACTTAAGTTATTTAATCTGTATAAACGTATTTTTAAATTCGAATCTGTAAAAATCTGAAAAAAGAAATATGTAATAAAATTTTCAAAAAATAAAAAACTAATTTGTTTTAATTAATCCCTTTATTCTATAATTTCATTTATTTAAAACAGTAAAACTAAAAAATTCTAAATCCTTAAAAACAAGTCTATTTATACTCTGGGGTGTTGTAGATCAATCAGTAAATTCAATTATGTGAAAACAGATATTACTTATACTTATGCGTGAAAAAAAACCCACATGCATAACTATACATTTCTTTCTTATCACATTTAAAATTAAAGATTCTTCTAATTAAATCATACAAAAAATAAAAAACAACCGCACAACCAACCTATCCTTTCTTATCAGTTTATATTTCTATTTCCTCTACCTGTGGTCATGAGCAATACGTGTCAAGAATTTACTATTAAAAAAAAACGATCATACACATTACATGTTATGCACACACTCATTCTGTACGTCCAAACATTCGTACATACGTATATACATTTTCACATTACAGTCTACTTGTACTCTGGGATGTAGATGAGGAAACGTGCACACACTCATTCTGCCTGTCCAATCATTCGTTTGAAAAGCAATACAAATAAAATGAACAAGAATAAGCAGGTATGATCCCAAATTTGTAGGGAAAAATTGAAAATTAAAATGATTTAATTCTTTTCCAGATATGCATGTTCCCAAATTTTAACACACACACATACACATTAAAAAGCATTACCTTTTCATAATACATGTTACAAACCTAAAGACCGATCGCATACAATTCATTTAACAATTCTGCAATGTTCTTACTCTTTTACAGCTATGCATGCTCCAAATTTTGTATGGAATAAGTGCCCCCGAACATACATAAACACACTACTAAGAAAAGTCTGCATTCAATCCTCTGATAAAAAACGTCTAATGCCCTATTTCTGCAAGTCTCCATTAATGCGTCTGTCGTCTCTTTTGAATAAGTTTCAGTTTTTAATTTATTGACTATTAATGAAAATTGGTGGTTGACCTTTGCGTAAAACTCATCTAGTTTGGAGTTCCCTTGTGGCAATTGTCCGAGTTGATGTTTTAGCGTCCTAAAGTCCCTTTTGCCCGCGTAATGAAGCAACAGACATGACTTGATTGCCGGAAATCATCGTCAAAGATATTGTTTAAAATCGCTCTAAAAAATTGGTTTTCCACGCACAATTTCATAATCACTTAGGATACCCCCGACGGTATGTATCCAAGATACATACTGGGAGGGATCTCTCTCAAACACTTGAACTCCCTTTACCGAGTCGGGAAGTCTATTTATTTCCTCCTTAAGTTGGAGCACGTTGAACGTTAAACCTTTCTAAAGCACGGATACGGTTATCCGCCTTTCTTAATTCGTTCATCAGCGCTCCTACCGAGCCTGACAATTCAGTAACCGGTTGGTTGGTTTCCTTTGGATATATTTTGTATATTTGATTTCACTGTGGTCACTTACAGCAATAGCATTACTCCAAAACCAAAAGAAAACACTTCGTGAGAATTTTATTTTCAACATTTTTTTTTATAAAAATAATTTCACAACTAAATTTTTTAAAAATTAAATTTTTATCTTATATTTTCATTTTGAGCATTTCGATAATAATTATTTCATCTTCTTCATTTCACTTTTATTAATTTTCATATATTCTTAAATTTTTGATTTTCTCAATTTCACAAATTTTACAATTTATTACTTTTCTATTTTTTCTTAAATTTTAAATTAATTTCTTATATTTCTTGCTTTTTATTTCGTTTCATTTTATAAATTTTTTCTTGCTTTTTTCTCAATTTTTCACGTTTTCATTTTTCCATGATAAATTCTTTATTTAAAATACTTTGTGTATTATATTTCATAACTTTTCAATATTATAAATTTCATATTTTTATTCAAATTTCAATACTATTTATATATAATTTCTTTAGGATTTCTCTCTTTTTTATCTTGAACATATCTTATTTATTTTAAAACTATTTCAATATTTTATTCAAATATTAATTTTTCAACTTTTAGATTTTAAAGACTTTTTCACTTTACTCTTTATATTTTTTTTAAACCCTTCGAAATTTAAACCGTATTCTTCATGAATACGGCGGCGGTACCAAATTGGTATTCCAATATTAACCTTATTATAGTATTTATGCTTTCATGGTCACACGACCCTTCCGTGTTGTCCTTTTTAGTTGGCAGCAAATCAACTGCATTCAACCTACTAAGGCACCACTGCCTTCACAACAAAATTTTCCTTACGTGATCTCCTTGCATGTTCCCATGTGAATGCAGGAAGTTTCCTAGTGCAACTATCACACAGGATAAATATTGCTAACCAATAATTTTGAATAATTCTGACAAGGAGTTGAACCTTGACGACTCTTAACGAGTACGTCCTCTATATTTCGTCAGAATTATTGTCATTATTTTATTATATTTGTTCGTGTGATCCCATTAGATTCACAGGAACTTATAAACAGTTATAGTTTCTTGTTTTTTAAATTATTGAAGGATTAGATTATTGGAGGGTCGCGTAGGAATCGCAATATTCTTTATTATTCACAGGATGTACTGGAGGGTCCGTAGGAATCGCAGAACTTAATCTTTATTCATCCAAGTCATGTTTTTTTAGGATCCCGCATTTTTAAAGTGGGTCCCTGCTCGGGCGCCAGTTAAAGCGTTCTCCAAAGGGAATGCTAAATAATTAATTTGTGACAAACTTTTTATACTTAAATTAGTCTTACTAAGTAATTAATAAAATAAATTAATAAATAATTGAAAATGCTGATAATGCAAGTATATCATATTTGTTGTATGTACGCAGGCAACAAGTCTGCGTGTCAGCATGTTGGATAAATGGAATGTCACACAATGTGTGGAGCGTGTTAACTTGTATAATATATTTATAAGTATATATAAATAAATATTCGTATTTTATTACTTATAGCATATATGTATGTGTTTTATAGAGAGTGCAGTCGAATTGCCCTTTTCCAGTGCGCCTGATATAACTCTGGCGAATATAAAGTTCTTTAGCATATGGTGTCGACTGCACTTTCAATGCAACTTGTTTAGAGTACCTTTATAATTTCTATAACAATAATTTGTTCTACTTAACCAATTTAATCCGGATGAGACTGTGGTGATTGAGTAAACGGTAAATGATGAGCATGATAAATAATGATTGAATGGTGTCCAACAGGCATAATAAAAGTCCAATGAGTCCAACAACGATGTCCACCAACCGTGCTGTTAAATTTTATGGCACAACTTGTATTTTTTTTTTATTACAGTCGAATTCGGTTAATTGCAAATGTAAAAATCTGCACTTTTTGCAATTAAACGCAATTTTAAGCTCACTTCGGAAAAGTGCAAACCAATCTCAATTAAACCAACTGACCTTTTTTAAACTTTGTGGCAACCAAAATAACACAAATTGATATATTCCACTTTTTAATTCAAATTTATTTAATAAATTCAAAATCGTTCATATATAATGAGGTTACTGAGTGCCTTGGTAGTCTAGTGGGTAGTGTGCTAGACTATCAGCGTGAGGGTCGTCAGTTCGGTTCCCATCAGAGTCTCTGGTCTGTGACACTACACCCAGCATATAGTCAAGTTACTCCGCTCGAATATAATTAGAATATAATTTGTAATTGTATTGTAATAAATAAATAAATAAATAAATAAAGAGATTACTGAACACATAAGGTAATTATCCGACGCTATAACTTTTTTACCACCGATAAATGTAAAATATTTGCAATTAAACGGTGTTTGCTTTGTATAAAAATGTGCTTTTACGAACGAAATCTCTTTCAATAAACGGTTTTGCATTTAACAAGTGATCTTTTAAGCGAAGTAGAGTTAATATAAAATAATAGAAAATAAAAAAATATATATTAATTTGCAGTTTTGCGATTTTTACAATAAACAGCGTGCTTTCATCCGAATTCCACTGTAATTTTACACTTTTATGCCAAAAGTGTTGGTTAATAGTTTTTAACCAATTGCCAAATCGACTATCATTGCATTGCTTTTGCATAAAGTTTTGTCAATTTTTTAATTTATACATTAAATCGAAATTACATCGGTCGAAATTTATAATTATGGTAATATAAATAACTGCAATATTTCTCTGCAGTCTAACCATTATAAAACGGCATAATTGACAGATCTGAAAATGTGAATTAAAGACAAAAGACGTTTTGTTACGTTCCAAATAGGCTGTTGAACTGGAAATATGAAACATTAGAGAAACGTCAGCGTAACGTAACGTAACGTTCGTTCGTTTTTAGCTTATGAAGGGTAATGCAAATGCTTACCGAAAAGTACTGTCTAGTTGACAAAACGGAACAATCTATATAATACCCCGAATAGCGAAACATCCACGTAACATAACGTAATTTAGTTCGTTTTTAGCATATGAAGACCAATGTAGATGCTAACTGAAATGTACTGTCTCGTTGACAAAACAGAACGATCTGCACAAAATAGAATTTCTTAACGTTTTTATGTGAAATTTGAATATGGCTGACTTCCAAAATGTTAGTTGGTTTGTGTTTGAGCAAAGTATAGTGTTTCATAAAGCCGCTGTACAAAATGTTTACAATGTATACTATTTCTAAACTTCGTGAATGTCTATTTTTAACGCAGTCAAAAAGCAATCAGGCATCGGATTTATAATTGATGCATTGTTTGGTAACTTTGCATATCAACAAAATGTACATATATACCACAAATATGGTATTACAAATATTTATTCTTGTAATATCATAGAATATTACATTGTTGGCTTAATCTAAGACAATATTTATGGAATTTAGATATGGGTTAGATTAGAGGACGTGTACTTGTCAATTAAGACAAGTACAGTACCCGGAGGTAGAATTGACTCATTGTACGAATTTAGATAAAAGTACAGTTGAATTTTGTTCTATTCAAAGTGATTTTTTTTTATTAAATTGCAAAACAATACCTCTAACTAGAAAAGTAATAATAAAAAATACTCTTATAATCCTTTAAGAACATTGCAATCATAAGAATATGTATTTAAAAGATTGAAAAGATTTATGTATAAATAGGAAAGTACCAAAAAAGGCATTTGTTATATTATTATGTTTCAAATTTTTTTTTACACACTTTACAATCTTAATAATAATATTTAAAGAAAAATCATTTTTTATATAAAATTTAAAAGCTTAATATATACGATTAATATATATGAAAGTACCAAAAAGGAGAATTCGTTCTTCAAAATACATACATATCACTTATTGATTTTGTTAAAATTGTTTTGTGAGCACAATAGAAACATGACATTAAATCATTAAATAACATTAAAATCTTATAAAATAATTTTTTTATCATTATTTTAATCAATAATTAAAATCTTCTTTATAGACATGTAACAATCTAAAAGTTTTATATAAATAATCATAAAAGTACCAAAGAGGGCATTTGTGCCGCAATGCAATTCTACATACAATAACCCCATCACGCATGTTCCAACGTCACGTAAAAACGTGACATACGTACAAAATTTACATTCTGTTTATAATTTATGTTTTCTGTTTATAATATTTAATATAATTAAAAATTCGGTTTATAATTTAAATTTTCAGTTTTGGTGGTTTTTAATATTGACATGTTGTTAACACTGCTAAATAGATGTCACGTAAAAATGTAAGAAAATTCTATTTTTTACAGATTCTTACGTTCCGGTTACGTTACATTATATTTTTATAAACATTCGTATTGCTTTATACATGACAAAAACGATCAGCTATTCAGAGTTTTTGCCAGAAATCTGCTGAGATTAAGTCGCCGAAATAATACTTTTTGTATTTTATTTTGATGTCTAGCCTGGGGCACGAAACCTGGCTTTTCGTCTAATAAGCCAACACACTACCTACTAGACCACGGCGACAATTATTAAATTTTATGATTTTTAATTTAATATCCATATATTTGTAAAAACTTAATACCTTTGGTTGAAAACAACGAAATAATATTTTCTTTTCGTTATCAAAAACTGCTGATACATTGTAACAATAAGGCTAGCTGCATATACTGACGTTCATGTGTGGCTGGGTTTACAATTTGACGTTGACGCCGAACTACAGATTTGAAAAGCTTTTTCAAGGCAATTATTTCCTCTCAGTGATTTTGTCAGGAGACAAAAGACAGTTCCCGAAAGAAATATTTTTTATATTTCTTTTTATCGAGATGTCACGCCTAACTACTAAACAACAACAACTACATACAATTAAATGAGACAAGTTGATCGCTATTTACTTAGAAAATCAGCTATTCATGCATGTACTATAATAAAAAACAGCAACGAATTATAATAGCAATTTAATGGTTTACAACACATAGTTGTAAACAGTAGAAGTGACAATGAACGAAATAATTATTTTAATTTTTTTATTTTCTTTTTAATATTTATTTTGAAGCACAATTACAGCAACTTTTGGTTTAATAAAAATTTTATCAAATTATAGTTAAGCCTTTATACGGCAAAGTCAATTTTAATTTAATATGGTTTTTAACTTCTATACGTATAAAAAGTCTAACATATAACAAGTAGTACAGATGTAGGTATTGTAACTTAATAGATCTTATTATATTTATTAAATACCATGTGTATTATTTATAACAATTAATGTTCTAACAGTTATAAAAACAAACTTTTTAAGATATAAATTTTTGTCACTTTAACATTTTCCACTCTTCCTAGTATAAACCTCAATAATTTTATCAACAACTGACTTTAGGATGGGTGAACTGTTTTCAAATACTTATAACGTTAAATGTTTATGTTAGTCTTTGCATTGAACCAGAATAGGTTTTTGCTCAATTTTATAGTTAAGTACACTCATATCTCGCTTTATGTCGTTTCATTTTGCGTTTTTTCGAAGTTGCAACGCTGCTGAATTACTACTAGTTTTCACTGTGTGTCGTTATATTTTAAAAATTGTGTTGTTTTGGGTCCGAGTTATTAATTTTTTTTTTTTTAAACTACCTTTTTCTTTCTAAAAGACAGCACGACTTTTGTTTCTAATTGCACCATACTATCAACTCTTGGGGATTCCCTTTCTAACTGAAAATAATACAGATTTATTTTCAACTTGTTTTTCTAATTTTAGAGTTCAGTTTTAATTAGTGTGTTATAAGTTAAGTGAATTTTTTATTTTATTTTAATTAAATTTGCTTCTTTTGTTTTTTGTATGTATGTATGTAATAAAATTTTATATTATTTTTGTTTTTTAAATGTTTACTTTGTTCTATTTTCTTTTTAAAAATTTTCGTAATAGGCCATTTACACTACAGCGAAATCTAGTAGATTAGATTTCAAATCTTGCTCAAAATCTATATCGTTTACACTGGATTTATTTGACAGTAGCAAGATTTCATTTTAATAACAAAAACAGCTGACTGACATTTAAAAGAAAAGAATAATATTTTCAAATTTAGTTTAATACCAAACAAAAATGAAAAATATAGAACATTTAGTGTCGTAAACATATATATAGGTAATAATATATAAATATTAAACCGCACTTTAATACAGGTTCGTCATGGGTCATTCTGGGAGCAAGATATTCCTAATATTTCATATGATATGTTCATCGAAAAGCCGCCAAACTTTTCATTTGTTACGCTTAACCTCTTCAGGGACGATTTTTTTATGGTGACAAAAAAATGATTAAATTTTGTTTTCTTTTTAAATTATTTAATTTTATTTAAATAGGAATTCAGAAAACAAAACACAATGAAAATTCACAAAAAGGGATAACGTCCACATTTGTGGCCACTGAGCGTTAATGGTAATTTATGTGTGATATGATTTCATACATTCCGGGCATATCAGGGGTATATATTCTTAACATTTCTCACAAATGTAGAGAGTTCGTCTTACAAAATTTTTGTCGTGACATCTGGGGAGATTTTTCAGTTCCTTGTATTTAGGATAATGATCCATACCGTCCAGTCTAATTCCAGGATTCACTTTAGTCCAGCTTTTAGTTTTTTAGGTGGTGATGGTAAAACTTATTATATTAAATATAACTGATATTATTTTTTTTCAAATATTATTCTTGATATAATCCACTAAAACAGATTGCCGAAGAATTATTTCACATTTTTTTATTTATCTAACTATGCGTCGGAAATAATATCATCACTGCAGACAAACGGTCTGAGGATATGGTAATCAATAACTTACTATAAAATTTTTGTTTTTTTTTTTTTATTATTATTATAATTATGATTATAAAAAATTAAACGTACACATATGTGGCCAAGGGCGTGAAGAGGTTAAAGTTTTGTTTTTAAATTGAAATGTCATTTTTTCCTGCTCAGCGTTGTATTTTTAAGTACTATTTGGCAAAACACATAGTTGCATTTCTATTTTTACTAGATTTTGAGTAGATTTTGCCGAAATCTACTAAATAAGTAGATTTTGTTTTGTATGGGAAATCTAGTTAAAATCAACTAGTTTTGGCTCGAAATCTCATAAGTACTAGATTTCGCTGTAGTGTAAATGGCCTATAACACTGGAACCTATCTTCGATATTTACATGGTTTGCTATAGAAAATCATAATTCACTTTGCGTCGCGTTTTTTTGGAACATAATCACGGCGCAAAGTGATGTATGTGTGTAGTTTTTGAATCTGTGGTGACAAATATGAAACAGTTTTTAGAGTTTCTGTGACATATTTACGATATTAGGTTTCCTACACTCGTATCGTCTTGAATTGCTAGTTTTTCAATATGATCACGTCAAGGAGGATTTTTTATAATTAAATACTTCCTGAAAGCTATATATTTCGGCACCATTTTTTTCGAACTGGATGTTCACTTCTGATGATTAATCTTCGTTCTGTTTCTTTCCAAGCTGTAAGTGGTTTTCGGTGATTTAGACTTCCTTCATGACTAATAAATTTTTTCATTTTACTTCCATTTATTACTGCTGTTATATAATAAATAATATGCACTAAAACCAGTACGTTATGATCGGTAAACTTTAGTTCCTTGCTCTTTTTTACCGGTCCATTGAGGAAACCAAGATTTTGGCATAAGACGATTAGTTAATGTTGTTGCTGTGATTAAACTGACTTCGTTTTGAAATCTATAGTACAAGATCCACGAAGAATTATTTCTTTTCGAAGTTCGATATTATTGGAAGATTGTTGATAAATTTTAAATAAGTAAAATCCTTAAACTCCAAAACGTCTGCAATGACGGCAAGTGTTTCACTTGTATTTTCTGTGCTTTATCTTAGATGTTAATATGGATTTGTTATTTCTGATGTACTTGTGTTATTAGTGCATAAAAGTTTAGCAGCAGTGGGGTATAATCTGCATCTTGTTCTGAATCTGGATCTATCTCTAAATCTGACTTTAAATCTTCATCGCTTTTATATTCAGAATTTTCTTTTTGCAATTTTTCCCTAAGTATGATTCCATTTATTATTCTGGACTCTGAAGCTTCTTTTTCTTGTCGTAGTTTTATTTTTCGATTCTGAAAACCGCTTAGTTTTTTTCTTAATTTCTATTACTATTCATATTACTATGAATATTGTATACTTTTTCTGGTTTTTATTGAACACTGTTCACAAATTTTTTCATGACCTATTCACTGAACAATAAAGTCTCGTAGAGTAGATATATTCACTAATCTTATTTGTTAAATTACTTACAAAGAAGGCATTGCATTTGAAAAGTAGTAAAGCAATGAAATATTCTCGTACACTATGAATTATGCTAACATTAAGCTTATAATATTTAATAACATTTCATGTATTTCTGAGCAGATCGCGCTTAAAAGTCCACGTACAAAATAACTTCAACTGCAATATTGCGGACATTGCCCCAATTAATGGCAGACTTCAATAAGTAGCGTTCTGAATGAAAGAATGTTGACACTTTATACTCTGTAAATATTTATTATAACATATTATTTTTCGGAAAAATCAAGAAAAGGGATAATTTATTTAACTAGACAGCGTTGATGCGATAAGCAAATGCTCTGTAACTAGAAAAGACGTGGCATTCCAATTATGAATATATTATTACATTTTGATTTATACTATTAGTGTTCTTTTTTATTTTTATTGTAAGCACATAATACTATATTTTCCAGAAATCAATTATAATGAAAATTAAAATTATCCAGAATTTTTTTCGCAGGCCATTTGGCGACACTTTGTGAGTAGCGCCGTAGCTACGTCACTGGTGTCCGCGTTGTTTGTTCTGTTCCGTTTTACACCATTTCGTTTCTAGTCTAGTGTGGTGTGCGTTGACTTACTAAATTATTCCTAAAAATAGCGCTAAGCCACTAATGAGTGTATCAACTCTTAGTTCGCACCAAGGTATGTGCGAGATTTCAAATTATCAATGGAATGGTTTGATTTATCTCTATGTTCATCATACTTATAGCAAAGAAAATAAAGTATAAAGAATGTGCATTTTAACATATTTTGGAATATTTTTCAAAAATATTTAAAGACGCGGGGGGGAAGATAGAAGGGAATGTTACAGAAACCAAGAGCGTAACAATGCGTTTTTCTCATCGTACGTTTTTGTTGTTTGACCACTTTTTTATTTATTTTTCTGGTGTTAAAAACAGACGTCGGCACCAATGTCCCTCAGGGTAAGAACATCTTCGGCTTTTTACACACATAGAACACGAACATCAAGAATGTTCGTTAAAAAGAGCGTAAAAATCTTCTCAGCTTTTAAAGAAGAAGGTTCATGTCGCTTTTTCAGACTTCAATTTAGACCCAAAGAAATATCACAGTAGTATTCACTAATATCAATGAGATGTGATTTCGATTTTTGGAAGAATACTTGCCGAGTTAAATACGGTGTCTTTAGGAAATTTAGCGCAGTACAATTTTTCTATATTTTCCGATCACATATACATATCATTGGGTTAATAAGTAGACTTGACATTATTACTAACAATTTTCCTCTAGGTTAACACATGCCTATGGTTATGGATTAGTGAGTGAGAGAGAGAAAATAAGTTGAGAGAATTTATTTATTTACAGCCATATAAAAGTGTTAGTAATATACTCTATTTTCATTTTCATTTCATCAACATACATATGTAAAGCTGTCTATCTTTGACTTAATAATTTTAGATACATACATACATAATTGGTCATTACAACCCTTCAGTCAGGATTACGACCTAGTTTCTCACACCACACACAACATAGTGTTAATTTTTATACATAAGTGACGGGACCTACAGTTTAAAGTCGACTCCGAACTACAGATTTTTGAGAAACTTTTCATGGCAATTTTATTTACTCTCAGAGTTTTTGCCAGAAATCTGCTGAGAGAAAGTCGCCGAAGAAATACTTTTTTTGTACGAACCCTGGCTTTTCGTCTAATAAGCCGACACACTACCTACTAGACTACGGCGACTTCAAATATATTTTAGACAAATAAAGATAAAATAAAAAGAATAAAAAAACCATTTGTTACTAAAAGAAAAAAACGAGCAAAGCATTTAAAAAAAATTATACTATGAGACAAAATAAAAGAATGATATACGCCGAGCTAATGACATTTTTAACACAAAATATTCTTCGAGTGTTATTCTGAAATAAAATGATGAAGCATCCGCTAAACATTTGTTTTTGTCGCAGTCTGATCGACAACTAAATCAAAAAACACAAGAATACATACACATGTACATATGTACGTGTTCATTTTCCTTCTGTCTTCCTGTCTCCTCACCCAGAAATGATTTTTAAAAAAATTTTGGTGAGAGCGGGTCGTGATAAGAAATTTTACTTCTACATGATGCGTATTCTTTATATCCATATTCTTTGCTTATAGTTAATGATAAGGTCATATCTAGATGACGTATGTCACTGTAAAATCTGCTCATACTTCTAGTTGATCTTCCGTGAGTATTAATAGTTCATCGTTCGATCTTCTCAGTTGGAGTTTTAAGCTTTTAAAAGTTCACTTACTAGAGTTGGGTTCGTTAGCTCTTTTGAGTGTTCGCTCTTTCTAGTTCAGTTCTTTGTAATGAACTAGTTCGTTCTTTTAGTTCAATAGTTCAGTTCTTTTAAACAACTCCGCTCTCTTCCTCAATTTGTGTAACTTCTTTATGGCAACGTTTGCTCATTTATAAACTGATGGAAACAATACCAATAAAGGAATTAATGTATTCCGTGCAAATGTATCATATTTGTAATATGATTTTTCATTTTAAATAAATTGTGATATTTAACGTTTTTTTTTCATTTTTATTAATTCATTTATGCGCTTGAAGCACTTTAAAAGCATGTGATTTATTTTTAATTATGTATTGAAAGAGAATTTCTGTTCGTATTTCTCATCTAAACCATTCTTTTAGTTAAATAGAAAAAATATTTTATATTTATTTGCTTACTTTTGTAAAAATGTTTCCATAAGTTCTTTTTTAATATGTGGTAACACCGTCACCATTCCAATAGGAATGTTACACATAAGAACGATAAACAAAATAATAGAACGAATAAGAACGAAAGGAGCGAATAAGAATGAAATGAATGAATACGAAACGAGAACTAAAAGAACTACGGAGCTAAAAGAACTACGGAGCTAAAAGAGCTCATTATTATGACCGGCTCTATCACTTACTAACCTTTAAGTTTCGCTCGAAGGGTGAGTTTGTTCCACTGTGCGTCTTAGCTAATTTTGACGACCCTCCTGCGTCTACCAATATATGTGTCAGTCAGCTCAGTTTGCTACAAAGAGTACCTGCATTGTTTTTATCGGTGATCCATTTCATTTGACTGCATTCTTCGTAGTCAAGGATATTTGCAGATAGACGCATATACACGGTATTCACCCTTTACCACACATTTAGGTAGTTGTTGTCTTCTTCATTAAGAATCAAAATATAGCATCAAAATATTCATTATCATTTATTAAATAAATTTTATCTAAGACATCAGACTGACTGTCTAATCGAAACTACGCGGAGGGTATACAACATGGCGGTTTGTTTGTTTATTAAAGTTTTATACGATTCTAAACAAAACTAAAAGAGATGATTTCCTTATACCATAATTGTATCTCTGCAATAAGTTAGCATAATAACGAATGATTCCATATATATTATTCCATTTTTTTTTTTTGAGATAATCAATAAATTCAAAACATGGCAACTGTTTGCATACAGATGGAATTTTCTTCACGTCATCAAAATGTTTAACCCCTCGCTCAGCCTTCTTAAACAAAACGAAATATGAAAAATATTTCTTTGAGTCTAAATAAAATTGCCATGAAAAGCTATTCAAAAATCTGTCGTTCGGAGTCGACACATACAACATGGGTGGTGTGAGAAGCTAGGTTGTAATCCAGAATAAAGGGTTGTAATGACCAATTAAGTAAGTAATTACGAATTAAAATTATTTTGTTTTATTTTTATTTATTTATTATCAATTAGAATACGATTAAAAATTATACCATAATTATTACGAGCTGAGTAACATAGACTTTAGGCTTGGTGTAGTGTAACAGAACAGAATCTCTTGTGGGAATCGAATCCACAACCCTCACTCTAATAGTTTATCACACTCCAGGTCACCCGTATTAAAAAATGAACACAGAAAATCATATTAGTTGTAGTAAACTTAATCCTTTAAAGGAACGAAATACAGTGACATAAGCGATTAGGATTATTTGCAATAATATTTTTTCTCAAATATCGAGCTTTTCATTTAGTGCTTCCTATCTTTAAATTTAAATAAAACAAAGTATGTATTCTCATATCATCGACATTTTTATTCGCTTAAAAGGCTTAGGGCCATTATTACAACTTGTCGTTAAACTTAGGGTTAGTTAAAGGTGCCTTTAGCTAAAGGGAACTGTAAAGTTACCTTTAACTTATTTTCGTTATTACAACTTACAAATAAAATTTTTCAAAAATATGGCAGTGCCGGAGCAGTGTCTATAAAACTGCTCAATTATACAAGTTTTTTTAAATGCAGTGGCTTCGTTTTTTGTTGTATATGCTCATTTCGTTTAGATCTGAAGTTTCCGTAATGAAAATAATATATAATATGGCAAATTTAAACATAAAGTGACCTTTAAATGTTAAAGACAGGATGATCCTCCCTTTAGCTTAACGATCACTTCTATCTTATTGGGTACTCATAATAACGAAAAACAATTTGTCTGCCCGTTAAAATCCTGCCTTTAGTTAACCGCAAGTTGTAATAATGGCCCTTAGTGATTAAATTATGTGCGGAATATAACATCGTTCAAATGCTCACCTCGTCTTCCCTGGTTAGAGCGCATCTGAAATATCAAATTTTTCATGACTGACGTAATTGACCGACGGTTATGTTGTCTTTGAGCATCACTGTGGTTTGTGACTAATTCAGATAGTTTTGCGAAGTTTATCAGACGCTGGTAGACCTCAGGTCGATTGGTATCATTCCAACTTCGACAATTTTGTTTACGTAGCCATTCATCTAGAAAGCGTCCTCATCGATGAAAGTAATTTTTGTTGAAAATTAAGGTCTGTTGCAAACTGCTCCAGAGCCCATTCAACATACACAACTCGTTGGCAAAGATGGATTGCCTCAGTTCCTGGGTCAAATCACGACAAAAGCCTGCGAAATGCTGCGTTCTTGTGAGCGACGATTTTTGGTGGATTGTTTACTGAAACAGTGTATTTGAATTTATGAACCGCATTATGAATAGTCCCTTCGGCAGGACGATAATAGTAATCGTTAAATGGGCGAAGCGCGCTGTAGTTATCCAAACAGAACAAACATTTTAGTGAAACAATTTTATAACTTGCTCGTGTTGTTGAATGCTATATCCATCAATGGCAATTTGTTAAAACAGACAGGTGGAGTTTCAACAACAGCCGATAGATATTTATATTTAGATATTGGTTACCAAGCATACGTTCAAATTTGCATTGCATTAAGAGTAAAATTCGTATTATAATTTTGGTAAACTGTAGGGAGTTAATATTTATTTTTGCTATTTTTTGCACTTTGCACAAAGTTCGATACGAATTTTTGAGCTTTTATTGCGCTGCTCCTTTTTTGTAAAAATTTTAATTTACTTAAAACCAAACATTTTTCGAAATTAATACTTTTGTTATTATTAAGCAATATATAAGTTTTATTAATTATGATAATAACATTTAGGGCCATTCTTACAGCTTGCCGTTAACTAAAGGGAGAATTTTAACTTTTAGATAGTTTGTTTTTCATTATTGTAAGTGGACAATAAGACAGCATTAATCTAATGGGAAGATCATTCTGTCCGTAAATTTTAAAGTTAACTAGTTTATGTTTGAACTTGCCATATTATACATTACTTTCAATATGGCAACTTCAAATATAAAGAAAATGGGCAAATAAAACAAAAAAGAAGCCCGCCGTTGCCACTGCGTTAAAAAAAACTTGTTTAATGTTAACGAAATGCTCCGGTACTGCCGTATTTTTGAAAAAGTTAACTTTATTTTATCATTAGGTTGTAATAACGAAAATAAGTTAAAGGTAACTTTAAAATTCAATTTAGCTAAACTTTGCTTTAACTAAGCCCTACTGTAACGGCAAGTTGTAATAATGGCCCTTACAATAATAAAAACAATAAATTAAATTACGGCAGTCGTCGTAGTCTAGTAGGTAGTTTGTTGGCTTATTAGACGTAAAGCTAGGGTTAAAACCCCAGGCCAGACATCAAACAAAATACAAAAAGTATTTCTTCGTCGACTTCCTCTCAGCAGATTTCTGGCAAAAACTCTGAGAGTAAATAAAATTGACATGAAAAGTTTCTCAAAAATCTGTCATTCGGAGTCGACTTTAAGCTGTAGGTTCCGCCACCATTGTATAAAATTAACATACACAACATAAGTGGTGTGAGAAACTAGACCAATTATGTATGTATGTAAATTAATAAATAGAAAAAAGTCAAATTTATAATTTTATAATAAAAATATCGTTTATTCAGTAATTGAATTTGAACAAGAGTTTAAACCAATGGTCGAAAAAGCAATCTCTTGATAAGTTCAAAAAGAACACTCTAAATGATCTTTCAACTGGGCCTTTTAAGGTACACGTTTTTGTTGAAAGATCATTTAGTGTGCTCTTATTATTTTTGAACAAATCTGAATATAAAATCTGTAATGAAGCGTAGAATCTAATTATAAAATCCAAAAATTCATTTAAGCGTTTTCAATCAGTTTTTTGCTTTGTAAACCAAATTTTGTATAAAAAAGAGCGCGTATAATGTGCCTCACAATTTGCATAAAGAGGAGAGCAAAGCGTAAAATAATGGAATAAACTACAGACTGCACAAAATGAGTGATTTCAATAAAGAATCACAAGCTCTGTTTCTTTTTTCTGCTCTCCTCTTTGTATGTACATTTTAAAAATTACACCTTTAAAATGTACACTTTTATAATAAAAAAAACTGTTAAATATTGCTGTTGTTGTCTTCAAAATAATTATTTTTGTAGCTGACTACAGTAGCAATGAAAGCAAACCTGCTGTTGTATGTGTGTTTAATGTTTACGTTGGCCACAGCTACAATGGTGGTCGTGCAATCCTGCAGCTGTATTGTCACTAAAATCATTATTTTCATATCCACACTTGTATTATATTTTTAACAGATTTTCTGTGGCTTGTAGTCGTGAATGTGTATTAATATACTTACATGTACATGTACTTAATTTTCGTTTATTAGGAATTGTTTGTATAAGAAACAAATATATACGACAAACCACCAAAACACTAAAACTGTATGGTCCAAAGAATTACAAAACCAAATACACAAGAAAGTACTAAAAGAGCAACACAACAAAGACAAAAATACAACAGCATAATGAAATCATTCGTTGAGAATCGTCAGTAGTAATAAGAGAGCAATAAAAGGTGCGACGTAAAACACGGTATAAATAAAAGATTTGTTTAAATAAATAAAACAAGGCCAATAAAAGTTAACAATTTGTTTTACCTCAATTTGCAGTCATCAAATCCACATAAATCAAACGTTTTTAAAAACTAAAAACGTAAAAATATGTTTTTAAGATTTAGTACTGTCAAATTTATTGGACGCAACTTAAAACGTTAGTTGTCATACTTGAAGAAGACACCTTCTTTCCTGTTTTTGAACACGATCTAGTCAACTGTTTTATAGAAGTTAAGGGATCGACCCATGGTCGGCGAATAAATTCGTCTTTATTGCAGTGAAATTTCTACATAAACTCGGTTGCCAAATTTTTATCCCCTTCTAAAGCAATTTCGGCATAGAAGTAGTTGTATTAGGTGTAGATTGCTGTCTAACCAAAGAAGTTGGATAGGCACACTTAGACTACGTAAGGCTCTCTATGATATCGCAGTTTTATATATTTCTCTAAACTATGAACTATTTTGAACTGCTGATGAAGTTATTTAGACTATAAATGTCTATCATTGAAGGCTCTTTAAACCATTTGCATATGTAACAGACACCAAGGTTCCTTTTTCTCCTCCAACATAGTGCTGGGCATATGCCCAGTAAGTGAATAACAGTTTTCTCTTTTTCCTTACCTCAACAGCTCCTACAGATGTCAATTACCATGTGTCAATGTGCTTGAGTGCCCATAATACAATGCCCAGAAATATCACCAACTTACAACTCTATTTGGAATTGATGTCCTAGTTAGTCATATCGTGGTTTCATACAATCAACACTACCAACAGTCCCGAATTCACTAATAATCCTTTTGTGACCAATATTCAATCCAAGCCACTGTTCACTCATTGACACCTATTAATCTTACCCAAGAAACTTACTGGAAAGGTCAAGCGGAAAGAGACGAAAATTTATCTCCATCGCCAATATCCAGGAAGGCAGCGATTTGTCTTTTGTACACGATAGGGCACACAGAGCAACCTTAAAATGCCTTCCCGTCCATTGAATAAGAATTTCCCATCCAAGGTCTGGTGTAGGTTAACATCAATGAGTCTCTCTATGGTCTTCAGCGGGAAAAGGGCAGCATATATATTATCATGGAGTGTAGAATGGTTTAAATCTATCTATCGCCAATTAATTACTTTCGCTTGCGTGATCTATGAAACCTATTTAGTAACTTCATAAAGAACAACAAATATTTACGGTGCCAATTATGCTTAAAAGCAAGTAATATAAAGTAGAATAAAAAAACAAAACAAAAATAATTATAAAAAAAGAACTGAAATTAAGAGCACGGGCGTAAATCACGATACCAGTCAGTCATAACTCAAAAAAAATACTATGAAAAAATTTAAGAGGAACCACACTATATGTGCTCCCCTTACGAGTTCTATATATCACCATTTATTACAAACACTAGCTGCACACTGCGCGTGTTGCTGCGCCACCAACTAAAATAAATTTTAAGGAAAGACATTACACAAATGTCCAATTAATTTTGAATCATTTTATTGATTTTGTTTCCCGTTGTCCTGATGATTCAGATGAGCGGGCCTGAGTAGTACGCATTCGATCAGTTTCTAATCTCACTTCCCGTTGTTCAAGTGGTTCAAGCGAACGTGTTTCAGCGGCATATACTCGTCTCATTCTGAGGCTCGTAATGCTCTTTTCTTCCGTGCTTGAGGTGTAGGTCGACCAATTGCTTGTCATTCTTTTTGAATAATTTTCAGTGATGCCATCCATCGGAAATTAATCGCACCAACCTCAGTCGACTCATGCGCAACAACTTCGTTAAGGAATGAACAGTTTACGATTTAATTCATTTTGAGTAATTTTCAGTGGCGCCACCTGTAGGAAATTGGTCATACCAACTTAGAAACCTTCGTCGGCTCATGCGCAACAACTTTGCTGAAGATCATAACATGATCAAATGCATAGTATACGTAAAAACAAACATTCATTTTTATATGGGTATGTGGGCGTGGCACCTCGCCTACTTGATATTTTAAAATAAAAAGTAGCCTATAGTTCCTTCCAGACATACAGGAAGATACTGTGAAAATTTCAATCGGTTCAGCCGTCTATAGACTTCAAACCAATAACCAAATAAACACACATTCATTTTTATATATAAGAAGAAGAAGAAGATTAGTTGGCAACGAAGATATGTAAGATGAAATAATAGTCTAAAATAAGAACAAAAAAGTATTAAATTTACTTGAAGAAGTATGTGCAAAAACAGAAATTTCTGCTTTCACGATTAAAAAAGAATGTCAATAAATTTTAAAAATTTTTGTCAAAATAAAACAAACTATGACAAATAAATTCTTCATTTAAGAGACTAACTTGAATTCTTTCAATATGCCCAAAAAAATTATAATGCCCTTGGGTCTAGATAGTCACAATACCGACGATTTGAAATCCAAACTAATCAAATGGGGTTTAAATGCCATGATGTTAAGTTAGTCAATAGAACTGGAAGAGCTAACAACTTCATAATATTTTGTTGTCCATTTTAAAAGAAAATCTTTTACTTTTAGAGAACTCAGAGAAAAACCCTGTATCATTGATTACAATAGAATCAAATGGGAGCACGGGAGTAGTCAGAAAAATAAACTCACACAGTACCGTAATCGCTAAATGGATAGCCATGTCTCATCTTTTTATAATGTTAAGATCTTCTGTGCAAAATATGCTGATCCGCATAATACCACTGATTGTACTCTAATCTTAAAAATATTGTTGATATTAAACAACAATAAATGCGTACATGGTATATGGGAAACAACGGCAAGTATCGCAGATGGTGTGCAAGGCTGGTGTACTTATCCAGAAATACCATTGGATTTTTCGAAACGTATTTTAAGTAAGTAAAAGATTAAGGTCCAGAACATTTCTTAAAGCTTCAAGAATGGACATTGAAAAATATAATTTATAGCTCATTGATCCCGAACAGCGATTGTCACTTACATTACTCTAAGTTTTTATGTCTATTAAATAGTGCTTGTTTATACATATACATTTATTACACATATTACATTCCAGTTATCTCGTTGATGGTTCCAGTTTCTTGGCTTGGATATAAAAAATGGGACTTTCTACGGCGAGAGAAATCGTCTACGAGGGATAGCCTTAATGAAATATACAGTGAAGACTCTACTAATGGACAATTCCTGTAGGCGATCACCTCTTTTAAACGGACAATTTTCTTAGTCCCTTTCTTTTACAAGAATTTTTAGAACAGATTACTCTCGTCTAGATGGACACTCCACTGGCCGGACGCGGACACTTTTTCCATAAAATAACTCCAGTAGACGGACAAAATTCAAAAATGTTAACCGATAAAAAATATACATACCCCACAGCAAGACATTTATGTACATACATATATAAAATTGTGTGATTCACCTTTTAAGTATCATTGGCAGATTGTTGTGTAGTTTTTTTATATTTTTGGAATGTGTTCAGTTGGGACAGTGTGTCGACTGCGTGAAGTGTTAGTTATTGAAAAATTTTTATTTAGGATGGCTGGATGAAATTCTCTTACAGAAAAAAAATTAAAATAATAAACGTGAAAGAACAAGAAAAAGTTTCAGTGCGTTAAATTGCAAAAAGGTAACCAAACAAAACATTTTGAAAAATAGGTGCTAATGGGAATGTTTTTTCAAGATTTAATATTGGGAAACCTCTAGCTGCAAGCATTTTGAAAAATTAGGTAGATCTTAAGGCTGTATGGCAATCTGGAGTTAACATATAAATTTACATTTTATTATGTAATAAAAAAATTATTTCGGGAGATCTGTCTTATAATATGTGTTTATATAAATGTGTGTAAATGAATCTTTAAACTAAAATGAATTAAAAAAATAAGTAAACATATACATATATTTAAGTTGTGTTAAAATTTGTCTACTTATTAGTCATAATAGCACATTTAATAGCACAAAGTGCTGACATTTTTATAGTGAACTATCTCGTGAACGGACACCTCCCGTTAACGGTCAAATATGCTGTGACGACCGGTATCCGAGAGATTTCACTGCATTTAGCTAAGACGAACTGAAATATCCTCGGGTTTTTTAATCAAACAGGTAGTTCTAGCAACAATAGTTCTTCATAATTTTTTAATTTTATTTATTTATTTAATTACACTATGCGACAAAATACAAAAAGTTAAATACACCCGAGTAACTCTAAGTCTAAGTTGTTCAGTTAGTTGAGTAGAACTCAAAAATACTTTTTTATTTTTCTCGAACCCTCCAAACTTGTTTTATTTGACAAAAACTGTTATTTTGAACTTTACGAACAAATTTATTGATTACACAAATATTTCTGAACCCATGCCCAAAATTTAAACCTTATTAGAAAGCAGACGGATGGGGCTTTAAAACGATATGCATATGTATATTATTTGACTTAATATGCTATGGGGATTGATGAGGTTAACTTTGACATACATATGTGAATTTTTTTCATATTTTTTTAAGTTTGTCTGTTCATAGTAGCAAACTTTAATTAAAAAATATGAAATATGACACTTCGTTTGATCAAATTGGACAAAAATTAACGTAGTTATTATTTAAAGAGTATAACAATCGAGTTATATTTTTCATATATATTTTTTAAAATTAACTTTTAGTTCAAAAATTTTCAGAATTTTTGACGGACCATGATTTTTTATCGCTAATTGTGTCAATTTCACGTTTGAGCGACCGCCAGATGTTGAACATTGTTTGCGCAAAGCGAAGTAATAATATTTGCAAAAAACACAAATATTAGCCTACTTCTGGTAGTCGTATAAACGTGAAATTGACACATTTTGCGATAAACAATTAAGATCCATCTAAACTTTTCAAAATTTTTGAACCAAAAGTTCATTTGATAAGATGACATATGCATATAAAAAATATAAGACAAAGTGTCAATCCCTTCACAGGATAATGCCCTTTCAGAGTGTCATCACTTATTTTATATTTTTTAATTAAATATTGAAATTAAGAAGAGCTAAATTTTAAAAAATAAGAAAAAATTAATATTTTCCTAGTTTAAAAAAATTTGGATTTTTAAAATCGGTTCAAACATGTTTGGGTAATCAATAATTTTGTGTAACAATATCAAAAAACGGTTTTGTTTTTTTTTTCAAATAAAACAAGTTTGGAGGGTTTGAGAAAATAAAAAAGTATTTTTGAGTTCTACTCAACCTAGTGAATAACTTTGACTATGTAGTTACTCGGGTGTATTTTCACTGTCGCATTGTGTTATTAACACAAGATATTAATTTTATAAATAAAAGTGCAAAGGAATAAAGTTAAAAAATCATTGATAATAAAAGTAATAAAATGTTTGAATTAATGTTGAAATAAAAAAAAAAATACAGAAATCGATGCAAAAATATATATAAAAATAAATAAGGAAAAGTATAAAGAACAATGTAAACAAATATATACAAACAAAGGAAAAATATACTACATACATATATAAATAAAGATAGAACGAAATTTAAAGACTAAATATGAAAATTAATAATCACTTCTAAAAACAAAGTAAAAAGTAAAGATGTACAAAACAATCGAAATATGTTAATGTTAAAAAGTACTCAAACCGATTGTATTACTCCTTTTTGAAGTTAATTGCATTGCCTATGTTCTGAGTGTGATTTGGTAAAGAATTGCAAAGACTGGTGGTTTGTATAAATACTGGCGTTGTGACAAAAGAGTCTTATAGCTATGGTGAATTATTTTCCTACCACGGATAGATCTTGCAAATTTAATCCTGCTAAATAAATATGTTGGCTGTTTTGAGGTAATAATTTTATGGAGGAGAATAAGGTATTAAATATTTAAAAGACTATCAAATTTAATTCAGAATATCTGGCAAGATAAGTGTGAGATGTGGTCCCGACATCCTTTAATAAATACATATTTTGCTATATTTTTATAAGCTAAGTTGGGATTGTATTGATTAGACATAACAATATACGCACTTCAGATGCTTATTCAATATTTAGTTGTCAGCTGGTAAACAGAACAGCTGGTTGTTTCAGCACCATTGTTTTTTTTTGTCGTTGTTGATATTTGAGTTGGTAAATATCAATAGAAAGTGTTCGGAAAATTATAATATCCTCAATGAACGTACATACTTATGACAGTGCTGTATTTCAAGTTTTAATCAATATTATAACAATTTATGAATTTATTGAGCAATAATTAAATGACATTTTATATGAAATATTGAGATCAATAATGCCGTTTATTGCGATTTACTCAATATAAGTGCATGTCTGAACATAGTATAACGTACCGCAGCGAACGTTCTCTTTTTAGCATATGGGAAACAATGTAAACGCTTACCAAAACGTTCTCTCTCGTTTGCAAAACGGAACGATATGTATAATGCCTTGGTTACCCACATAATAAACGTAAAATCGTAACGTATGTAGCCTTAAAAACGTGTGTGTAGTTATAGAAACGTTCAAAACGGGGCATATGTCAACGAAGAATGTAAATAAAAACGAAACAGAACACAAAGCAACACACAAACGAACACAACACAATGCAAAGAAATTGGTATACGTGCAGACTCATCATCAGTGTTGCCGTTTTTTGTTCAATGTGTAGATTTTTCCGGATTTGGTTACAATTTTTCTTACAAAAATAGCTTTTGTTTTGTTTGTTAAAATTAATTAATTAGTAAGACTATAGTTTTATTTTGTTATTTTTTGTTTCTTTTTTTCTTTCATATTTTTTGTTTCATATTTTTCCTTATTTGGTGATTTTTTCGCAAATGTTGGTTACAATATTTTTTTTTTCGTGGCAACACTGCTCATCATCACTCATGTTCAAATGTCATGTAAAAACGTGGGAGAATTCTTTCCAAGAGGTATTGTTTTGCAATTTAATAAAAAAAAACAAAAAAATCACTTTGAATAGAACAAAATTCAACTGTACTTATATCTAAATTCCATAAATATAGACTTAGATTAAGCCAATTAATATTCTATAATATGTATTACAAGAATAAATATTTAAAATAACATAAAATTTAAGAAGCAAATATAACTTCTTCCAATTAAAAGTACCCAATTGATACTTTTTGAATATTGCTTTATCTTAACAACACTCGTCACTGTTCTGAACAGCTGACTTCGTGCAAATCTATGTGTATCAATTTTTATACATTGTGTTGTGTTCGTTTGAGTGTTGCTTTGTGTTCTGCTTCGTTTTTATTTACATTCTTCGTTGACAGCTGTCCCGTTTTAAACGTTTCTATAACTACACAAATGTCTTTACCGTTTTACGTTTCTTACGCATGAGTAAGCAGCCCTTTAGTGTACGCGAGAGTTTATGTTCTCATTCAGTAAGTGAGAGAGAGAGAGAGAAAAAATTGCCAGTTTTTATTTGTATTCTTAAGCGAAATATGTCTATTATTCCCCAAAAAAAAATAATAAATGGCATCAAAACCACAACGCGATCTCTAAAAATACTGAATGAGAACATAAACTCTCGCGTACACTAAAAATGTTAGTGTACTCAAAAAAGTTCACTAAAACCAATTTTTGTCGTTGTGTACTGCTCTTTTTAGCATACTTGATTCACAAACAGTAAGAAATAGTGTTTATGAACTCTGTTCAGTACGTTATGTTAGAGTTTGCGTACATGTTCACAAACATTAAAATAGAAACGAAGAGTTTTGCTCTCGTTGTAGTGAAAGTGTTCGTGTTCTCTACCCACGACATTTAGTACAGTATATAAACGTTGTGTACTTTAGAGTATTTTTTTCGAACACACACTGAAAGTACGCCAACAGCTCATACATATTGTAAGAGCAGAACTGAAAGAGTATGGAATAAATCATTAAGCACCAATTCTGCTTCTTGTCTGAAGCAACAACAGTATAGATTTAAATTCGTAAACATTCAGAAAGGTACTTGAGCAAGCTTATAGCGCACTCATATTGTTAATTTATAGACTTCGGCGCTCATATACGTTTAAAAAAATGGGATTGTCCGACTTTGATATCGATAAAAAAAAATATATTTACGCTTAAAACATGAAAATTAAATATGAGACCTTGATGCATTGATCAGGTCTAATTAACTTATTTAAAACATAATCGTTGGAAAAATAAACCGCATGCTTTGTAAAAATATATGAAAAAGCTACTGTAAATCTAAATTTTTATTGTTTAAAATAATTGTTAATAAATATTCCAATTTTTCTTCAAACCAAATAAAATAATTACTGATTTACCAATATCCTAGTTATAAATATGGTACGATTGATTATCTAAAAGGACTATAATATGTATAACATTGTCATTATTACTAGTCCATAGTCGATAGCGAAATGGTATCACTGTGAGCATGAGTAAACAAATTATACTTTAAATTCATCAAAATTAACATTCGCTAATTTTTATTTAATCTGTTCTGTATTAGACTATTGAATATGATGGTATCTATCTGAGATGTTTGTTAGATAACAGCACATGAGCGTACATTGGTTACATTTTTATTTTTATTATATTTACAGGAGTCTCGTGGAAAGAGGCCGCTAAAAATTTGGGATAGCTGGAGAAATGTACGAAAGGGTGTAGTCGTTGGCACATTCGAAGAGTTATTAGTTAGAGGTTTGTAACTTGTTGCGATTATTAGTAATTTATACCTTAATATCTTTTTTTTTTAAGGCAAAGATAAACTAGGGGTTCCTGCCTCAGAACCAGTACGGCTTGTTCTGGAGAGCGATGGAACCCAAATTGAAGATGGTGAATATTTTCGTACACTGGCAAATAACACAATTCTATTGTTGCTAAGGCAGGGTGAACGTTGGTATCCAACTGGCGTTGACGTTATAAAAGCTGGTGAGTTTAGTAGTTTTAATACTCTTAAAGTCATCTGCGTAAAAAATGTACCTTACTTCAATAAGGGAAGAAACATTTTTTTTCTTATTTTAATTTGGGTGCAATATACAACCGAAAATTGCGAAAAAGAATTAATATAAAACTTTTATTGGACAAACTATCTTATTATTCTTGATTATACGAACACTATTTTAATCGTGACTTTAATGCCAACATTCTTTTTGATAAGGGCCTGGCAGAAGATATGAGTGCTTTTGTTTTATATTTAATAAATAATTGTATTCTACGCATTACACTTCTACTACTTGTACTCTAATTGATTTATGTTTTGTTGATTATCCTAATCGAATGCTTTTCTTTGTCCAACTCCCTGCCTCTTCTTTTTCCAAATACGGTGTTCTTTTCTTATCAAATGATTTTCGAACAGTACTCAGGAACAGGTGGTTATGCTGTATATCTTAAGAATTGATTATCAGTCATGTCACAGAACGCTATTCCGATCGAAAGTGGTTTCAATTCCGAAAGTCGAGTCTTTAGAAAACGAAAAATTTCTTCGGAATGAAACCACATCAAAGTAATTTATCTACCAGCAACTCGTCGCCACTTTTTAAGAAAACGTACATCCTGGAAAACGGATATTATACAGTATAATTTTAGAACCAAGTAAGGAATTGTAATGAAATTTGTTTTATATGAATTTGTGGACATTGAAGAACACATATTTACAAAAAAATATCCAAAATTTTTCCTATTCGACGCTTCAGTACGAACTGAGATCTTGTACATTTCTTCCCTCGGTTATCGGATTTCTTTATTACCGTATCAAGTTTAACACTTCATTGAGCCACACCCTTGTAGCTTTGGACGCCTAATCCACTATATCTACAATTTGCTCAACGGATCAGAAAAGTGTACAGTCAGCCGTGAACGCACTTTGCACGTTCTGTTTAGACATGTAAAACGGTTGATTTATTTATCATGCATCTGGTTCATCTTATCACATTTCGATTAGTTTTTTGTGCCATTTTAACAGAAAACTACAGGAGAACACGCGTTTCTTAAATAATTGCGGTGGAACAATTTCATTGTCCGTAATCGCTAACAAACTATCATGTCCCCTCAGAGGGGACAGCCGAGTGCAAAGGGTTAATAAAACTTAGGCTAACTGAAAGACAAAATGGTATGTTTTATTATTACATAGGTTTTCTTAGTATTTAGTTAATATTTATGCTTAAGAAATTTAATAAGTAGAACAAATTTAAGCGGTGGCAACACAAACGATGAACAAAAGAAAATACAAAAAATATTTTTACGTTGCATTTAATTCAGTTTTATAAAAATGTAAGTACAGATTTATTGAAATTTGTTTGTATTATTAACTTATATTTTTTTAAGGGGTAAACATAGAAATCCTGAACAAGAAAAGATTTGTATAGATTTTATGGAAAACAATCAAGACATTGCAAGAGGCTATATTAAAAGTGACAAAGTAGGGAGAGTCGTTATGGATACAATTGACGGAAAAGTTAAATTCGTTTGGGCCACCAACGAAAGACTGCAGCGGTTGGAAGAAAACCTATGCAGATTGGAAAGTGTATGTAAAAAAATACATTGAGCCACAACAGAAAAATCTTAAAAACCGGATGTGCCGAGTTCAACAAATACATTTTGCTGATGTAGAGGAATCAGTGGCAAGTTTGAACGGAATTTTTCGATCCGCTGAAGGTATTGCAGGCTCCAGATATTTTCTCGAAATTGATTCCAATATACTTTTCCCCAGCGATTCCAACGACGAAAACGGTCAATGTCTTCTTGATCTAAATTTGCTTTAAATGCATATGAAGAAATTGAAAATAAAATAAACAGCAAAAAATCTGAGTCCAACATCATCGCTAGAGCCTAAACGCAAAAGACCAAGTACACCATGCACTTCCCGCACTTCATCAAAACCTGATTTAAATAAGCTTCTATTTGAAGAAAATAGGCATTTATTAATTAATCCATTGTTAAGCTGATGGAAGAACAACGTAACGAATTAAGGAGCCAGAGCCTAAAGATGGGGAAACTTTGTGACATTATTGAAAACTTCTTAAAAGATAGACACCTAAATGACGTGGAGACTCAAAAACTACTCAAAGAAAATAATGAAATAAAAATTAAATTATTAGAAATAGAAACACTAAAGTTAGAAATGGAAAAACTATTAAAAAAATATTTGTTAATTAATTTAAAAAAGTAGTTAAAATAGAGACTCTAAAGTTAGTACTCGAAAAACAAAAATGAAAAAATCAGTACAAATGTTTTTTTATATGATTTTAAAATTGAAGTACCATATTTTTATTTTGTTTTAATAAAATAAACTATTTAAAAAATATTTATTAATTTAATTGGGCAGCAATACTTCCTCGTATGCGTTGACCGATTCTGAACATTTCCCTCTTAGAATGCTCTTCGTTGTCAACATTGTACGTCATGCAGATATTGTGCAGAGCGCAGCAAACTTTTATAACTTGGATAGTTTTAAACAGTGTGTACCTCATTGTACCCAGTAAATATCTAAACCGACTTTTTAAAACCCCGATGGTGCGTATCACAATGTTGCAAGCTGATGCATGTTTTATATTAAATTTGTGCTCTGTGGTTCCAGCGACTACATTTTTGTATGAGGTTATGCAAGCATCGACAGCACGCGCTTGCATCTTATAATCACATATCTAAAAGAAAAATTTTTTACAAAAATAAAAACAATTTATTAAGCAACTTATGATTATGGCGTTAATGCTAAATACTCCCTCCCTGTTTAAATACAAAGATGCATCTTCAGTTGGCTCCACTATTTTCACATGTGTTCCATCAATGCATCCTATTATTCCAGGGAACTGAAATTTTTAATAAAAATAACCTTTAGATTCGGAAATTTCATCTTCTGTCATTTGTAGTTTTATCCACAAGGGACAAATTGCATTCTCGATGGAATTAATAACCATCCACATCATCGTTGACACTACACTTCTTCCTAGACTGATATCAATATCTTTAGCTGAAAGAGAATGAGGTATGTATAGATATGTATACATACATATGTGTCTGCATTACTTACCTACAACGCCCTGAAATGATCATGTTCCTATTATTCGCAGGTGCCAATTGAATTATTGATCGAACGCTTGACCGTTTTTGATGTGGAGCTATTTTATCCAAAACTACAAAAGAAAGTTTTTGTGAAATACAGTTCATTGTAAGAGTTATACAAACGTACACTTCATTTAGGTATGAAAGAGGATCCGAAGCATCCCTCAATGCATTTCGGCATACTTTTTCAAAACGATTTGTCGTATCCTGGCTTCAACAACAGCAAAAATTGGAATTGGAATTACTAAATGGAATACCATGGTTTACTAATGAAAATAAGATCTCAAATAATGCATATTATAGGTGTAGGTAAATATTTAGGGCGACTGAATTCTACAACGTTTTTAAGGCATGTACGGAGGATATGAACTTCCATATCAGAGCCGCAAAATCTATTTTCTGCGTGGAAAAATTCCGGTCTGAATAGAATAATAAATAGTAATGTTATATCGAATTACACTGTTCCTGTAAATCAACTTAGCGCAGATCCTTCAAATATACCAACTACTGGTGAATATACCAAGCTCGAGCATTATAAATCACCTGATGTCTTTTTAACGTCTATTTATACGACTCAATCTAATTTTGAATTCGAAAACGTTAATCAGGAAGATGTTCTTGAAAGAATTCTTGCATTAAATCCAGCTCCATGAACAATGCTGAAATTAATCCTAAATTTATTAAATAGGTTTTGCCATACGTCCTTCCAAACGTAACGCATTTATTAAATACTATAACTACAACATCTATTTTTCCTGCAATGAGGAAATGTGCTGTGATAATACCTATGCCTAAACAAGATACAACCTACCGCCCAATAGCAATATTACCATACATATCAAAAATTTTTGAAAAATTAATCCATGTATATTCAAATGACCCAATATCTGTTCGATAATAATTTGCTATCTGGTTTTAGACCTAATCACATCTGCATTTGTTGATGTTACAGAAGAGTTGCGATCAAGGGCTGATAATAATATGATATCCCTTTTAGCCTTATTTGATCATTCGTCGGCATTCGACAGAAACCCAAACACAAGTGCCACTTTTCAGATACCGCTATTAAGCTTATTTCGTCATATTTACAGGACAGAATTCAATTTGTGTATTGTAAGATTCCATACTTGGTGATCTGCCATCAGAGTTGAAGTATTCTAATGTACAGATGTATGCAGATGACGTTTAACTATATTAGTAGTTTGCCTTATGAAACTATAAATTGTGTTAGCAAAGTAAAGTGCAATCTTTATTAAATGCTTAAGTGGGCATTGACGAATGGTCTTTGCCTCAATCCGAGGAAATCAAAGAATTGATTCTAAAACCAAATTTTCTTCAATTCAAATTGAAAACTTGACTATTGAAACCGTTCATAGCGTGAAGAATCTAGGAGTTATTTTTAACAATAGCCTTAACTGGTGCAACCATGTGAACGCCATTTGTGGTAAAACGCTTACCATGCTACAAAATCTTTGGCTAACACAATACTTTACTCCGTTCAATATTCGTATGCTACTCGCAAAAACTTACTTCATACCCAAATTGCTATATTAATGTGAACTCTTTTCAAGTTGTGATGTAATGAGTCAAAATACACTGAAAATCACATATAACAATATTGCCAGATATGTATATGATTGTACATGAGATCATCTATGTTAAACTGCCTCATTATCTATATAAAAGATTAATTTTCTCTAGATTTAATAGAGGCCTGAAACTTAACAGCGTTGGATACCGCAAATGAATTTCTGATAAGACACTTTTATATTAAAGCAATTTGTCTCTGAGATGAACTACTAAACGAAAAATAATTATTAAACAATGCTAAACAATTCAAAACTGCTATACTTAAATTTTTTAACGGACAATAATATACAAGATGTAATTATTTAATCATATTTTATAATATATTTCTAAGCATACGTACAATAACTGAAAAGTGTGAAAGAGCTTTTTATTGATCCGTAATTTTTTCTTTGATTTCAAGTATTTTAATTGCCTATTTGGTTCGTTTTTTGATACAATAAATCCTCCAACTTCTGTATCATCGTATTACTGTATAGTGCTGTTTGAGGAGTCTGCGTGTATCGTTTAATATCTGTTTTAATTTCTTTTATAATTGGGCATCTTTTTTAATAAAATTTCATTCATTCATTTGAAGACATCCTGTTTATTTCCTAACTATAAATACAACATTGTAACTCTTTAATCATCACTGCACTGGATACAACTGAATTGGATTTTGCATTTGCTAAATTGCTTTGACTGTGCCATCTGTTTCTGTGTCCCAGCAAAAATTTTTTCTTATTTATTTTACACATCTACAGAATAATTTTGTTTAATTGGATTGTTTGAACTCTAAGTGTATTATTAATGCTACATAAATGCTGGTTGTGCTTAGGTAATTATTTTATTTTTATTTTTTTATTTATTTATTATTAATCATAGCACAACAAGATAATAATCTTATAAATGAAAGTGCTATGGGAGTACATCAAAGAGGAAAAAGTAATAACAAATCGTTGATTATAAGAGTAATGAATTGTTTGAAGTACAGTATAAATAAAAATGAATAAGAATAAGAACATGATTTAACCTCAGGAAATAACAATCGATACAAAAAAATTAGGATAAGAAAATGAGTATATGTAAAAAACTAAATTAGGAAAGATACAAATATAAAGAAAAATACAAACATAGAAATATATACATATAATGAGATACAATGAAACTTAAATAATAAATTAGAAAAATGAAAATAATTAATCACTAATAAAAATGAAGAGTAAAAATGTATAAAACAATCAAAATATATTACAAACTACTTAAACAGAATGTATAGCTCCTTTTTGAACTTAGTTGCATTGCCTATGTTCTGAATATAATTAGGTAGTGCTTTTCAAAGACTGATGGTGTGTATAAAGAACTGTCGTGTCGACAAAAGAGTCCTATGCCTTAATTGGATAATTTTCCTACCACGGTTGGATCTAGCAAATCTAATCCTGCTAAATAAGTATACTGGCTGTTTCAAAGTAATAATCTTATGGAGGAGAATTAGGCACTTAATATTCAATAGATTATGAAAATGAATACCACATATCTGGTAAGAAAATTGTGATATATAGTCCCGACATCCCTTAATAAATACATATCCGGCTATGTTATTATAAGCCAAGTTGAGTTTCCGCCTATCATCCGTATCACAGTTTGCGAAAATTTCCGATCCGTATAAAAGAACAGGAATCAAAAACGTTTTTGCCAGTTGCAGGCGTATAGCAAAAGGAGTCCAATCTATAACAGCCCATAAGTTCCTAAGCATACCGTAAACTTTACCAACGATGACATTAATGTGGCTAGACCACGTTAGCCGACCATTAAAGATAACACCCAGATTAGATGCCGATTCAACAAAATCAATTTTAATTCCCCCTGATAATAATATCCGGCACATCAAACGCTCTCTTAGACCTGGAGAGCAATAAACATTTAGATTTAGAGGAATTTATACAAAGTCCATTAGCACTAGCCCAGTTGTCAATTTTCCTTAAATCATCGTTGATCGTATCTACACATAGTCGGATATTATCAATACAAGCGCACCTGTGAAGCTGAACGTCATCAGCGTACATATGTACGCTACAATTATCCAAAACATCAGGTAGGTCGTTAATGTATATACAGAACAAAAGGGACCCTAAAATTGATCCCTGAGGAATACCTCTTCCAACGTGTACCGCATTCGAGATGTTGCCGTTTAGGTAAACTCGTTGTGATCTGTTAATGAGATAGGAACGTATAAGGCTACAAGCTGAATTAGAAAAATGAAAGAGGGTCTGTAGCTTCCTCAATAATATTCTGTGATCAACTGTATCAAAAGCCTTAGTGTGATCCAAAAGAACCAAAAACGCTATGTAATGTTCATCCAGTTTCAACCTAAGGTCATCAACTACCTTGACTAAAGCAGTAGTGCAGCTCCTAGCTTTCATAAATCCCGACTGCTTATCAGATAAAAAATTATTACTCGTGAGATAATCGTTCATTTGTCTAGCTATGAGGTTTTCCATAACTTTGGACAGGAACGGAAGAATGGCAATTGGCCTGAATTCATTGTTAGATTTAGGAATTGGGATGATTTTCGACTGTTTTGCAGGATTGATGGTAAAGATTTTAAAAAGTTTTTAGGTTTTTAAAAGAGCTCAATTGAAGAGCTCTGTTCTCTTTATTCTATTCAATCCAATTGATCTCGATATGGGAATTATTTCCTCTTTTATACAGTTTTTTAGCTGATCCGACAATTTCGAATCAACTCCCTTAATTCTATATAGTTCTATACTTATTACATATGTTTGCTTAAATGTTCTAGTGACCTATATTCTATCAATTAATAATACATGTGTTTGTGTGTATGCAACACGATCCAAGCCTTCAACCCAACACCAGTAATGCAAACAAAGCATAATTCCCACGCTAGCCAGCGGAGAATACACAACAACAACAACATGCACATAATGCATTGACGACTTGAGCACGCGTCAAAAGCAGCGAGAGTCAATGTCCAGAATTATGTTAATGACACACTCGCTTATGTTATTTGATATTCATTTGTTTATACATGTTGTGCTGTTAATGATCATTAGCTTATACAGAACATTGTGTTGGCATAAACGGCAGTGGGGTCGTGCTACACCTCCCTTTTTCGGAAGAATGTTCATATAACCTGAGGGTTCTATGGACATTCTTTTACAATAATAAAAATTAATTCTTAAACTAAATTTATTACTATCTTTAAATTTCTTAATTAAAATTTTTTCGAGCGTACCATGCTCCTTACTTATAAATATACATATATATTTTTTATTATTATTATTATTATTTCTTGAGCGCACTCAGTTATTTAGTTAGATATTTTTATTGTATAGCTTAAGTCTATTCTTATGTACTATTTGTTCCTTATTAGTTATCTTATCTACTATGGTTACATTATTTTTTAAATCTAATTTCTTAATTTTATACGGACCTTTATAAGATTGTTCTAGTTTATGTCCATTGTCATTTTTGAGTAAAACTAAGTCACCTATTTTAAAATTGTAGTCTAATATATCCTTATCGTAATTGATTTTCTGCTTAATTTTATTTACATCTAATAATTGTTTTGCTCTCTTAAGTGCTATTTCTAACCTAAATTTTGCCTCTTTGGCATAGTTATCCACATTGTATAGTGGTGCAACTCTATCTATTTCACCAAAATCTTTAAAACTATTTGGTATTTTACTGAAAATCAACTCAAAAGGACAGTAATTGTGCACAGTTGATGGTGTTGTATTAAAACAATATGTAAAATACTTAAGCCATTCATCCCAGTCGTCTTTATCTACTGATATATATGAGCGTACGTATTCATTAAAAGTTCTATGACTTCTTTCTATCGTACCTAAAGTCTGGTGATGATGTGCTGTTGATGTTAGCTTTTCAATCTTGAATAAGTTGCAAAGTTCAGTCAGTATAGAATTTTTGTATTCTGTACCCATGTCCGAAATGAACGTCTTCATCGGACCATAGGTAAGTACAAAGTTCTCAAATATCGCTTTTGCGACAGTTTTGCCGATTTATTTGGTATTGGTATCGTTACTAAATATTTTGTTAGGTCACATACTAGCGTGACTGCGTATTCATTTCCATGAAGTGATTTTGGAAATGGTCCAATTGTGTCCACATAAACCGTATCAAATGGTTTATTGGGTGTCTCTGTGATAATCATTGGACATTTAATGTGTTTATTTGTTTTTGCTAATTGACATTTGTGACATGCTTTAACGTATTTAGCTATGTCTTTTGTCATATTTTTCCAGTAGTAATATCTTTTTATCTTTTCAGCGGTTCTGTATATCCCGCAATGACCTCCTTCAATGGGATCATCATGATATTTCAGCATAATATCAAGAATTGTTTTGGCATTCTTCTTTTCAATTACAGTTACTTTGTTCAATAGCGCTATTCCAATCTTCTTCAATATTTTATTGCCCGTATCTTTAAAATCATTTATTGAGATAAAGTCGAAAATCTTCTCACTAGGTGCTACTTGTAATTTATTGATATTTAGTTTACCGGCCACTTTTTCAAGCCTAGAGAAAAATTGTCCTAAGTCAAATCTCTCTGAAGTAAACGTATCATTTATTTTTATGCTAGCTAATATTGATTTTCCTTTCTTTATGTAGCATTTGTTAAGAAAAATCTTTAATTTATAAAACTTTCTGACGTCACTATTCTTAATTGGTATATAAATTTTGGGCTTCTCTATTTTATCTTTTTTATGCTGATTATTTATTGCACTACTGGTTTTTGGTTTAGTCATCGATCTTGTCGAGACTCTTAATACGCACGATACCTTTTTATTTATGTTTTTAAAGTCATCAATTGTAATTCGCGATAATGCATCCGCGACATAGTTATCCTTTCCAGTGCCTTATTTGTCATACATTTTTATTTTTGTTATTTATTTCTCTAAAATCGTTAATTGTTTCTGTCCAAAGTCTAATACAGCGTCTTGTCACTATTTACGAATTTAGTGACTGCTTTGTTCTATATTTTTTTTTCTTTTTTTTTAACATGGCTAATTCTTTTTTATAATCACATACAAATTGAAAACAATTTCTACTTCAAAGTATAGTGGCTAGATTTATATAAAAAATTAGGCTGGGTGACGTTGGTATTGGCTCCATCAAATTCTTAAATTCTTTGTTTGTTCTTTATGAACATGAAAGTGGACATGCTGGAGATGTTGTATTCTATGGCAACATCCTCGCAGTCATCAATATCAACCCTGATAAAGACAACTCTGTCAGCATAGTCACTGGAGAGTTCCTCCAACCTGGGGACCATAACTTTGCAAGGGCCACACCAGGTGGTACAGAAATTGACCACAACCAACTTATCACCAGCATTTTCCAATTGCTGATTGAAATCGGACTTGTTCCTGTCAGTATAAACCATTTTGTTGTGATTAAACAAATTTTTACTGTGACTACACGCTTTAACCTCTACTTTAGTAATGCTCTGGCTTGATTAACTATCTAAAATTCTGGTCTGTTAAAGTTCTATATATCTTTAATGTTTTATTATTCTTTCTTTTCATAATATTTTTCATAAGACATAAGCAAAGCTATTATCTATTTCCCTACCATAAAGGTCCATAATTCTTAAAATATCTTACATTTTAATAACAAAATTGTTTTATTATAATTTTTTCTTTTTTTTTATAATAACAATAAAATTTTTAGTTTTCTAATAAAACCATAAGACAATTACAACTAATTTATTTAAAAAAAAATTCGTACATAATTAATTCTTATTTTTTTTTATAACATATAATTAAAATATTTTTATTTAAAAAAAAATCTTGCCAAGAGCGGTTAACGCTTTCCGGCCTGTGAGGCGGCTGAACGCCCCACTTTTTGTAAGCTAAACTATTTTGATTTTGATTTTTTTTACCCTTGTTTTAGTTGTTTAATTGTTTTGAGGATTTGTTGGCGTTGGCATTTGCTGTTGCGATGCCGAAGACATGTTGGAGTGAGCTGGCGGCGACAATGATGGTAATTCATATTGTTGGCATAATTAATGTTATTGCCATAACGTCTTCCTTCTATACTCCTCTTATGGTGATTGGCCTAGGTCCTTCGGCCATGGGAGTAGTTCACTGTCTTTAGGCCAGACAGTATCTTCCTTCTCGCTACTGGCGGACCGTTTTGGCTGATCCGCCAGGACAAATTTCTCTTCCTGGGTGCAAAGATATTTTATGCACTTCCAAAAAAATATTTTGGTGCAATTTGTATTGCACTCCTTTTTCTTTGCCTCAAATCTTGTGTGCGTTTTAATTTTACAGCACTCCAAGATTATGGCAGGATCGCCATGTAGGATTGATGGTAAAGATTTTAAAAAGTTTTTAGGTTTTTAAAAGAGCTCAATTGAAGAGCTCTGTTCTCTTTATTCTATTCAATCCAATTGATCTCGATATGGGAATTATTTCCTCTTTTATACAGTTTTTTAGCTGATCCGACAATTTCGAATCAACTCCCTTAATTCTATATAGTTCTATACTTATTACATATGTTTGCTTAAATGTTCTAGTGACCTATATTCTATCAATTAATAATACATGTGTTTGTGTGTATGCAACACGATCCAAGCCTTCAACCCAACACCAGTAATGCAAACAAAGCATAATTCCCACGCTAGCCAGCGGAGAATACACAACAACAACAACATGCACATAATGCATTGACGACTTGAGCACGCGTCAAAAGCAGCGAGAGTCAATGTCCAGAATTATGTTAATGACACACTCGCTTATGTTATTTGATATTCATTTGTTTATACATGTTGTGCTGTTAATGATCATTAGCTTATACAGAACATTGTGTTGGCATAAACGGCAGTGGGGTCGTGCTACAGTTTCCATTCATCAGGGAAAGAGGACATAGTTAAGACTGAATTGAATACATGAGTAAAAAAGGTAAAAGTCTAGGTGACAAAGCTTTTAAAAACAGAGGATCTAAGTCATCAGAACCAATCGCATTCGATTTCACAGAAGGTAAGCATTCCAAAACCTCGAGCTGACTAACACAACGAAAACTAAAGGATTTTTCTAGAGGAACAAAATAAAGGTCATCATATATGTTACTGTCAGGGGTAGGAACATTAATATTAACACATTTGTTATTGAGACCGTTTACATCGACATCAGGAGAAGTATTATAGCATTTTTGTCCAATACCAATATCGCGGATTACCTTTCATTTAGCTCTGTTATCTAATGCGGAAGCGAACTTCCTGCCGTAAAACAATGTTTTTGCAATTTTAATGTGTTTGGTAACCTCACTACGAGCGACTTTATGAACGGCTTTCAGATCATCCGTTCTGAACCTCTTCCATCGCCGATAGGCAATGTCGCGCTTATCAATTAATGCTTTAATTTCAGCATTAAACCACGGTTGGTGTTTGGCTTTAACAAGTTTTGTTTTGACAGGAACACAACTGTCATATAGCAGACGCACATTTTCCTGAATTAGTGCTGCCTGGTCATTTACATTACCCAGTGAGTAGATTTGATCCCAACAGATATCATCAACACTTCTGTTCAAAACTGTAAAATCGATACTTTTAAAATCACGGTATATAATATACCTGTCCTCATGACTCGTAGACAGATTATAAGTTAAGAAGAGAAGATCATGATTGGAAAAGCAAGAGGCTGAAATATTAACAAATACTAGATCGATTAGACTACTGGAAGAAGAATGGAAGTGAGTTGGCAAGGACACGTTCACAGGATTAAGATGGAGAGACAACATTGAATCAGATAGCGCATTATCTAGTAAGAGATTATTATTAAAGTCACCAATAATAATAATGTCATCATATTGAATAGAAATTTCCTCAAGAATAGAAATAAATGGATCAAAGTTTATATTAGAATTCGGTCTATAGACACTACCTAATAAAACCTTCTTCTTATTGGTGGAGGAAATATCAAGAACTAAATATTCTATTTGACTACCAATTTCCGTTAATAATTTTACCTTGCACGGAATACCGTTTCGAACATAAATTGCAACTCCGCCACCTTTTGCCCTGGTTGCCGTATTGTTAACTAAGATCTTCCTGTCTGACCGGAAAAGCCTAAAGCCCTGTAGATTGTACACCGAATCCTGAACTTCCAGAGGAAACCAAGTTTCGGAAACGCAAATAATGTCGATTCCTGCTGCCACAAATAAATGTCTAAATTCATCAATTTTATTGTTCAGACTCTGTGCATTTATATGAACAATGGTGAGACCAGTTCTCTGTTTAGCCAAAACTCTAATCATGTTGTACACACAGTCTCTGGAATAAGGACTTTTAGAGTTCATCAGATTGTACGTCAGTTGTGGCAATGCAATCGAAAGCTAAGTAAATTGCTATAATTATGATAACTAAGCGCATAATAAAAAAGGAGTTATACATACAGATAAGGAAGGAAATAAAAATTAAATTAAAATTGAACATTAAATTAAAGTTGCACATCATCAACTTTATCATTATCAGAAAACTAGTAGAATAGTTAACAATCAAGCCCAGGAATTAACTGGTTCAGGATATTTATGTCTTCAATTAGAATTGTGTCTTCGTTACCTTGTTTCCTGATATATACGCAACCCCTCATAGTAAATGCAGAAGACAGAAGTTTTTTCTTTTTTAGACGAATTGCAGCACGAAGGATTTTAAAGTTGGTTTGAGTCAGGTTCTCGTTTACGAAGAATTTTACATCCGAGTTGTAACCAATGTTCCTTAGCCGGAAAGTAAAACCCTTGTGCTGTTTTCGAAAGATAGCCAACGATTTTAAAAAGAAATTTTTATCGTACGCAGGCCAAAGTTTGACTATTACAACGGCATCTTTCGAGGTCTCGTTGTGTTTATTATTATGGTTCCTCAAGCGGTATATAGATTTTAAGTTAGGTACAGGTGTGTGTGTGTTATAAATTTTTTTAAAACCTCCGGTAGATTTTCTTCTTCAGAGAACGGAATTTCATTTATCCTGAGTTCAGTAGAAACAGGATAGTTCTCTTGTTGCCGCAATTTTGTTTTTAGATTCTTTATTTCCACTCGCATACTCTCAATTTCCGCCGATCCATTTTCAAGAATTGTTACCCTCTCACTTATCTCATGCAGTTTGTTATCGAGGATATTGTATTTTTCGCGCAGATCCTTTAGGAGGTCTTCTTTAAATTCTCTAAATTTCTGGTCAATAGTGTTCAGGATCTGTTCGGCGAATTTGTCAAACCTTTTGTCCACACAATTTAGTAGTTTAAAAGGCGAGTCAATTAATGATGGTCGTAAAGAACTTTGCTGAATGTCCGCTATACGTTTATTGACTGGTGTGTTTTGCAATCCATCCGAGGTTGATGGTATAAATTCCGAGTTTTCGATAATAGGCATGTTTGTTGGGTTTTTGTTGGTTAGTGTCTTAGATTTAGATTTGCGTACGTTGCTTTTATTTATTTTCTTGTCCTTCCTTAGGTTATACATTAAAAATAGTAAGTGAAATCAGAATTCTTAAATTTAACTGTGGATATTTGTAATAAATTTGGCAGCAGGTATTAAACCAGTAATTAGTGTAAAAACAATCAGGTGGTTATTCGAAATTTGTTTACTTTTGTTTTTGTTTTATTTTGTAAAGGATTATGTTACTATGTAGTTGGTATAAAGAAAAAAACACTGACACTGTTTATTAAAGATACTGTGTAAGTTGCCTGTTTGTTGTTGCTCGATTGCTGATATTTTCAATTTTGTGGATGAGTCACCAAAAAATAAGAAAAAGATTTTCCGTTGGATAAGAAATTAGTTATTGTAAATTTTCAAATATTTCACTGAGTTTTATTCTGCTGCTATGCGTTCTTTAAAATTTGTTATTCACAATTTTGTGGATGAGTCACCAAAAAATAAGAACAAGATAGTCCGTTATATGAGGAATTAGTTTTTGTAAATTTTAAATATTTCACTAAAAATTGTATTCTGTTGCTATGCGTTGTTTTATTTCGATAAATTACAAATTGTTATTGTACGCTGTAGAATTATTTTATTTGTTATTATTTGTTGTAAGAAATTTAAACATAGATTTTAATTTTATGATAGTTTGTTTAGTGGATATTTAAATTACAAAAACACATAGATTCTGGCACTTCACAAAATTTTCTTTCCTTGATTTAGAATGATGGCAAAGTTTAAAGAAAATATGGGCATCGATTACACTTTGTCAGGAGCTCAGACAAAAACACGTCTATTCACTTCAAGCATATATTTATTTTTTTTTTAATTATGATTTAAAATGTACTACTCTTAAAGTAAGAGGTGCCGATGCTGTTCCAGACCCATTAAAATCATTCCAATGGAATTGCCCCAGTTGTAAAAAGACTATTTTAGATTTATATAAATTTTTTAAAAGTTACCGAGAAGAATTTGATCAAATTAGTAGTAACTCCTTAACACTTCAAGCCAAATTTGGTGAATTATTTACAAATTTCAGAAACTTGGATGATTTCGTCAATCGTGAGACTCTTATCTCCGAAAAATAAAAAAGAACTGATAAATCTCCTTCGAAGTCTTCTAATTCATCGGCACCTCTAACACCAAACGTTCAATATCATCCGTTCCAATAAAAATTAGTGCACAAACGCTAGAAATTCATGTTAATGACCAAATTTCTACCAACGCAACAATGAATAAATTAGTTACATATTTATAATCCATTGTGAGCTATACCTCCCAGGAAAAATATATTTATTTATTTATATATCTACCTTCTGTTATCAAAAATTCAAACACATTAATGTATGCAGACGATGTTAAGATATTTTTATCATTTAATAACATTGAAGACCAAGTACTTTTACAAGAGGATATTAACTACTTAACATCTTGGTGTAATACTAATTTAATGGAGCTGAATGTTAAAAAAACGTAAATATATGTACTTCACTAGATCATCTCCAACCAATGAATTTTATACAATGAATGGTTATGCTCGTGAACTAGCTAATTCCTTTAACGATTTAGGGATAATCTTCGACTGTAAATTATACTTTAGAAATCATATTACATCAACTGTTAGCAAAGCTACATGTACCCTGGGATTTATCAAACGGTGGGCTAGAGTTTTCTGACCCTTATGTTACCAAACAATTGTTTACCACACTGGTTCGCCCAATTCTTGAATATGGATCTGTAATATGGGATCCTCAATACGCTGTACTCTCTGACAAAATCGAATCAGTTCAAATACAGTTCTTATTATTTTGTCTTCGTGGTTTAGGAAGTGGATGGGATCCTAATGAAATGTTACCATCTTATGAAAATCGTCTATTAAATTACCATCTTTAAAAAGCCGTCGTAAAATGCTAAATGCTGTCCTTCTCTTGAAACTGATTAATGGTGTTATCAACTCTCAATTTTTTCCGGAAAAACTTTATATAAGAGTACCTGTTCGTCCAACAAGATACTATAATTTCATAAATATAAAATATTACACAACTAACTATGCGAACTTCGATCCATTTCGTAGAATCTGCAATGATTTTAATAATCTGTACCTTCATATAGATTTTAATAAAAATTTGGAATCTATTAGAAAAGATATAATTTTACAATTAAATTTACTTAATTAATAAATTCAATGTTATTTTCTTTTTCAAATGATTTTTTTGTATTGAAATTATTATATATTGAAATATAAAATGTAATTAGTCTGTAAGGATGTTTCCATAGACTTAAAATAAATAAATAAAATAAAAAAAATAAAAAATTTCTTAGCAAGTGATACTGCTGTAGATGATGTTGATTACTATATAAAATCCAAAGTCAGTGTTAATGCAGATATTCTGGTATGCAAATATCAATTTTTTCAACCTAAATCCATCGTATTTTTTAAAATTACTGCCTCTGCTGACATTTTTCCTAAACTTCTAGATCTTAAATTTTGTTTTTTTTTTCAGAGAATTTGATTACAAAGTAAGACCGAGAGCTTCTAATATTGGAGTTCTTCCTCAACGTGAATCTAATATCACTCCTAATTCATCGTCTTCATACCGCTACAATATTGCATACCTATCGAATGGAAGCGTAATTGATTCCAAAGATAACACATTTGACATGGTTCGTATTCTAAGTAGTCAGAAATCGAGTTTGAATATATGTCATATAAATGTCCAAAGCTTAAATAATAATACGGATTCGCTACACATTTGAAAAATCTGGAGTGGATATAGTATGCGTGTCTGAGACGTGGTTCGATCCGGACGTTCTAGACTGCGTTGTTAAACTTGAAAATTGCAATAATTTTTGCTGCGACAGAAATTCATACGTAGGTGTAACATTGTACAATGTTCGTCCAAAAATATTATTGGTGAAACCCTACTGAGGAAATGGAATATATCTTCGTGGAAATTTTATCATCGGATAGTACATTACTTATAGGCTACATTTACAGACCACACGATCTATAATAAGGGACATAATATTATTAACCTTAGGGCCATTATTATAACTTATCGTTAACCAAAGGGAGGATTTTAACGGGTAGATAAATTGTTTTTCATTATTATAAGTGGACAATAAGGTGGAAGAGAGCGTTAAGTTAAAGGGAAGATCATCCTGCCTGTAACTTTTAAAGTTAAGTTTATGGTAAAACTTGTCATATTATATATTATTTTCAATATGACAACTTCAAATATAAACAAAATGAGCAAATGCAACAAAAACAAAAGCCCGCCGTTCCCACTGCGTTTAAAAACTTGTTTAAATTGAAAAAGTTAAATTTACCTAAACCTACCTTTAACTAATCCCAACTTTAACGGCAAATTATAACAATGGACCTTAGAAACATCAACTCTGAAATATGATGATATTGTTATATGCGGCGATTTTAATTTAAACTTGCTTGTCGAGTCAAACTTGGTTACCGCTATGAAAACATTTGATCTCTATGCAATTAACACAACAATTCCTACCCACTATACTACAACCAGAATATCCTGAATTGATATTATATTCACAAGTAATGTACAAGGGTCAATTCGACCTCCGGGTGCTGTACTTGTCTTTATTGACAAGTACACGTCCTCTAACCTACAAGTAAAATGCAAAACTTTGTATTGTATGATCAACTAACTGCACCTTTTTTGCTAAGATTGTTCTGCTGCTTGATTTTAAATTTCACCGAGCTGAAAATTCTGTTTTCTTTAACGATTTTAACAACGTAAATTATTATAATAAATAACTCTATTTATTATACTTTATCCGCTGAGAATCGACTTAACTTTTTAAAGGAAAATATTGAATATTTGTTCAATATATTAGTACCAAGGAAAAATTTCATTCTTAGATGCAAAGAAATGCCATGGTTTGACGTTAGAAGTGCTATTAGAAGGATAGATTTGATCTTTAATCGCTGGAAAAGGTTTAAAACGGCTGAACTGTTCGAAAAATATCGCGCTACTAGATATTTCGAACGAACGAACTGCAGAAATGGAAAAATTATTAATAAATTTGATTTTTTGAACAGGACGATAAAACAAAAGACAAAATGTTGTTAAATGCACAAAAAAGAAGGCATTTAAGGAAGAAAAAAGAAACTTATTGTTAAAACTCTCATTCTCTCTCACTCATTCAATGCATCAGCCATTTTTATGATTAGTGTTTTGTGTTTATTTGCGAATAATATGATTTAATGTTGCATTTACGAACAGGCCCAACTATTCAAAATCGGTCTGTCCTGTATTCTGGTCCATGTCAGTTAAATCAAATGCTGTTGGCACGGACAACATCCATCAAAAATTTGTAAAATTAATATTACCAACAATCCTGCCGCATATTACATTTGTATTCAAAACTATACTAAAGCAAAGCAGCTTCCCTCAGAATTGGTAATATGCAAAGGTAATACTCATTCTAGAGGCGTCCAACAATCGATAGTGCTACTATCGAAAGTTTTTGATAGTTCATAAATATAGGTTAGGTTAGGTTAGAGGACGTGTACTTGTCAATTAAGACAAGTACAGTACCCGGAGGTCGAATTGACCCATTGTACAACGTCCTAGTTTCTCACACCTCTTATGTTGTGTGTGTTAATTTTATACATGAGTGGTGGGACCTACAGTTTAAAGTCGACTCCGAACGACAGATTTTTATTTATTGAGAAACTTTTCATGGCAATTTTTATTTACTCTCAGAGCTTTTGCCAGAAATCTACTGAGAGGAAGTCGCCGAAAAAATACTTTTTGTATTTTGTCTTTGATGCCTGGCCTGGGGCTCGAACCCAGGCCTTTGCGTCTAATAAGCCAACACACTACCTACTAGACTACGGCGACTTCAAAAAAATAAATATATATCGAATCTAAACTATCAGTTCTTACACAAAATATAGATATATCGGCAATACTATCGTAACACTATCGGAGTAAGAAGTATATCTATGACATTTTCTTTTAATTTTGTACGCCTATCCGAAACTATTTGACCAGCTTTACTAAACATTCTTTCCGACTCAGTCGAGGTAGGTAGTTTGCATCTCTTTCATATCACTTGAACGTGTCTGGAAATAAAATAATTGTTTTAAGTTATAAATAAATACATCTAAGTAGCACATACCTTCCAGTACTCGAATGGGTCATTTCATTGGGCTTTTCAGCATACTCTCGCAGAAATATAATTGCATCCGCCCTGTTAGACACGACTTTGGATAACAGTTTCTCGGTCATAAAGTGGAAAATTGCTGGTATTTCTCTGTATTTCCTGTTAATGCAATTTTTCTTTTTACCTGAACCAGCTCATTTTCAAGCTTTATATACCCTTGCGTTGCATTTTCAGCAGATCGAAAGCCTTCTTTTTTGAACCTAGGATCCAGTAAAGTTGTTAATCTTGTGACACTTGTAGATTCATAAACAAAAAGTCTTCGTTGGATTTGTTCGACTAAAAAGATGCTCGTTTCTACTCCTAGCGCAGTTTTCAATTGTGGTTTCAGATTCATCATAGAATAATACAACCCTAGCGCGATGGGAATTATCTGTGATATTGTTACGTACAGATTACCCTATATAATTTTCGTATTTTTGTCGAATGGCTCCAACAACAAACGTATATCTTGAAGTTGCTCTATTTCTTCAGCCGTTAGAATTTCCGGTGACTTAGGGGTACTTAATAGTACTGAAAAGATGGCATCTTTGGTAAGCAAAATTCGTTCCACCATTGCAAAAGAACTGTTCCACCTAGTTGACACATATGACGCATATTTAGCATTTAAAGAAAGCAAATTATTAGAAATGTTTGTAGCTTACCAGTTAATGTTCACTTCACTCTCCATTTTATAATAATACTGTGGGAATCACCAGTTTATAAATACAAACAAAAAATTAGAGGCGGAACATTTACTATCGATAGTAACGAAAAATACAAACTATCGATAGTGCCATCGATATTTTGACACCCCTAAACCATTCGAAAGTCAAATAAAGCCCACTTCACACGGTAATACTTTACGTACGTAAAGTCTAATGAAAACGTAAAATGAAATTCCATCCGTATGACAAAAAAGAGAATAAAAGTCGTATGATTTATATTTTTTGCGTTTACATGATCGGTATAAGACAATAACAAAGTAAAATGAAAACAGCTGTTACACTTTTTTTCTATGTGTTTACATAAAAATACATCCCTGATCTAATGCGACTTGCTTGTTTTTTGAATCAAAAAACATGCAATGAAGAGAGCCATACGACTGGTAAACTTTTCATCCGTATTTTCTCTCAATGTGTGATGGTTTCATTACATAATACGTTTAGACCACCGTATAAACAGTATCGAAACCATTGACTTATGACAAACGCTCATAGCAGCAAATTACTAGCCAATTTAGAGGGTGAAAAAAAATGTTATAATGTTTTACGAATCAAATGTGTTAGAAGCAACAGATATACAGAGTGAAAACTGGCGGATAAAGTAGAAAAACTAAATGCAAATAAACATTTATTTTGTGTTAAAAAAGGGAAAATTTTGAATATTATTTAATTTCTTCAATGAAAAGTTTAAAGATTCTTAAATATTTAAATATTAATCGAAATGTGTGTGATTTTCGGTCACAATGAATATAATTTCTTGTGCAAGAGATTATTAAGAAGCTAAATATTACAAGATGAAAATAAGACGTACTGTTCATAAAAAATGTTTCTTGCTAAAAGTTGCCAATATTTTTTAATTTCTTAAAAGAAAAAGTTAAAAATTGTTATTGCTAGTAGTTGTTTTTATTATTTATTAATAGTTTTACACAAAAATTACATTTTTTATTAACTCTCGCCAATATAAAAAACCCACCCCAAAACCTAAAAAAAACATAAATAAACAAAACAGACAGACAATCAGAAAGGGACAGAAATACTTTTTGGTAATATTTGCTGTCCCTTTCATAATTCGCTGGTAAACGTCAAAATTGCGTTTCGATACTGTTTATACGGTGGTTTAGACGATCACATTCGTACTCTTCTACACAACATTTTGACAGATATTACTTGTGGGACCGTGTAAAGTAGGCTTAACGAATATTGACCAATTGCGATACTGCCGTACTTATCCAAAGTTTTTGAAAGATTATTAAATAACAAAATATCTTCATATGTTGAGGATAACAATCTAATTACTTACAGTAGGACCTTGATTATCCGTGAATCGATTATTGGCAACATCAATTATCCGGGATGGAAAAAGAAAATTTTTTGCATCGACTTAATTTTATTTTGAATCTACTTAAATTTTTCTGCATCGTTTAACCGTGATTACCTCTATTATCCGTGATTATAAGCAAAAATTTGTTTCTATTATTTTGGACAAACAAGCGAAAAAGGGGAATTCCCTCTTTAGTATACTATGAGTCAGAAGCATACATGTTTAGTTTAATTTAGAAATTTGAGAAGTTCGGTTTTTTTATATTTTTGAAACATGTATGTATATAAAATCCTTGAATTATTTAGTTTTTATATAAATATGTACATATTCATTTATTAATTAATAAAAATATCTATTAAAAAACTAGCCAAAATTGGTACTCAATTAACCGGGAAAATCGATTATCCGGAATGCTTCCGGCCCCGACCATCACGGATAATCAAGGTCCTACTGTATAAGCAATCTCGCTTTCATAAAAAACATAGCTGCACAACTGCTATTATAGAAGTTACAGAAGAAATAAGACAAAATATTGATGAAAGCAATGTGGCATTTCTCGTTCTACTAGATCATTCCAAAGCATTTGATATCGTTGACCATGAAATTCTTTGCTAGCACGTCATTAAAACTTATAAGGTTATATTTGTTTAACCGCTTCCAGTCAGTATTTTATAATGATAAATACTCCAACTTTTTAACTGTCTCTAGAGGTGTTCCCCAAGGAACAGTATGCTGACGATGTGCAAGTTTATGTTGGATGTGACAAATGCAATCGTCTAAAATTAATGACGACCTTAAAAGAATTCAGATCTGGGTTGAATTTTCTCTGCGAACTCTTTGGAAATCGCAATACCTTACCCCATTAAACATAAGACAGCTGACTGATAAATCTTACCTTCTACCAATATTACTATATGGATGTTGTGATGCTTCTAACACTGCAAAGATCATTTACACTGCAAAGATCATTTACAATCACACTCCACCTTTCAAATAATCTTTTGCATATAAGGCATCGATCCCTGACATCTTTATGTAAACACTATTAACCTTTGGAAATTGCTACGCCGAAATATTCAATTTATAGGCAATGCAATATAATTTCATAAAGCTTGTTATCTAATTCCTCATAAATGTTAGCATGTTATTAATCGTTCACATTTTACTTTGTTTATTTCATTATTGTTGTATATAGTATTTGTAAGTTTCTATATATTTGTTAACAATACGTTAATCCTACATTCTGATTATAAGACATTTAGTTTTGTTGTGTAGGATATTAAATAAATAAATAAAAATAAATGAGTATACATAGTTATTATTAAGATTATTATTATACAATTGTCTAATTTATGCCTATGCCTTATCGGTACTGTTAAATAGGATAATATCCTGATGTACTGTGTTTACGTTTAAATAAATCTACATCTGTCTGTACATCTTTCCGAGCCAAAAATCATATATTCTGACTCACCTCAATTCACTTGCGTAAAATAGTTAAGCATGGTTATAGTAGTATTATGCAACATATTAACAAATTCAACCAAAGTGCAAAAGAAATTGCAATTCGTAATACGGCTGCAAATCCAAAGATGTTATTTACATAACAATCTCCCCACAGGCTTAATACTCTTCCACAAGGTTCAGATATGACTCCAATAGACTATTTAGGAGATCATTTCGTAAAACCGTTGCTGAAAATTTTGCGTATAAGTGAGTTGCGGCAAACATTAACAGAGAATAATAAAAAACCTGGCAAATGCAACGCCAAATAAATTAGACGAAGTACATGGCCTTAAGGGATTTCCAACAAAATAATCGTTATAACATTTTAATACATGGGGCAGTTGAACTTCAAATTTTCTCGCTAGTCTTTTTCCTTATGTGTCTTTTGGGTTATTGAATTAATTAATAATTTAAAGTTGCATTATAAAAAAGAAATAAATTCATAAAATTGCTTACATAAATTAGCGTACCTATACTGTTATCACAAGTTAGTAATTTGGTACACTTTCCGTGAGCATGAAAAGCGGGGAAAAATGTTCTATTTGATCATAGTTGGCTGGATAAAATTAGAAAACTTCCAGAATACTCACTTCTATCATACTTTCAAACAATCTATTGAATTTAATTACCAATACTCCTCGAGTTTGCCCAGGGATTAATGTTTCCGATGAGTAAAAATGTTCATAGTTATGCTTTTGATTAAGCCTTTTCAAGCTAAAAATTTAATACCTATACTTACATACATATCGTTACCTTAATATAGAAAGGCACCAACTCATATTTTTGTCAAATCGAGTTATGTATTTTGCATATTTCATTATGTAATATTCTAATATATGAGTAATAAAAAAATTGATGCCGCCCGACTAAAAATAACATTTTCATTTTAGTAATTTTTTCAAAAAAAAAACCTTACCTCACTCATTATTAATTATTACTACTCGCTTAAATGATGTGACATATGTATACTGTTACGTAGAAGGCGTTGATTTATTTAATTTTTTAATAATATGCTCAAGGCGAATTGATTATAAGGCGACAGTGCCTCGGCAACAAATACAACAAGGCAAAAACAACATGCATTTTGTTTTTGTGAAGCTCCCGCACGTTTGTCAAAATCAGCTGTCATTTGTAAATAAAAATTTGTAATAAATATCAAAAAAAATATGCATTTGTTGCGAAGAAAATTAAATTTTAAGTAAAAAGACTAAATAATTCTTGAAAAATATAAAAAATTAAAAATTACGTATGTATATACAAACTAAAGCAAATAACTGTTGGAGATATGTACATATTTGCCTTTCAGTGGAGTAGTTTTGGCCGACAAGTAGATTCAGCCAAATATCACATGTACATTATTCCGGAATGTATACGGAATTTCATTCATGAATTTCAGACAAAGCTGAAACACATGTTGAATGGAAACAAATTCATCGTCACCATTTCACATACATTTTAGTGCCATGAATTTCACACTTTCAATGTAAAACAATTTTGCTTATGTTTTTAACAAATTCAAATATTTTGACGCTTCTGATGCGAAAATTATAGGGCTATAAGTACATATATATTTACAAATGTTAATTACATTTTAATTGGGTAGATTTGCTTACTCTGTCTGGGATTCTTGAGTTGTGTAAATTTTTTCCAACGTATTAGGAACAAAGGTCCCAAAGTTGATCATTTCTGTACCAACTGTTGTACAAAAGTCTGTGGACAGTATGTTCTGACATTCTAAAAAAGGCATAACATCTTCATCGCTTACCGTAGTTTCCGATACATGCTCATACCTGTTTAAAAAGTTTGAAAAATCACTTGACTGCTGATGTGAATATGGTTCAGCTATTATATTATATATTAATTTACCCAGAATTTTCATCATTTGGTTTCAAAGGTTGTATGGAAGGCACTGCATTGGGCATTAAATATAATTTACTAACTGTAGTAATTATATATTCTGGAAGAAAGTGGTCAATGCAAATATTAGAGTTTGCAAAAAATGCATTTGGCAGACCTCGCTCCACTTTATTCTCATCTGTTCATCTTTAGGAACTTTAAAAAAAAGTGCGCTCTCCCAATTCCTTCTTTTTTTTACAAATTGCACACCAACGCATTTTAGCCACAAATTTGTTACGAATTTGCACAAATTTTAATATTTTATAAGGGGTTTTCACTCTTGGTAGTAAAGTACCCTTGTAGGTTTGGTAAGTATGGTAGATATAGTATAAATACTACATTTACATCAACGCAACAACAAAATGCATTCACTTCAAATATACAACGCTCTGTTAAATTTAGCATGAAAAAAGGTCTAGTAAATAAGCTTGGTAAATATAAAACTAAACAGCTGATCGTCTATCCGCCAAAATAATAACAAAAAATATCAATAATCAGCTGTTTAAATAAGATTACCATGGTATATTTCTTATACCATGTGAGTTTACAATAAATGAAAAAAAGATGCTCGCGCTTTGTTGTCGAAAGTACGAGTAAATATACTAGAGTATTAAATATACAACAAAGAGTGAAAACCGCTATAGTTTTTTTAACTTTTCGCAATTTGCGCTGTTTAATTTCACCAATAATTATTTTTAAGTTTTGAAAATTTTTTCTGTAATTTGCGCTTTTTTATTTTTCGCAACGAATTTTAAATTCCATTAAATTTAATAACAGCTAAGAAATGTAAACAAATTTTGACAAATGTGTGGTTGCGGCGAAATACAGTGAAAAAGTCAGCTGTGCTTGTGCTGTCACCTTATTAGTTGCATCATGAATATGCTTTTACATTGCGCAGCTCATGGCATATTCATAGGAGGTAGCCGCAACTCTACAACAAGTATAAACAATGCAAAAACAACAGGCATTTTGTTTTTGTTAAAGAGCACTCAGTTTGTCAAAAAAATTAACCCTCAAACCTACATAGGAAATTAGTTAAAGCAATTAAAAAAACTAAATAAATTTTATATATTGAAAATTCTTACGATTTTTATGTCATGCTAAATTACACAATAGAGCAGCAACTGTAAACGTTATTTCTTATTTATTATTGTACCAATTAAAATTTGTACCTAATTTATATTTATTTTATGACTGAATTTTGAAATGGAATACTTATTTAAACTATTTTCTCTTGAATTATATAAAAACATATTTTCAACTGAAGATTGGCCCAATCTGTTTTAATCCCTATATCCCAATCTTCTGAAAGAGAATTTGTTTTAAAAATAACACACAAGTTATTTCAGTCATAGTTTAGGCACCTAGTTGGAGACATGGAATTCATTTTTTTTCTTTTTGTAATTCATCACATTCATCTAAACTATATATATAGTATAAATATAGTAAATCTAGGTTGTAGTTTAAAAGATATATGTTTAGTGTTAAAATCTCAAATACTGTCAATCATCTTGCAAAAATTTTAATATAATTGGCTTTTAAAATAGTAATCCTAAAGAATTTCTAGAGTGAATATCGTTAAGGATACATGCGGTACATATGAGGGTATGTCGTCAGCTGTTGAGTTAAGGCTACCTTCTATAAATATGCCATGGCGCAGCTCATTTTGTGCTGGTTTTTATGTCGAAAAATACAATTTTTAATTGAATTCCGCGACTTAGAAAAATTTAATTAATATTGTGAATATGGTCGAAATATCTGATCATTGTACTTTGAAAAGGAAGAATAAAGCAAATAAATCTGAGTGGCAGTGTAAGAAGACGCAGTGGCGCAGTTAGCATATGATTCGTTTGAGCCATTGTATTACAAAACAAATATATGTATGTTCATAAGTGGAGAATACGAACTACTTTCACAAAGGTTCAAGAAAAATATTGCAGACATTACTCAAAGGTGCTTACATTAAGAAAGAATTGCAATGAATAAAAAAATGGGAGCACTTACAATATCTATTCATTCCGTTTGCCATAAATTTTAAGACAATTTACCTCAGTCGTAATATAATATATTATCTTTATATTTCACTACATGATTTTTTATTTTTTCTATTGTTTTTAATTAAGTAAAGATTTTTAAAATGAAAGACATTATTAATATTGTTTTTTGTTAAGTTATAATAAAAAGCCCTAACTTGCAATTACATTAACTCACAAAACGCCTTATGTAAGACAATTTTATAAAAAATGTAAAATTTTAAAATATTACGGCATTAAATTCATAAAAAATTCATGACAATAAAACTATATGAAATAATAAAATTTTTAAAACAAATTCTCTTTCAAAAGATTGGAATGTAGGGATTAAAATAATTGGGTCAATCTTCTGAAGAGAATTTGTTATTATAATTACTCAATGTAATGATAATGGGGATTGAGAAAAGGAGAGAGAAAGAAAGAAATACTAAAAAATGTTTCTTAGTTATAGATTATATTTATTTTCTTTAAAATAGGGAATACAATTTTATTTAAGAATTTATGGTTGATAACCAATCAGTACAGAGTTGTGAAAAACAAGTGAATTTTCTGTACAAGTTTAATTCAAAGAAACTTCGGAATTTTCCAAAGGATAAATTGTATATATAAAAATGATAAAGATAAATTTGGAATTTGGAATGTTTAAGTGTTAGATAATGCTAAAATTCATTCAAAACAGTAATGCTTTCCCAGTAAATTTAATTCACAATAAAATTCAATAATAATAATAGTTTAAATAAGTAACTTCAATTCAAAACTCAATTTAATTCATTTTTAAAATTTAGGTTAAAAATTAGGTACAAATTCTTATTTGTACACTATAATTTGTATAAAGTTTTTTCCTTCTCCTGTAAAGTAAAGAAAACGTTAGTTAGGGCCTTTCTATATTAAGGTAACGATATACAGTACTCCATGCACGATCGACTCGTAAATGTAGTGAAACGTTTGTAAATACATTTTTGAAGACAACTCAAGGCAATTTGGATATAATATTATGATGGGCTTGGCAAGGTATGACCTTTTTAACGAGAAATAGTCGTATAACGACGCTGCAGGCATTTTTGAGTTTAAGCCCGTTGCATACGGTGCTGTGAGAATCAGTGCCATGGAGATCATGGTTAGGTTAAGATAGGATAGGATAGGAGATACATGCTTACACCATCGAAAGATGTATTCTTGCCAACTTGGACAAAAAGAACAGCTCATTTGAGGCTGCCAGGAAATTATAATGGAAAGCTGAATGAGCTAAGCAAGATCCCTAGTAACGTAAGAAATCGTGGTATAAGTACGCGGTCCAGCTTGCTAGGATGGTAGCTTCCACACCGCTGATGAGGCCAGAACCTTTCTGTGGAGAAGGAAGAAGTGTTTTGAAGGGTACGCTTAACGTAATACGAGGGAGGACACTATTCTCAAATCAAAAATTTGTTGGGTAATTAAAAACAGAAGTAATATGAACTGTACATCAGTCTACGTAACAATACTTACATTCTATTTTTTAACTTCCATTTTGTTACAAAAACCAAAGAAGACATTTGTGATAAATCTCTATAACATCGATGTTTCTTTGCGATGCATTCCCTATTGGTACTTTTTCAATCATCTCTAGTGAATGTTTATCATTCTTTATAAAAGATGTAATGGAACTACCGCTGCTGTATAAGATTATTATTGCCCTATTTTTTATTAATCCTACATATATTTAATATACATATTGGCGGTCAACATATTAAAAATGCTATTAAAATTTTTAAATGTGTTTCTTAACTCTCCTGTGACTGACGGCATTGATTTGGGCTTGGACCTTAGACGTTTGCGGTATCTGAGGAAGAAGAGTAAAACGCAACTTTGTAAAATTAAGAACTATGGTAGATGAATTCGAGAAATAAAACAGTGGTTAGTTTTCAATTAAATGCAATAACGCAACCGAATTATGTTTCAGATAATGAGAGATTTAATGCCGAAGAGTTAAGACTTGACGGTAAAAATTATGAAGGAGGTGCTACAAACAGTACTTCAGCTGGTCGATTTGATTTCACTACTCACTTTGAGTCTGGTAAAATTATGACATGAGACTTCTGTCAAAGTACTCTTCCTTAAAAAATTAATTTTTGGGTTTTTTTTCGAATTCGAATTTCCTCGAATCAAAATTTCAATCAATTTCGAAATTTTTTTTTAATATTTTTTTTTGTGACAAAATTTTGTGAAATGATAATTACTTCGTGCAAACTATTTTTCATTGATCATGAACTAAAAACATATTTCCTAATTGGATGAAAATTATAAAAATCGAGAATTTTTTAGAACAAAAGAAGGTGATTTTGCAAAAAAACACTTTTTAACTGAAATGAGAAAAAAAATATATATATACATATATACGTATATAGGTATATATATATATGTATATATACTATATATGTATATGTCCTCATCAGTGACCGTTTTCAGATACAATGTGATCAGGTAGTTTTTGCAAAAAAAAAAACAGATCGTAACAAAAAAACAACCTCAGCGTCTTTTGTATAACTTGTTGATACATATATCCTTCACTTTTAGCAATTTTTCAACATATATTTATTTCGCAAGGGCATCTGTTCTCACTTCTCAGCAAGATTTATAACTCAAAGCTATTAAAATTATTTTAGACTACCACGTATCTGGCATAACCTAATTGAATACAACGGAAGAAACTGTAGCGATTTTAGCGCAAAATAACGTTGCATATTATAAACGAAACACAATTAAAATATTTTATTTGCAAGTAATAATAGAGTCAATAATCGTTTGACAAAATTATTTTAAGTACTCGAGCATAGGCACATCAGCTTATTCAATAACCATTTGGCAGATGGAAAACAACAACATTGTTCTTTTTTTATCGTAAAAATTTGTATCGAAGCTTAAAATAGAAACCAATTCATGTGTTTAAATATAACTTCAAGAAACTAAAAAAGAACAGTTTGCTTGGCGGCATATCAAGTGAGGCTCCCTTGAATTTTTTTTACTGAGAAATACATGTAATCTGCCCTGTATCTTAATTTGTATATTTTGTGATATAAAGCCACTCTATTGGACATTTTTGGCATTATCTGGTATATTTCGCTATATTGACCTATATTTTTTGTTGGCTGATTTTTTGTTGGTGGACATTTACTTTACTCCAAGCGAGTATTATTGTAAAAATTTCAAGTTTAGTGCTATTTTGTTAATAAAAATTCTTATTTTATCGTTTTGCTAATAATTCTTATCCACATTCAAAATATTTCAAATCATTAGAAATTTTATCGGTAGATTTAGTGTTAACATAAATAAACTTACCTGGACGAAATGTTCTTTTAGTTCGTAAAATTGTGCATCTACTAGCTCCCACTTTCAACTAAGTTGCACTATTTTTTTTAAAGACCGAATTGTATTCATTGCTTTCACCGGTAGTAATGCTTTTAATAAGTTCGCATATCTTGACTAAATAACGTTATGTATCTTGATTAGATAACAGTTAGTTCAGTTCCATATTCCGATTCAATGTCGTCTTGAATTTGTATTATTTTGGTTTTTAAAATAATTTCTTCGAAAATTTTTAAATTATTATAATATATGAGTTCGTAGATTGCAAATATGTTTGTGTTGAGTTTTAAATCAATTCTTTATTGTTCGCACAATTCCGTGTGCCACCTTTCACGACTTGATTTAAACAACAAAAATTTGCTTTAATTGTTATTTTTCTTTACACTCTTACGCGTACACAATAACAATTGTTCAATAAATCTTTATAACAAAGATCTTCAAACAACAATTATTCTCTTCACACGCAACGTTTCTTCACACAAGACTGACTGAATTCTTTCTGATCCAGTTGCTTGCTTTGTCTTGCCTTTTATATCGCTGGGTATATACGGAATGCTGTCGAAGGAGAATGACTTAGCCTTCGCAAAATCTCTATAAATATAAACATGTTGTTTACGTTATTGTTGTTTGTGTGTTTTGTTTACGTCTGTCCTTGCAGTGTTGTTGTTGCTTCTTATTTACTTGTTTAACCCCATTTTTATACTGATGTTGTTGCTATATTTTTGTTTTTTCGTTTGATCATGTGAACAAGTCGTTTGTTTTTATAGCATTTGTTTATTATTTTAATGTTAAACGATAACATCATTTCAATTTCCGTAACACTACCGCCCACTTAGGCTTATTCGTCCCGAATAGGCTCATTATCTCTTCTCCCACATTTCGCTATGTATACGACCTTCATTTTGTTTCGAGGGCTGTTAGTTTTCTGTATCCTGTACACATCATTTAACCTTTTAATTATTTTATAAGGTCCTTCCCAGCTGGGTTGTAGCTTAGGAGATAATCCTTTCATCCACTTTGAGTTGTAATATAGAACCAGTTGTCCCTCAAAGAAGCCGTTCGTATTTACTGCACGATTATACTCTCCTTCATTCTATCGCTGACAGAAAATGGGCCCGCTAAGCCCATCGCTATGCGCTCGAATGGTGCGCACGAGTTGCAGCTGGCCTCGACTTGTTCTTACGGGACCTATAGCTACAATACACTGGGTACAGTTCGCAATCCAATCCGCCACTGCTCGCTGACATCCAACCAAATAAAAGCGTTGTTTTAGTTTTTTCAGCGTCTTTGCCACCCCAAGCTGTCCTCCGCTAACTCTATTATGGAGCTCATTTAAGATTTCCTTCATTTTGGAGGAAGGCACTACTATTAGGTTGGATGACGACTTGCCATCAGCGCTTTGCCAATGTCGATATAAGCACCCGTTTCGCACTTTGCTAATTTGTGGTCTAGAAATCGTGCGAGCGGTCTCCTGAGCTAGTACAAAGGCCACGGTCTCTGCAAAGGTTGTCTTCTGCGTGGAATATACCGCTAGTTTGATGTCTGGGTCGCGTATACCATTAATAAACGCTTCGGTTTTAAAGTTGTCTATCGACGGTTTTCGGTTTTCTCCTGGGTATGTAAGCTGCACAAATCTCTCGACCTCTATTGCAAAGGCTTGAAGTGACTCATTAGCCTTTTGTGCACGGCACCTTAACTCCATACGGTACAGTTCCATCCGTTTCTGCTGCCTACTGTCTCGAATTTGAATTCAAATACGGATAAGGGTGAGCTATCATCATTTGCTTCCAATTTATTTCCTTGTTTTTTGACGCCACCGCCGAACGAACGAATACACGCAAATGTTTAAACGAGGGTATCATTTTTCATAAGGAGTTACATTGTATATAACCGACAGATTTGGACGCACGGCGATTTGTATAGCTACTGCATCAGCTTTTAAAAAGGCCATTTATATTAAAGTGCAGTTGAACCGTTATTTAAAAATTATTGTTGTTCCTCAATTTTCTAATATTAAGTCCTTTATGTTTTTTAACCAGCATAAATTAAATATTTTAAATTTTGTTGACTTCATCATTAGTTTTAATGAAATAAAATTTTTTGTTCTATTAAAGCTAAAAAGTATTTTTATTTTTTAAGAGTTTATGTAGCACATAGCCCACGTCATAGCTAATGTCAGAATGGATCAAATTGAGACATTTTACTTTGTTTTTGTGAACAATTTGTAAATGGTTTACGCTTATTTTGCTTTTCATTTGAAATTCTATTTTTTTTCAAATCTAGCACTATATTTTTAACTCAAACTTTGATAATTTAAATGCCAAACCTTTCATGTTATTTCACTAAGTTTTTAACGCACGAAAAATTCACTTCATTATCGCCTTGGTAAATAAATAAAAAATCTATTTAAAATACTTTGATTAGCATTGATTGTTTCCGACTTCAAGTACTGAAAAGTGATGGTCAGAACCCTTTCCAACACAGTAATAATCGACAAAAAATTTGCTTGCAAAAACAGACATATAATATGGTTTTAAGAGAAATACAATATTTAATCATTTTTATTCTTAATTCTCCTCCTCCTTCTGCATACACAGAATTTTCACCTGCTCTAAAGCTTTTCGTATAATACCTATGTATGTATGTATATGAAATATATGTATTCTGTGTTTGTGATCTGGTTTTGATTCTTCGCATAATATAATTTTCAACATGGGGAAAATCCCAAAACCATTGTTAGAATTTTTTACAAATTTTTTTGCTAATGGCAGTCGTATACGAACGATTTTTTACTCGAACGTGCCCAACATACATACATACATAATTGGCCATTACAACCCTTCAGTCAGGATTACGGCCTAGCTTCTCACACCACTCATGTTGTGTGCGTTAATTTTATACGTGAGTGGCGGGACCTACAGTTTAACGTCGACTCCGAACGACAGAATTTTGAGAAACTTTTTCATGGCAGTTTATTTTACTCTCAGAGTTTTTGCCAGAAATCTGCTGAGAGGAAGTCGCCGAAGAAATATTTTTTTTTTTCATATTTTATTTTTGATGTCTGACCTGGGATACGAACCCGGGCTTTACAAATAGTTAGCCAACACACTACCTACTACACCACGGCGACTTCAACGTGCCCAACAACTTTACCAAAAAATAGTATTCCTGACGTATCTCCCTGCTGTTTATCGGTTTATGAAGAAGACAAAATGTAACCTACCTTGTCTTCTTTTATAGAATTTGAAGATGATACTGCAGAAGAAACTTCAGTCCCAGCTAATAATAAAGAAGAAAAGGCTCCACAAATTGCTATAGTTAGAGGAAGAGAAAGCAAAAGTTCACTGTTGGAAAAAAATATGGTTACAACAGAATTATACCAAAAGGAAATGCTTTAAAGAGTGGGTTTACTTAATGAAATACAAAACCAAGAATTTAAATTAAAGGAAAAGGAGTATGAACTTGCTGGTCAATTGCTTGAATTAAAAAAGCTCTCTATATTAAAGAAATGGAACATGAACTAAACTCTAAAAAAAAAACAAGTAAAACCAAAATATATTATCCATTATACGAAATATTACAATTTTAATAAAACTTTTCTTCCTTGAATTAATTAAATTTCTTTTATTTTTGTAAGCAAACATATGTTTTTTGTTTACAATTTTTGAATTTTAGTCAGTGCTGTAAAACGAAATAATTAACTCGTTTCACAACACCTAACCAACAAATCGATTCGTTTCGTATCGAGTAACATCATCAGAAAATTTTTCGCTATCGATATTTTCTATTCGAATGCAATTTCGATCACGGCTGCGAAAATCAGACCCCAGAACGCATTCTGCTATGGATAAAATATAAATTAGAAGATGCCCATCTTAATATTGAAATATATATTATAGAAAGAATTTCTCTATAAAAAATTATGTGTTACAGAAAGAAAAATAGTTTAATTTTATATAAAAAAAAGTATTATTGAAGTTTACAAAACAAATGAAACTAATAAAACAAACAAAAAAATTGACAATACACAAGTGTATTTTAACACAATCGATTGGGGAATATTTTTTGCTTTGCAGTGTTGTTTTGTTTAGAAGGCAAATTGTATGCGCTAGCATATATTTATAACTGACATTAGCAATTTTTTGAGGCGGCCTTCAGAAGTTCCTTAGTGACTTAGGTGTCATTTCAACTACTGTAACTTTCCACTCAAGAGAGTAATACTCAAGTTCAAAAATAGCATTAAAAACTGAAAGAGTAATCTTAATAGCTATTCGAGGCTGATTTATGAACAATATACTCTTCATGCCTGTACCAGAGGTTTTCTTTGTTTTAAGCATGCCAATGATTTTTTCAGCCGTCGGAATTCAAAATTAAGGTGTATGGAGGTACAGGAACAACAGACGTCAAATCTGTATTGTCATTGCACAAATTCTGAGACGTTCATTTCCTTAGTTTGAGTAAACCGATATTACGAAAGCTTTCAATGCGGATGTTCAATGCTTCTAGGAAATTTCTTTTCTTTATTAGCTTAACCTCGAGTATCATTGCAATCATATACAGTGTGACTAAAAATCTATATAAAATATAAAAAATTGACGTTTGCGTTCCAGAAGCAGCTGCCAGTCAGTTCATCGGCTGTCAATTGTCGCTTGCATAGACCTTTCCTGCATTACACAAGTCGTATTAGTTATTAAGCTGGTTTGCATCACATAGCTGGGATATTTGTTGGTGCCTGTTACCAACACGGAAGAAAATTGACCGGTTGTAAACTTTAAAAGTGCAAATGAAATTAATTTGGCATTTACCATACGAAGGTTGGCATATATGAAGTCCGAGATACGTGTTGACTTAAAGAACATTTTGTATAAATTATTGTAATTTAATTGAACGAATTATTATTATTGCCACCACAAACTGTTTTAATTTTGTTCCTATTATTTTTGTTAGTATCAGCATTATACGAATTTCCTTGTTATTTCTATTATTCTTTGAATATACTGTTACGCAAATGCAAACGACTTAAAAGCCCATATCATCCGTTTCGTGCGCCTTGCTTTACATGCGATTCTTGCTTTCTATGCCGTTTTTATTGCAAGTTACACACAATGCGTTTTATGCGACTGGTTTTTTGTTTCGATCAGCTGTTGTGGTAAACAACAAACAAGCGAACAAGAACATTTTTGGAAAGAAATAGAAAATTAAATTGTAATTTTAAAAGAATTTATGGCATTAATTACAAATATATGAGTTTACATATCGATTGCTTAATATGAAAAAGGCCTAACTCAATTTTTTTCAAAATATGGTTTTTTGTTTATTCTGGTAGACAAATGTCAGATGCACAAAAAAAATAAAAAAAATTTAAATGAGAGATTAAATGTGTTGCTGTTTCTTATTAAAAATTGTATTAAAACTTTTGTTGTATCTAAAATTTTACGAATTTTATTAAGTTTTGTTCTTCTCCTGTAAAGTAACCAAAAATTGAGTTAGGCCTTTTTTATATTACGCCATCGATATGTGATATTTTGTGCTGTTAAGGCCTACGCAAATCCTCAAAAGAACACAAGACAAGTGTTTTCAGTTCATTTATCCTCCATTTTTCTTGTTTACAAATTAATAAATTCAAAATAGATGACACTCAGTACATAAAAACAATCATATATACATAAATATGTATAAACAATCATCATATACATATTTTGTTCATGAAAGAAATGTGTTAAAAAAAAGTATTTTAATGTATTTTCCTCTTAAACTAGTAATAAACTTTATTATAAAATATGTTTTTATTAATATTTTTGTAATGCAAAAAGAAAAATTCGAAAAGAGTAATGCACTATTTAAACATATTTATAGAAACCATTCACAATAGTATATAATTTGGCATGCCAAGTTTAAAAAACTGCTGACAATTTCCAACACTGCATTAGTCGCATAGCAAAGTAGAAAGTAATCCTACTTTCTATGCGTCTATGCGTCTATGCATTCTATGAGTTTTTTTCTGTAACTTGCCACTATCAACTACACCGATTCTACTTTTTCGGTATATGGACTTTCGGCTAAAATCATTTCACATGAAAACAATAAGCAAAAGCTACAAAAACAAAGAGCATGAGTATGAAAGAGATAGATAACAAAAACGCAACGAATGCAACAAGAGGCAATGTGTACACAATACACACGACACAAATACACACTAACAAATAAATCGAACACGTTCCAAGTAAACCAACAACAACAAGCATGAGAGAAAAAGCGATCGACAAATGTGCAGAATACACAAACAACAATGTGGGCGCGATAGAGTTCTCGAGAAAGCGAGAACACTTCTCTACTTCAAGAACGTTCGATAGACTGTTGTCTTGGGCTATAAAAGCGCAAAACAAACTAGGCAACAGTCAGTAAGAATTCAGTCAGCCTTGTGTGAAGTTGCGTGTGAACAAAACAAGTCGTGGTTTGAAGATCGCCATTGTAAAGATCTAGTGAATAGTTGTGTGATAAGAAGAACGAATAAACAGATTATTGTTGTAGCTAGTGTTATATACGTGGTACAAGTTCGAACAGTGACACATAATATTGTGCGGACAATAAAGACTAGCTGAAATTAAACACATATTTGTCTTTACTTTGCTTGCAATTAACGAACTCATATTTAAACGTTTTTAAAAAAGTAAAAATGTAACAATTGGTGTCAGAAGTAGGATTTCAAAATCCAAAAGTAGAAATATATAAAAAAATAATAATAAAAATAAATAAAATTAAACTCTCCGAACTTCAGCTTAAAAGAAGTTGGGTAAACTAGAGCTGCCAACAACGGGCACGAAGAATGAACTGCCAAGGTGGTTAAGGGAACAACTGCAGCTTCAGGGCATTGACATCGAATCCTACGAGTTCAAGGATGAAGAGGAACGAAAGTTACAGGCCCCTGCAACCCCTAGTGGTGTCGACATAAATTCGTTGCTAGCTGCTATGATAAATAAAATGCAAGTAGCAAACCAGAAGCTATTTGCTGATGTTCAAGAAGCTTATAGGAGTGAAAATCAGAAAATGCAAGAAGAAAGCAAAAAGCTATTTGAAGCTTCTAGAGCAGAAAACTAAAAACTGCAAGCAGCAATTTTGTAAAAATTTAAAAGGAGCTCGAAGCGACATCGGGGAAGTTGCAGGAAATACATGAATCACTGGTGTCGAGGAAATGGTGTCACATTTAGAAAAGACCGTTGACACGAAAGTGAACGTTTTGGAAAAGACCGTCGACGGAAAACTCGTAATTATGGAGGAAAATATCAGCAACCTCCAGATCCAGCTACCGGAATCAGTGCGAGTTGTATCCGAAAGTACCGGCAGGAAAAAAGCACCTTGCTTTGATGGTAGCTCACCCCTATCCGTATTTAAGCTCAAATTCGAGACAGTAGCCAGCAGGAACGGATGGGACGATGAGGCAAAGGCTTTGGAACTAATTTTGGCGTTAAAACGTGTAGCAGCCCATATACTAGAGACCATGACGAGATACTAGATACTACAACGACTTACTGGTGGCGTTACAGCGCAAATTCGGCGACGACCATAAACGAGAACTGTACCGCATGGAGTTAAGGTGCCGAGCGCAAAAGGCTAATGAGTCGCTTCAAGCTTTTGCAATGGAGGTCGAGAGATTGGTGCAGCTCACATACGCAGGAGAAAATCACCCGTTGATAGACAGCTTTAAAACCGAAGCGTTTGTTAATGCTATACGCGAGTAAGCAAAGTGCAAATAATGGAAGTCGCGGAGGAAGAATAATGCCTGTTAAATAAACTTAAAGAGATGTTGAAGCAAGTTTCGGGAGAAAACGGACAAAAGGCTAAAGTTAAATGTTTCAACTGTGTGTCATTTCCAAAGAAACTGTAAATCGCCACCCAAAAGATTAAGATCCGCCTCACCATCAGGGATTAAAAAACGGTCGAACTACCAACCATCTTCACAAGAGTTCCCATTAAACTAAAACGAGCTAGCACTGAGACGTAGATGTAGTGAAGGGGAAGTGTGAGGCACTTAGCAATGTAAGACTTCGGACAGCTACTGGGAAAAGCAGAGGCAATGGTAACTATAGCCAACATTAGCGTAAGCCACGTCTTTATTGTTGCCGATATTGTGGACGAGGTTATCATTGGTACCGATTTTATGATAGCCCATGGCATCAATTTGAATATGGGGCAACAGATAATGAGCTGGCGAAATGTAGAGATACCTCTTGACGTTGGATACAAGCATTAAGTGCACGCCAGAAGGATAGTTGCTGTCGAGCAACAAAAATTACCACCTCAGAGTGAATCATTGATATGGGCGCATGTGGAGGGAGATTGTGAGGAAAATCGCTTGTGGGTTGTTGAACCAGCAGAAATTCGGACGGATTTGTTATCAGCAAAAGTCCTCGTCAAATCCACCGAACAGAGAATAGTCCCGGTGAGAGTGGTAAATCTATCAGGCCATGAAAAAGTCATCTGTAAAAACTCCGATGTGGGCTAATGTGTTCCAGTAGAGGCGGTAATAAACAGCGAACAATCGCCGGAACCTGCCGACATAGCCAAGGACCAAAACAAATTTAGTGAAAATGTGGAGAAATTGATAGCAGGTTTAGCAGCTCCAGAGAAAAATAAAGCCAAAAAGCTGCAAAAGAGGTATGCTTGAGCTTTCGCCACGAGCAATAAAAGACAAGGAAGAACGGGCATGGTCAAGCATGAAATTGATACTGGCGAAACAAGACCGATAAAACAGGCGCCTAGAAGCATACCACTGGCGAAGCGTAATGTGGTTAAGGAGTTAGTCGACGAAATGAGGAGAAGCGGTGTAATCGAACCATCATCGCACGTTGGATTGAGCGTTAAAGTTGATAAATGGTTGCATATATCGACATTAGGAAAGCACTGATGGCAAGGCCTCATCCAACCTAATAGTGGTGCCTTCCTCCAAAATGAAGGAAGTGTTAAAGGAATTCCATAATGGAGCTAGCGGAGGAAATCTTAGAGTGACAAAGACGTTGGAAAGGCAAAAACAACGTTTTTATTGGGTTTGATGTCAGCAAGCAGTGGCGCATTGGATAGCAAACTGTACCCAGTGCATTGCAGCTAAAGGTCCAGTAGGAAGAACTCGAGGTCAGCTGAAACAATATAAATCAGGGGCACTTTTCGAGCGGATAGCGATTGACGTAGTAGGCCCTTTTCCTGTCAGCAATGCCGAAAACCGATGTTTTCTCGTTGTGATGGACTATTTCAGCAAATGGCCGGAAGTATATGCCATACCCAATCAAAAGGGGAACACAATAGTAAATGTTTTTGTGAACCACTGAGTATGCCGCTACGGGCTTCCAATAGAACTACGGTCTATGATTCAACATCTAGATTACCCGCCAAGGTTATCTTTGGGACTGAAGAAAACTGCCCGGTGACTTAGAGTTTGGTGTTAAGCCCTCCACAGAGAGGGATGAAACATACACTGGAAAATAAGAGTACCTGAATGAACTTCATGAGTTTGTGCACACCTGTATAAAAATGGTCAGTGATAGAATGAAAGCCAGGTATGATCGTGCAGCAAACACGGAGGGCTTCCATGAAGGACAGCTGGTTCTACTCTACAACCCAAAGCGATGGGATGTACCGTATAAATTAATTAAACGGTTAAACGATGTCGTGTACAGGATACAGGAAGTTAACAGCCCCGAACAAAAATGAAGGCCGTACACATAGAGGGACTGGCAAAATATGGGAAAAGAGATAAGTGCCTATTCGGGACGAACAGGCTAAATTGGGCGGCATTGTTACGCAAATGGAAACGACCTAATATCATTTCACTTGAAAACAATAAGCAAAAGCTACAAAAACGAAGACCACGTGTGTTATTTGTTAGTTACTCCACAATCAACTCGTGAAAAAGTTTATTTATGTATTTAACAAGTGACTGATGACATATGTATAAATAGGGATGCCAAATATAAATAATATATACATCTCCCTTTACAAAATATTTACGAATTAAATTGTGTGTATGTATAGAAAAAACAGTTAAAATATTACAATTCATTTAAAGCTTAAGTAGTATATTATATGATATCCATAAAGGATAGATCAAATCAGTTTACTCTCTTACGAAGCCACTTTGAATTTCTCCGAAGAATGGTACCATCTTCAAGTTCAATCCAATAAGATCTGGGAGTTCCATGAGTATCAACTATAACTCCCTTGTTCCATATTTTTCCCTCTTGATACCATATCTTCTCCCCTTTTGAAAAATTCTGTGTGTTTTGCTGTTTTGTCATAGTTATTTTTGGATCGCATCTGCTTTCTTTTTATTTCGTTTGAAATATTCGGTACTAAATGTGGTTTAAGCAATTCGTTGCATATTGGTAATAAACGAGTTCGAGTTTTTCTGTTAATAAGAAGCTCTACTGGAGAAGCAAAAGTTTCTTTAAGATGTGTATTCCTGCACTCAAGGTGTGCGAGCCATAACTCTCCATTATTTCCTGCTGTCTTTATTATTAGATTTTTCGCGATAACAACAAATCTTTCTGCAAATCCGTTTGCTTGAAAATACCCGGGGCGGGTAGTATTTCCAATTTCTTTGCAAAAATTTCGAAACTCGTATGAATTAGATGCAATTGGTATGATGTCTAAAAATTTCGAATAAAAATCTGAAATGATAAGATAAGATTTTGATAAGTATTCACAAATATCCATGCCAATTTTATAAAACGGTAGTGAAGGTACTTCATGGGAAATCATAGGTTCCTTTATATTCGAGTTACGATGTCTTTGACAAATCAAGCATTTAACAATCTCATTTTCAATATCAGCGTCCATTTTGGGCCAATAAACTAAACTACGCGCTCTTCTTTTTGTTTTTTCTACACCCAAGTGTGACATATGAAGCTGATGTAGGATTTTCTTTCGTTGTGTTTTTGGTACAATTATTCTATTATTGAAGAACAATAAACCATTTTCCATAAAAATTTTGTTTCGATTTTTCCAAAAAAATTTTAAATCAACGCGCATGTTTGCGAAATTTTTGGGCCATCCATTTACTACCATTCTTTTTAATTCAAGTAAACATTCATCAGCATCTAGTTCGGTTCTAATGCTCTTGAGTCTCTCATCTGCTATATTTACAGTATGCACAAACTCATTTAGGTTTTCATTTAGATATTTCATCTTTATTGTAATATCGAGATAATAAATCTGCAACATATAAATATTTACCTGGAACGTAGGTCAGTTTTAAATTGTATTTTATTAACGATAATTTCATTCGTTGAAGTCTAGCGGAAGGTATGTTACAAAATTGTTTTTCATAATTTCAATGGGAGGCTTGTGATCTGTTCTAATGTTAACCATAAGGCCATACACTTAATAATGAAATTTTCTGTAAGCAAACACAACGACAAGAAACTCCTTCTCAATTTGGGCATAGTTTATTTCCGTTTCCGTAAGACTTCTTGATGCAAAAAAAATTGGTCTACCGTTTTGCATCAAACAACATCCAATACCAAATTTCGAAGCGTCTGTTTCAATTGTAATTTCTTTCGTTTCATCAAAAATAGCCAAAATTGGGGCATTAGCAATAATCGTTTTAATTTTATTTAAGCACGTATCATGAGACTTGTGCCATTCAAAAATAACTTTATCTTTAAGCAATTCTCGCAAAGGCTTTGAAATTTCTGAAAGCTTAGGTATATAGTCTCGGATGTAATTTATCATTCCCAACAGCTTCTGTAGGACTTTCTTATTTTGCGGTGGATTTATTTTCATAATTGCATTTACACGATCTGGATCGCACCTTATACCTTCGTGTGATATTATTTTTCCTAAATATTTTACTTCTGTTACTTTGTACTGAATTTTATCTATATTAAATTTAATATTTAACTTACGTGCACGATCTACGACCTGCTTTAGTATTTCATCATGTTCTTCGGCTGTGTTTGCTGCGATCAGTATATCGTCTATGAACACAATCACGTTTGGTATACCATCGAAATTTCTTTCATTATATTTTTGGAAAACTTTCGGTCCGATTTTTATTCCATATGGCAATCGTTTGAACCGATAGCAACCCAACGGTGTGCTAAAAGTACAAAGTACACTACCTTTTGTACTTAAAGATACCTGCCAAAATCCTTCTTTTAGGTCTAAAACTGAAAAGTACCTCTTGTTGGCTATCCTTGTCGAAATAGAATCAAAGGAGGGAATTGTGTTATTCTCCAGCATGATCTCGTTATTCAAATCTTGAGGATCAATGCACAAACGAAGTTGACCTGACTTTTTTCCACTATAACCAAATTTGATGCCCTTTCTACTGGGCCGTCTGCTCGTTCAATAATGCCCCTCTCAACCATATTTTCTAATTCCTTTTTAACTTTATCAGTCAGTGCCAATGGAATTCTTCTAGCAGGCTTAACTACAGATGTAGTTAGACTTAACCTTTATTTCTAAATCTGTAACAAAGCAACCTAAGCCTTGAAAAATATCAATGTTAGTTTTAATGAACATATCTTTTTCCGAATGCTTAACAGAATTAACACGTTTAATCAGGTCTATGGTGTATGGTGTATCTATTATGTTAAAACTTAATGACGTAATTTCATTCCTACACATAACCACGCAACTCAAGATACCCATGAATGCCAAATCATTTCCACTATAACTTTTAGGGGGATTGCCATTTTTTTCTAAACGTATGTCTTTAATATATTTCAGATAACGTAATGGCAAGACATTGACATCTGCACCAGTGTCTAATTTAAAATTGATCAAGCAATTATTAACACGGATTTTTTCATACCACCTATTTTTTTTATATTTACTTATGCTGTGTAGAAAAAAATCGTCTTGTCTCTTTCCAAACTATTTTCTCTTATTCCACGAATTTTTTGAGAATAACCAGCAACACTGAAATGATTTAGATGTCCACAGTTACTGCATTTTTTCCAAAAGCAGGGCATTTTTTATATTCATGAATGCCCTTACAAAATTTACAGTTGCTGTTATTTCTTGATTTTCTGTTTTCATCATAGTTTAGTGTTTCTTGATTATAATTTCTGCTAAAAGAAATATTTTTCCCATCTACTCTTCCGTTATTCGTTTTGTGCTTTATAATATTTACTGCTTCTGACAATTTATTTTGTTGGTTTTGCATGTCGTTGGCATGTTTATCAGCTAGCTCTGATGCACGGGCGATTTCAATGGCTTTGTTTAAATTCAAATTAGAGCCTTCTAAAAGCTTCTTTCTTAGTTTTGAACAATTTGTACCAATAAGTAAGTTGTCACGTATCATACGACTCGAGTCTGCATATTCACAAGATTTAATAAGTTTTCTAAGGTCCAACAAATAGGAATCAAAAGACTCACCAACTTGCTGTCTTCGAGAATTGAATTTAAAGGCTTCGTACACTTCATTCTTCATAAGAGTACAATAAGCTTCGAACGCTTCAACCACGATTTTATATTGCTTTTTCTGTTCTTCAGAAAGATCAAACGTACCAAATATTTCAATTGCTTCTGCACCACATGCGTTGAGAAAAATACCAATTTCTACAATCTTCTAATTCAATAGCTATGGAATAAACATCAAAATTCTGCTTGAACACTCTCCAGTTTTCTGAAATATTCCCGTCGAATGAAAGTGTGTTGGGCCTAGGGGCATCAACAGGGTTGCACGCAATTTTTTCTGTAGACATTTCTGCACTTTCGTTTATGATTTCATCATCTGAGTTTTCTTTTTTTAATTGAACGTTTTTACTTTCCTTATTTGCTTTTGCCCTTGTATTAACCATTTAAATAACCGGCTGCGGCATGTGTTATTTGTTAGTTACTCCACAATCAACTCGTGAAAAAGTTTATTTATGTATTTAACAAGTGACTGATGACATATGTATAAATAGGGATGCCAAATATAAATAATATGTACAACACCACGAGTATGAAAGAGATAGATAACGAAAACGCAACGAATGCAACAAGAGGCAATGTTTACACAATACACACGACCAGTGTTCGAAAAAATACTGTACATTGTGTACGTGGCTGATAAAATACTTTTAACTTTCTTTTAAGTGTTTGTGAACTCGTACGCAAACATATTACGTACACAACATGTACACAACAGATGAACGCAAACTCTAACAACGTACTGAACAGAGTTCAAAAACACTATTTTTTACTGTTTGTGTACAAAGTACACTAAAACAACAGTACAAACCGAAAAATTGGGTTTTCTTGAACTTTTTGAGTACACTAACATTTTTAGTGTACGCGAGAGTTTATGTTCTCATTCAGTACGAGAGAGAGAAAAAATTTCTTTGTATTCTTAAGGGTTAGTTACTCTTGCGTAAGAAACGTAAAGTCGTAACGTACGTAGCCTTAAAAACGTTTGTGTAGTTATAGGAACGTTAAAAACGGAACACATGTCAACGAAGAATGTTAATAAAACCGAAACAGAACACAAAGCAACACACAAACGAACGCAAGACAATGCAAAGAAATTGATATACATACATTTGCACGAAGTCAGCTGTTCAGAACAGTGACGAGTGTTGTTAAGATAAAGCAAAATTCGAAAAGTATCAATCGGGTACTTTTAATTGGAAGAAGTTATATTTGCTTCTAAAATTTTATGTTATTTTAAATATTAATTATTAATTAAGAAAAGTAATAATAAAAAATACTCTTATAATTCTTTAAGAACATTGGAATCATAAGAATATACATTTAAAAATTTTAAGGATTAAAAAGATTTATGAATAAATAGGAAGGTGCAAAAAAGGCATTTGCGTTACATTACCACTTAAAATACATATTATTTATTTATTATGTTTCAACATTTTTTTATACACATTACAATCCTAATAATAATTAAAGGAGAATCATTTTTTATATACAAATTTAAAAGGTTATATTAACCTTATATATTATACGATTAATATATATGAAAGTACCAAAAAGGAGAATTCGTACCACTTCGTCACTCAAAATACATACATACATACTAGAAGTTAAAAGAACTTACGTGGGTTTGATTAAAAAAAATTGATTTCAAGGCGCGATCAACGACGCCGAAATAAAACGCGTTATAATTTTATTTTATTAATAATTATAAAATATTTATTAATTATTAAAAAGGATTAACTTCAATTTACCAATACAAATTTAATCACGATATTAGTAATTAAATACAAATTTCACACAATATTAAATAATTATTAATTTCACAACTAAATACAACTTTAACCAACGGACGCGCAGCCAAGTCTGACCGTTCTTTCATCAACCCCATTCGCTCGTTGGTTGGTAGGTCACGTTGCACCAACATGTGCAATAATGCAGACGCTGATCAAACAATAATTATTTTCCCACAAAATTACTGTATTTAGATCGGATGCGCGTGTTGGTAAAAAAGAGCTTATGCTGCAAAATTTGGTTGGTCGGCAGAGCCGGCACTGTTAGTAACTCCTCCCTCCTTAAATGTCTACGTCCCGCTGACCTTAGAGTCCGTATTTGATATTTGGAAATGTATTCCTGGGAGGTTAAGCTTCCTTACTTGTTGGTACCAGAGCCATGCAATGCATCCGAATATAGCACCAATGAGAACAACATTTATCCCTATGGAACTGTTAAATTTAACCCCTAAGTGATCAAACCGATTTATGTTGTTAAGGCTGACTTCATGGACGCACTTAATGTCCAGCAGTAGGTCATCATGTGTTACATTAGCAAGAACTGGTGGTAAGGCTTGAGTTTTCGTAATTGAGCTGCTTGAGTAAGTATGATTTCTAATTACTATCGACTCATTAGAGAGCTGAAGAAGATACGTGCCATTGGCTTTAATCACGCCTTTAAAATTTGTAACATAGACAACGTCCTCGTCCAGTATTTCGACAACCTCATCTTGATTAAATTTGTATTTACATCTTGCTGATCCACCCTTCAGGATACGGTTAAGGCAATCGTCTTCTGCTGTGGAGTTATTTATTGAAAGGCAATCGTCCCTTAGTCCATAAGTTTCAGCTTCATTTATCAGAACTTTCTTGAATTGCAAGTCGATTTGTCTGCCTTCGTTAATGGTGGCTCTGGTAAGGAGAAGATTATAGATGCTTCTTCCCAGTTTTGGTATCGATAGAACATACAGCAAATGTGACCCATTTGTGTATACAGACAGTGTCGCATATTCAACCGCTTCTATTACATTGTTATACGGTAAGGTTTCAAACTCATCTAGGATTCTATTGATCTCGGCTTGATTAAGTAGATTCGTGTTAACAATTCCATTTTTAGCCATTTGACATGCTCGGACAATTTCATTAATTTCATCCTTCAGCACAATTATTTCATTAATGGTGTTTTACCCAATTAAATTGTAGTCCTTGCCGCTCGTTATGTCATTTAGTCTAGATATCATTTCATTTATCTTTTTTGCAGCCTGATTTGTGGTCTGTTGTAGCTCTTTATTTATTTTATACTGCTCGTTATTATTCTCAATAATGTCTTCCTGGCTTTTGAGTATATTATTCCAGTCTGCCGCATCGAGATTTCCAGCTATCCACTTCCACGCCGATCCTATCCAATCAATCGATCGGGTTGACCTTTTTTAACATTGATTAATTCCTTGAGGCGTTCCTGCATCTGCGACAAGTGGTGCAAAATGAAACCTTTATTTCTGCTTAACGGGATGTGCTCCTGAACTAGGGTTGATATATTCGCAGCCACCTCTCCATATTCTTCAAGATTAATGATGTGTATTAGCTTCAAATTCCCGTCAATTATCCACCCATTACCGACCTTCAGCGAAACCAGCGACGTCTCATATCGATATATTTGAAGGGCATTTGCGAATGGGGCCAAATTGAGTGTCATAATCATGAGAATTGTGTAAATAGTTAGTGTAAAATACATGTCTTAAAATATTATTCTGAAAATAGAGTTAATAAGAAACTTAGAAATACCTTTCCCCTAATTAGGTGGCATTATTAGTGTGTGATGATAAAGTGGAATTCGGGTGGATACATAAAAAGTATCGTTCACCCTTTTTTTGTTTCTACTCCTAATTTTATATCTTATTTTACTTTATTTTTAACATTATTTTTCTTTAAAAATTACCCTTCACCCTATTTTTTCTTTTCTCTTTTTTTTCTTTTTCTCCTTCCCTTTTTTTTTTGAAAAATTCATTATTTCTATGAAAAATTCATTGTTTTTACATATGTAATTTTTTGTTAGTAGATTTTTTTGTTAGTAATTTAAGTTCTTTACTCTTTCTTTTAATTTTTAATTATTTTTTCTTCTTTTTAAATTTTATTTTTATTTTTGATTCCATGTCTTACTTTACTTTATTAAGTTTAAGGCTTTCCCAATAGTGCGATTTCTCTATTCTCATGATACTCTTAGGGAGTTGAACCCCACCGTAAATATACGGTATCCACTATATTTTTGAGATTATTTGTTTATATTTTTGTATGGACCGTAAATTCGGCATTATCCCTTTTAGTTTCAAGCGTTAATGGTTTGATTGCAAGAAACCTACTCATGGTACGGAGATCTACTATGACTTGTGGTAGTGAGGACATCACTATCATAAATCATCATCCAAAAAAAAAAAGAAATCGCCTTAAAGGTCACCATTAAGTTTCAGTTGGATTTTTCTATTTTTTATATATTTTTTACTCTTATGTAGCTCTCATGTGTGTGGAAACGATCAATGATCCCCTTAGTTCTCATTCATGGAGATCGTTTCTTCGGATTTGGTGATAGTAAATTTTTAATATGTTGCTTATGAATCTTTCTTCCACATCTCGTCAGCACAGTTACCCTGTTATCTTTCTCTACAATCTCTTTCCTATATAATGCCTTATTTTTTCATATATTCTATCCCCCCTTCTATATTTTTTAGGGCTTCTCCTTTTTGTATTTATTTTCGCATTACGGGCGGCTATGCTCCGTTTTAGAAGATGTCTGAGATCCCTGTTGACTTTTGCTTGTTCAGACAACAGTCTTTCGTAACTTGTTCCTTCGATTCTGTTGAAAAATATGTCGCGGGGTCTTTTCTTTGTCACTGAATGGATTGTGTTGTTGTATCTATCAACACAAATTTCAATCAATTCTTTTACAGACAAATTTGGAAATTCAGTTTTTAAACATCTATATATCTCAATTATCGTAGAGTGTAGTCTTTCAACCTGCCCGTTCACCTCACTGCGCTGAGAAGGAGTAATATATACTTGAATCCCCAATGATCTAATGAATGTTTCTATTAACGGACTTATGAAACTACTTTCATTATCTGTGACAAGAATCTTAGGTGCCGTAAAAAAATGTAAAAGTTTAATTAGTTTCTTTCTTACCTGCAACAATGACCTATTTTTTACGCTAAAAAACTTTGGAAAGTGCATCGGCCACGATGTTTTGATTTGTCAGGCTTGTAAATCAACTCGTGATTGTATTCCTCAATACGCGCTTTCCACCTTTTCAATTTTATATTAAAATTCCTATTCCCTAAAGCAAACGTAAGGGACTGATGGTCGGTATATATTTTGATTTTTTTGCCCCATACAAATAGTTTCTAAGATTGTTAAGGGCCCAGACAATTGCCAACATTTCTTTCTCATTTGTCGCGTAATTTTCTTCTGTTTTGTTGAGTGACCGAGAAATGTAAGCTATAGGTTTGTCTTTACCAATTTCCCCTTGTGATAACACAGCGCCAATGACCACGTTGGATGCATCTGTAGTCAGATTGAAGGGTTTCTCGAAATCAGGAAAAGCTAAAACTTCAGCAGTCGTCAACATCGTTTTCAAAGAATCAAATGCTTTTTTGCGTCGTTGTCTAAAATTATGGGTACCTTCCTCGACTGACTGGCTTTCACTTGCGCATATTCGCCCCTTGTTAGATTCGTTAGTGGCTTAGCAACCTTTGCATAATCCCGAATGAACCTTCTATAGTACGAGGTCATTCCTAAGAAGCTTTTTAAATCCTTGAGATTGGAAGGAGGAAGCAAATTTTCTATCGACTTTACTTTCCCTGGGTCAGGTTTAATACCATTTGCTCCTACAACATATCCTAGAAACTCGACTTCCGTCTTAAAAAAATTAGTTTTGTCGAGATTGACCTTCAAATTTGCCTCAAGAAGTTTAGCAAATATGGTATCGACATTCTCTAAATGATCCTCTGTATTTTTACCTATTACGATGATATCGTCGATATATACGTAACAAATTTTCGCTATGTATTCTCGAATCATCCTTTGGAAAATAGCGGGTGCATTTTTTAGACCGAAGGGTAATCTTCGGAATTCGAATTTCCCGTTCATCGTAGAAAAAGCTGTTTTCTGAATATCCCTAGGTTCCATAGCAATTTGATGAAAACCCGACGTTAGGTCAATTGTGGTAAAATATTTTGCGTCGCCTAAACTAGCCAGTGTACTTGTTATATCAGGAATGGGATATGTGTCCGAGATAGTTACCGAATTAAGTCGTTTGAAATCAACAACCATTCGATACTGTTTTTCGCCATTGGGTTTTAGTTTTTTTTTTACCACCCAAATTGGGGAATTATAAGGACTTTTCGAAGGCCTAATACATCTTCGGAAAGCAATTCTTCTATCTGCCTATCTACTTCCGTCCTCATGCATACGGGATACGGGTAACTTTTCGTATAGATTGTCTCATTTGTACTCGTCCTTATTTCCGCCCGGATATTAGTAGATGCCAATTCACTGCCATACAATGGACCAAAAAGTAATGCATACTTGTTTATAAGTGTCTCTATCATAAGTTTTATATTCACTCAGAATATAATTTGCCTCGCATGAAAATTTTTCCTTTAAAGGGATCATTTTATCCTGATTCAATATTAAAACATTTTTCTTGTGGTCTACTACAGCACCGAATTCTTTTAACGTATCATCCCCAATTATACCATCAAATGTTTTTAGGTTTGGTAGAACATAAAAAGATATTATCTCATCCAAACCCGCAAACTTGAAAAATTTTCCTGTCACCTCCCTTTCGATGGTAACATTTCCTCCCACTGATTTTACTACTATTGGTTTATCCAGAGGTGTGCTACCACTGGACAACAACGGACTACAGAAGTTCTTATTTGAACCCGTATCTATTAGGAATTCTAGTGTATTATTCCCTAGTTTGTATTCTATGTAGGGAAGGCTAGATTGCCCGCCCCCATAAAATTTACTTCGCTGGATGCATTATCTGATTGTGCGCTTTGTTCTTGTATGTCACCACTTTCTATATGATATAAACGTGGCTGCTTGCTAATTGGGTCTGCACCTGATGCTACCGTCTTGTCTTCCGAGACTGGATTGATCTATCTACCTCCATAGGTTCATATTTAATCGCTGGACGTCTAGGAGGTAATGTCGGCTTGGTTCTTTGATAAGAATTTTCGCCCCTTTCTGAGAAATTGCGGTTATGCCAGGTTGGTCTTCGCGAGTTCTGTCGTCGCCAGCCAGGATATGATTTCGGAGGGGTATGACGATTCATTGTAGGGAAGGAATCCACTGCCCTATTAGCGAGTGTAATGTTATTTCTTAAGGACACATTCTGCAGCTCTAAGCAAGCAGAATATGCTTCTGGCAGGGTTTTCGGCCTCTGTATGATTATCATCCGAGATAATTCTGGCTTCAGACCCCTAATGAAAACGTCTAAGGACCTATTCCTATAAGTTTCGACGAGAGCTTTTACAGTTTCCTCACTATAAAACTCTGTTTTTAACTTATTCACAATTAGAGAAAGCTGATGATTTACTGTGGAATAGAGTTCGTCTACTGATGATGAGCCCTGAGTCAACTGATTAAGTTGATGCTCCAAGGTTTGAAGATCCCGCTTATCGGCATAATGGAGCGAGAGAACCCTTTTCATTTCTGGCCAGCTACTGTCAAACACATTATAGGAAACTAGAGCTGTATCAGCAGCCCCAACAATCTTTTGCCGAACGCTTCGAACTATTGCCCTAAAAATTGGTTTATCCTTAACAATTTCAAAGTCTTCCAAAATGGCTTCAACCGAGTGGACCCATGATATATATTGCGTGGGATTGCCATCGAAAGTCCTTAGCTCTTTCACACTGTCAGGAAGACGACTTATGTCCTTCAAGTCATCTTCCGTTCGTGGTCGTTGAAGAGATCCTTCATCAGTCACCACCGGGGCTACCGCGGCACCCTGCCTTCCTTCAAGACGCTCTAACCTATTTAAAACGGATCCTAATGCGTTGTCACTGAGTTTTGCTTTTTCTTTTCTTCTGCTTTCTTTTCTTTTTAATCAATTATAATTTTTTACTTTTATTCAATTTCTTTTTTAATTTTAGAACTTTCTTCTTTTTTTTTACTTTGACAAATTTCTTCAATTTTAATAAACTTCAATTTTTTCTTCCTGTTTTGTTATTACTTTTATTTTGTTCTCTTTTTTTTCTTCGAAAAAAAGTTTCACTTTTTCTTGTTTACTTAAACACCTTTCTTATTTATATTTTTATAACTTTAATCTTATTTTCTCTAAAAAAAAAAAAAAAAAAAAAAATTGTTGAGTCTTGGCTATATGTATCGCGACACGACGCGCTCCACGTAAACTCCTTTTGCCCTCTCCGTAAGCTCCGTGTGTTCCCTTTTGGAAGTCCACTTTTATAATGGTGGATACCTACTTGGGCACGGTTTACTTAGCTTTCGCTCGAATAACCTTCTGAGGCTCATTGATTTAGGAGCCACCAGGAATATTCGGTTAGCGAAGGAGGGGTTTGCCTTGTGGTTATTATATTTTTTTTATAGAGTTATTGGTTCTGGAGTGCTCCTTGGAGATCGCAGAACTTTTTATTATATATATATATAATATTTTATATTAATCACGATATTAGTCAATTATTGAATTCACAATTAAATATAAATTTCACAATTTTATTTATTATCATTAATAATTATAAAATGTTTATTAATTATTAAATAGGATTAACTTTAATTTACCAATACAAATTTAATCACGATATTAGTTAATTATTAAATACAAATTTCACACAATATTAAATAATTATTAATTTCACAATTAAATACAACTTTAACCAATGGACGCGCAGCCATGACTGCCCGTTCTTTCATCAACCCCATTCGCTCGTTGGTTGGTAGGTCACGTTGCACCAACATGTGCAAGAATGCAGACGCTGATCAAGCAATAATTATTTTCCCACAAAATTATTGTATTTAGATCGGATGCGCGTGTTGGTAAAAAAGAGCTTATGCTGCAAAATTTGGTTGGTCGGCAGAGCCGCCACTGTTAGTAACTTACATACATATTATTTATTTATTTTGTTAAAATTGTTTTGCGAGCACAATAGCAATAAGTATTTATTTCTTATAAAATAGTTTTTCTTTATTATTATTTTAATCAAAAATTAAAAATTTCATTATATACATACATTTAATAATTTAAAAGTTTTATATAAATAAACATGAATGTACCAAATCGGGCATTATGTGCCGCAATGCAACTCTGCATACAATAGCCCCATCACTCATGTTCAAATGTCACGTAAAAACGTGAGAGAACGTTTCGGTAAACGTTTACATTGTTTTCCATATGCTAAAAAGAGAACGTTCGCTACGGTACGTTACGTTATGTATGGGTAACTGGCACTTTAAGTGAAATATGTCTATTATTCGTAAAGAATTATAAATGGCATCAAAACCACAGCGCGATCTCTAAAAATACTGAATGAGAGAACATAAACTCTTGTGTACACTAAAAATTTTAGTTTACTCAAAAAAAGTTCACTAAAACCCAATTTTTTTGTGTACTGATCTGTTTAGCATACTTTGTACACAAACACTAAAAAATAGTGTTTTGAACTCTGTTTTCGAACACTGCACACGACACAAATATACACTAACAAATATCGAACACGTTCCAAGTAAACCAACAACAACAAGCATGAGAGAAAAAATATAGACAAATGTGCAAAATACACAAACAACAATGTGGGCGCGATAGAGTTCTCGAGAAAGCGAGAACACGAACGTTCTACTTCAAGAACGTTCGATAGACTGTTGTCTTGGGCTATAAAAGCGCAAGACAAAGTAGGCAACAGTCAGTAAGAATTCAGTCAGCCTTGTGTGAAGTTGCGTATGAACAAAACAAGTCGTGGTTTGAAGATCGCCATTGTAAAGATCTAGCGAATAGTTATGTGATAAGAATAACGAATAAACAGATTATTGTTGTAGCTATTGTTGTATACGTGGTACAAGTTCGAACAGTGACACATAAGATTGTGCGGACAATAAAGACTTTAACTGAAATTAATAAAATTATTTAATTTTTCGTCAGCTGAGGCTGCCTACAAAAAGTTATATTTTTGAAAATTATTTTTGAACACGTTTTTGCATGTTGTAACGCGACCAAATTCCTCAAATTTTTAAAAGGCTTTTCCAAAACCTAATTTTCAAAAAAAAAAGACTTTAATTAAAGAGTTTTTACCAATGTTGCAAAACTGAAATTTTGGAATGGTACTGAAGTATAACTGAAAAAGTACTTTTTGCATTAAATGGCACTTTTGTAAAAGATACATACCAGAGATCAGCAATGAGTATTCAAAAAGATGAGTAAAATCAAATCATACTCATAATTTCTGATACTTATTCGCATTCATATTTATTTTAATATCATGGAGCCTCAACTCATATTCAAAGTTTGAAGTACTCATCATATTCATAATTAACAACACTACTCTCCATAACTCAACATTTACAAGAATCACAAAATAAGTATGATTCGCGTACGAACGCTACATACTCACAAGAACGTTGTGTGTTTGCTCTGCTTGCTGTCTTTTTGTTTATGTGGCTTTGTTCAAGGCAAATTCATAGAAGGTAGCCTTATTATCAGCTGAGGAGATTTGGACTGTCAAAAAAAATGTTTGATTTTTGTGTATTTTCTTTCGATATTCAATTTCGTATTTATATTAGTCATAAACCCTCATATGTACCGCATGTATCCTTAACGATACTCACTCTAGAAATTCTTTAGGATTACTATTTTAAAGCCAATTATATTAAAATTTTTGCAAGATGATTAACAATATTTAAGCCTTTAACACTAAATACATATGTCTTTTAAACTACAACCTAGATTTGCTATATTTATAGTTATTTAGATGAAAGTGATGAATTACCAAAAACGAAAAAATCCATGTCTCCATCTAGGTGCCTAAACTATGACTGAAATAACTTGTGTGTTATTTTTAAAACAAATTCTCATTCAGAAGATTGGGATATAGGGATTAAAACAAATTGAGTCAATCTTCTGTTGAAAATTTGTTGTTATAATTACTCAAACGTATTTTTTTAATTTACAGTTGCTGCTCTATTGTGTAATTTAGCATGACATAAAAATTATAAGAATTTTCAATATATAAAATTTATTTAGTTTTTTTAATTGCTTTAATTAATCTCCTATGAAGGTTTGAGGGTTAATTTTTTTGACACTTCAAATGCATTTTTACAAAAACAAAATGCCTGTGGTTTTTGCATTGTTGTATTTGTTGTAGAGATAAGGCTACGTTCTATAAATTTGCCTCGTTTTTCTTCTTTCTTTGTAAATGCAACAACAACTAAGACTGTAAATTTTGACGAATGATTCGAATCATTTATAAGTATTATAAGGGTCTAATTCTCGCAGTCGTGATCGAAATTGTGTTCGAATAGAAAATAATTCCATAGCGAGAAATTTTCTAAAGATGTTACTCGATGCGAAACGAATTGATTTGTTGCTTAGGTGTTGCGAAACGAGCGAATTATTTCGTTTTGCAGCACTGACTAAAATGCAAAAATTGCAAACAAAAACATATGTTTTCTTACAAAAATAAAAGAAATTTAATTAATCCAAGGAAGAAAAGTTTTATTAAAATTGTAATATTTCGTATGTATAATATATTTTGGTTTTACTAAATTATTAGCTGGGGCTGCAGTATCATCTTCAAATTCTATAAAAGAAGACATGGTAGGTTCCATTTTGTCTTCTTCATAATCCGATAAACAGCAGGGAGAGACGTCAGGAATACTATTTTTTGGTGAAGTTGTTGGGGCCACATTTTCTTTGTCGCAATTCTCTTTTGGGCTGTCTTCTGATGTTTTTGAAGACCCAAAGGTTTTGACATTTTTTATACCCTCAACAGAATTTTAAACTAAGTTTGTTAATCTACCTTGGGCCACATTTTTGCATCTTTGATTGGTGGGCCGGAAGCATTGAGCTTAGCTGTGAGCTGTTCACATAGCTGATTAGCTCGTGCCTTTCCCTGAGAAGTATTTGGTTAATACTCTTTGCCAATTCTGAATGCTTAACCAAGAAATTTCCATGAATTTCATTCTGGGTGTAATTAATTTTTAGAAGTTTTGATTTGTAGGTCAATTAATTTTTTATTCATAAATTATTATAAATTTGTTACTAACATTTTTTATATTGTTATTTACAGCAGAAAAACGTTAATTCGAAAGCTTTAGTGGTTACGAGTAAAAACTCGCAAGGTGGCATTCGAATGATCACACGTTATCGAATGCCATCATTAGAAATTTCGATACATTTTACTCGATAACAATACCAAAAAACTCGCACGTTCGAGTAAAAATTTGTTCGTATACGACTGACAGAATTAGCCCCAGTATTTTTCTAAATTTATGAATCTGAATGAGTAGGCATATGAATCAAACATAGTTCGAATGTTATGAGTTTGATGTCAACGTTGTACTCATACTCATTGCAACTTAGTAGTATGAATCAGAATCAAAATTTCATGAGTACTTATGGGTAGCGAAAAAGCGATTCATTGCTGATATCTGATACAGATATAATCTCTCGTTTAATAAGAGGAACACTGCAACTCTCATCTCCTTGAAAAAAATACCTACATACGTTTACAAATAGTATCGGAGATGAAATATAAATATTTGCCAGGTAATTTTCAGAACAAAATAAGCTTACATTTTTATAAAGACCCTGTAGGGGAATGAGTAGCTGACTACAAAAATAACCAACTTTACGTTAGCTTTTATTTACTAACTTTAAGCTAACTACTACTCAATGCAGAGTTTTCATCAACTGAAGTGTATATTCTGATCAGTTGTTTGTTTTTAATTCGGGTTTTTCCCATTTTGTTACACTCTTCATCTGAAAGAGGCCAGAGCTGAACTTTGACAGAAATAATGTCAGTAAATGTGTGCATGGACATCCATTGCAAAAAACGATTAAAAGACTTTGAAGCTTTCTTTCAAACGAATGTATCTATATTCCAAACAGACGCCTGTCAATCACTTGGCTTTCAAGATGCTGAAAACGAGTTACGAAATGCTTTGAAAATAATAATAAAAAAACGTTAAATTCATGTTCAGTGCGTTCAAAATAATGAATTTAATTTAAAAAATTAAATGTAATAGTGAAGTTTAAATACGATTATTTTTAAAAATTACAAAAATATATGTATATAAAAATGTGTATGTTTTATGAGTAAAACTTTTACATGCATATATGTATGTATCCATGTACCTTATAGCGAATTTTTAGATGTGTTTTTGAAAAGTGTTAGTTTAATTTGAATTTTATCATTTGATTACTAATTAATATTATTAAATGAATAATATATATAGGTATATGAGTGAAGTTTTAATAAACTTATTTTCAAAAACTAAAACAAAACAAATTATATATTTATTCATTCCTAAAAAATATAAGACGTAGAGGTTAAATTACAGCTACAAAAAGTCAATTAAAAGCCAACTTATAAGTAGTTAACTTTAAGTTAGTTGAATAGTAATGCAGAGAACAACTGACTACTGCTTAGGACATCACAATGTTAAAATAGTTAGTTGCTGCCATTGAAAATTAATTCAAGTGGTAGTCAGCATTTGTTGCGAAACAGTTAGCTTAAAGTTAGTTTAAAGTTAATTATTTTTCTGACAAGGGAGTTTTAATAACTCTTTAATATGTATGTAGGTAACTCAATTTAGATTTAAAAATTCAATAAATAAATTAATTGTATTTACACTGAATTTTTAATTTTTCTATTTCTTTTTTCTAAAAACTTACGCTTTGTGACAATGCGACAATGAGTGCATAAGTGCCTGATTTTGACATTTGCGTTCGTACAAACACTAGAAAAACGAAATAGAGGGACGCAATTTTTTATTGAAAGGCTTACGTTATCGTTCGCATTTATTTTCTTTCGACTGGGAAGATTTAGTGAGCCACAAATCAGCTGTTTGTCGTATCAAACGAACACGTTCAACATCGGTGGCCAGGCTATAAATTGTGTATTAATGTTATTGGTTTTTCGTGTTCCCGTATATTTCTATATTTTGGTCTCTTATTGAGAGAATTTGTAGTTTGCTCACATTTTACCGAACTTTACACAAAAAGTAATGAAAATATTATAAATATCTTGTTACAAATCTCATCGTTAATAATCAATTGTTTAATAGGAACATATGCTTTCTTAGCTACTGTTAAAAGCATAGCTATTAAAAATGATATAGTAGTAATATTTCAATTCCCGTCCTAATTAATACGTCTGTTTCTACTCATTACACATCAACCAGCGATTTTCTGATAGATATTATTTTCGCCAACAATAAATAAAACCGCCTTACATTAGGTTTGGGCAAAGAAAATAAAGTATAAAGAATGTGCATTTTAAAATATTTTGGAATATTTTTCAAAAATTTTTCTTGACGCGGGGGGAAAGATAGAAGGGAAGGTTACAGAAACCAAGAGCGTAACAATGCGTTGTTCTCATCGTGCGTTTTTGTTGTTTACCACTTTTTTATTTATTCTGGTGTTAAAAACAGACGTCGGCACCAATGTCCCTCAGGGTAAAAACATCTTCGGCTTTTTACACACATAGGGCACAAACATTAAGAATGTTCGTTAAAAAGAGCGTAAAAATCTTCTCAGCTTTTAAAGAATAAGGTTCATGTCGCTTTTTTCAGACTTTAATTATACACCCAAAGAAATATCACAGTAGTATTCACTAATATCAATGAGAAATGATTACGATTTTTGGAAGAATACTGGCTAAGTTAAATACGGTGTCTTTAGGGATTTAGCGCAGTACAATTTTTCTATATTTTCCGATCACATATACATATCATTGGGTTAATAAGTAGACTTTAATTATTACTAACAATTTCCCTCTAGGTTAACACATGTCTATGGTTATGGATTAGTGAGTGAGAGAGAGAAAATAAGTTGAGAGAATTTATTTATTTACAGCCATATAAAAGTGTTAGTAATATACTCCATTTTTATTTTCATTTCATCAACATACATATGTAAAGCTGTCTATTTTTGGCTTAATAATTTTAGATAAATAAAGATAAAATAAAAAATCCATTTTATTATTAAAAGAACATAAAGCTTAAAAGTTAGGCCATGTTTTTTAGAAAAATAAAAAGAATAAAAAAACCATTTGTTACTAAAAGAAAAAAACGAGCATTCCAAAGCATTTAAAAAAATTATACTATGAGACAAAATAAAAGAATGCAATACGCCGAGATAATGACATTTTTAACACAAAATATTCTTCGAGTGTTATTCTGAAATAAAATGATAAAGCATTCACCAAACATGTGTTCTTGTCGCAGTCTGATCGACAACTAAATCAAAAAACACAAGATACATACACATGTCCATACGTACGATGAGAGCAACACATTGTTACGCTCTTTGTTTGTGTTCATTTTCCTTCTTGGAAAATATATCTCTTGAATTATATTGTGAATTATTGTTTTGGAAAGCATTTTAACCAGTGTTGCCACAAACAGCTTTATGAGTTACACACAAATGGCATCGAAATTACACATATGAAAAAAAATTACACACAAAATTATGTTTTTACAAATATTGCATACATATATTATGTAAACAATAAAATTATATATTCATATACATACTTAAAATAATAATTTATGAATGCATAAGTATATGTATGTAGGTTAGGTTAGGTTAGAGGACGTGTACTTGTCAATTAAGACAAGTACAGTACCCGGAGGTCGAATTGACCCATTGTACAACGTCTTAGTTTCTCACACCACTTATGTTGTGTGTGTTAATTTTATACATGAGTGGTGGGACCTACAGTTTAAAGGCGACTCCGAACGACAGATTTTTGAGAAACTTTTTATAGCAATTTTTATTTGTTCTCAGAGAGAAGTCGCCGAAGAAATATTTTTTTGTATTTTGTCTTGATGTCTGGCCTGGGGCTCGAACCCTGGCTTTACGTCAAATAAGCCAACACACTACCTACCAGACTACGGCGACTTCAAAAAATGTATGAATGTATAAATAAAAATGTAACGTAAAACTCAAATAGAAGTATTGTTTTCTTTTTCTAACAAAAGACATGTAAATGCATATGTGGGCTCTATGAGTCAACTAAACTCCTAGAGTCTATAAAAAGGAGTTGAAGAATGGGATCCGTACACTGTCGGTCAAAACATTTTGGACGAAATTCAGGTTATAATATTTTGTACGATTTAAAAGAAATTAGATATTTTAGAAACAACAAATACTTACTAAAATAAAAACAAATCCCTAGTATAGTTAAAATTAAAATTTAATTTCAGTGTTTATTATGATATTATTAAAAATTAAACAAAAAGGTGAATAAAGATAAAAAATTCATACGACAAAACATATTGGATTATGCAGCATGATCTAATATTTTGTTGAATAACCGCGATTTTTAAAAACTTCAGCACATCTTTTCGGCTTAGAACTAATAAGATTCTCTATTATATTCATTGGAATAGCTGACCATGCCTCATTTATAGCTTGATTTGGATCCCGATGTGCCGATTCCCGATTTACCTTTCTATTTACTGTTTCCCATAAATTTTCTATACGGTTAAGGTCGGGTGACTGTGCAGGCCACTGCATGACATTAACGCCTTCTTGTTCCAAAAACCCTTTCACCAATTTGGATGTGTGTTTCGGGTCGTTGTCGTGTTGAAATATCCATTGGCGTGGCATTTTATCACGGGCATGTGGCAACATCTTCTCCAGCAATATATTTGTATACATTTATTTGTCCATAAACCCGTCGATTTTGGGTAAAGGTCCTAAGCTTTCCGCAGAAAAGCAACCCCACACCATAACATTGCCGCCTCCATTCTTAACTGTTCCGGAACAATATTTCGGATTTAGTCTGCTACTGACAGGTCTTCGAACTCTTCTCATTCTATCAGAATCCACAAAATTAAATTTGGATTCATCGGAAAACAAAACAGTGTTCCATTGTCGAACTGTCCAGTTCAAGTGTACTCGAGCAAATTTTAGGCGCACCTTAGGGGTTTTCTGTGATAGCAGTCAGTATTGTTTTTTCTGAAAGCATAGTATACAACAATTTTCTGTCCAATATGTTTTGACCGACACTGTATGTTCTTCTGAAATATATATCCCTTAATAAAATACGAAGGCTGAGGGTTTTGTTTCAACTTAGCCTTTATTGCCTTAGTGGAGGTTTCTTAACAACTGATGGTAATTATTTTCAACAGGTTTTACGTAAACAATACAAATATTGAATTTACCAATATATAATTCATAAAGTCGCAGTAGTCTAGTAGGTAGTGTGTTGGCTTATCAGACGTAAGGCCGCGGTTCAAACCCAAGGTCAGACATCAAAACGAAAATATGAAAAAAAAAATTTTCTGCGACTTCCTCTCAGCAGATTTCTGGCAAAAACTCTGAGAGTAAATAAAATTGCAATGAAAAGTTTCTCAACAATCTATCGTTCGGAGTCGACGTTAAACTGTAGATCCCGCCACTGATGTATAAAATTAACACACATAACGTGAGTGGCGTGAAAAGCTTGGCCGTAATCCTGACTGAAGGGTTAGTTGTAATGGCCAATTATATACATATGTTATGTTGTGTATAATTCATATATATTTATATATAATAAAAAACAAGTACAAAATATCCGTATAACTGATTAAACAAAAAAAATAATTCACAATATGTTTGTATTACACTAAGAAAAATATGTTGAACACAGTTCAATAGCATATATCAAACATTATCCTTACATGTATTTAAATTAGTAAGAGATATATGTAGGTGTTTATTTTTGCAAACTAGTGTTGGAAATTGCAAAAAAATTTCAAAACAAATTAGTGTTAACAAATTGACTGTTAAAAAGGAGCGATTAAAGAAAAAGTTGAACAAAAAATAAAATTACACACAAATTACACACGAAGCTAATTACACACACGCTACACACACAATGCAAAATTACACACAATATGTGTAATTACACACAAGGTGGCAACACTGATTTTAACATTAACGAACGATAACGAAGTCGCCGTAGTCTAGTAGGTAGTGTGTTGATTTATTAGACGTAAAGTCCGGGTTCAAGTCCCAGGTCAGACATCAAAAACGAAAAAAAAATGAAAAAATATATTTCTTCGGCAACTTCCTCTCAGCAGATTTCTGGCAAAAACTCTGTGAGCGCACACAACATGAGTGGTGTGAGAAGCTAGGCCGTAATCCTGACTGAAGGGTTGTAATGGCCAATTATGTATGTACTTATGTAACGCTAAAACATTCCAACATTCCAATTTTATCTTTTTTATATAATTAATCCTTTGGATAAATTTTAAGTTTCTTGAAATCAAAAGTTGTACTTAAAACTCACTTGCTTCCACAACTCTCAACCAAATTGATAGACTCAAAAAAGAAAATAAGAAATACATACTAATTGATTTGAGTAATTATAACAACAAATTTTCAACAGAAGATTGGCCCAATTTGTTTTAATCCCTATATCCCAATCTCTTGAAAGAGAATTTGTTTTAAAAATAACACAGAAGTTATTTCAGTCTAGTTTAGTTGGAGACATAGAATTTTTTTTTTTTTTTGGTAATAGTAAATCTAGGTTGTAGTTTAAAAGATATATGTATTTTGTGTTAAAGGCTTAAATATTAATTTTAATAAAATTGGCTTTAAAATAGTAATCCTAAAGAATTTCTAGAGTGTGTATCGTTAAGGATACATGAGGTACATATGAGGGTTTATGACTAATATAAATACGAAATTGATTATCGAAACAAAATACACAAAAAACAAACATTTTTTGACAGTCCAAACAAAACTCCTCAGCTGTTGACATGCTCCCATCTGTTATGAATTCGCCTTGGTCATAACTATGACAGGATACCGAAATCTTTTTTCTTTTTTTTTTTGTAATTCATCACTGTCGTCTCAATAAATATAGTAAACCTACGTTGTAGCTTAAAAGATAAATGTGTTTAAATGTTTAGAAAGGCTTAAATATTGTTAATCAGCTTGCAAAAATTTTAATATAATTGGCTTTAAAATAGTAATCCGGAAGATTACGTGAGGTACATATGAGGGTTTATGACTAATATAAATACGAAATTGATTATCGAAACAAAATACACAAAAATCTAAAAATTTTTGACAACGACGATACACGACAGCTGGTAATTTAAGGCCACCTCATATATGAATTCGCCTTGGTGATTATCGTAATAAAATAATTTTGTCAATTAAACGAATATTGATTAAAATTCATGTCTGAACATAGTATTACACATTCAAAGGAGTATATAATTTATGAATGGCAGCTAACCATTTTAGTGAAAAACCATATGGCTTCCGACCAAAACACCGTTATACAATTGCTTTGTTTGGAGGATCTGAAGAAATACATACTTACAGCGATCAAGGAGATATTGCGCTATTGAGTCATAATCGACGATATCCTATGAGAGATAGAGTATTTTGAGTAAAGTTAGTTCTGTTCAGAAAACGAAAGTACCGAGTCGGAAGTCAATGAGAACGACAGAAAAATTAGATGAATAGAGCTCTTATGATCCTAAATTAAAAGTTTTCTCTTATAATAATTACTATGAGGGGTTATGTATGTATTAAAAAACATATGAACGGAGACACAATTCAAATTGATGACATTGATAGCCTGAACCAGTTATTTTCTGGGCATTATATTTAAATTTTCAAGCTGTTTCCTGATAATGACAAACCTGATAATGTACAGCTTCAATTTAATTGTTATTTCCATCCTTATTTGTATGTATAACTGCTTTTTACTTAAGCGATTGTTTATCACAATTATAGCTATTTACCTAGTTTCTGATTGCATTGCCTAAACTTTAATACAATATGATAAGATATAATAGTTCCTATTCCACAGACTGTGTATGCATTTTACATATAAATCCACATAGTCTGAAGAACAAAATTGATGAGTTTAGGTACTTATTTGTATCAGCAGGTATTGACATTATTTGCATTTCAGAAACTTGGTTTACTCTGGATGTTCAGAATTCATTTTAAAACCTACAGTGCTTTTCCATGCTGATAGGAAAATCTTAATTAACAATACAGCAACTAGGGCAAAAGGTGGCGGAGTTGCAATTTATGTTCAAAATGGTATTCCGCGCAAAGTAAAATTACTAACTGAAATTGGTAGTCAAATAGAATATTTATTTCTTGATAGTTCTGCCATCCGTAAGAAGAATGTTTAATTAGGGAGTGTTTATAGACTGAATTCTAATTCACGTTTTGATCCCTTTATCTCTATTCTTATGACGACATCATTATTATTGGTTATTTTAATAATAATCTTTTACTCGATAATGCGTTAATTGCCTCCATCTTAATTCTGTGAATGTGTCCTTATCAACTCACTTCCACTCAATTTCCAGTAGTCTAATCGATCTCGTATTCGTTAATAATGTGACTAAGGTACTGTAATATGATCAAATTTCAGCCTCTTGCTTTTTCAACCATGATCTTCTCTTCTTAACTTATAATCTGTCCATGAATCCCGAAAACAAGCATATTACATATCGTCATTTTCAAAGTATCAATTTTTACAGTTTTAAATAGTAATGTTGATAATATCTGTTGTGATCAGATCTACTCATTAGATAATGTAAATGATCAACTTGGACTAATTCAGAAAAATTTTCGTCAGCTATATGACAGGTGTGTTCCTGTCAGAACAAAACTTGTTAGGGCCAAAAACCAACCGTGGTTTAATGCAAAGTTTACTATTTCATGAAGTCGCCGTGGTCTAGTAGGTAGTGTGTTGGCTTATTAGACGCAAAAACCTGGGTTCGAGCCCCAGACCAGGCATCAAAGACAAAATAAAAAAAGTATTTTTTCGACGACTTCCTCTCCGTAGATTTCTGGCAAAAACTCTGAGAGTAAATAAAAATTGCCATGAAAAGTTTCTCAAAAAATAAAAAGCTGTCGTTAGGAGTCGACTTTAAACTGTAGGTCCCACCACTCATGTATAAAATTAACACACACAACATAAGTGGTGTGAGAAACTAGGACGTTGTACAATGGGTCAATTCGACCTCTGGGAACTGTACTTGTCTTAATTGACAAGTACACATCCTCTAACCTAACCTAACCTAACCTACTATTTCATAGCACAATTGTGCAGAGAGAACGCACACGCATTCTTTGATTTAGTTGTCGATCAGACTGCGACAAGAACACATGTGCGGCGGATGTTTCATTTTATTTCAGAATAACACTCAAAAAATATTTTATGTTAAAAATGGTCTATGGCATTAGCTGGGCGTATTTCATTATTTTTTAATTTTGCTCGCTATTTTTCTTTTAATAAAAAATGGGTTTTCTATTCTTTTTATTTTTATTTATCTAAAAACATGGCCTAATTTTAAAGCCAAAAATGGATAGCTTTAGCTTTAGCTTTTAGCTTTAGCTTTTTATTTTCTTTTAACAAAAAATGAATTTTTTATTTCATTTTTATTTATCTAAAATTATTAAGCCAATGATGAAATGAAAATAAAAATAGCGTATATTACTAAAACTTTTCTATAGCTGTAAATAAATAAATAAATAAACTTATTTCCTCACTCTTACTCACTAATGCATAACCAAAAAAATTTTGTAAACTCTGGATTAATGCAAAATTAGAGCACTAATTAATAAGCGAGACATCGCATACAGGCGATGGAAGAGGTACAGAACGGACGATCTGAAAGCCATTCATATTTCTGCTCGTAGCAGATTAGGTTACCAAACGCATTAGAATTGCAAAAACATTGTTTTACGGCATGAAGTTCGCTTCCGCATTAGATAACGGAGCTAAATGAAAGGTAATCCGCGATATTGGTATTGGACAAAAATGCTATAATACTTCTCCTGATGTCGATGTAAACGGTCTCAATGACAAATGTGTTAATATTAATGTTCCTACCCCTGACAGTAACATATATGATTACCTTTATTTTGTTCCTCTAGAAAACCCCTTTAGTTTTCGTTGTGTTAGTCAGCTCGAGGTTTTGGAATGCTTATCTTCTGTGAAATCGAATGCGATTGGTTCTGATGACTTATATCCTCTGTTTTTAAAAGCTTTGTCACCTAGACTTTTACCTTTTTTACTCATGTATTAAATTCAGTCTTAACTATGTCCTCTTTCCCTGATGAATGGAAACATTCGAAAATCATCCCAATGCCTAAATCTAACAATGAATTCAGGCCAATTGCCATTCTTCCGTTCCTGTCCAAAGTTATGGAAAACCTCATAACATACCATCAGTCTTTGGAATTCTTCCAAATTATATACAGAACATAGGCAATGCAATTAAGTTCAAAAAGGAATTATACAATTTGTTTAAGTAATTTTTAACATATTGTTACGTTTTTACCTTTTTAAAAACGTTTAATATGAGTTCGTTAATTGCAAACCAAAGTAAAAACAAATATGTTTTTAGTTTTTCTTAAACTCTCTTTATTATTTACACTACTTTTGTGTACCACCGTATAGAACTTAACGATACAACAATAATAATCTGTTTATTTACTGTACTAGTTCACACAAGTATTCGCTAGATCTTTACAACCACGACTTATTTTGTTCACACGCAACTTCACACAAGGCTGACTAAATTAACTCTCCCTGCTGCTTGCTTTGTCCGGCCCTTTTATAGTCCGCACGCACCAGTGTTGCCACCTTGTGTGTAATTACACATATTGTGTGTAATTTTGCATTGTGTGTGTAGCGTGTGTGTAATTAGCTTCGTGTGTAATTTGTGTGTAATTTTATTTTTTGTTCAACTTTTTCTTTAATCGCTCTTTTTTAACAGTCAATTTGTTAACACTAATTTGTTTTGAAAATTTATTGCAATTTCCAACACTAGTTTGCAAAAATAAACACCTACATATATCTCTTACTAATTTAAATACATGTAAGGATAATGTTTGATATGTGCTATTGAACTGTGTTCAACATATTTTTCTTAGTATAATACAAACATATTGTGAATTATTATTTTTTGTTTAATCTGTTATACGAATATTATGTACTTGTTTTTTATTATATATAAACATATATGAATTAGACACAACATAACATATGTATATAATTGCCCATTACAACCAACCCTTCAGTCAGGATTACGGCCAAGCTTTTCACGCCACTCAAGTTATGTGTGTTCATTTTATACATCAGTGGCGGGATCTACAGTTTAACGTCGACTCCGAACGATAGATTTTTGACAAACTTTTCATTGCAATTTTATTTACTCTCAGAGTTTTTGCCAGAAATCTGCTGAGAGCAAGTCGCTGAAGAAATATTTTTTCATATTTTCGTTTTGATGTCTGACCTTGGGTTTGAACCGTGGCCTTACGTCTGATAAGCCAACACACTACCTACTAGACTACGGCGACTTTATGAATTATATATTGGTAAATTCGATATTTGTATTGTTTACGTAAAACCTGTTGAAAATAATTACCATCAGTTCTTAAGAAACCTCCAATAAGGCAATAAAGGCTTACAGACTTCGTATTTTATTAGGGGATATATATTTCAGAAGAACATACGTATCCCATTCTTCAACTCCTTTTTATAGACTCTAGGAGTTTAGTTGACTCCTAGAGCCCACATATGCATTTACATGTCTTTTGTTAGAAAAAGAAAACAATACTTCTATTTGAGTTTTACGTTACATTTTTATTTATACATACATACATTTTTTTAAGTCGCCGTAGTCTGGTAGGTAGTGTGTTGGCTTATTTGACGTAAAGCCAGGGATCGAGCCCCAGGCCAGACATCAAGACAAAATACAAAAAAGTACTTCTTCGGCGACTTCTCTCTGAGAACAAATAAAAATTGCCATGAAAAGTTTCTCAAAAATCTGTCGTTCGGAGTCGACTTTAAACTGTAGGTCTCACCACTCATGTATAAAATTAACACACACAACATAAGTGGTGTGAGAAACAAAGACGTTGTACAATGGGTCAATTCGACCTCCGGGTACTGTACTTGTCTTAATTGACAAGTACACGTCCTCTAACCTAACCTAACCTACATGCATATAATTATGCATTCATAAATTATTATTTTAAGTATGTATGTATATGAATATATAATTTTATTGTTTACATAATATATGTATACAATATTTGTAAAAACAGAATTTTGTGTGTAATTTTTTTTCATATGTGTAATTTCGATGCCATTTGTGTGTAACTCATAAAGCCGTTGGTGGTAACACTGGCACGCACGTATGATCAGTATGATGAACGTTCTCGATGTGGAAGGTTCTCGCTCGCGCCTTCTCGAGAACTTTATTGCTAGTACATTGTTGTTTGTGTACTTTGCTTATGTTGTCCGCTACATATTTGTCGTAGCTGGTTTACTTTATGTTGTTGTTGCTACCTGGTTCGTTGTACACATGTGTGTGTGCAGCTTTAGATAATCAACACGTTCGTTGTATTCTTAGTGTTAGCGCGTATTTGTGTCGTGTGTATTGTGTTGGTGTTGCTGGTAGTTTTTGCCTTGGTTACCCAAGCGTTAGAAACGTAAAATCGTAACGTACGTAGCCTTAAAAACGTTTGTGTAGTTATAGAAACGTTTAAAACGGGACATATGTCAACGAAGAATGTAAATAAAAACGAAACAGAACACAAAGCAACACACAAACAAACAGAACACAATGCATAGAAATTGATATACAGACTCATCATCAGTGTTGCCGTTTTTTGTTCAATGTGTAGATTATTCCGGATTTGTTTATTATTTGTCTTATAAAAATAGCTTTTGTTTTGTTTGTTAAAATTAATTAATTATGAGACTATAATTTTGTTTTCTTATTTTCTGTTTCTTTTTCTCAATTATAATTTAAATTTGAAAAAAAAAATATAAAATAAAAAACTGCAAATTTAATTTTGATCATATTTTTCCTTATATGGTGATTTTTTCACAAATGTTGGTTACAATATTTTCTTTTCGTGGCAACACTGCACTCTCTCTCATGTTTTCTCTCTTATGTTCAAATGTCACGTAAAAACGTGGGAGAATTCTGTTTTATACAGATCGTTCCGTTTTGCTAACGAGAGAGAACGTTTCGGTAATCGTTTACATTGTTCTCCATATGCTAAAAAGAGAACGTTTTCTACGGTACGTTACGTTACGTGTGGCTAATTCACACTTTCAACGATATTAGGTCGTTACGATTTATGTAACAATATGTATTTTGATTATTTTGTACATTTTTACTTTTTTATTAGTGATTATTAATTTCCTTTTTACTAATTTAATCTTTCAATTTCATTGTATCTTTATCTATGTATATACATATATATATATATATTTCTTTAGATTTGTATATACTCTTCTTTGTATTTTTCCTAAATTTTCACATATATTAATTTCATTTTTATCCTAATTCTTTGTAACGATTGCTATATTTTCTGAGATTATAACATGTTCTAATTCATTTTTATTTTTTTTTTATTTCTTAAATTTTATTATTTATATTATCAATGATTTTTTATTACTTTTTTCTTTGCTGCACCTCCATAGCACTCTAATTTATAAGATTAATATCCTGTTGTGCTATGACTAATACTAAATAAATAAAAAATAATAGAAAAAAAATAAAAAAATTATTTAACATTAATAAATTTTGTGTAAGAAAACCTGAAATTTCAATGAGTTTTAATTTTCACGAATCGAATAAATTTTGCAAATACATTTTCATCCCTATTAAGAAGTGGAGTATGAAATTAAATGAACCAATTTGCCCATGTTGTGCAAGAAAACGCATCTTTCCCTTTAAATAAGTAGAGTCAACATTCGCTTATGAAATATCTTAACATTTGTCTTGATTGATGCCTGAGTTTGATATATCAGTCAAAAATTCATGAATTAATTAATTAATGGTCAAATATTTAAGATCATTGGTAGAAACACCTGCTTCAGATTGGACTGCAAACTCTTGCAGCTTAATACACTTGTAAAAGAAATATGGTGTTTGGCCTAAAAAAATGAAATATGTCAAAACAAAATTTTACTCAGGATTATACTAGCACTATAGTACATCAAACGTTCGATTTCAAAGCGACTTTAGTCATGGTCATTTTCGCTTGAAAAATATTACATGCGAGATCTATAATACTTTACAAGTATAAACAACTATGATAGGAGTCAGCGTTGTCAGTAATTTTTTTGAAAAAATTTTTATTTCTAGAAAAAAAAAAATTTTTTAAAAAATAAATGTTTCCTGCAAACGTACCAAAATTTGGTGGTGTTTCTTTACCACCTTTGCCCGGAACTAATATGATAATATAATAATAATACACACAGGTTTTCAACAAGATTTAGATAGCGACTAAGTGGTGGCCAGTCCAAAACAGTTATATCCTTTTCTTCAAAAAATGCTTTGATCCTTTTGGCTACATGTATAGGGACGTTATCTTGCTGAAAAGTGAAATTATTTCCATAATTTTCTTCAGCAAATTCAACGAAAACATTGTCCAGTAATTCCACATAGTTCTCTGCGTTCATTTTATGAGAAATAAAACATAATGGAGAACGTGCTCTATATTCAAAAGCTACCCAAGTCATTAAAGATCCTTCCTGAAAATTACGTGCCAGAAGGTTCGCGTATCACATCCTTTTTCCCTCCATAAATATTTTAATCCATCAGGTCCATCAAGGTTGAATTTTTTTCATCACTGATATAATACTGCGCCACTCCTTTTCCCAAAATTTGTATTTTTCAGCGAAAGCCAATCTGGCTGCCTTATGTCTAGGGGTCAATCGTGGTTTGGGTATCATTTTTTGTATAATTTTTTTCATTTTTGGGTATCATTTTTTGTGGACAATGTTTTCGTTGAATTTGCTGAAGAAAATTATGGAAATAATTTTACTTTTCAGCAAGATAACGTCCCTATACATGTAGCCAAAAGAACCAAAGCATTTTTTGAAGAAAAGGATATAACTGTTTTGGACTGGCCACCACTTAGTCGCTATCTAAATCTTGTTGAAAACCTCTGGGGAATTTTAAGTGCCGAAATATACAAGAGTGTTATGACTTATAACTCCTTAAAAGAGCTGAAAGAAGCTTTAATAAAAAAATAGGACGAAATTCCCCAAGATGAGTTACAAAAATTAATAAACTCTATGCCAATTCGGTTAAATGATGTAATTAAAGATCGAGGAGGACACACGCGTTATTAAAATTAATATCTTATTTGAATATATTTAATTAGCTTTAAGTTTTGAATTTTTTCTTATTTTGTACCATATAAATATTTCCTTTAAGAATTTGAATTAGCTATAAGAAATATTTAGTAAAATAAACAAACTCTGAAAAGTTTTTACTTTAATTTTTTGTTTCTCTTTACTAAATATAAAAAATACATAAACTTATAAATTAGCTTTAAAACCAAAGAGATTTTTAGAAAAAACACATGTACCATATAATTTCTAATTGCCTGTATATATATATGTATATACTATATATTACATAAGTACAAATAAATATAAGTAATACACATATACTATATATATAGTATTATACATATATACTAATAAATAGTCTTCTTATAAGGGTAGATATTTGTTTATTCACTAATGTGTTTATGTAAGTATGTCTACACAGATGAATTATTTTTATTTTTGCTAGCTTACGCTTTTTTGATACCTTTTGTTCTGTTTTTTTATTTTATTCACATGTAATTGTAATAAAGATTAAAAATAATTGCAATTTTTAATATAACAATTACTTTTTATTTAGAGAAAGTCAAGAAATCCCAGGATATTTCGATCCCGAATCCCGGGATTTTTAAATATCAATTCTGTTTGGCATCTCTAATAAACATCGGCTATGTTAACACAAGTTAAACGAGGTTGCAAGTTCCAAGTAATAAAGGTAGTGATGGACGTTAAACATCGATATATTTTCATTCAATGCATCGGAATTAAAAACATAATACAAAGTGACTTTCTAAAATTAATTTTTTATATAAGATCCTCAAGCATTTTAAGTAGATATACCTAACATGTAGGTATAAATCCTAATCGAATATCTTACTATGACTAGAGATATTTGGTGCTATACTTTAAATATGAAGTTTTTTTGTATAACTTTAATTTTGGCGTTGTTCATTACATGCGTACACTGTTGATGTGTACGGACTTAAAGATAGACATAAATTACAGTATATCCTGATATGCGAAAGTTTAAAAATAAAGGCATGGTGAAAGCTGTTGTTACAAATAAAGTCGCTAACATGGTCATAGAAAGAAGCATATTCCAAGCTTCGCTCATACTTTAAATTTTGGTAAATGAAGCCACAAACAACTGCGCCGACTGGAAAATTTTTTTTCTAAAGTTAAGGCTATAGTAATTAGATTTAAACAGTGTGTTGTAGCTGCGGATGAATTGCTCAAGCTCATTCCAGTGAATTAAAACTAATACAAAGCATAGCTACGCGCTGGAATAGTACATGTTATATAGTACATTGCTTTGGATTTTACGACCTCTGGAAGCAGATACAAAAGAAATTCCTGATAATAAGTCTCGCACAACTAACATAATAATACCATTAGTTCCCTGTATAATTTCCAACATTACTAAAGTTGTTATAGACGAATCTGTGGCAACAGAAGTACAAAAATTGATTTTGCAACTGATACAAAAAATGGGTTCATAAAATATCTAACTCCTCTTCCTATAGCAAGTACTTTAGAACTACGATTCAAAAAAATGCACTCTAATGATGCAAAAGATTTCAGTACTGCTGTATCAAAAATCAATTAATGGAAACAAATTTGCGGAGAGGGTGCCCTGGTAGTCTAGTGGGTAGTGTGCTAGACTATTAGCGTGAGGGTCGTGGGTTCGATTCCCACAAGAGACTTTGGTCTGTGACACTGCACCGAGCATATGGTCAAGTTACTCCGCTCGAATATAATTTGTAATTGTATTGTAATTAATAAATAAATAAATAAAGAGGTTACCGAACACATAAGGTAATTATCCGACGCTATAACTTTTTTATCGCCGACGACTTATTTATTTGACGACTCTTGTGAGAAGAATAAACGAAAATCCTTTGGTAATTTTTAAAAACTACAAATCACACACGATTCACTATAAGTAAAATTACTACATTTTCTATCCAAAATTATAGAGAATCACTGAACAAGGATGCAATCGGTATACGGGGTAAAATTTTTCAAATTCAAAATGGTACATCAAATATGGCGACAAAAATTTTTAACATGTTTAGATTTATTTGAAAATTAATATACAGGGATTTTTGAAGTTGCTAATTTCAAATCTGAGGTAACATTTTTCAAGTTCAAAATTGCGGATCCATAATGGGGACCTAAATTTCAAAATTTCTTCGGACTTACATTAAAATATTCTTCTGATTTCAGTATGTAAATCTGTGAAATGTGTAAAATGCAAAGTTTTTTATCCAAAACAACTAAAAAGATAAGAAATTGAATGGAAACTTTTGTAGAAACAAATTTTTTAATAAAATTATTATATAAATTTTTGACCATCGGAGGCTGCCTACAAAAAATGGTATTTGTCAAAAAACGCAAAAAATCGCAATATGAAATTGACAAAAGTAAACTCAAAACACTTCAAGTAACACGTTTTTAATTGTTATAACGTTATTGTTATTGTTGTTTATGTCCGATTTATTATTTAGATTATTTAGAGAACTTCAAAAAATCGTCCAAATCACACTATTTCCCAGGTGTATGTACCGCCTTTCAACTTTGCTCACAAACAATTATTTTGAACACTTCTTGAGAGTGAGAACTACAAAAATAAAAAATCGGTTGAATGGCAAAAGATTGGTCAACCTTTAATTTTTACGTCTTGATAAAAAATATTGGGATATACAGTGGCCACGAATTTAAGACACGACATTTTACTTATAAATACATTTGTGATAATTTTTACATCTTATCAAAAATATTTTAGGTCCATGATACTTTTCTTAAGATTTTAGTAATATTAGGAAGAAAAACTAATAATATTTTGCTACCTATATTTAGTTAAGAATTTTTATTTACATATTATATAGATCAAGACAAAATGCTAGTCGGTATTTGATATTTTTTTGACACAAGTGGTTTACGTTGTGCAATACACCCACGCAAGTTTTTCTCATTTAGACATCTTCTTATTGCCCTAGACGACATATCGATACCAAAATCCAATACAATTTTATTCTTTATTTTACTTAAGCTCGTGAAAGGATTATTAGCAGCTACTTTATGGTGTGGTTTTTCGGGCTCTAGGTTGCTGTTTGACATTTTTGATGGTACCATGTTGCTTGATGTGTTCCAGCGCGTTGTAAATTTTGCATCTAGAACATTTAAGCAGCTTGGATATCTCCATTTTTAGTTTTCCATCAAATTTTAATTGTTGGATCAGTTTTCGCTCGGCATCGGTATTCCAAGTACCTCTGACCATTTATAATTAAATATTTCTATGTATTCCAACATAAAATAAAATAAATCATTCGTTGCTCACCGTTTAGCTTCAAAAAACACCAAAAAATCGCTTAAAAACCAGATATTTCTGAAATGTCTTAAATTCGTGGCCAGTTCCAAATAAACGTTTTTACAATAATATGATCAAAAAGCAACAAAATGTAAAAAGAAACAAAATAAAATAATGGCACTTTTTCTTAATATTACAGGGTATATAGAAGAATAAAGAATATCAAATTTGATATTACAGGATTGTAAATATTATCACAACTAAATCAGTCATATGACGTGTCTTAAATTCGTGACCACCACTATATGTATATAATTTTTTAAATTTGAAATGAACTACAAAAAATGTAGTGAAATGAAAACGATACGTAAAAAGTTTAATGAACATGAAATTTAATTTATTTTGTGCACAGTTTTTTTTGCATTTGTTTATAGTAATAAAACTTCTTGTAAGAACATTGTCGTTTTTTTATTTTCATTGTTTTTAGATGTTTTTTTTTAATGTCCATCGCTAAATAAAAGCCTTGTATAATCGCAATCTTGACTACATTTGTTGAATGTCAAATTATTCTTAGGGTGTATGGCAGATATTAACTCAGATGTGTTATGAGAGAGAACGTCGGCAGACAAACAGCACTGTCATGTTTACATTTCTTTTCATATCTAGCAACAGGAACACGTAATTTTGCAATGTTATAATATTTCACATTTTCAGAGACTAAATTCCTATTACAACAAATACAGGGAAAAGTAATTTCTATAATTTTTATTTACTTTTAAAATTTTTCACTTTCTGAAAAAATTTTTTTTTGTTATACATAGTTCTGACAGTCCATATATATTATAATATATAATAATCATAATTTATATATCTGTGGCATTAAATAATAAGAGCTTAAGTCAAAATTTCGTGTTTAGAGATATTAAGGGGTTTGTCTAAAATAAATTGTGTTTGTAAAATATAAATGCGTATAGTTTTATTAATAATGACATTTTATATATGAAATTTAGCTGAGTGATAGATCTTGAAAAAGAGAATAAGAATATGTAATAAAATGAAAAAACACTTATGTCAACTTAAGCTATTATCATTTATTGCCACAGATATGTATATATATATATATATATTATGATGTCCATATCGTGACAGATGTTACGACAGCTGACTTGTAGTATACGCTTAACAAAAATATTGTCAAACTTAATTGAACATGCGTAGATACAAAAATATTTCATTTCATTTCATGTGTGGACCCCATGAAAATGGAAAGTTGAACAATTTCTTTCAAGGATACTAGGCTTGTTGTAAGGTTGCTTTACTTATTTAATATAAAAAAATACATAATTTTTGCCATTCAATTAATTATTAATAATAAATTAAATAATATGAAATTAGTAATGGTAGTTTGCGTTTTATCAATATATTTTTAGCAATATCAGCTATACCTAAAATCGTCTGCGAGACGATTCATGCACTGGACTTGCACGATGAAACGCCTTCTTGGAAAATTATGGACAACAAGGGTCGAGTCACGGTGGTACTTCACTGGGACCAGCGTCAGAGTGGAGGAAGTGGCGGTGCAACAAATAACCAGTGTGGGCCTACTAGCGGTGGCGCTGGCAGTAGTAATGGTCTTATATCATCAGAAAAATATTCGCCCTCAAAAAAAGGACTTTCTGCTCAAAGTTCATTGGATAATAAATCCGTATCATCACAATCACCACAACAGAGATACACAAGCCCACAAATAACAGTTATAAGTGATGAAGGACCCGCAAGTATATATCATCCCGGCGGTGTGGTTCTGCCACCTGGCGTTGTGATACCTGGAAGTAATAGAAGACTTTCAAAACAAGGCGGTTCTTTCGATAGTGCTGTGGGTGCCGTTCACGTACATACACCTGAATGTGCTCATCATGCTCACACACCTAGTCGTGCGGGCAGCCCCAGTACAACGGAGTGCGACTTCCATTGTTGTGCCTTGCACGAAGAGGGCCGAAAAATTGCGGTACATAAAAGTGTAGCCACCTCTCCAATTCAAGATGGTACTACAAGCCCACAGCCTCAGCAGCAGGCAACGTTAGGTATGTCATCGGTTGTGGATCCTATGATGGGTGGAAGTATGCAACGCCGCTCGTCGGGGACAAAAGGTCATGTAAGATTCTTAGATATCGCGCCAGAACGCGATAGTTCAGAAAGTGAAACAGAAAACACAATCATGGAGGATGAAAAGGTAACAACAGAGAAATTTTTACTACTTATTGACCAACTATCAGTCGACCAAAAGCGCCATCTTAGCATTAAAGACATTGGCATCATACTAGAGCGTCTTAATTCTAAAATTCTTGATGTTGAAAGATTAGACCGGGAGTCCGAGTCAGACGATTGCTACAACTGGACGATAAAGGCTACAATACGTGGTGACGCGTTACGAGAACTGGGTGTCATATACAATGGTAACTATTATGCAATCTCTGAACATCCTGGCTACAAAGAAGAAGTCGAAGAAAATGGCGAAGAAGTAGAGGAAGAGGACGAAGAAGATCGTATATAAATAGTGATTACAACAATTGAATTTAAACATTTTATTTCAAATACATTTGAACACACACATACACTCTAAGATTTTTTAACATTTGTAAGCCTAAACAAACCTACAAAAAAGCAACCTTAACGTTTGTTAAATAATTAAAAAAAACCAAAAAAAATAAACTAAATCCTATCTAGAAAATGTACAGTAGCAAATTAAACCAAACTGATAATTTGAATGTACTACTCACCTTAAAAAGTGGAGTGAACATAATAAAAGCTGAAATGCTATCTCAACTCAAGTATAATCCCATTTTCCTTGTTTTGTTAATTAATTATTTTAATAATGTAATAGTCTTCATTTTAGTTTATATTTTATTAAACAAGGCGCTGCAAAAGCAATACCAAAGTAACATTTTTCTATTTGATATCATTGACCAAAATTGCTGGCTTCTGTAACGTTATGTCTAAATGCTAAATTGTCTAAATGTTTAGACTTATTTCATGTAACAAGTTCCGTTTTAATGCTTAATTAAAGTATTGTTGTTTCATAAACGAATAAAGCTCCACTTTCAATCAGTTTTGCTCAGTTTTTGTAGCCAGACGACTGACTTTTTAACGCCAACACACCTCTTACTTACTACTATGTTCTCTTACCTACTCTTCTTTACTTTAATTTTTTTAACAGCACCGGGTCACACAAGCTAACGCCGACTCGGCACGGCGGAGCTTTTTATGTTTATTTTATTTACTTTCAGATCTTTTGCCAGAAGCCTATTAAGGGCGATCGTCGATTTAGCCATTTTGCCACAGCTTTAACATTTATGTTCTGAAAGAGAGAGAAAACATTTGTTACGAACAACTCTCTGGTCGATTTGGTTTAATTTCATATTTTCTCCATACAATATTTCTTTATATTTCCTTTTTTGGACGTGTCAAATCTCTTGTTTGAGTCCATGAGCTCCCGTCTAGTAATCTCATAATGCACTACCTAGTAGGTGATAAAATCAGCATATGATGCAAAATAGTTTCTTTCTGCACTCCAATTTATTGGGTAAAGTTATCAGGAAGTTGTGAAGCAGTTGACAAACTTGTTATGTTAAATTTTTTGTAGCATGATGTGTATCAGTTGCAGTTTAAAAGATATATGTATGTATGTCTTGGATATATTTTCAATTAATTTATTGTAGTTGCTTCAAGAAGCGGTATTTTCAATATATGTATATGTACGTTGAGTTTTAATAAATTTCTGGCTATGTTGGAGTAAATTTTATTGATTGCTCTTGTAATATGAGAAATCAAAAAAAAATCATGCGGAATTATTGCGCTTCTCTATTTATTTAAATTATTGTGAACGAACTCCCGTTGCTAAAACCATATACTGAAGGAAAAAAACCAACTTGTTTGTGTTTAACATTTTGATAATTGACATTATGTTTAATGTTTGATTCAAACAATCAATCAATCAGATATGGCTAATTTTATAAAAATATTGAATTCTTTCTGCTCAGAATATAAGATTCGGTGTGGAAAAGTACTATAGAAAGAAAACAAAGGTCTCTCATTTGAGGAGAGTAAACAAAACACAAAAGCAAAGAAATGTATAGGGATGTGAGAGAATATTATTTTGCCCGTTTTAGCCCAACCATAAAAATGCGCTTGAGAGCTGATGGAAAAACTGATGCGTCAGAAATAGTTAATAAATATCTCTTAGAAATAATCTCATTCCCAATAAGAGCCAGAAAATGTAAGAAAAAGTTTCAAACAGGTACGAACACAGCTATTAAGTGCGACGGAAGCATTTTTGGTTTTAGTTGAAGCAAAGTAAATTCGACACGAATATATCATTATTCGAGAACTCTTTACTGATAAATTTCAAAAGTTTAAAAATCTAAAAAAAAAATTGTTACAAAGAACAAGAACATATGAGCTTGCTAGAGTCTTTAAAGGACGAGGAGGTATCACAAATGACTTTATACTCTAAGTGGGCTTTGACGGAAGTTCCGGACATAGTTCTTATAATCAAGGAATTCACGACTCTGACTCTAGTGATTCTGCTGTATTTATTAAATCATTGTGCCATGAAAAATGGTTTGCATGAACAAAACCATTTGGCAAAATCCTTGACCTTCGTCTACCAGATTATGCAGACTCAGTAGAATTGAGTTTTTAAAAGAAACAAAAAGTACAACTTTAAAAATAATAAAAATGCTGTTACCAAATTGTGTTTTCAAAAATCATTCTTTTTAATTAATTTTTAATAAATAATGTATAGTTATTAAAAAAAAAAAGAAAATTAAATATCGGTAATAATGGGCTTCCTTATGTGTAATGGACAAAACAGTAGAGCTCCAAGTGAGTAATTGTTCATAAAAGAATGTCATCTTTGGCATACATGAGGTTTTAAAGTTCTTAGAATTAAAAATTCTTTATTAAACATGGGTGAGCTATACAGCCAATATATTTCAAATATTTACAAGTTATGTTGCTTCTACACCGAGTTTCCAATTTGGACGTCTATCAGAGTGTATTCCAAGATATTTTAGAAGCAATTGTTGAACAACTACTTGGTAAGTTATTCGACCTAGTGTGTATTTTTCTCTCCGAAACGTAAAATTTACGTAAATACATTTTTGTTCATACATACACAACATAATTGGCCATTACAACCCCTCAGTCGACCTAGCTTCTCACACCACTCATGTTGCGTGTGTTAATTTCATACATGATTGGAGGGACCTACAGTTTAAAGTCGACTCCGAACGACAGATTTTTGTGAAACTTTTCATGGCAATTTTATTTACTCTCAGAGTATTTGCCAGAACTCTGCTCAGAGGAAGTCGCCGAGGAAATATTTTTTCGTATTTCGTTTAGATGTCCGACCCGGTGTTTGAACCGTGGCCTTACGTCTAATAAGCCAACACACTACCTACTAGACTACGATGACTTCACATTTTTTGTTCATTTACCTTTATTTTACTATCTTATGACAAACAGACTGCAATCGACTGAAAACATTCAAAATGCCACTCTTTCATTAATAAAAGCCAGTAATATTGCTGTGATATAACTTCACAATATTAATAGATGTTTTTATCGATTTGAAAAATATAGTCTCTTTATTTCATTAGAGTACATTCTGTTGAAGTGTTGGTTAAAAAATAAAACACCTGCAAGGTTGTTACGGTGACCTAATGTATCAATTTACTTGTCGTTATTTACCACTTTCCCAAACTTCGAAGAAGGCGCTGTATACTTAGCATCGTACTGTAATTTTGTACGCTCGATTTAAATGAAAATGAAATGAAAGTTTTTATATGCAGCCATATTTTTTTAATACTTTTTTTCTTCGAAACAAAGTTTCCAGTTAAAATGCCTATATCCAATGAATGAGAAGAAGAAAGCAAAATATTTAAAAACTAAAAACAAATTGTTAGAAAACCTACATTTTTTATTTCGTACCACCACAGTTGATTTACAGAAATTTATGTAAGGACGATGAAGGTAAATCATATTTTGTGAAATTTCTAAACAGTAGACATAACTACTTTAATGTACAGCAAATTTGGTTAAAAATGTGATTTATGCTGAAATACCGATAATGTGTTACATTTTGTATAAATTTAAGATGACGATATATAAGTATGTATTTACTTCTAATGTTACTTTAATTATAACTATTCATTTTTACTTGTTCCTGAGAATTTAAATTTGATTGTATCATTTTTATTGTTATAGCATTTATTGTTATTATATAAGTATTATACTATTATTATATTTATTTTATTAATTCATACCATCAAATGTTCATATTGTGTAATTTGAGAAAAAAAAAACTGCCAATATTCATATACAAAAGAACATAAATTAGTAATTAATAATAATTAGCAACAAACACGCATAATTTTTGTAATATACAAGAAAACTAGTTGTAGTGATTATGACAATTAAATGAAAATAAACCGAAATCGAAACTAATATTTAAACATAAATACATTACTTAATACTTTCCTAAACTCATGTCTTTAAAGTTTTTTTTTGAATCTTTGTGTCATTACTACGACAGAATTCCTCTTTAAACATTCTAAGACAATTCTAATTCATTACAAAATTTTTACCACGATCCTTGTTCTGACAATCACATCATAGTACAAATACATATACATACATATATGTATTTAAAATAAAAAAAATATATGTAGCTTATATAACATTTTGTAACACATATTAAAAGTCTTCTTTGTTTTTCATTTTCGCGTGTTCGTAATTTTAATACTTATTTAAGATAAATTTCAAATTTTCCGTTCTTGTATTTCCGTTTAGAAATAACTTTTAACGCAACGCAACAGTACAACAGACGCCCCCATATTTGTCACTTCGCCTTGTTTCATTTTATATGTTATACATATATTTTATATAGTAAATGTATAAAAAAGTTCATTCAAAATTCTCTATTAAAGAAGCCAAATATTCACAAAAGGAAAATGATAGATGATTAATAATTAGAAATTTTCGATATGCATGGTTTATAACGATACATTAAAAAATAGACACATTCAAAATCAACAGAAAAAAAATTATTTTGGTTTCAACATTACTGGAAAGGTAATATAAATATATTGTTACAGAATGTTATACATATATCTTCACTTTCATATGTAGAAATGATTGCCTTTAATTTCCCAACTAAGATAATGACACAATTTTGGCATGCCATTTAATAATTTTGAATATAACATTTTTGTTACACTTGAGTTCACAATAAACAACAATTCATGAAATAATATAAAATACTTGTAAATCACAATAAAGTATAGAACAAAGAAAGAAGCATAAAATATTTTAATAGGTTAGAATATATCATTAATTGAATCCAAACCCCTATAAATAGAAACAGACAAATAATTCTATTTCATAGAACATTGTAACAAGCACAATGAAATTACATTAACTCGCCGCACCATACACTGGCTCCCAAAAGCACTACTAAACATAATTCAATCGTGTAAACAATGTCAAGTGTACTCTGAAAACACTTCAGTTGTGATGAACTTTTTAAAACCCTTCCAGCACATCCTAAATATATGTAGATAATCATATTGATTTAATTACTCTAGATAAAACATAGAATGCTAATTGGTACTGTATAACATACATATGTACATATATATGTATGTAATAATATACTAAAGTAGGCATTATATTCTTCTTGACAGATATATATAAATACTCTGCCGTAAATTTGATAAAATTTTAATTCCACTAAGCACAAGCAATTTTGTAAATTGCTAAGTAAAAACTTTGTACATATACAGGGGGCTATATGCTATATAAACAATTATCAAACATTTCGCATATGTAATAAATATTTTCAGTGTTTTCGTGAAAACCATCATTTTCATTGGTGCTCCGATCAGTTGTGTATAAAATTCAGTTTTCATAAGATGTCTAATATGTTAGTTTTTGAAACATTAAATTTTTTTAAAGTTATTCGCGGGTTCATGTATAATATTTTTATTATATCATATTTAAGATATGAGGGACTCGTATCATCATTATCATTAACATTTACAGCTAAAACCTGGTCGTATATTATGTAAGTCCTTTTTATTTTAAGGTGACTAAAATCGTAAACACAATATTTTTATAAACGTATTCAAAGTTAGTATTATATCTACATATACATATGTTTAGTATCGGTCATAACTAAAGCACCACCGGTAAAAAATTTTATTTATATATTTGATAAGGAAAAGCCATATTTTATATAAATTGCTCAAAATCATAAGTATTGTAAAGCAACTGTGAAACACTCTGTTGACAGCGTTATGGTATGGTATTGCTTCTCTGGCCAAGCATTGTCCAATTCAAAGATTGATAGAATTATGGGGCAATTCACCTACTGTAACGATTATAAAACGTGAAGCCGCTGCATGCAGACAAAAGGGTATACGTAATATTAACATAACCAACATAGGTGGTGTTATCAGCAGGGTTGTAATCTTGACTAAAGGGTTGTAATGACCAACCCTTCCCAACTTAGGTAAGTTATTGTTTGTCAATAACATATTCATGAAAAAATTAAAACACAATCCATATACAAGTATATGAATCATTTTCATAAAAAATGATGATATGCGAACTCTAATCGGTAAGGTGATGCTTTAGTGATGACCGATACTGTATATAGGCTTAAATATTATAAAGTGGTTAAGTCGCAGTGGGTCATTTTATTATGCTGGATATTGTCGACAATGGTTGTTTGATGAAAGCAAATATCATATTTTTCAGTGGAGGGATAAATTGTAATGAAACAATAAAAAAATCTAGATTTAATAGTATAATTTGGTTGATTATTTACTATTTTTGATCATTAACTTGAAAATAAAAATCTTAATTTGAACAACAAAAGAATAATGGAATAAAATAAATTGTTTTTAAGTTCTACTTTTGAACTATTCACTATTCTATATAGTATATATAGAATATATATTATATATATATTATATGGGAGTTCGTCTGATGGCATCGAATATCTTCTTCAAATTTACGAGCAGTAGGTACAGGGGAGTACGCTATTCAAAAGATTTTTGTATTATAATAGTGTGTTGGCATGGTCCACACAGCTCTTTTTTAACTGGAAACCTGCTGTTCGTCTCGTAGATTTTCCTCTACCTAACTTTGAAACCTTCCCTGTGTGATGTTCACCAGTATTTTGTATATGTCGTTAAGCTGCGTAATTCCTCTCCAGTTGTTACAATCTCTCTGGTCGCCACTTTTCGGTATTTTAACAATAATATCTTTCTTCCACGTTGGTAGTAGCCTTTCTTCCTCCCAGAGTAATGTGATGTGACTGTATTACTCTTCATAATATTTTAATATTAATTTAAATAATATTTTAGCAAATTACATTTAAGTCTGAGCTATTCTATCAGTTTTCGAATGATGACGTTCTACTTTAATCTTACATAAACTTATATTACAAATTTAACCTGTGTATTTATTTAGTAATTTACAATTACTTAAATTGATTCTTGTAGACGTAAGAATTTGCAAAAAAAAATTGGAAAACATTCGCAAATCACTTCTTTTAACCACAATATATAGAATCCTTTTAAAATTCTCAAAGTGAATCTCAATAAGGGATTAATAGTTTTGAAAATAGTTCTTTTTTATGTTCATCAAACACTGGAAATAATTATTTTAGACGTCACGACGTATACGTTACATAAGAGCATAATGTTAACGACTCATTTAATTTTAATTCCTAAATCCTAATTTTTGGATAAACAATACATTTATCACATATACATATACTTTAACTTATATTGTATATGTATTTATACATATGTACATACAAATGTATGTAGATATAAATTTGAATGGACATGATTCAATATTTTAATGAATAATAAAATATTAAAGAGCTTGTTTTAGAAAATTATGATTTCGTAGAGAATATAAATATACAGCGGACAGCAAAAGTCTTATATAGACTATATATAGAAATATATAGTATTTTGAAAAAAAAAAACAGTCCCACAGGCTTAATACTCTTGCACAAAGTCCCGATATGACTTCAAGAGAGTATTTAGGAGATCATTTGAAAGAACGGTTACGTAATCGCTAAACCTCAAACAAAAGTCAACCGAAAAACATGCTTATGGTGCCACCTTTAAATTTTAAATTTACTCAGGGTTCTCCTTGTGGGTACCTATGCAGTCATCTGAAACTTTTCCTTATTTTTCTCTGGTTTTATGAAAAACAATAAAAAAATTGCTTGCTTTATAAAAAAACAGAAATAAATTAATAAAATAAATATATAAATTTTTATACAAACTTTTGGCTGAAATTCATGAAATTGCTAAAATATATTGCCGTAAGACTTTTGCTGTCCACTGTATATTTAATATAGTAAGTATTTAGTACATATTCTGTAGGATTGGCTTATTGATTTTAAGTGTATTAAACAAAGTTTAACCTAAATTCCATTTGGGTCGTTTTAAATAAAAATTATTTAAAAATTTAAAATTGCTTTATCATAATAACAAGTTATGGATTAGCTTAGTTCTTTCACCACAGCTGTCAATTGAATTAGAAATTTATATTAGAATCCTTATTTGTTTTGAAAATTGTTATGCAAATAAATTCACAAATTCTTAATTAGTATGTATTATGATATTATACCTATGTCATCCTGGGAATAATATAAATACAATAGCATATGTATGTTAATAGAGCTTGACATAGCAATTTTTAAATTTTTGTCGGGGAAAAGTTCGATTATCTTGTCAAAACTTTAAAGACATTGTGGACAAAACCTATACGAGATTATCGTAAACGAAAGTTTTATCAATAGACACTATCGGCGAAAACTTACGTAAAATTAATAAATTATGTGAAAGCTAGTGTCTGCTAGTCAGACACTTTGCCAGAAAATTTATTTTTTTTGCTGTTCTTACTTTCACAATCGGTGTATTCATAAAGACACAAATAATTCAAATATAAAAGTATTACACGTAAAAATAAATGCAATCATTACTTGTATTTAAATAATTAGAAAAAACATTTGGTAAAAAAAAGTGGTTGAAATACAAAAGCATAACTGCTACCATTACATTAAATTATTGTAAAAATAAATAAATCAAATGAAATGCAAGAAAACTAAACTGATATATAAAAAGAAAAATTGTTTAAAAAAGTTAAACTCAAAATATAACAGAATAATAAATATTGAAACTAAAATAACATTTGAATGACGATCTTCTCTTGTATTCAATGAAATAAATTTCATAAATAGAAATACAAAGAACACAAATTAGATTTAATAAAAAAATATATAAACAAAAATAATAATAATTAACAATAATGAAATTTTTGATCAATTAGGATACGAATAAATAAATTACTAGAAATGTTTAAAATGATTTTGTTAATATATAATAATAATAATAAAAATAATATTGAAATAAATATTAAAAATGTGACTAAAAACAAAAATTTAATAAAATGCAATTCAGAAATATGTTAAGAAATATTAAATATTAAGTAACAAATAATATTAAAATTGATAATAGTATTAATAAACAAAAAATAAAAAATTAAAAACTCATAAAATCGTACTGTACTAATTATAATTAAATTGAAAATAAAATCTGAAACAGAAAAAAGAAGCAGTAAAGTTCTTCAATTCATATGCACTAAATACTATAATCGGGCAATAATTTGGGCATTCCTGGCGTTTTCAGGTTGCTAGAAAGCTTTTCTATCAACATAATTAACATACAATTATTTATGTATGTATGTAAATTATTTGATGGTATTTGTCACTCACTTTAATAAGGGTCTTCATAATTAATATGATGTAGTTAGTTAGATTTAACGTTTACGTTTACTTAAGTTAGAGGACGTGTACTTGTCAATTAAGACAAGTATAGTACCCGGAGGTCGAAGTGACCCATTGTACAATCTTGTACTTAATTGTGATAATTTGACGTAGACCCGGTCAACAATAAACAAAAACAGTGTTTATTTATGTATTGAACCTTAATTGTAAACATTCATTTAACTACGAGTTTTTGAAATTTAAAACTAAAAATTAAGAATCGTGTTCAGTGTTAAATAAAATAATAAAAATTGGCTACACAATTGAATACACTTTTTGTTTGTGAACGCTCAGTGTTATGCTGTATTGTGTTTTGCAAACGTCAAAAAGCGATAAGAAGAAGAAGTACTCAAAATTTAAGTTTCAAGCAACAAAATGAAGAATTTTACGGAATAAAATAAATTCATTATCTGTGCGAACAATATTATTTTGAAATGTTAATTGTTGACTCAAGTCACATAGAAATTATTTTGTATTTTTATTATTCTTAGTGATAATTGGCATTTACATAAACTGATAGCACGTAACCAATACAACTTTTAAAAACATATGAGAAAAATGTGTATAAGTGTATCGGATGTTTATATGAAAATTATTAACAACAAGCTTACGCTGTTGTATATTCGTCCAACAATAAACGCAATACAACGATACAAAGGCTTGTGTGAATTGCCCAAATAATGTTTAAAAATGTTGTTAAACCACGTTCATCTTTTTTGCCTTTGTCTGACTGCAAGAATATTCCTCTTAGATGGGTGTCGAAAGCACGCGTAGGCATGTATTACGATTTTCCCATTAATATTTTTATATTGTGCAAGGTTATACCTTTATGAATAAGTTTTTAAAACAATAACCATGTGACTATACATAGACCTATGATTTTTTTCTATATTCGTTCTTGAGACAGTATCACACAACTGTGTCCATTAAGATCAAATGGATTTTAAATTAATTTTTGTAGGAACCGTTTCCAATTGATTTGAGCTGTTTACATATTTATTTTATCTATTTTACTTATCTTGCCTCTATAATAAGCGCGTTTTGGTCTGTTGGATAATTATTAATCCGTATAGCAGGAAAGATTATTCTACTTAAAGTAAAAGTGAAGAGATTTACACTTTCGCTCTTTTTCTTAACCCACCATTTTTTAACAATATCTCCAATAGGAATACTTGTTATACTCCGCGAACATACTTATGTGGAAGAGTGAACGTTTTTTCATATCGGCACGTCAGAAGTTTATATTAAATTTCAAACTGGATCTAGAATACTAACCTAGTGGAAATTCAGTTCTTGCGGTAGATGTACTGGGGCTAACAGAATTTTTTAATTGATTAAGTGCTTCTTCCGCATCACAGGCTTTTTAGACTACAAGTGGCACGCCATAGTGAGTAATTAGTTTGGGGAGTTGCGTTTAAATTTTTCAAATATTTCCTTAAGAAAGTGGTTTTGTAACATTTCAGTAGTTTCTGGAGACGTCTCGGGTATTCCTGAAATTGTTTTTAAGTTGGGGTGGTCTCTGTATCTCGTAGTTGTCTTCTGTAATAGAAATCGCTACGCAGAAGCCAACTGCGAATTAATTCGTAGGTCCTTTTTTTTAATATTTTGTTTTATAGTTGTTTATGTCAGTCCAAACTTCATACCCTTGGTGACATAAACAGGATTGTTTAAACGATGGTAAATTAATAGATAGATGGCGCTATAATATTAATTTAAATTTTGTTGTTTTATTACATTATGCTTTGGTATTTTTTACCATTACATGGTAATTCCGTTTTAGCTTAGGCTTCTTTCTTGTATAAGCTGAGCTTAAAATTTATTCTAATTTGTTAATCCCACAGGACACATCGGTTTCAAAGAAATTTCTAAATTAAATTCGAGCTAACCCTTTTTTTATTGAAATTGTGTTTTTCGAAGACATTCGCTTAAGAATTCTGAATAATTTGTAATAATAATAATTTTAATAATAATCAGTTGTGATAAAAATAACCATTTTTTTTATTGAAATTGTGTTTCTCGAAGACATTCGGTTAAGAATTCTGAATAATTTGTAATAATAATAATTTTAATAATAATCAGTTGTGATAAAAATAAAACCTAGTGTCTTTCAAATTTGAGATAAAAAAGAAACCAAAAAAAATCTTTTGTTTATTTTCCATCTCGGAGAAGTAAAAAGTGACTGAAAGAAAATAAGTCAATCTGTGACCTAAAAAACAACAAAAAAAATAGGTAAGTGTTCTTTTGCGCCCATTATCGTGTTGAAACGTTTATAATTTGAGTTCCTTTTTTCTCTCTCAGTGTTTGAAAATTTGCATCCGCAGTTTCTCTTTTCTTTGATTTTCCCCCATGGAATGCTTCAACAATATTTATTTTTATTTATTATAATTATCAAGAACCCAATATGGATAAGAAAAGGTCCCTGACTCAAAATGAAATTGAATACAACGCAAACCTAAGTGATTCAGATTATGATGGGAATTTTAGCGATGATAGTAACAGTTATGAAGCTTCTGAGCATACAAGTGATAGAGAAGATGAAGTCATCTCCGAACCTGATGATAATGACGATGATTTGCAAGCAACAACGTCAAATGCGAATGATGATTTGTGGACAGAAGTTCAACACAATACTGAATTATTTCTTTTTCAAGAAAGTGTTGGTGTGATATTAGATACATCGAATTTTACAGTACAAACGCTAGTGGATTTATTTTTTCGGATGAGTTTCTTGCATTACTGGTAGAACAAACTAATTTATATGCTGCGCAAGAAATTGGAAACTGGGGAAATGAGAAGAGAAATGCTAAAAAAAAGCTAAAAGGTTATCAAATTGGCAAGACGTAAGTGTTGCAGAGATGAAAGTTTTTATTGCACTTTTATTGCAAATGGGACCTTGTACTTTTTCATCAATAGAACATTACTGGAGTACAAACAAGCTACAAAATGTAAACTTTTGGCGCGCACGTATGAGCCGAAATTATTTTCATTTGATTGATAACTCAATACCATCTGCTGACAGATTATACAAGGTGAGACCAATCCGAAATCATTTCAACAATGTTATGCGTGAAAATTATGTACCAAGTAAAAATATTTGTAATGACGAATCCATGATGCTATGGCGGTGAAGATTGCTTTTCCGCCAATACATAAAAAATAGAAAACAAAAATATGGTATCAAACTATATCAACTATGTGAGTCCGACGGTCTTGTAATGAAAATAAAAATTTACAGTGGCAAATCTGAGGAAACTACCAATAATATAGGTCACACTACTGACGTTGTTTTACAATTATTTGATGACTATCTCGATAAAGGATAATTTTTATAATGCAATTTGTCTTACAAAACTGTTACATACACGAAAAACTTATGTGTGTGGAACCATACGAAAAAACAGAAAAGGAAACCCCAGAGATATGGTAAATCGTAAACTGAAAAAGGGGAATGTTTTTGGCAGCAAAATGGGCCTGTTACTGTATGCAAATGGAAAAACAAACGAGATATCCTTATCATTTCAAACATGCATACTGTTGAAATGGTAGAGGTGCCCAATCGCAATGGAAAAACTTCTATAAAACCGAATATAATTCGAGATTACAATAATGGAATGTCTGGCATTGACCGATCAGATCAAATGATTTCGTACTACACATCTCTAAGAAATATTATTAGATGGCCCATATTATAGAGATACTATATAGATGGCACATATATAGATGACACATATTATAGAGATATGTATATATGTAAAATGCTAACAGAATTTTTCAAAAATAAAACTGATAAAGTTCAGAGAAGAATTCGTCATCGCGTTGATTGGAGAAGATATTCAACCAGTTTAAAAAAAATTGATTGCAAGAGCTCCATTATTTAGAGTGTTTACCACCAACCGAAAAAAAACAGCGTCCGACAAAGCTATGTTGTATATGTGCTCAAGCAATAAAACGCCGAGAAACGCGTTACTTCTGTCCAGCCTGCGAAGAGAAGCCAGCCCTTTGGGTGCAAAATTGTTTTATGAACTTCCACATACAATAAAATGTTACTTTATTTCTTGTATTTGAGTTAATTTTTCCATTATATTGAATGAATTTTTCCATTATATTTTTTTGTTTGTTTTCAATAAATGTTCAGTTCAATGAAGCTACCATTGACTTTTTGTTCTTCTCCAAGATGCCATTTATCGATACTAACATTGATATAATACGGTTTTATTCCCAGGTACACAAAAACGGCAGGTTTAGTGACTACGAGATCACTCGTAGTTGGCTCCCTGGAAGGGAACACAATCTACGTGTTATTTCGTAGTCGGCAGTCAACGTGTTAAACTATAATAAATCAAAAACATGTAAACAATATTTATTGTTGGATATACCCTACTATAAACCATAAATAAAGTGGCAATTTTCATTTTAACTAACAGGTGAGTACAATTTATGTTAAAAAGGAAATTTTATTTTAAAGTTCTAGAGATTTTTTGCAATTAATGAAAAATAAGCATGGCAATATAATTGATTTTTAATATTATATTTATTGAAGTATAAAATCCATAACCATAAGAAACTTAAAAATCCAAAATAATTTACGCATACATTTCACAACATACAAAAATTTAACATAAACAGTCGAGGGGCATTATTACAACTTGCCGTTTGTTATGATCTCGTCTGGTAGCACCGAATGCAGTGCTGAACACGTTTGATATTAATGGTAGTGACGCTAACTTCACTCCATCTTTTCGCGAACCGCCATTTTAATTTATTCTTAAGAATTTTGTGAAGCGTGATACACGCAATTTCAATTGTCATACGAAATAAATATATTTTTAAGGAATTGTAATAATTCAGGTGTGGGGTACATCCAAGACAGCCACTACACGAAAACATATAGTACGGATATTGTGTAAATTTTAAAATCCCCCCTTACCAAAGAGGGAATACATTTTCCACCGACAGCCACAGTTGCCCTGTTGCGGACCATTTATGGGCAAGTGCAAGAGGCTTGTGGGACGTCGGGTTCAAAAGATGAAGCGACACAAAATACTGCCGCAAAGGTATTGCCCAGCCTTGGAAACTTGGCTATAGAGCCACCTGCTGTAGTGAAAACTGCCGTAGAAGAACCTGCTGTCATTAGGTCTGATGAAACACCTGCTGTCTTAAGCCATATTTCTGAGACGGAACAGGATGAAATTATGCCGTCTACTGCTACGACGTCTGTACACCATACAACAAAAAAGACCAACACAGTGCCACAAGAAACTGAAGCCAATGCCGCTTCTTCGGTCAATTTGGAAAATTTAGTATTGAAAGCTAATGTTGTCCCAGAATCTGCTGAATCGTTGGAGGCTGAGTTAAAAGCATTGCAGATATTGCGTGCCCAGGAAGAAATTCGAACCTTTGAATCATGTGGAAACAAATTGATGATGGGCCAACGCCTTACATCGATTTAAATGAAGTTGATGCCGTTATTCCACCGTTAAGTGGCGAGGATCATTATGATATAGTCAAGTGGTTTAATCAATTCGAGGCTTCTGCCGAAATGTGTGGTTATGGTGAGAAGGAGAAATGTCTCGGAGTGCGACGTCGATTGGCTGGAGCAGCGAGGAATTATGTTTTCAACCCCGGTTCGGTCTGTTACCTTGAGCTAAAGGCTAATCTCATCAAATTGTTTAAACGTACAGTCACGCGACAGGAAGTATATCGCCAACTACAAGCGCGTAAACTTCAACCTGCCGAAACTGCATTAAGCTACCTAATATCTATACAAACTATTGCCGCCCAATCTAGCATCGATGAGCAGGAGCTGATAGACTTCATCATCGATGATATTCCAGACGCAAGAAGCCATGTGACATTTTTGTACGGTGCTCATACGATGGATGAATTAATCCGTCGTCTCGACCGTTTCGAGCAAAAACGCCGACATGCTGCTATGGCCCAGAAGAAGACGGGAATGACGATGAAGACAACTAGCAACAATAAGACAGGCCCGGCTGTACAACCGAACACTGTCGGGACACCAGAAGACTCCATACGGTGTTACAACTGTTCCCAGTTTGGGCATTATCAAAGCAAGTGCCCCAAACCCATCCGGCCAAAGAATTCATGTTTCCAGTGCGGAATGGTTGGCCATTATCGCCAGGATTGCCCGAAAAGAGTACGTGCTGTAGCTATCATTGCTGCCGACGGTGCCGTTGATGCAGATCCTGTGGACGTTTTCCAAACGATAAGTGTTGCCTTCTTTATAAGAGATAAGTGCACTGATTTGCGGCCTATTTTTTCTCTTTTCGATTCTGGTAGTCCAGTAAGCTGTATTAAACAATCGAGGGTACCAATTGCCATCAATGGTGGGAGAACCGTTTCGTCATTTCGGGGTGTTGGCCCCAATAGGATAAGTATTTTGGGAATTGTGAAATGTAAAGTAAAGTTTATGAATCGTGAATTAGTACATGAGTTTTTCGTATTACCAGATGAGGAGGCGGTTATACCATTATTGATTGGCCGAGATTTATTGGGCAAATTTAGTGTCCATCTTTGTCATATGAGGAGAAAGTATAGTATTGTAGAGTTGATGAAATTGAAGGAAAATAAAAATGAATTGAATAAATTGGTTTCAGGTGCACTTATGTCTTTTGGTATATTTAGGAGTCCAAGGAGGATGACAGAGGGGTTCCAGTCATTGAGTATAAGCATCGGATCTCGAATTTACCTCTTTCTGATTTGGAAAATTTTGAATATGGTGATGTTGATTGTTCTGTCATGGATGATATCGGTGCCATCACCTTGGATGAGGGGCGTTTAAGTGTCATGGATGGTGATTTCGCCGGGGATCTTCCGGTAGGGGTTAGGGGTGAATTAGGGAGGGTTGTTGATATTGACCCAGGTTTGGACTTCGTAAGACGGGAATGGTTGAGGGTGCGATATGTGAGTGTTACCTTAGTGGAACGGGTGGTGGGCAGGGGACGTTGGATTATTCTATGAGGATACGTCTTGTTAGTGACACACCGGTGTTCAGTGCCCCTCGACGATTGTCGTATCGGGAACGTAAAGAGGTTAGGATGACTCTCGATCATTTACTGCAGCGGGGAATAGTCAGGCATAGCGAATCTCCGTATACATCTCCGTTCGTTTTAGTTAGGAAAAGGAATGGATCATTGCGTATGTGTTTGGACTACCGTGCCCTTAATAGGGTAACCTTGAGGGACAATTTTCCGATGCCTGTTATTGAGGACTGTCTTGAGTATTTAGGGGGCAAGGAGTATTTTAGCACTCTTGATTTGAAGGAGAGTTTTCACCAGGTCAGGATACACCCCGACTCAATAGCTTACACCGCTTTCGTCACGCCTTTCTTACAGTACGAGTACTGTTACATGCCGTACGGATTGCGGAACGCACCTTCGGTTTTTCAGCGATTTATAACCGTGGTGCTGCGACCGCTCGTTGATGCTGGGAGGATCGTTATGTACATAGACGATATAGTTATCGCAACAGGGAAAATTGGGGAGCATGTTGAGATATTGCGGGAGGTTTTGCAATTATTGAGACAACATGGGTTGGAGTTGAATCTGTAGAAGTGTAAATTTTGTTATCGTGAGTTGGACTATCTGGGATATCGGGTGAATGGGTTGGAGATTCGTTCGAATAACGATCACATAGTGGCTATTCGGAATTATCTGGCCCCTACGAACTGTAAGGAGACTCAGCGCTGCTTGGGATTATTTTCGTATTTTCGACGTTTTGTACGGAATTTTTCTAGAATCGCGAGGCCTCTAACAGATCTTACTAAGAGGGACAGTAAGTTTAAGTGGACGGAGACTTGTGCCGAGGCCTTTTGCGAATTGCGGGACCGTCTTGTGAATGCGCCTGTACTGTCGGTGTATAGCCCGTTGCGCGATACTGAACTGCATACTGATGCTAGCTCGAAGGGGTTCCGATCGGTGCTCCTTCAAAGGCAGGATGATGGGAAATTTCATCCCGTCGAATATTATTCCAAATCTACTTCGGAGGTCGAGCCTAGGTATCATAGTTTCGAGTTGGAGACTTGGCTGTTATGTATGCGTTGAGAAGGTTCAGGATGTTTTTGGAGGGTCGGAAGTTCACTATAGTTACCGATTGTAATTCACTAACGCTTACTTTGGGAAGGAAATTGATGAATCCTCGTATAGCGCGGTGGGCTCTGGAGCTCGATAATTACGAGTACGAGGTACAACACCGGAAGGGTGAAAGAATGGCCCATGTGGATGCGCTGAGTCGCGTTGCAATTGCGGTGATTATGGACTCGGCTGATGTTGATAGGAATATACAGGTGGTGCAGGGTAGGGATAGGGACATACTGGGGATTCGGGATAGATTAGAGAGGGAAGGTTGACGGTTATTCCTTGGAGAACGGATTGGTCTTTCGGCGTGTCGAACGGGGACAGGATCAATTGTGTGCCCGGGGAGATGGAGGACAATATAATTAGGCTTACCCACGAGGAGTATGGTCATGTCGGCGTCGAGAAGTGTATCAACCAAATCAGGAAACATTACTGGTTTCCTGGGATAAGGAAGAAGGTCAATCGTTTCGTTCGGAACTGCCTGAAGTGTATTTATTATTCTGCCCCCAATGATAGTGCTGAGAGGCGACTGTATATCATTGAGAAGAACCCTGTTGCTTTCGACACATTGCATGTCGATCACTTCGGGCCTTTGCCTGCTGTGGCCTCCAGGAGGAGGCATATATTAGTGGTGGTTGATTCATTTACGAGGCTTTATGCTGTGAGGCTTTATGCTGTTAACACACCGGGTACTAAGGAGGTCTGTTGTGCTCTGGCGAAGTATTTTGGGAACTACAGCAGACCTAGGCGTATTATTAGTGATCGGGGATCGTGCTTCACTTCCGGCGAATTCGAAAGGTTTGTGTCCGAACTCAATATCACTCATGTGAAGGTATCGGTCGCTTCACCACAGTCTAATGGCCAGGTGGAATGAGTGAATCGGGATATAAAGGCAATGTTGGCTAAACTAACGGAGCCAGTTGCTCATGCTGATTGGGTTAGGAAGTTGACTCAGGTGGAGTTTGCGATTAATAATACCGTGCATAGTACGACTAGACAGACACCCAGTGTGATGTTGTTTGGGCTGGAGCAGAGGGGATATTTTGGATGAATTGACTGAGCACCTACGGGATAGGCCCGAGCGAGTGGGGGCTGATCTGAGTGGAATACGGTCCGCGGCGGATGGGGCGATACGGAGATCTCAGGAGTATAGTTCGGAGTACTATAAGCGGAGTCATAGGGCTCCTAGGGAATTTAACGTGGGGGACCTTGTTATGAGGAATGTGGACAATACTTTAGGGACCAATAAGAAATTTATACCTAGATATAGAGGGCCTTATATCATCCGGGAATGTGTTGGCAACGATCGTTATGAAGTGACTGATGTGGAATATTGTCAAGTAACTCAGATGCCCTATAGGGGTATTGTTGATTCGATACGCTTAAGAAAATGGTTGGAACCTACTGGGGATGTTAATGATTGCAAATTGGACTCAGAGGGCAACACTGATGAGTATACCGATTATGAGTATTTGGAAGATGACGGTTTAGATTATAAGTCTGACGATGAGCGAGATGGATTGAGGTGGGCCGGGTAGTGCTATGATCTCGTCTGGTAGCACCGAATGCAGTGCTGAACACGTTTGATATCAATAGTAGTGACGCTAACTTCACTCCATCTCTTCTCGAACCGCCATTTTAAATTATTCTTAAGAATTTTGTGAAGCGTGATACACGCAATTTCAATTGTTATACAAAAATAAATATATTTTTGAGGAATTGTAATAGGTTACAATATTTTTTTTTCGTGGCAACACTGCTCATCATCTCTCATGTTCAAATGTCACGTAAAAACGTGGAAGAATTCTGTTTTATACAGATCGTTCCGTTTTGCTAACGAGAGAGAACGTTCGCTACGGTACGTTACGTTACATGTGGGTAACTAAAGCATTATTCTTCGCTGCTTACAACCTTTTTGTAAGAAATACCACTCGCATGTTAGATCTGTATAGCGAAGATCTTCACAATAGCGATCCTCAAGCCACGACCGCTTACTTCGAACGCAACGCGTCTTCACACAAGGATGACTGAATTCTTACTGACTCTTGCCGGCTTCATCTTGCCCTTTTATAGTTCAACACAACAGTCTAACGAACGTTCTTGAAATAGAAGGTTCGTTTTCTCGCCTTTTCGAGATCTCTACCGCGACCACATTTTTGTTTGTGCATTCTGCACACTTGTCCATCCCTCATGCTTGTTGTTGTTGGTTTACTTGGAACGTGTTCGATGTATTCGTATTTGTGTCGTGTGTATTGTGTACACATTGCCTCTTGTTGCGGTAGTTACGTTTTCGTTATCTACCTCTTTCATACTCATGGTCTTTGTTTTTGTTTATCGTTAATGTTAAACGATGTTTTCATGTGAAATGATGTTAGGTCGTTTCCATTTGCGTAACAATATGTAATCATAATATTCTTTAAGTTCGAATATATTATTAATTGTAGTAGAGTTCCCGTATTGGTCTATGTATTATATCGTTGTATTTGATACTTTTTTGATTTATTTTTTATGGCAACATTGAAAAAATAATAAGAATAATAATGAAAAAGACCCCTGATAGTGTAATTTTATATGTCATTTATATTTTACGTGAACAAATTTAAAACATCAACAAAATAATAAAAACAAATATTTATGATAGTTACAAATATATGCGCTAAACACGGAAACGTTAGCATTTTGATTGCATTATTTATATATATATATGTATGTATATGTATATGCTAAGCTTCTTGGAGTTTACAGTTGCTTCGAGTAAAAACCTTTTTAAGAATTTTGCTGGACCATTTCTTTTTCTTTTTAATATCACTGCTCGTAGACGTAGTAGACAAATCTGACATGCTGATTGCATTATTTGCCCGATGTGAAGTGTGTAATTGCCCAGTGGAGTGAGCATTACGCAATACCATGCCATCGTTAAGTAGAATTTGATTTGTTGACTTACGCACAGTCAACGGTTTAAACTTCGACCTGTCTTTCTTCTTAGTTTGCTCATTATCTTCGGCAGGAATTACGCTTATGCTGGGAATTTCGTTCGTTGGTGTTTGTAGATTATTCAATTCCCCTTCCTCTTTAGTTTGTATAGCACTATTTTTTAATGAATTGCTACATAAAAGAAAAAAAATATTATTATATAATTACTCATTTTATTTTCTAATATGATTGTATAAAATTACTTGTTAATGAAGTGCTAAAGAAAGAAATTTATTCCTAAATGTCAAAGCAGCTAAATTTGCATGAAAGTAAAAAACTTTCTTATTTTCAAAATACATACATACATACCTAATTGGTCATTACAACCAGGATTACGACCTAGTTGCTCACAGCACTTATGTTGTGTGTGTTAATTTTATACATAAATGGCAAGCCCTACATTTTAAAGTCGACTCCGAACGACAGGTTTTTGAGAAATTTATCATGGCAATTTTATAAACTCGCAGAGTTTTTATCAGAAATATTTTTACATATTTCATTGTATAAGAGATGTCGTAGACCTGAGACCAACACACTGCCCACTAGACTATGACGATTTCATATCATTTGAAAGCATTACACATCCCTGCATGGGTTTTGCAAATAAGATTGCTCCAGGTGTTTCCGAAGGCATTTTGTGCGCTAAACACGAATCTGGTTTCAAAAATTTTCCATCACGTCAGGTTTTCGAGAAAAAGGGGGTAGAAAACCCTAAAAATAGCGTTTTTGGCCATTTTTGAAACATTGTAGAGCTCAACACTGACGTGCTAGAACCATCGCTATTGTTAGAAATTGGCAATTGATCTTTGCTCTTTAAAATGAGCCCAAAGCCAAATTGTTTGCACACACCCTTAAAGTAGGGGGTGGGTTTATGTCAAGGTGTGCAAAAGAAAAAGGAACACATTACGGAGGTCCTTAAAAATTAATCAGATTTACTTGAAAATTGTTACTCAGGGGTTTTTGGGGCCGCTGATTACAGATCTTCATTCAGATTTAAAAAATTTAAAATGGCGGCTCCAATATGGCGGTCAAGTACATCTGATTAATTTTTATAAACCTCGACCGCCATATTGGATCCGCCATTTTGAATTTTTTTAAATCTGAATGAAGATCTGTAATCAGCGACCCCAAAAACCCCTGAGTAACAATTTTCAAGTAAATCTGATTAATTTTTAAGGACCTCCGTAATGTGTTTCTTTTTCTTTTGCACCCCTTGACATAAACCCACCCCCTACTTTAAGGCTGTATGCAAACAATTTGGCTTTGGGCTCATTTTAAAGAGCAAATATCAATTGTCAATTTCTTACAATAGCGATGGTTCTAGCACGTCAGTGTTGAGCTCTACAATGTTTCAAAAATGGCCAAAAACGCTATTTTTAGGGTTTTCAACCCCCTTTTTCTCGAAAACCTGACGTGATGGAAAATTTTTGAAACCAAATTCGTGTTTAGCGCGCCAAATGCCTTCGAAAATACCTGAAGCCATCTTATTTGCACAAAAAAAGTCCAAATTTGCAGGGCTGTGTTATTAGCAAATTTTATATATGTTTTCTTTTAAATTTACAAATCCAACAAGAAAAATATGTAGAATTAAACAAAGTATGCCCTAAATTAAAACCATGGTTGTGTTAGTGAGCGCATAACAATTGCACTGAGAAAAGTTCAGATAATTTAAGGTTAAGACATATATATCGGTTAGTTTAAATATCTTTCAAGAGAAATAAACGTTTCAGAGCATAAGAAACGATACGTATACGTCTGAATCGAAATTATTTGATCTAAATTTAAAATTCGTCACTAGCTAAGTGTCGAAAGAGCACAAGAATACTTGTGAATTCTTTCTGCACAATTTTGTTATGGTGCGGGCATCACACAATTTTTCAAAGTTTAAAGATGTATATCAAAAGTTTGGTTTAAGAAAACATTACTGAACTAAAAATAGTCTTTCCAAAGTTATTGTTAACCATCAGCAAAAAATTATTTTCAATACAAAAGAAAGCGGAAATATTATTTTCATTGTTTGTTGCGAAAAACAGCTTCCCGCTTGTTGCCCATATAACAAATGTATGTAAAAGCTTCTTTGGTGATTCTGTTTCCTCTGCAAATGTCAGGACAGTTTTAGTCAGGCCAATAAAAAAAAACATGGTATATTATATATATAATATAAACACTAATTAAAAGTTTTGGTAAGACAAATAATTTTTGCAAAAATTACACCTTAACAAACCTTAGCTTATTTGTGTGTAATAACAGTTTACCCGTTTAAGTTTCGAATAGTCCTTTGTTAAAAAATCGATTGCGAATTTGTTATTTTTTTTTTTCTTAATTGACCAGACAAAACCTGTCCTGAAATGTGTAGAAATAAAGCCAAAAAGCTGTTAAAGAGGTACGCTTGCGCTTTCGCCACGAAGAATAAAAGTCAAGGTAGAAAAGCCATGGTCAAACATGAAATTGATACTGGCAATGCGTAATGAGGTTAAAGAGCTAATAGACGAAATGCAGAGGAGCTGTATAATTGAACCATCAATAAAACCGTGGAGCTCACCTTCAAAAAGAAATATGGCAGTACAAGATTCTGCATCACTACAGGAAGCTGAATGATGTCACTAAAAAGGACAGTTAGCCGCTACCGAGAATTGACGGCACACTCGACAAGCTAGTCGGAACGAAGTGGTTCTTTACGTTGGATCTAAAAGCGGGTACTGTCAGGTGGAGATTGCAGACAAGGACAAGGAGAAAACTGAATTCAGTGCGAACGGCGGCTTATGGCAGTTTAAAGTTATACCATTTGGGCTCTGTAATGCTCCGGCCACATTCGATTACCACATTCGATACTTATGGAACGTGTACTAAAGGGGCTGCATTGGAGGACTTGCCTGGTGTACCTCAATGACATAATAGTGATGGGCGGAACTTTCAACGAACACTTCAAAAACCTGGCAGAAGTTCTGCAACGAATATCAATGGCTGGACTAAAATTAAGCGTAAAGAAATGTGCATTCTTGTTACAGCAGATGGCATACCCACGGATGAAGATAAAATACCAGCAGTAAAGGATTGGCCTCGTCCCCAGAACTTCATTAATTACGCAGATTTTTAGGACTATGCGCATATTACAGATGCTTTGTGCCTAACTTTGCTAGCGTGACTGCTAGCTTGAATGAGCTCACCAAGAAATCAAAGTTGTATCAATGAGGTGAGTCACAGGAATAGGCGTTCCAGACACTAAAAGACCTATTGTGTGCTGCACCAGTTTTGGCGTATCCAGTAGCGCATATTGCATTGGTGGTGTACTCTCCCAAATGGTCAATGGTACAGAGAAAGTCGTAGGCTACTATAGTCGCACACTGTCAAAGCCTGAACGAAACTATTGTGTGACTCGACGTGAGCTACTTGTAGTGCTGGAATGCATAAAACATTACCATAATTACCTGTATGGCCAACATTTTTTGCTAAGGGCTGATCATTCCGCACTGAGATGGCTGCTGCAATTCGAGAACCCTGAAGGACAGTTAGCACGTTGGATTTAGTGCCTCCAGACTTATGACTTCAGCATTGAATACCGAAGAGGCATAAAACATGGGAATTCTGATTCTCTCTCACGCCGACCTTGTAATTTCGAGTGCAACCATTGTGTGAAGGCTGAGAAGAAGGAATCCATCACTGATATCCGGCTAACGCAGCTTGATGCCAAAGAAGACTGGTCTGGAGCACAAAGAAGTGATCCAATAGAAGATTATAGCAGCTAAGGAAGTGGGCAAACGGCCTACGCGAAATGAAATATCAGCAGAAGGTCCTCTTATAAAAGCATATTGGGCACAATGGGACAGTTTAAAATTAATAAACGGGTGCTTATATCGTCATTGGGATAGCGTTGATGGCAAAACTTCATCCAACCCAATAGCAGTTGCTTCCTCTAAAATGAACGAAGCCTTAAATGAGTTCCATAATGGAGCTAGCGGAGGACACCTTGGGGTGACAAAGACGCTGGAAAGACTAAAACAACGTTTTTATTGGGTTGGATGTCAGTAGGCAGTGACGGATTGGTAGGCAAACTGTACCCATTGTATTGCAGCTAAATTTACAGTGAGAAGAAGTCGAGGTCAGCTGCAACAATATAACTCGGGCGCACCTTTCGAGCGGATAACGATGGACGTAGCAGGCCCTTTTCCTGTCAGTAATGCCGGAAACCGATTTGTTCTCGTCGTAATGGATTATTTCAGAAAATGGCCGGAAGTGTATGACATACTCAAGCAAGAGGCGAACACAATAGAGCTATATTCCGATCAAGGCAGAAAGTTCGAGTCAGCTGTATTCAAGTAAATGTGTGAGGTATACAGTATTAAGAAGAATCGAACGACGCTGGTTCACCCACAGTCTGACGGAATGGTAGAACGATTTAATCGAACCCTGGAGGAATAATTGCGAAAAGCAGTGAGCGAACAAAGGGATTGGGACGAACCCATTCTGAGGTTTCTACTGGCGTACCGATTTGCGGTCCATGATTCAAATTTTAGATCACCCGCCAAGGATATTTTTAGGACTAAGATAAAACTGCCTGATGACTTAGTTTGGTGTTAAACCAGCCACAGAGAGGAATGGACTTCCGGCGTATATCCAAATGAACTTTTGCGCACACGTATAAAATGATAGAATGGAAGCCAGGTATGATGATGCAGCAAATACGGAGGGTTTCCACGAGGGACAACTGGTTCTACTCTACAACCCAAAGCGAAAGAAGGGATTATGTTCCAATCTACAAACTAGCTGGGATGGACCTTATAAAACAATTAAAAGATTAAACGATGTCGTGTGCAGGATACAGAAAGCTAACAGCCGCCGAGCAAAAATGAAGGTCGTACACATAGAGCGGCTAGCGAAATATGGGAGAAGAGATAATGAGCCTATTCGGGACGAATAGGCTTAAGTGGGCGGCAGTTACGAAAATTAAAAAAATCTAGATACTGGTGTTTTGCTTTTACATCGTTTATCATTAAAATTATAAACAAAAGCTACAAAAACAAAACAATGAACTTGTTTACGAATTATAGCACTGCGTAATATAACAACAAACACCAGCACAAAAAAATGGTAAACAAGTAAACAAAAATATACCAACAAGCACCAGCATAAAAAATGGTAAACAAGTAAACAACAATACAACAACAAACGCTGTAAGAATAAATGTAAACAAAATACACAAACAACGATGTTTACATTTATAGAGATTTCGAGAAGGCGAAGCCACCAACATTCGTCTTCAAGAATATTCATCAGACTGTTTACTCTGCCATATAAAAGACAAGGCAAATCAGGCGAGTGAATTAGTAAAAGTTTAGCCAGTCTTGTGTGAAGACGCAGTGTGTTTGAAGAGAGTAATTGTGGTTTGAAAATCTCCGTTACAAGGATCAGTCGAACAATTGTCTAGTAATTGTTATTGTTTATGCAAAGGGTGTAAACGGAGGATTAACATACAAAGTAATTGCTGTTGTATACATAAAGTTGTGAACAGTGGAACACAGAATTGTGCAAATAAGAAAGAATTTTAATTAAAACTAAACTCAAATTTATTTTTATTTTATTCGCAATCTACGAGCTCATTTTAAACATTTTTAAAATGTAAAAACGCAACAATACTATTAACTCTAATGTATTATGTACGTGTTTGCTATTGCAAATTGTTGGTTAGGTACCGCTTAGTTCATTTCTGCCACATTTTTCAAAAAAATTGGTCAATTTTGTACCTTCCTTGTTCATAATCAATAATCTTGGGAAATCTGTTATCCTTGTAGGACTCATTAATTATTGTAAGAGTAGATGGTTTTAATGTTGAAGACATTAAGCTTCGATATAATATTTAAATTGCTGACTTTCGTATTTCCAGTTTCTTGCGTTATATTTGTCAAATCCGCTTATTCTTTTCTATCTATTCAAAAATAACCCACGCCACTAAAAGGAATACCGTTACTGGAGCATACTCTCAATTGATCACGCCACCTACAGTCCCGTTATTTTAGTACATTATGTCACGTCAAGTAGGAGGATACGACCCGGATTGCCACACTTTCATAAACTCGGCCACAGTAGTGGTTCTATTAGGACCCTCATTGTAACCGACCTTCTCGACCTCTTATCCTCCATGCGGCAACTTCTTTACTATTTATATGGGTCAATTTAAGAGCACTGCCAAACTGAGTGTGCTTAATGGCCACCAACTCATTTACGGAATACTCAACCTCAGGCTTTCTTTTAACATTATAAGTTTTGCAATAATCTCTTTGAATTCTTCCAATATTCTCTTTAGTTTCGGATCTTATGCCGTTTCTTCCCTCATCATATTCTCGAACGGCTTCATCTTAAATATTTCCCTAAGGTTGGGGTAGACAGGCAATCTCTTTTCTATGCCGGTTTTTTTGAACGGGAATACGCGAGTGCTTCTTGGGGTACTGGAATTAGTAAACATTTGAACTCTTCTTACGTGTTTGTACCAGTTTTGGGGCGTCTCAGCACACAATTTTGCCAGCATTGGTATGACTATTTTATGAATTCGTTCAACATGACCGTTCCCACGCGGAATTCCTGTAGTTATTAACAGATGTTCGATATTCTCCTCAACGCAGTACTCCTTAAAGGCTTGTGAAGTGATCTTTTGTTATTCTTCGAGGATATCCAAAAATAGCAGATTGCCTCTCCAAGGACTCGATGACTGCCTTGGTGTCAGTTGACTTCGTTGGATATAGCCAAACGAACTTCGTAAAACCACCGAAAACCACGAACAGATGATAATACGCCTTCTTCGTAACTTTCATTGGTCCAAAGTGATCGACATGATAAGTCGCCAGGGGTCGATCGTCTTTATCTATTGGGTTAAGATAGCCCTCTTTTTTGCCTGTTTTCGCCTCGGTGATAATGCACTCGATTCGTGGGTTTTAGAAACGCCAAAGTGACCCTGATTGTGCGCTAACTTGATTATCTCCTCTTCCAACTGAACCGGTATCACGATAAGGTCCTTCGCGGGAGCCTTATACATTCTGCATGTAATAATCTTCATATGCACCATATTCTAACACTGCTCTATTGGCCTTGGTACAGTCGTCACTTTCCTGCGCGCACCTGTTTCTGTGTGTAAGGCTGCATTCAACGACTAGTCACGCCATACGGCTCAAAGCATCAATGTGTCTCATTAGAGTTCCGGATCTGAGTTCGATTTCATAGGATAATTCTTGCAAGAACATAGCCCATCTTGATATCCTCGCAGATACATCCTCTTTGTTCATTGTCAGCTTAAGGCGCGTTGCAGTCAGTCACTATCTTAAATGGTACGCCATGTAAATAAACTCTCCACTTCTTCAGCGATTCTAACACGGCTAATACTTCCAACTCATATGAGTGGTATTTCTCTTCGTAAAGCTTTGAATGTCTACTCATATACTGCACTGGACGTAGATCCTGTTCATCCAGGCTTCTCTGTAAGAGCACTGCTCCGTAACCGTACATGCTGGCGTCGGTATGTACCTCTATAATTGCGTCGGGTCATACAATTTTAAAACTGGATGACATGCTAGCAAGACTTCGTCATTGACTGCAAATTGTAAATTTTTCCGCAACATATCGGTTAAAGGCTTCGCCACTATCGCATAATTCTCAATATATTTTCTAAAATACGAGGTTGGACCCAGAAATCTCTGAAGGGCTTCCGATCGGTGGGGATCGCGAAGTTTTCACCGCCTTGATCCTCTCCCCTGCCGGTTTTATTTAGCCCCTCTGAATAATATAACCAAGAAAATTAACTGTATTGCGTAGAATGTGTCATTTTTCCCATTTAATGCGTAACCCGTTTGACACAACAATCTCCAACACCTTCACAAACCTCTCCAGGTCCTCGACCATATCCTTAGCGGGAATCAGGATGTCGTCCATATACACTATCGCCACATCTTCACGTATCAAATCCCTTAACACAGCTGATATGAATCTGGTGAACACTGCAGGCGAGTTGCTTAAACCAAATGGAGAGAACAAAAACTCAAACTGCCCATTGTGGGTAACAAATGCCGTATACTTTCTCGAAGATTCTTCCAACGGCACATGGAAAAATCCATTTCGTAGGTCCAATGTTGTGTACAGATTAGCTCTTTGTAGTTTATTCAACACTTCATCCATCAATGGCATGGGGAAGTGGTCCCTCACAACTTTCTGATTTAATTTCCTGTAGTCGCAGCATAATCTTTTAGTGCCGTCTTTCTTTGCAACCAAAATTGGTATACGTTATTTTAGTACATTATGTCATGTCAAGTAGCAGGCAAGCGCGAATCAGAGGGTCACCCTACATATATGTATATGTATAGTACCACATATATATACTTTTACCAACAATATATAATCAATATACTATATATAGTAAATAGATTCTTATGTTTTTAATTACAATTTTCAAATCCACGGCAAATGAACGTTTTACAAATTCTAAAAACGTAGCAATATAATCACCAGTAAGTTTTCCTTATATTTCTTTTGTTTTGTTTAATAAATAAAATATAAAAATAATAAAAACTTTAATTTTTTAAACAAACTTTTGCTTAAAATTTAATTTGTTTATGTATATTGGGGTACCTAGACTTATGCTGTTTACTGTATATACATATATATACATTATATATATATTATGTACATATATATAAATACACTAGTGGCACAAACTAAAGCAACCGTCCTATTACAACATTCCTATAGAAATATTTGGGCAATTCACACGACTTTGTATCGTGTATGCTCAATGCTATGCTGAATTGTGTATCTCGTGGCATTCAAACAATTTGATAGCCCGAAACCAACACAACTTTTTAAAAACATATGAAAACATATACACATTTTTTTCATTCACAAAATTTGATAGCACGAAACCAATACAACTTTTAAAAACATATGTGTATAAGTGTATCGGAATTTTATACGAAAAATATCAACAACAATCATGCTCTGTTGTATGTTCTTCCAACAATACAATGAATACAACGATACAACGGCTTGTGTGAATTGACCAATTGTAAAAAATTTTTGTTTTATAAAATTTTTTAATAAATTAATATAACCCTAAAGAGTTATAATAGCAATCTTTAAAAATTCTACGGAAACGTTATAATATTAGGTCAGTTGCTTTAGTTTGTGCCACTATTGTATATAGTGGAGATCAAACAATCTTTTTTTTTTTAATTACCCTTTTCAATTTTTTTGCTCATCTCTTAATTATATTCACTGTTGATTAATCATGTCAATCTCTCCTTTCTCTTATTCCTGACTATGTTATTAACTCTAACAAATTAAAAGATATAACTGTACTCACATTCTTTGTAATAGTTTTATATTTAAGTTTTTGCATTTTATTCAAAATTTCATGAAAATGATATTGTTTACGCATTTAAAGTTTGCAATTAAGATGGTTAACTGATTTAACGCGTAATTAAAAGTAGAAACATCTAAGCATTACATAAAGGTAGAAGACCTCGTCTAACTGTACAAGAAGGTCGAAATCGAAATTAAGAATTTTTTACGCAATTTCCATAAGCCCAAGATTACGGTCTTAGAACCTACAGACGCACTAAAAACGCAACCAGCCAGAAAAAACCGTAGAGCTCGCCTAAATTTTGCTAGAACCCATTTAAATTGGAATAAATGCTATATTATTCACGTCGTTTGCTTACCTATATCGTCGTGGATGCAATAACATTCATTGTATATAGCGGTTAAAATACAGCGTTCTAACTTCTGTTATAATATACAGTGGCTCCATCGCATAATCGGACAAGCATTAGTCTGATATATATGCGCTTAAAACTTAAAAAGAAAATATTAAATATATGTTTTTTTTTTTTGCTTTTATTTAAACTCTACATTACAGCCTTTCAGATTAATAAAAAATAACAACATTTCTCATGATAACGGTAATTTAAAAAAAAAATTAACTCAATTTTTTGCGCTCAACAATCGGACAAAGAAGAGCACCATTGCTAAAAATGACGAAAGAGAATAATTAATACTTTGTGGAATATCCTTTGTTCTCAAGAACGGCCTGTAAACGTTTTGGAATTGATTTTGCCAAATTGTAGCTACTACAGGTTCTATGGAGTTCCACGTTTCCAGTAAAGCCGCATTAAGCTGATTCAAAATGTTAAATTGTTGTTGGTATACTCTTCTAGCTAATTCTTCCCAAAGATGTTCAATTACGTTGAGATCTGGGCTCTGTGCAGGGGTTTCTACAAGTTTGGGGCAATTATGGGTCAACCAAAGCTTTGCCACACCCGAAGTGTGCTTGGGATCATTGTCCTGGTAAAAAGCAAAATCATTCGCAATGCCTAGGAACTAAAAATATCTTTAAAAAACAGCAGTGGAAAAGATATTTGCTTAAATACTATTCGTAATACATTGCACAAATATAACTACCATGGTAGAATTTCCAGAAAAAAAGTCATTTATTAGCCCTAAGAATAAAAACAAGAGAATAAAATTTGCTAAAGAGTATTTGCTTAAAACAGAAGATTTTTGGAATAAGGTAATTAAAATAAATACTTAAAATACGTTTTTGCTGATAGTTTTTATTCGTTACAAGGTTCTTTTCACTGACGATAGCAAATTCTATTTGCATGGTTCAGATGGCAAGATGTTTGTTTAGCGTAAACCAAATGCACAATTTAATCCTCAAAATACAAAAGCTACTGTTAAGCATGGAGGAGGCTCTGTTATGGTTTGGAGCTGCATGTCGAGTGCTGGGGTGGTCATTTTGCATTTTATTGATGGTAAAATGGACAAATTTGGCTACCTCAACACTTTGAAGGAAAATGTAAAGCAAAGTGCGGAGAAATTAGGCATTGCGAATGATTTTGCTTTTTACCAGGACAATTATCCCAAGCACACTTCGGGTGTGGCAAAGCTTTGGTTGACCCATAATTGCCCTAAACTTGTAGAAACCCCTGCACATAGCCCAGATCTCAACGTAATTGAACATCTTTGGGAAGAATTAGCTAGAAGAGTATACGAACAACAATTTAACATTTTGAATCAGCTTAATGCGGCTTTACTGGAAACGTGGAACTCCATAGAACCTGTGGTATGCTACAATTTGGTAAAATCAATTCCAAAACGTTTACAGGCCGTTCTTGAGGACAAAGGTATTCCACAAAGTATTAATTATTCTCTTTCGTCATTTTTAGCAATGGTGCTCTTCTTTGTCCGATTATGCGTTGAGCGCAAAAAATTGATTTTTCTTTTTCTTTAAAAAATTACCGCCATCATGAAAAATGTTGTTATTTTTTTATTAATCTGAAAGGCTGTAATGTAGAGTTTAAATAAAAGCAAAAAATAACATATATTTAATATTTTCTTTTTAAGTTTTAAGCACATATATATCAGACTAATGCTTGTCCGATTATGCGATGGAGCCACTGTATATCAAATCAAATACTGAATATTACAAATAGTTTCAAAAATAACAGCGTCTATTTTTGGAGTTCCCTGAAAATTTTTGCTTCTACGAACGTGTTAATTTAAAAAGTAATGACAAATTACAAACCTAGATTAGTTATTTACATATTGTAGAAAACACTATTTTAATAAAGTCGCCGTGGTCTAGTAGGTAGTGTGTTGGCTTATTAGACGTAAGGCCTCGGTTCAAACCCGAAGTCAGGCATCTTCAACTAAACCATATATGACAAAATATTTCTTCGGCGACTTCCTCTCAGCAGATTTCTGGCAAAAACTCTGAGAGCAAACAAAATTGCCATGAAAAGTTTATCAAAAATCTGTCGTTCGGAGAAAAGATAGCATTAGATATGAAAAGATTGGCCCTAGTTGCGAGCCAGTTTAATAAGCCCTTATTACTAATTAAGTCTATGCCTTCTTCAAATTGAGTACAGCAATGGTTTTCTGGATCTCTCGAAACTTAAATTTAAAGGTTGTGAAGACACAGTAATAGCAGGTGGTGTTCGATCATGTCTTTGCCCAAATTTTGAGAGAAGATGGTTCTCAGGTGCTCAACACATAAGTTACCTTTCCCATTATCGTTTCTCGCATTACTACCAGTGTGATTTAGTAGAGGCTTATATATAACAGATCTTTTTAGGTTCCTAATCGGGCGCCACATGCAAAATTTATCTCTGGAGTGGCATCTAGATTTTCCAAATACTTTGTAAACGATGCCGTTTTCCGTGGGAGTTTAACTTTATTTTGTGTTGTTTCCATCTTCTCTTCGAGCTTTTCTCAGAAATTAAATTTAGTCCGCGAATGCATTAGACAGACATGTTGAGCAGCTCGTATCATATTTTCATTTCATCCCGTTTGCTCAGCCCTGCATTTTCGTCGCAATGAGTGCTGTAGTATTTTTTAAATTCAAGCCAATTAATGTTTTTAGTCACTCTCATAATTGCGGTAGGTGATGCAATATCATAAGGATTTTAAATCATGGGAATAGTAGGCGAGTGATCCGAGCACAAATCCAGTGAAGTCTTAACTTGAATCCAGGTCACTCCAAAGATCGATAACATCTGGAATCTTCTATCTGTCTGTCGGCCAAAAAGTTGGTTGACCACTTGAAAGCACTTCTAATCCTATTCTAGATAATGTATTAAACAGTACGTGGCCTCTTAGTGTAATAATTCGGGATTCTAAAAATGTATGTTTGGCATTGTAGTTACCAACAGCCATAAACCATGGTCGTAAGGATTTATAAAATTTGCTAAACTTGTCTTCTGTGATCAAAAACCTAGTTTCTAAAAGTTTTAATAGGAACAGTGTCAATCTTCTGGATCATGGGGTGTTTAACGATTGAGCGCACCAAACATCCTCTATAATTTGCAGTGCTATTACCATATATATTCTAATTATATACGAGCGGAGTAACTTGACCATTTGGTCGGTGTAGTGTCACAAACCAGAGTCTCTGGTGGGAATCGAACCCACGACTATCACGCTAATAGTCTAGCACACTACCCACTAGACTACCAGGGCACTTGACAACGGTTTATATACAAGTACAAATATGTAGACAATAAAACCAAACGAAGCTGTCGAAATATTTAACCGGGCTTTGGATTGGGCTCAATGCGAGAATGTTGAGCAAAATGACTTAAATGTATTAAGACGTTTGCGAGAGAAAGCTCTCTTCCAAGTATTAGAAAGGAAAAAGCAACGGAAAAAACAGATTTTTTTTAGTTTTAGTTAGGCTGAAAGCCTTTTTTGTTTCTTTTTTGGATTTGTTTATGTCTAGTTTTAGTTTATAGTCAATAAAACCGTTTTAAAGCACACTATCAATATGTTTTTTATTAAAAATTTTTACATTCATAAACGTCAACAATTTGTTAAACGTCAACACCCGCGGTTTTAATTAGTTGACGTTTTCCCGAGTGCACTGTATACTTATTTTTCACTTATTATTTTAAATACTCATTTATTATTTTAAATATTTTACAATATAAATAACTGTTTAAATAAATCTGCACTTTTTTTGCCGATTACGATTTTTTTTCTTTTTCTTATTACACAATTCGCTCTTAACGAACGATTCCGTTCAGCTCGACAATATGACAGCGAATCGAGAAATAATAAGAGAAAATAGCCCAAGTCTAAACCACATACAGTCAAAGAAAAAAGTCCAAATACATAATAATTTCTACGTTATATTTATCTTTTGCAAATATTCTTAATTGTAAGAACAACGCTATAACATCTTTTTCAATTTGGAAGAAACCAACTGTATGTTTTATATATTTTTACTTTATTTTAAGAAAATTATAAGCTTTGGATAAAGTATTCTAAATCGACTGGATGGTTTGTAAAAATCGAAATTGACTAATTCGGAATTACTTGAACGTTGCACATCATGAGAATTTGTAATTATACTTGCGAATATATTCCAATGTTGGTACAGGTTCATACGTCTGTATCAACCCTTTCAACTATTTATTTTAAATATCATTTTATAAATTGCTTTAACTTTCGGAAACAAATTTACAAATAAACTTATAAAGTTAATGAAACTAAATAAAATACAATTAATCAGAAATAATAAAATCATCACAAAACTTTTAAATATTTGGTATCGATATTTTTCATATGCGCGTTCATTCAAATTTAAGTTACTGTCAGATCACGAAAATCTGATGGATATGGATGGATATAAATAATTATAATGAAAGGATATACTTACCAAACAGTGGTACTTCCGCTCAGTGATGGCTTAGTTGCGTCAGTTGGAGCATTAACATTCCGTATGGAGTTAGCTAGTTTTGACCAAAAATTAAACAAACACGCTGTGCTTGAATTATAGCGAAGGTGGGTGTATATTTTTAGAGTTCTTGGAATATTGACGCTGTCTTCATATAAAAGTGGTATAATTTTTCGTGTTTTATGTTCTATTGAACAATATAAGAATATAATTAAATTTTAAATGATAGACATATATATATATACTCACGTATTTGCAAGGCTTGTGTATAATTTACTAAAAACTTGTTTTCAGGGCTCTTTAGAAATTCTTCTGTTAAAATTACAATCAAATGTTTGCAACGTTCTTCAATTAATTGAGTTAAAGCAACATGTTCAAACTGTACTCCAGCTAATAAATCACGGTCCTTTATGCAAAGCTATAAATAGATAACGTATGTTTTGCATTAGTATAAGAGTAAGGCTATAGCTTGAACGGTTATAATCTTCTTATATGTATATGAAAATGAATGTGTGTTTATTTGTTTGTGGGTTTGTTTGAAGTCTATAGACGTCTAAACGGCTGGACCGATTTTCTTGAAATTTTCACAGTATCTTCCTGTATGTCTGGAAGGAGTTTTAGGCTACTTTTTATTTTAAAATTGCAAGTAGGCGAGGTGCCACACCCACATACCCAATAAGTATTTAATGTCGCATATATCATAAACTGGAACAGCTAGAGTCCTCAAATCAATAAAATGATTCAAAATTAATTGGACATTTGTGTAATGCCTTTCTTTCAAATTTATTTTAGTTGGTGGCGCAGCAACACGAGCAGGGTACATCTAGTATATCATATAAATGAGTATAATGTGGCATAATGGCTTGAAAATATTTAAAGATATTTTAAAATTTAACTTTATTTTTGTACTAGCTGTACCCAGCGCGTGTTGCTACGCCACCAACTAAAATACATTTGAAGGAAAGACATTACACAAATGCCCAATTAATTTTGAATCATTTTATTGATTTTGTTTCCCGTTGTCCTGATGATTCAGATGAACGGGCATGAGTAGTACGCATTCGATCAGTTTCTAATCTCACTTCTCGTTGTCCAATTTGTTCAAGCGAACGGGTCTCAGCGGCATATACTCGAAAATTTTCCAATCTCAATGCTGGTCTGATTCTGACGCTCGTAATGCTCTTTTCTTCCGTGCTTGAGGTGTAGGTCGACCAATTGCTTGTCATTCAGTTTGAATAATTTTCAGTGACGCCATCCATCGGAAATTAATCGCACTAACCTTCGTCGACTTATGCGCAACAACTTTGTTAAAGAATGCACAGTTTCGATTTAATTCATTTTGAGTAATTTTCAGTGGCACCACCTGTCGGAAATTGGTCATACCAACTTGGAAACCTTCGTCGGCTCATGCGCAACAACTTTGCTAAAGATCATATCATGATCAAATGCACAGTTTACGATTTAATTCATTTTGAGTAAATTTCAGTGGCGCCTCCTGTCGGAAATTGGTCATACCAACTTAGAAACCTTCGTCAGCTCATGCGCAACAACTTTGCTAAAGATCATAACATGATCAAATGCATAGTTTACGATTCTATAAGGTACATACAAACATTCATTTTTATATATATAGACTATGGGAGGTGACACGCCCACTATAGCCAATTCCCCCTTTTTGTTAATATATGCGTCAAAGTCGTCCATACAAAATTTAAGGACTCTAGCTGTTGCAGTTTATGAGATATGCGACATTAAATACTTATTGGGTATGTGGGCGTGCCACCTCTCATACCTGAAATTTTAAAACAAAAAGTAGCCTATAACTCCTTCCAGACATACAGGAAGATACTGTGCAAATTTCAAGAAAATCGGTCCAGCCGTTTAGCCGTCTATAGACTTCAAACAAGCCCACAAACAAATAAACACACATTCATTTTTATATATAAGATTTTTGTATGCATACCTTAAAACTATATTCTGGACTATCTTCTAGTTTTGTTAGCATTTCAGATGCGTAGTTAAGATCTGCATCAGCATAAAGTACGAAGGCATCATATGATTGTGGTGGTAAACCTTTTTGAGCTCGTATCACATCAGCTGTAGTCAGAATATTTGGATCTGATCCATGAGCAAAATTTCCATTAAAGTTATTCGTTTCAGAAACATTTTCATTCGATTTAAAATCTAGCGCATGTAGTTGTTTCATTTGGTATGTTTTGGTGTCTTCCACTAAAATAATATATAAACAAATTTAACATTATAAAATATTAAGACATTCTCTAACATTTTTGCAAAAAACTGAGAAACCTCTTTCAAAAATAGTCTATTATCTACTAGATATTTTTTGTAATACGATATTTTGGTATCCGGCAGAAATAAATATTTGTTAGGTTGTTTGTTAGGCAAATAAATATTTGTTCAATCTTTCGTTTCTTTTTAAGTTTTATTATTTTTTAATATAAAAACGTCAGCATATTATAAATACATCTCAAACGTTAGGAAAAAATAGGAAATATTGCGTTTTCAGATATAACAGGAATAGATCTAGAAGCAAACTGGGATCGATGTTGTAATTTGAGGAAATGGATGACTTAAATGAGTATGTGGGCAAATTTGACTTGTGTTTGGATAATACGGTGGAGCATTTTACTGTTAGATCGAGAGTTATCAGGGAAAAAAGGAATGAATGGTTCAATAGCGAACTCAGGGTCTTAAGAAAGGATAAAATTATGAAATATAAGAAAGCCGTTATGGAGAATATTATTGAGGCATGATGCAACTATAAGGCAGCGAGGAACTTATATAAAGTTAAAGTAGTAAATTCAAAAAACCATTATATAAATAGTAAAATAAACACAGCAAAGGATCAGAAGATGTGGAATATGATTAAGAATTTAGTATTAGGAAAGCCAAGGAATGCGATAAAAGATGTGATATTTGAGGGAATAGAATATACAGAAAGTGTGGAAATTGCTGATAGGTTCAATGAATATTTCATTTATAGCATTAGGGATATACGTAGTTCAATTGAGAATGTACATTATGAGAATAATGTACGGACTTCAAACTATAGATTTAATTCTCGTGCAATATCATTAATGGAATTAGAGAATATATGTATGTAGGAATATGAAAAAGAAGAAAGACTACAGTAGAATTTCAACTGGCATTTTATTTGACAATTGGAACAAAGTTGGTAATATTCTGCTCAGAATTATAAATAGATCGTTGGAAACTGTAATATTCCCAGAGAGTTGGAAGGAATCGATGGTAACGCCTCTTGAGAAAATTAGAAATGCCATTACATGTGAGGAATATCGCCCGATAAATACCCTAAGAACATGTGAGAAGATTATTGAGAAAATAGTTAAGAACCAATTGGAGGAATATTTTGAGAAACATAACCTACTATCGAAATATCAATCAGGCTTTAGGAAGAAGTATTCATGTGAGACGTCAATTAACTATGTTATAAATAGATGGAAATTTATAGGGAATGATCGCAAAGTTCTAGCAATTTTTTTTAGATTTCAAAAGAGCTTTCGAAACAATAGGTAGGGATATTTTACTTCAAAAACTTTCGTATTGTGGCATTAGGGATAGAGAATTAAAGTGGTTTAGTTCATATCTCACGAGTCGTAGACAAATAACAAAGGTGAATGATGTTGAGTCGAGAATGAGGGAGAATGATTTTGGTGTCCCACAGGGTTCGATATTAGGAGCTTTATTGTTTATAATATACATCAACGATATTGAAAATGTAATGGAGAAATGCGAGATAGTTTTATATGCAGATTATACCCTCATTTTTACTGAGTGTACAACGTGTGAGGAATTCTATGAAGATATTGAAAAGGATATGGATAATATAAATAGATGGTTGAAGATAAACAAATTGAAATTGAATGAAAATAAAACAAAGTTAATGGAGATTAATATGCACACTAATAGTTCATTTAGAATAAATAATGTAGAAATTGAAAAGGTCAACAATATTAATATTATCTAGGTTCCATAATAGACAGGGAATTAAAACTAGGGGAACATTTAGAGTATATATGTGGAAAAATAGGGAAAAAGATAGATTTCTTTAAACGACTGAGAAATAAGGTCTCAATGTTAACATCGACTAATATATATAATACAATGCTGAAACCGCATTTTGAATATGGATCAACAATTTTATATACATGCTGTACTGAGTAACAATTAACAAGACTGCAGAAATTACAAAATAGGCGATGCGTTCTATATTACAACTAAACAGATTTACACCACTTACTTTTATGTTAAATGCACTGAAATGGCTTAATTTGCGTAAAAGATTGGAATTTAATACGCTGAATTTTATTCAAAAAATTAAAATAGGAGAAGCACCAGAGTACCTAACTGAACAGTTAAAATATGTTGGAGAAGCGCAACCACAAACTGAGAAATGCAAATGATTTTAGGCTACAGCGAGCGGATACAAGTGCAATGCCGAAATCATTATTCTATAAGGAACTGAATACGTACAATAAAATGCCAAATTATTTAAAGAATGAGGGAAATATCAATATTTTTAGAAAAAATGTTGTAAATTTAGTTAAGAATAATAGTAGTTATTTGTATAATTTAGACCATTAATATCCTTATATTTTATTCCAATATATGTTTTTCACTCAACTGAGAATGAATTAGTTATTCTATTGATTGTACAAATGAAAAAATTTAATTAATAAAATTAAATTAGGTAGTGTGTTGGCTTATTAGAGGTAAAGACAGGTTTCAAGCCCCAGGCCAGACATCAAAACAAAATTCAAAAAGTATTTTTTCGGCGATTTCCTCTCAGCAGATTCCTGGCTAAACCTCTGAGAGTAAATAAAATTGCCATGAAAAGTTTCTTAAAAATTTGTCGTTCGGAGTCGACTTTAAACTGTAGGTCCCATCACTCATGTATAAAATTAACAGACACAACATAAGTGGTGTGAGAAACTAGGTCGTAATCCTGAATGAAGGGTTGTAATGACCAATTATGTATGTAATGTTACGGTTAACAGAAATGTTAAATGGTTAACAGAAAATACAAAAAATGGCTAAAGAAGAAATCAATATGCAATATACGATAACTGAGAATGGAATACCTAAGTGGCAATCGAAGCCCGTGCAGTAGTCGTCTGCAAAATTGAAATAATTGCTATTGCAGATGGTAACTGAAAACCAAAATTTCAAAATTTCACTTGAAAAAACATTCCTTTTCTTGACTGCCACCTGACAACGCAATTGAAATTCTATTGCTATTCATAATCGAATTATTTATTTTTTTAACGGATTTTCATAAATTTGATAAATTTGAATTTCGTTTGTTGAAGTCTCCAACTAACAATAACAAAGCGCGACCAAATAAATTTTGAATTCCATGGAAATCTTTCATTTTTCGATATAGAGTTAATTTCTTGAACCCACTAATAAAATATTTTTATGAATGTTTTTATTAAAAACACACCAAACGCATATCTCTAAAGGCTTTTTTCTCTAGAGATTTTAAGATATCATGGAAGTATAAAAGGATATTTCCTAAGTATTGTTCTCGAGTTATAAGACAAACATAGGCCAGTTTATTTTTATATGCAGATTTCATAAATTGGCAAAAAAAAATTCTTACAAACCTGAACTATCCACTGCTATTAACAATTTCAAATTAAAATTACTGATGAAATAACAAATTGGATATTAAAGCAAAATTTAAAAAAAGTTTGATAGGAAATATAGCCTGCATTTGTTACTGATATATGTATTTTATAGATTTCAAATTTAATTATTTGCAATTTCTATAAGATTTTATAAACTATTTCGTAGTTTCTGCATACTTTAGTTTTTCGGGTTTTTGACCGTTTGCAAACTTACCTAAATTTTCATATATATCATCAGAAACATCCCAGCGATCAATAATTCCAAGAAATTTTTCCAAGTAAGCAAATGTTGCAGTTTTTGGGTTATTTGTGCACCATAATTGTACAACTTTTGTTATCGGATCTTCCAACCTTATTGCATTTTCATCGCATAAACATTTTTGTTTGGCCAAGCATGCTAAACCTCGCCAATCTCGTTCGTATCCCTCTTCCGAACGTAGTATTTTTTTTGAGTTTAATAAATGAGACAATTTCCGCAATGTTTTTTTACTCAATGCTGTTAGTGGTACTTCTTGAAAAGCAATCGCATCGTTTTCAGCAGGTGTAGTAGGTGAATCCATTGACTCCCTACCGCTACTTACGCTTATATTACTGCGGCTTATGTTTGACATAGATAACGTAAGATGTTTTACCATTTTATCTGAAAACAACATTAGAGGAAAATTATTTAAAAAACAATTAAATTATATGGTCAATTAAATTACATGCTCGAAATTGTAGGACTCGTTAATAAAGGCCAGTCCTAAATTTCTCTCGTCTATAATTTGAAAATAATTAAATGATTAGTTTCGAGATTAAATATATAATATAAAGGATGGTGGACATTAGTCCACCAATAAAGTGAACCTAATTCGGAAAACGTCTCCAAGAACAGGCATATGAATTTAAAACAAACCTTTTATTATTTCCAAAAGTGGAAGTGTTATAAGTAGGTATTTATTTTTATAGTTGTTAAGGAAACGAAATTTACAAACAAAATTAATAAGATCCAAGTCTATTGCGTAACCCTTCTTGGAAAGAAGCATTTAAAAAAAATTTTTGATTGAAAGTGATCATACACCTTCGTACCTCTCATGAAATCCCAGCTTGTTATTAGCAAAAACTCACGCAAATTAGACTATAACTATAAAGACATTCCCTGGAGAGGGTAAGCAACGGCTATTGTATAAAAAAGGCACTATTTGTGTTTTTCAGCAAGTAGAGTTGATATTTTTTTAGAAATAAAAACAATAGCCAATCATGTGATTAATGAGACTATGGTAAATATCTAAATGTGTGTTTTAAATTCCTTACAGGAGTTTACGTTCTAAAACATAATTTTTTCTTTATGGATGTTTACCTTCACAAGTGTTTCGGTGTGGTGTTTTGATTCTTTAACGTTTTTGCGTGCAATGATCTTGTTTGAATTCTCATAACTTTAGAGAAGTATTTAAATTTCGTTTATTTTCACTGTCCTGCCTATACTTTTATTTTCAATTACTTCAGTTAGGAGGCAGACTTTTTTGAATGTGGGCCTCTTTATTGACAAAATAAAAATGCATTTTGTACTTTATATATATATTTATATGATAATATTATAAAAATAATAGTATAGATGTATATATATATATATCTACATATATTTATTTTTTTATGTATATATATATATCTGCATTTTTATTTTATATTTATTATATACATACATATATATAACAATAAAAACGCATTTGTGTGTTTTACAATGATATATATATGTATATATAACACAATAGCAATTAACAATAAACAAGAAACAAGTAAATAGATGATCGCTATTATTGCAGAGTCGATCTTACAAAGATGTTATTCACGCTTTTCACTTTTAAATTTCACTGATATTCTAAAAAGGCTTCGATAAAAACAATTGAGTACACAAAGATCTTAGTAATTTTAGCCAAACGAGAAAATCGAGATAGATATATTTATTAAGTAGGAACTGAATGATAACACAAATATAACAAAAACGAATAGTATTTCGTATTCGTTTCCATTTCAGTCGGGATGCCAGACATTTATAATTTTTTAATTTTTAATACACTGTAAAATTTAATATTGTTGATAAAGATTTATTCCATTAAATTTTATAGAATTGATTGAAAGGTTATTTCAATGTAATAGTAATCGTGAATAAGAAATTAATGAAAAACTGGCTACTTACATTTTCTTTAATTTTGTACATAATAAATGGTGAAAGTAGAACAATAACACAAACACAATACATAGAATGGGTTTAAAGTTTACAACCATATTATATTCCTAATAACATAGAGATGATTTGTGGATAAGGGCAAAGGGTGGCGTAGTATTGTGTGGGTTGGCACGCCTAAGTATCTGTCATGAGGATATGGGTGATACCAGGTACCCGGAGGAGGCTAAAAGTGGTGCGGATTAACCTACATCAACCACCCTGCGACGCTTTGAAGTTAATATCGCCCTTATCCAGGAATCTTGAATCCTTAGGGATAGGATTCTGGGTTTGAGCGATCCTGATTATAGGTTACTTACTTACTTAATTTGCCATTAACAACCCGATGAACGGAGTAACGCATCCTTCCAGGCGCCTCTGCTTCTTGCACACCTACGCCAGTTGGTCACACCAATCGACGTCAAGGCTTCCTCGATTTGGTCCTTCCAACGCAAACAAGGTCATCAGCTTCGACGACTTCCGCCAAATACCCATCTTGCCGGAGCATCCTCCTCCATTCGAACGACATGGCCGAGCCATCGCACGCGCTGGATGTTAATACGCTGCACAACGTTTAGTTAAGGAGCTCTTAGAGCTCACTGTTGGATAGCATGCGGAAATCATCGCCAGCTCGCAATGGACCGAAGATCTTACGTAGGACTTTTCTCTCAAATACTCTCAATGCAGCTGCATCAGTGTTTAATAGGGTCCATGCCTCTGCGCCATAAAGAAGCATGGGTAGGATGAGCGTCTTGTAGAGTATTAGTTTTGTCGTACGAGAGAGGTCTCTGCTACTCAATTGCCCATAGTAGCACCTTTTGACAAGAGTGATCCTGCGCTTGATCTCCAGACTGCCGTAATTTTTTGGTGGTAACGGCGGAGCCAAGATAAATAAATTCCTTGACTGTATGAAAAGTATAGTTATCGGCCGTAATCTGAGAATCAATACGCTACTTGTCGATAACATATACTTTGTTTTGCCCTCATTTACTGCCAAACCCATCTTAGCAGACTCCCGTTCAATAGCACTAAAGGCAGCAGTAACATCTCGCTTGGTACGCCCTATGATGTCAATGTCTTCAGCGTACTCAAGCAACTGGACACTTTTTTGAAAAATAGTGCTATTGCGATGCACTTCGCTTTTCGCAGAACACTCTCCATGATAAGGAGTCGCTTTATCTGAAACCTCTCACGGTACCAAAAGGTTCGGAGAGGTCCTTTCCTACCTTGACGGAGCTGCAGGAATTGCTCAACGTCATTCTACATAGCCTTATCAGCTTCGCAGGTATACCGAGCTCAGACATTCCGGCAGAAACACGATCTCTTATGAATATGCTGTGTGTCGACTTGTTTTTCGTGGGTTTTTTCCAGGATTTGGCGTAGTGTGAAGATCTGGTCGATGGTGGACTTACCAGGTCTGAAGCCGCACTGATAAGGTCCAATCAGTGTTTTGACGGATGGGTTCAGTCGTTCGCGCAATACGTCTGTAAGAACCTTATATGAGATAGGGAGAAGGCTTATACCCCTGTAGTTGGCGCATATCGTAGGGTCTCCCTTTTTCAGAATAGGACATAGGACACTGAGGTTTCAATCGTTGGGCACAGTTTCCTCTAGCCATATTTTGTAAATAAGCTGGTCCATGCGCCCTACCAAGTCATTACATCCGGTCTTAAACAATTCAGTGGGTAGACCACCAGAAGGTGCCCTCTTCATGGCTAGGCGGCGGAATCTCCACGCCGTCACCATCGATCGGGTTTGGAACATCATCTCTAAAGGCGGTATTGGTATCATAATCTTCTTGTAGAAGAGTAGAGAAGTGTTTCCTCCACAACCTCAGCACCCCCTGCGGATCTGTTACCAAGTTTCCATTCTCATTTTTGCAGGAGACGCTCCGAGCTTATAACCCTCTGTTAGATGCTTAACCTTTTGATAGCATTTACGAGCGTCATTCCTACATCTACACATCTCGACTTCCTCACGCCTTACCTGCTCCCTCTTCTTGTGTCTGAAAAAGCGTCTCTCATCCCTTGTCCTCTCTCTATAGTTCTCGACAATGGCTCGCGTAGAGACTGACTGCAACGTTTTCTTGTAGGCGGCGTTTTTCGCTGCAGCTGCCTCGAGACACTCCTCATCGTACAACTGATTTATTTGGGGTGGGCGCTTGGCACCAAGGACTGCTTCCGCAGTTGTGCGCAAGGAGTGGAAGATGTTGACCTACGGTCCACCAATGTCGCTGAGATTAGATGGGAATCGACGGAGCTTATCCGAGAGTTGAGCGGAGAACACCGCAGCTGTCCTTTGTGATCGCAGCTTCTTAACGTCCAGCTTTCGCAATGCACTAGAGCGCGTAGAACTCGAGGCGCTAATGCGCAATCGAAACTTGGCTCCGACAAGGTAGTGGTCCGAGTCGATGTTTGGACCTCTGAATGTGCGCACATCTAGTACACTGGATACGTGCCTGGCACTTATCACATACATCCTCGAGCTTAGCGTAGAAGGCATCTTTAACCCCATCGTCATTTTCTTCTGGAGGGGCGTGAGCGCAAATAAAACTGATGTTATAAAATTTTGCCCTGATGCGGATTGTGGTTATTCTTTCGTTCACAGGCGTGAACCAGGATACAAGATGGTGAAGTCTGTTAGTAACCACAAATCCGAATTCGTGCTTATCCACATGGCAGCTGTAAAATACATCGCATGATGCAAGCCTTTTGCATCCTTGTCCTATCCATCCCATTTCCTGTATGGTAGTGATGTCCGTCCTACGTTTGATGAAGGTATCCGCCGGCTGGTCGGAAGCACATACCCTGTGAAGGGTGCGGACGTTCCAAGTGCCTATTCGTATATCATAGTCCTTTAAACATTTGCCGTGGTCGTCAACTTTTGAGGGCATCTTTATAGAGGTTTGAGTTTGGGTTTTCATTGGATGACATTTTACGTGATGGGTTCCAAGCCCTACGCACAATCAAAATTTAACGTTCAGGGGGTTGGACTTCGCTGCACGCATTAGTTAACATCCAGCGGGTGCTAGTATGCCATCCAGGAGGGGCCATGAGTAGGCTGCGTGGCAACTTGAATACAGCAAGACAAGGATCGGCTTGGAGGTCGCCACGATGACCACAGTCAGAAAATTTACCTTGTTTGCATGCATCCCATCCCTCCCTATAGGTTAATTGTTTCTAATACAAGTGAGAAGGTAAGAACCTGTATTTTAGCTAGCACTCCTTCCTTTTGTACAAATGATTTAACAGCTGTGGGACCTTGGGATCGAGCTGATGCTGTCATCTGTGTACAAGCCGTATGAGGCTTGTAATGTATGAGGTATTGTAACAGGTTTGCTAAGAAATTTTGATTGCTGCACTTACATAGCTGTAGCACGTTTTAATTTCGCTAAGCCATCGGTTACAGTGCTCAGTTAGAACAAAGAGAAGATCTTTGTCAATTAGTCAAAAATATTCTGATTTTTATTTACAACTTACACAGCTATTTATACCAATTACTTATTCTAATTCTTTCAACATGTTCTTTGTTTTATGATCTACATAATTGTTATTCAATCAATTTAATTTCTTGTATGTGGTCATACTTCTGTATATAAGCAAATTTCAATGTTTTATGAGTTCATGTAATCTCTTTCCCTCCATGCACTTTACGTTACAATATGTAGGTTTTTTGTTTATATTATTGGGCGGAGTGACAAATGTGTTATAAATGTAATTTTATGTTATTGGGTGATTGGATAAATGTGACCAATAATGTATAAGTGTGACCAACACACTAGAGGCTGCGTCTCCTACTGGTGACTTAATTGGACTGGTGGAGCATGCGAAGAGGAAAATATGTCGCCTCGTCTTGGGTTGTGATGCCAATGCTCATCACACCCAATGGGGCAGTGCTGACATAAATAATAAGGCTGAGTCGATTTTGAATTTTATTATTCTTAAGGGGCTTAATATTTGTAACTTTTAGAAATCATGTTAGGGAAGTTGTAATTGACATTACGCTCTCTAACATGATAGGTCTATGATTAGGGACTGGAGGGTGTTGTGAGTGTTCTTTTTCTGATCACCAACTGATATCATTCAGTATTAATATATCTAGTGGCTTGGCCTTTTAGCAACCCAAGAAGAGCCGACTGGATCGAATCTGAGAAGGCTGTGAAGGATGAGTGTTCCTTCCCTGATCAACAACTGATATCCTTCAGTATTAATCTATCTAGTGGCTTTCATAAGCCTAGGTGGTAAATTTTTGTCGACGCTAGGGGAACTGACAGGCTGCTTTTGATACTATGCTCTGCAGCGCGTAGCGCCATACGCCTGAGGAAATCGGGCTGCTAGAAATAGCGATAGGACATTCTAGAATTCTGAACGTCGTCTTTCCTGAGGGAGGTACCGACTATATTGTGCCTGAGGCTATGTTCCTGCCTGGTTTGAGGAGACTTATACCGGATAGGGCACTATGGAATGGTGGGGTACTCCAAGGGCAGAAAGGTATACCCATCTTCACAAATGAAGGCACTGTTGCTGGGGTTTTCTGTATGGAACTCTGTTTTGAACTTCACTTTAGGTTAAATGATGACTGTAGCGTGTTTCCGGCAGAGATTTTTGCAGTCTTTAAGACTATTGAGCCCATAGTTGGTAGGCCCACTTTGGATTAGGAATTTTATATAATCTTCGTTGACAGTCAGGCTGCCCTAAGGGCCATTGCGTCGGTCTGGTGCAAATCACGGCTGGTTCGCGAGTGCAAAGAGTCAATAAGGACTTTTGGACCAGACCGAATTCGGCTATGCTGGGTTCCGGATCATAGCGGAATATTCGGTAACGAGACGGCGGATGCTTTCCAAGGGCGATTTGATAGTCGGTCCTGATCCCAGAATCTGCCATCTCTACGGCCTCATCAATGGATGATTCACGAGGAAGAGCAGAGGCGTTGGGAGAATGGATCGGGTTGTTATGTTTCTATGTGTCTGTGGTCTGCTATAGACAATGTAAGAACAGGTTCACTGCTGGGCTTGGATAAGGTCAGTTTAAGGTTAGTTAATGGGTTTATTACGGGGCACTGCGAGATTAGATCACTGACAAGTATCTGGAACAGACCCTAGTCGGACTATTGCAGGGTATGTAGCGATGAGGAGGAATTAGAGACTATCGAAAACCTCCTCTATAACTGTCCAGCCCTTAGTAGGTTAAGGTTGAGGACCCTTGGCAGGGACTTCTTCGAGGGTTTAAATTCTTTGTCGAGGGCCGACATTAAGGCTCTCCATAGATTCATTATTAGTGTGAGATAGTTGAGATGTGCTAGGGCTGCAAGAGTGTAGTCGCGCTCTCTTGTGTGTTTGTTAGTCTGTGTTATTCCTCCGCTTCCTTATTCTCCCTTTCCTACTTCCCCTCATTTTGCCTACCTATTCTATCATATTCTTATCATACACTTTTAATATTGATTTTCTTGGTGATCGACTAAGAACCTTAAGCCCATTTTATGAAGCTCTATGGGCAAGAGAACTTGCTTGTTGGTCACCTAAGGACTGTCTTCATAATGCGCAAAGAAACGACTAATTTGTATGTGACAGTAACTTCACTATCCCTAAGTTTTAAGATTCGACAGATACCACAAACCATTTACAGGTTCAAATGGAAAGAAGAAATAAGTAGAAATAGAAGTACGGCCTCAAACATTGTAATTATTATTTCAGCCTTGAATGCCAGTATAGTTTTCGATGGCAATGATGTGAGGAGATGTTTTAAATGTAATGGATTTAATCATTTAGCAAGTGAATATAAGAATCAGGAAATGCGTGTTAAGTGTCATAGAAATCATAAATCAAAGGAATATGATAAGGAACCAAAGCTAAATGCATGAACTATGTATATGAGAATGAATGAATGAAAATTTAACATTGACTTGGATGAAAATCATGAGACTTGTAGCAAAGAATGTCCAGTATATGAGAATAAACTTAAAGTGAAAAAGAGGAGGATGGGTTTATTCTTTTAACAATTAAAGAATATACAATGAGCGTCAAAAGAAACTGTACTTTTAAAAAATATACATTAATAAATTACCGTTATCTTTATTTAAAAATTGTTTCATTGCAAATTTTTAAATTTGAAACAAAATAAATTATAAAACATTTGGAAATATTGTCAAATTTTTTCGGGCAGTCCTTATGAATGGTAAAAAATGAGTTTGGTGATTGTTAGAATTTTATCCTTAGTGTACAGTTTCTTTTGGCACTCTCTGTATATACGTTACATACAAATGTGTAAAGGCTGAGAAATAATTTTAACCAAGTGGAAATATGTAATAGTAATAATAATAAAAAACCAGACTTTTTCATATTAACAGAAACATATATAACGGAAAATATTGACGAATATGAAATAGTTGTACAAGATTATAATCAAATAGTATAATTTTCAAATTCTTCAAGAACTGGAGGCGTAATTATATACTACAAAATGAAATGGAAAGTTACAAAATATTGGAGAAAGGGGCAAATTCTAATTATTAGAGTATTGATTGCACAGCAATTCGCCAAAACGTTCACCTGATATGAATACATTCGGGTAACGAATACATCAAGAACAATAATTGATTATGACAAACAGTGCAAATTGTATTTAAAATAAGATGTCAGATCACGAAATGATTAAAATATTGATAAAAGACGAAAAATTTGGCAATGAAAAGAAAATGATTGGAGTTTTTACAAGTCATCTGTATAATAAAACTAGCTTTAGAGAAAATAATGAGTTTAATGAAAATGTATTAATGTTTGATAAATGCTTAGAGAAAGCGATACTAAAATTTACCTTTGGAAAGGCAATTTATTGGCAAAATAGAGTTAATAAATGGTTTAATGATGGGTTACGAGTTATAAAAAGGATCAAAATTAGAAATACGAAATTTCTAAATATGAGAATACCAGTGAAGTAAGAAGTATACATTACAGTACAGCAAGTGAATTTGTACCTAATTTATATTTCTTATTACACTTTAATTTTGAATGATTTGTTTTTGAACTATCATCCTGTGAATTGTTTTGAATTAACTTTATTGTATTAATTTGGAAAATTAAAGAGTTATATTTTTGGAATATATTTTAATATTAACTAACATTAAAACATTCCAACATATGTAAAAGATAATTTTATCTCTATCCTTTTTTATATAATTTATCCTTTGGAAAAATTCTGAAGTTTCCTGAAATCAAAGTTGTACTTATAAATCAATTGCTGTCACATCTCTCAACTGAATTTTATTTCCAAATTATTCATTTTTATATTAATATGTATATATACATATTTCAACTTAATGCACTAATTCACATTCGTTTTACTATAAACAACAATAAACACTCAAAAATACTATCTACCATGGTGTATTTGTTTTACAAATACTTTGTGTGTACTACTGCACGTCTTTAAGCCTACTTTACACGGTCCCACAAGTAATATGATCTGTCAAAATTTTGTGTAGAAGAGTACGGATGTGATCGTCTAAACGTACTATGTAATGAAACCACCACACATTGAGAGAATATACGGATGAAAAGTTTGACAGTCGTATGGCTCTCTTCATTTTTTGAAATGATTCAAAAAACAAGCAAGTCGCATTAGATCAGGGATGTATTTTTATGTAAACACATAGAACAAAAGTGTAACAGCTGTTTTCATTTTACTTTGTTATTGTCTTATACCGATCATGTAAACGCAAAAATATAAATCATACGACTTTTATTCTTTTTTTTGTCATACGGATGGAATTTCATTTTACTTTTTTATTAGACTTTACGTACGTAAAGTATTATCGTGTGAAGTGGGCTTTAGTAGATACCATGTACTATTGATATAAATGAGGGAATGAGTGTAACTGATATTGTCTGCTTTTGGTTTTACCAAAGAAAATAAAGTATAAAGAATGTGCATTTTAACATATTTTGGAATATTTTTCAAAAATATTTCATGACGCGTGGAGAAAGATAGAAGGAAAGGATACAGAAACCAAGAGCGTAACAATGCGTTGTTCTCATCGTGCGTTTTTGTTGTTTGACCACTTTTTATTTATTTTTCTAGTGTTAAAAACAGACGTCAGCACCAATGTCCCTCAGGGGAAGAACATCTTCGGCTTTTTACACACATAGGACGCGAACATCAAGAATGTTCGTTAATAAAGAAGAAGGTTCATGTCGCTTATTTCAGACTTCAATGGCACACCCAAAGAAATATCACAGTAGTATTCACTAATATCAATGAGATATGATTTCGATTTTTGGAAGAATACTTGCCAAGTTAAATACGGTATCTTAGTGTCTTAGTGCAGTACAATTTTTCTATATTTTCCGATCACATATACATATCATTGGGTTAATAAGTAGACTTGACATTATTACTAACAATTTTCCTCTAGGTTAACACATGCCTTTGGTTATGGATTAGTGAGTGAGAGAGAGAAAATAAGTACAGAGAATTTATTTAATTACAGCCATATAAAAGTGTTAGTAATATACTCTATTTTTATTTTCATTTCATCAACATACATATGTAAAGCTGTCTATCTTTGGCTTAATAATTTTGGATAAATAAAAATAAAATAAAACATCGATTTTATTATTAAAGAACATAAAGCTATCCATCTTTGGCTTAAAAATTAGGCCATGTTTTTTAGATAAATAAAAAGAATAAAAAACCATTTTTTATTAAAAGAAAAAATACGAGCATTCCAAAGCATTTAAAAAAATATACTATGGGACAAAATAAAATACGCCCAGCTAATGACATAGAACATTTTTAACACAAAATATTCTTCGAGTGTTATTCTGAAATAAATTGATAAAGCATCCGCAACACATGTATTCTTGTCGCAGTCTGATCGACAACTAAATCAAAAACCACAAGAATACATACACATGCACATACGTACGATGAGAGCAACACATAGTTACGCTCTTTGTTTGTGTTCATTTTCCTTCTGTCTTCCTCCCTCTCATGAAGAAATGATTTTTAAAAATATTTTGGTGAGAGCGGGTCGTAATGTTACGACCCGCCATAAGAAATTTTACTTCTACATGACGCGTATTCTTTATAACCATATTCTTTGCTTTTACTCATCTACTCTACCCACAAAAACAATAAAAGTTCTTTATGGTTTTGCGTTGAGTATTGTATTGTATTTGTTTCTTGCTCTCAAATAACTGTTGTAGTGCATTAAGTTGAAGTATATATACAAGTTAAAGGATTATAAGTTGATTTGTTTTTAAAAAATATTTTTTATTTTACTTTTAACACATTATCACTTATTCAGTAAAGAGCACAATTAGAACTAAACTAAAATTAATTCTTAAACTTAATTATTGTTTGGTAAAAACTGCAAGAAGTGCAAAATAAGCAATATTCCATAAGTGTGTTACAAAAAATATAAAAGGTATGTCTTGTGCAATATTGGATAAGTGTGTTAACAAATATGCTTATTAATTAAAATTACAAAATGTGCATCATGGAATGTTCAATAAGTGTGTTGTCAGCAAAAAATGAAATTAATGTTTTTTTAGTTAACACCTCCCCTCTTAAATCCGAGCGTCCTTGTTCGGTCAAAAATATGGGACGTCCGATATTTTAGTGATGCCCTTCTGTTCCGGTTTCTTCCTTTCCGATAACGCAGGCATGTATGTGTGAATCGATGGAACTGTATTTATAGCTGTTGGGATAATAACCTTCTTGTTGTTTCTTTTCAGTAACTTTGATTTTATCAGGAGAGCGATCATAGAAGATATGGCCATTAAAGAGAGACCAAGGTTAACTACTAGACCTTTTTTATGCTTGTCTTCTAGCAAATCAATGGCTTCAGTATTAGTTGTTCGTATCTCTTTTACCATTTCTAACGATAGGATTTCTTCTATATTTTGGCCTAAATATCTGGGTTGGAGGATTGCCGCTAAAGGTTGTAATTGTGTTCCTTCAAAAAACTATAGGCTTTATCGGCTACTGATACAGATATGTTAGAAAACTGTATCATGTAGGTGCCGGTAAGTTTTTGTGGTTCTTTGTCGACAAAAATTGTTCCGTTAAATTGGTTCAGCAAGATTGTTCCTGGTGAAATCTCCTCAACAGTGGGGGTACTTCGGTGGTCTATTAGGCTACAATTTGCTGGTTTGCTTCCAGATTGTTAAGATTATTTCTATTACATATTGTAACGTTGTTATAATTTTTACATTATTTCCTTATACCATAGTTTACATTATCGCATATAAGTTTACATATTTTCCAAATTTAATGGGTCTTACTAATATTTTATTACATGAATTTACACTTATAATTGGAATACTTAACATAAAGTAATTTATAATTTTAGTTCCTGATATTATTCCTGTGTACTGTTCTTCCTGATTCTGTTAAGACTGTCGTGTTTCTATTCTCTTTAACTATTTATTTTTTGTATGTTTTAGTAAGTTTCGTCCCCTATCTCCTATTTTCCTTTACATATATGATTTGTCCATGTTCATAAGTCTTAGGTTCGATCTTTCTTTTATTGTGGTAGTTCATGTCTTCTAACTGTTTTTCCTGAAGTCTTTTAATAATCTCTAATTTAACCTTTTCTATTTCCTGGTTATTGGTACTCACTCTTCCTAAGAAAAATGCTTCTATTGGTTTCTTTTTCATAGTAGAATGTATGGAATTATTATATTCGTAAATTGCTTTATACAATAGTTCGGGAAATGTAGCGTGTGATTTTTCGGTTTTTAAACAACGCATAACTTCTGAAAGCGTGGAGTGAAACCTTTCAATTTGTCCATTAACACTGCTACTATATGGTGGAATTTTAAGTACCCTTATACCATACTAATTTTCTAACATAAAAATGATAGATGTAGAATTAAAAGATTTTTCATTGTCCATAACAATCGTTTCTGGCTTTCCAAAAGAAAGTAAGAGTTCCCTAAGATGTTCTTTGACATCTTCAACGGCTCGGGACCTTACTATTCTTGCTTGCGCAAATTTAGAAAATTTTTCTATAGCGGTTAAAATGGCTTTTTTTCTCAGTCATGAAAATATCTATATGTATTATTTGTCCTGGAAATAGTGGAGTCGGTGTCTCTTGAAGAACAATTTTGTTAGGGTGCCTGTCGTATTTATTTTCTTTACACACTTTGCATAGACTAGTGATCCTTTTGATCTTTAAATGCATTTGTGGGAAATTAAATTTCGTGAGAAGTTGGGTTTTGTTTTCTACGCTGTTTCTATGAGCTCTATTGTGTTCGTTTATGATTTCGTTTTTCTTCTTCATTCTTCAAATCTGTTACCATTTTCCGAGAATATTTAACTCTGTACTGTGCAAAGTTGTCCCTAAAATGTCTTGCAATTTTCCTAAAATGTCGTCAGATGTTCTTATGCAATTAGTAATTTTCTCAAAATGTGCGTGAGAGATTCAGAGGTAATGTTAGGTTCATTTATAGTGTGTCTGTGATATATTAGAAACACGATTTCAAATGTATGATATGCTTCACCTTCTTCATTCGATATAAAAATTTGATTTTTGAAGGCATTTATTGGAGCATCTGTAAACTGTATTAAGTTTTCTGATGAACTATCATCACTGTGTTGAGTAGCGGCCAGGGTGTTTATTTGAGAATTTGTAATTAGATGACCTAGATAAAGCGTAGCAACTACATTGTTACTGCCAGGCTTGTATTGCAATTCATAATTGAAATCTTCAAGGAATGCTTTCCATCTCTTTAATTTTAATTTTGAATTTTTGTTATTCAATGCGTATGTCATAGGAAGGTGGTCGGTAAAAATTTTTATTTTCGCAGATCCATAAAGGTAATTCCTAAGTGACTTTAATGCCCATATAATGGCAAGAAGCTCTTTTTCATTTGTGGCGTAATTTCCTTCCGCCTTGCTAAGGGTTTTTAAAGAAATACAATTGGTCGATTATCTTGGGATAACACAGCTCCTAAAGCATAATTTGAAGGCTCTGTTGTTAAAACAAACTCTTTTTTAAAGCCTGGGTACGCTAGCATCACGTCAAAGTGGTTTTTAATTTTATAAACGCATCCAAAGCTTGTTGGTTTAGTTTAATTTCTATCTTTTTTGAGGTATGTTTGGACGAACGTCCTGCCTCCCCTCTTAAAAGCATTGTCAGGGACTTAGCAATTTTGCCGTAGTCCCTGATAAAGCACCTGTAGTAGTTTGAAAGTCCAAGGTATGATCTTAAATCTTTCAATGTTTTTGGTGGTGGAAAATTCAGAACTGCTTCGACTTTTTTGGGATTTGTTTTTATACCTTTGTCTGAGACAATGAACGCCAAGAACTCCACTTCACCTTTTAGAAACTCGCATTTGTCTAATTAAACTTTCATATTTGCAAGTTTGCGAGTTCTGAAAATTGTGTCTAGATTCCTATAATGTTCTTCTTCGCTGTTGGAAAAAATAATGATATCATCCATATAGACAAAACATATTTTTCCTATATGTTACCTCAATATGTCATCCAGTGTTCGCTGAAATATAGAGGGAGAATTTCTCAGCCCAAATGGTAGCCTGGTAAACTCGTATTTACCATTGTTTACTGAGAAGGCAGTTTTCTTCCTATCGGCTTCATTGAGCGGTATTTGATGGATCCCGCTTTTAAGGTCTATTACTGAGAAAAACTTATTTTGTCCGAGTTGTGGTAAAACGTCATTGATCTCCGGAATCGGATATTTGTCCGGCACAGTTTGTTCATTTAATTTTCGATAGTCGATGACCCTTCTGAATTTTCTTTGCCCTGATGCATCAGCTTTTTTAGGTACAACCCAAATGGGTGAGTCGTAGGGCGATCTGGAAGGTCGAATAATGCCTTGCTTCAAAAGGTCTTGGATTTGTTTTTCGACTTCATCTTTCAGATTCATTGGATATGGGTAATATCGGGAATAAATAGGATCTTGAGTTTTCGTTTGAATGTCCGCGACTACAGTCGTTGTGTACATCAGATTTTCGTCCGGCTCACTGAACAGTGATTTATGATTTTGAATAACGTCTTCTAATTTAATTTTTGTTGTTCTGCCAAGTGGTCTGTTCGAACATTAATGTTAACTGATTGTGAGATTTTCTGTTTGATTCTAATTTTAAGCGATTTATTTATTAATATGTAATTTTCTGCTGAGTAAATAATAGCTGATAGGTCCCTAAGGCTATCATTTCCTAAAATACCATGAAAAGATTTCAGCGTTGGTAATAGAAAAATTTTATTTTATCAGCATGTTTTCCAAACAAATTTATGAAGGTGTGATGAGTGATTTTGTTATTTTCACCCATCGAACTTGTGAAAAAAAGGGTTTTGGCTTGGTAAGGGACTTTTAACTAAACAGGGTTGTATATAATTCTTGTTCGAACCGGTGTCTATTAAGAAGTTGAGCATTTGTCCGGTACTCGTCCTACACTCAAAGTAAAGTAAGGACGAATGCGTTAGTCTAAAAAATTAATATCAGCGAAGTCTTGGTTCTCAGATGTGTCCGGTAGGTTCTGTAAGCACTCGTCTAATGTTGGTAACTTCTCCTCGTCTTCATAGTTTACTAGTTGATCTTAATAGTATTCGTCACTAATATTGTCCGCTTCTTCTGTTTCCAAATGGAAATTTCTTTGTACTTTGGGGGGGCCTCGGAATTGTTCTGATTGAACGGGTGGTCTTTTACCGAAAATTGGCCATTTTGAGCTGGTCTATTCATATAGTTCACAGCCTTTGTTCTCATAGAAGAATCCACGTCCATAGGTTCAGGGCGTGGTTGTGGTTTTGGCGCAGTTGGTCTTGGATTAATGAACCTTGGGTTTTGATAACCCGAAGCCTGAGGCATTTGGTTGAAGTTATTGTAATATACCCTTGGATTCATTGATCTGTATTGGTTATGATTAACCGAAGGTTGCGGTATATACGCTAATTGAGGATAAAAGGTTTTCCTATTTTTATCCTGATCTGCTCTGTTTGGTGGTTGAGATATTGGCCTATTGGAGTTGTTTTTGTTAATTTGGTTAATTTGGTTGCAAACTTGTGCAAAATGTGATCTCGCAAATTGATTCTAAATTTTAAGGCACAAATGGAGTGCTTGCGGAAGATCTTTCAGTTCTTTCATTCCTAGGTGCAATGATAAATTACCTCTCAAACCTCTAGTGAAGGTATCTAATGCCTTATCTCTGTATGTTTGAGCGAGAAGGTCGAGTGCCTACCTACGTCCATACACGACAATTTGTTCATAATAAGAGAAAGGTATGAGTATACCTTTTGATAATATTCCTCTATGGTACTGTTACCCTGCACCAGAGTACTCATTTGGTACCCCAGAGTTGTCAAGTCCCTTTTGTCGGCATAATGTAAAGCCAAACATCTAGAGATACACTCCCAATTTAATGGTGTGCTATAAGATTCAAGTGCGGCATCCTTACTGCCTGTAATCTTGTTGCTAATCGTATTCAGGATAGCGAAATATTTTGGAGTTCCTTTTGCCGAGTCATATAGTCTAAGAATATTATCTACATTCTTCTTCCAGGAGCTGAATTCGATACAGCTACCAGAAAATTCCCTCAAACATTTTACGACGTCGGGTACCTTGTCCAAGTCTGTTAAATTATTTCTAAACCTGTCATCTATTGTTTGGTCTTCCCCTGTAATGTCCGCGTTAGGATCTCAAATCTTCTTTATCGCAATTTGGCACTGCTGTGCACAAATTCTTGCGATAGTCTCTTCCATGTTATGGTTATTAATGTGTCCTGCCTCTGGAGGATTTGGTGCACTTAGAATTGGGGGCCTGACTAAATTACTTGGGTTAGACATTCTATCTATCTCTTTTTCTGGTTACTACTGAGGTGTCAATGTAACTATCCCTGCTTCTATTGGAGGGTCCCGTAGGAATCGCAATAGAACTACTAAACTTTTACTTAAAAAGGAACAATTAGTTTCACTTATGATTATGTTTTTAAACAATTGCAAATTTTCCACTTCTTAAAATAAAATTTTCTTTTACGAAAAATATTCTAATTTATAAAATTTTGTTTTCACTTCATAAAAATTTTGTTTATTTTAACAATTTTTAATTTATCTTTAACTTTTTTCCTATATACTTGGTAGGTAAAAATTTGTTTATGAATTTTCACTTCTTAAAAAAATTGTTTAGTTTAAAAGACTTATTACGAATTTCCATTTCTTATAAAAAAATTCTGTTTAAAAAATGTTTAACTTATCTTCTTTAGCTTTGTTTTAAATAATTATGAATTTTCACTTAGAAAATTTTGTTTAATTTAATTTATCTTCTTTCACTTAAAAAGCGTGTTTAATTTAATTTATCTTCTTTAACTTTGTTTTAAATAATTATGAATTTTCACTTCTAAAATGTATGTTTAATTTAAAATAAATTAACTTATTTTCTTTAATCTTTGTTTTAAATATTTTATAAGTAAAAATAAATTAAATATCTTAGATTAAGTCAGCAACCACTTTCATGGTGAAGCTGGTGGATGGTTCTTGATCCTTTTCCTTGAGTACTTGGGTAACCGGTCTCCACTCCTAGTTCTTCACATAGAATGTCCTGTTCTATATGCCTATGTAATACTTAGTTAAAGTTGTCATTACTTCTCGTAAACGCAGCCTATGGGGTGCTTTTATCGAGGACGTTGGGCGCCAGTTAAAGGATTTTATGTTATTTTATTTAAAAAAAATATTTTTTATTTTATTTTATTTAACGTATCATCACTTATTCACTAAATTACAAAATCAGAACTGAGTTCAACTAAACTTAAATTAGAACTGAACTAAAAGTTAATTCTTAAACCTAATTACAGTTTGGTTATTACAGAAAATATGCTTATTAGCCAAAACTGCAAAAGGTATTTCTTGTGCAATATTGGATAAGTGTGTGGACAAAATATGCTTATTAATTAAAATTATAAAATATGTGTCATGTGGAATATTCAATAAGTGTGTTTGATAATTGTCTGGAAATGTGTCAGCAAAAATGAAATAAATGTTTTTTCCGTTAACATACAGACATTTGCACGAACTCAGCTGTTCAGAACAGTGATACCCAACTGGGTACTTTTAATTGGAAGAAGTTATATTTGCTTCTTAAGTTTTATGTTAATACAAATATTTATTCTTGTAATAATATAGAATATTACATTGTTAGCTTAATCTGAGTCAATATTTATGGAATTTAGATATAAGTACAGTCGATTTTTTTTATTAAATTGCAAAACTAGCAATTAATAGTATCTTGAATAGTAATAATAAAAAATACTCTTATAATTCCTTAAGAACATTAGAATCATGAGAATATGTATTTAAAACTTTTTAAGATTAAAAAGATTTATGCATAAATAGGAAAGTGACAAAAAGGGCATTTGCATTACATTGCCACACAAAATACATATTATTTAATTATTATGTTTCAAAATTTTGTTATACACATTACAATCACAATAATAATTAAAGAAAAATCACTTATATAAAATTTAAAAGATTAATATAAACGATTAATATATATGAAAATACCAAAAAGGAAAATTCGTACCACTTGGTCACTCAAAATACATATATATATATTATTTATTCATTTTGTTAAAATCTTTTTGTGTGCACAATAGAAACATAACAATAAGTATTTATTTCTATATAATATTTTTTTTTGCCGCAATGCAACTCTGCATACAATACAATATCACGTAAAAACGTGAGAGAATTCTGTTTTATATAGATCGTTCCGTTTTTCTAATGGGAGAGAACGTTTCGGTAAGCGTTTACATTGCTCTCCATATGCTAAAAAGAGAACGTTCGGTATGATACGTTACGTTCGCGTAACTGGCACTTTACTCCATTTTATTAAAAAGTCGAAAGAACTTAAAATAAGACCATACAGTGACCCGCAAAACAAAGGATACACCAATAAGTTTTTAAGTTTTTTTGAAAAAAAAATATTTACCTTAACAAAAACGAAATAAAATTTTCAAGCCACAGCTATAAAATTCGTAAATATTATTTTAAAAACTGACAAAAATTTCACGTCCTTAATATTTAGTAGGGTGTCCTTTATTGTTTAGAACAAATTTCAACCGATTATTCATGGAACCTACTAAAGATTTTGTTGTTTCGGCACTTATTTTGTTCCACTCCTCCAAAAGAACCTGTTTTAGTTTTAGTGCTTTGTTCCGGATTTCGTGTTTTCGCACATTTCTCTCTAAAATTTCCCATAAGTGCTCTATGGGGTTGAGATCTGGACTTTGTGGAGGGGTTTTGAGGGTATGCGGGGTGTTATAAAGAATCCGCATGTAGTAGTCGTCAACTAGACCCAATTTTGAAGCACTTTCCTTTAGATTATTTTTTTAAAATATCTAAATAGACATATTGGTCCATTGTATTTTCAACAAAACCAAGATTACCAACCCTAGACGATGACATACAGCCCCATACCATGACACTTCCTCCTCCATGCTTCACAGTCTTCACCGTATTTTTCGGATTTAAAGCTTCCTCTTCTCTACGCCATACTTTTAGTCGTTCATTAGAACAAAATATGTTATATTTAGACTCGTCGGTGAATATTACTTTGCCCCAAAACTCTTGAGACTTATTTAAATAGGTTTTTGCAAAATCTATATGCTTGGCTCTATTCGCTTTGTTTGCATGTGCCTTTTTTCTAGTAACACATGACTTTAACCCCTGAACAGCTAAGCATCTTCGAACAGTATCAGGCGAAACTTTAGTATTTTTGTATCTTTCGAGCTCTGCTGCTATATTGGTGGCTCTGGTGAATGGATATTTCTCAATAGTACGCTTATCCTTCTTTGTCAGCTTAGGTGGCCATTGTATGACTTTTCTTACCGTAAAACGACTACGGGATACTATTTTTTCTATTTCACCATACGATTTACTTCCATTTTCGTATAAATTTATTATAATTTGTCTGCCCTCAAGAGTGAGTTGTTTACGTTTCATGATTTAATTTTTCTCACAGCAATATTTAAGTTACAACTGGTCGACTCCAATAAATGTATGCTTATCGTATTTATAGCAATGCTTTTTATACGGTCCAACTGAATTTATTTCTTTTTGTGTGTGCCTTGTATGGTTATTCCAAGTAAAGCCGAAAGTCCATACCATGCGTTTTGCATTACATGCGTATACCGAAAATGTAGAATCAGTGTATTTGATTGTGACAAGTTACAGAAGAAAAAGCATAGATTGCATAGACGCATACAAAGTAGGATTACTTTCTACTTTTCTATGCGACTAATGCAGTGTTGGAAAATGTCAGCAGTTTTTTAAACTGGGCATGCCAAATTATATACTATTGTGAATGGGTTCTATAAATATGTTCAAATAGTGCATTACTATTTTCGCATTTTTCTTTATTTGCATTATAAAAATATTAATAAAAACATATTTCATAATAAAGTTTATTATTAATTTAAGAGGAAAATACATTAAAATACATTTTTTAACAAATTTCTTTCATGAACAAAATATGTATATGATGATTGTTTATACATATGTATGTATATATGATTGTTTTTATGTACTGAGTGTCATCTATTTTGAATTTATTAATTTGTAAACAAGAAAAATGGAGGATAAATTAACTGAAAACACTCGTCTTGTGTTCTGTTGAGGATTTTCGTAGGCCTTAACAGCACAATACAATGTAATTTTTGTGTAAAACTATTAATAATAAAAACAACTAATAACAATTTTTAATTTTTCCTTCCAAGAAATTGAAAAATTTTGTCAACTTTCAGCAGGAAAAATTTTTTATGAGCAGTACGTCTTATTTTGATCTTATAATATTTAGCTTCTTAATTACCTCTTGCTCAAGAAACTATACTCATTGTGACCGGAATTCACCCACATTTCGATTAATATTTAAATATTTAAGAATCTTTAAACTTTTCATTGAAGAAATTAAAAAATATTCCAAATTTTCCCCTTTTTAACACAAAATAAATGTTTGTTTACATTTAATTTTTTTACTTTATCCGCCAGTTTTCACTCTATTGCTTCTAACACATTTGCCTCGCAAAACTTATAACATTTTTTTCTCCCTCTAAATTGGCCTGTCCTTTTATGTTATGAGCGTTTTTCAAATGTCAAAATATCACATATGTAAACTCATAAATTTGTAATTAATGTCATAAATTCTTTTAAAATTACAATTTGATTTTCTATTTCTTTCCAAAAATGTTCTTGTTCGCTTGTTTGTTGTTTACCACAACAGCTGATCAAAACAAAAAACCAGTCGCATAAACGCATTGTGTGTAACTTGCAATAAAATCGGCATAGAAAGCAAGATTCGCAAGGCGCATGAAAAGGATGGTATGGACTTTCGGCTTAAAGAACAAGTGTGTCCTTAGTTTTGCGTTGCCATATTATAGGTTTTTAAAATACAGCTTGATTTTTTTGAAATGTATATTTAAAAGATCAAAAAATTTTTGTGTAGAAATTAAGAGCAACGTTGAAGTCAGTAATATCCAAGAGTATTGTCATAACATCATTGTCAAAACAACAGAAAATTTTTAAAATATAATAAAAATCCTAGTGTATCATTAATTTTGCGGCTCACTGTATATAAAAACGCTTTACTCAATGACTGTTGTCTACACTTCTCGGTGCTGCCAAGTTTTATGCTTATTTTAAATAAATAATCGTTTACGCACCAAAATTGTTATTAGGCGTCATATTTTGTTATGAAGGCTGGCAAGCTTGATTTAAGTGGGAACTGAAATATTTTGCGGAGGAAAATTTTATTAATAAAAAACATTTTAACGTCAACCCAAAATGCGTAGAAAAAGAAAAGTTCCAGTTATAAATGAAGAGAAAGAAAATGGGAGAAATCTCGATATGACTTCGGGAAAAGTGTTGTTGAATAATGGACCAATATATACAATCATGTCGAAAGTTCAATTAAATGAAACATTTCACAAGAAATACATAAAAGATCTGAAACAATTATATGAAAAGGTACCGGCTTCATTAATATCAAAAAGTGTTTTTAGTTATCTTGATTTTTTATGATTTCGTAGATGGATCATGATGCTTTCATTTTTACGTTTATAAAAATGATAAAAACAGCTATGGTTGCGGAGGAGACTAATGAATTCGCCTATACAACACTCTTGTTTTGTGCAAAGTTTGTTAGTTCTTTTGATGGGGAGGATACTCATCCTCTACTGGCTGATATATGTCGTTGGCTGCTTACAGTAAGTTTTCAAACATAGCTTATCTCAAAAATTAAGTTTTTAAAATTACAGACAATATCAAATAATCCACATATTCGATTTCGACTTTGCCAATTTGTAAATATGATTTTAAATGCACTTGGCAATGAAGCAACTTTAGATGATATTATTTGCGACAGTATAATGGAATATATGGTTGGAAGATTAGTTGATATTTCACCAAGTGTTCGAGTTCAAGCTATCTTAGCTATGCAACGACTACAAGTTCCCGATAACCCTGATGACCCTGTATTACGATCGTATCAATATCATCTTTGCTCGGATCCCTCGCCTCGGGTACGTCAAGCAGTAATAACAAGCATGGGAAGAAATTATCATACAATTCCGTATATCCTAGATCGGTTGTGGGATATAGATGAGAAAGTTCGTCGGCATACTTATCTTCACATGAGTAGTTATCCAGTTCGCTCTTACAAAGTTTCGCAACGTTTGACGTTGCTAGAACAAGGACTTAATGATCGTTCCGACTCTGTTAGAAAAGTTGTAACGAATGTAATGCTACAGCAGTGGATTGAGTCCTATCAAAAAGATATAGTGGCATTAATAGGCGCCCTCAAACTGGATTCTACTGAAACAGAAATAAATCGCTACCGTAAAATTGGGAAGCAAGTATTAAGAGAAATTTTCAAGTAAGTAGATTGACTTTAAAAACATCGGTATATATTACTTTGATTCAATTTTGTCTCATATTGACGAATATTGCTTCTGTTAATTCTTAATTAAAATACGAACAGAAAATTTTATGTCTTGTGTAAAATTTTATATATAAATTGCTAGTTGAGTATTTGTTGTAATTTAATTAACTTATTTAAAATTATATGTCGTAACACCAATCCTTTGAAATTTTAAGTCGGTGTTTTAATTGATAACATTCCACACTGTTCTTGTGGTTTTAAAAACTGATGACATCCTCAATCAAGTAATTTCGCATCAAGAAAAAAGCATTTCAATATTCTGAATTAAACCGCAACAATCCTCTTTTATCGGACAAATACTGAATATTCGGTTCTCGTTGTTTTCAAAACTGATGACATCCGCAATCAAGTAATTTCGTTTCAACAAAAAAGAATTTCAATATTCTGAATTCAACCGCAACAATTCTTTTTATCGGGCAAATACTGAATATTCGGTTTAACCCAAATTTTTAACTATTCAGAATATTATTACTATATGTTTATTATTTTCTTTTTTAAAACCTTGATTGCATGCATGCCGAATTATGTTTTCGTATTTCAGTTTTTGATTAAATTCAGAAATATAAATATTTACTAGTCGAGCCAGGGCAATTTTCTTTGTAGAAAAAAAGACGTTTTTGTTGATGTTACAATTTAAAGAAAAAATTGTTATTTTTACATGTTAATATTTTTGGAATTTGTATTTTAATTAATAAATTATCTTGTATAAATCTGAGTTAGCATTTGCACATTGTGCACACCTTGCTTGTATATTTGAAAGTTGGTGAAGACGGAGCGGAGCAGAAAAAATGTGGTACTGGTCCATGCAGGCCTTTGCTTATTTCTTTAAGCTCTGAATTTTGTCCATATTATGCAAATTGCGCACTCCTCTTTCATATACATTAATCAAAAAAAAATTTATAAATCGTTTGGTTTTATTATCAGATTTTTTCTTAAAATTTCGAGATCTAAGAGAGATCGAGATCTATTTGAAACGTCGTCTTTTGCAATGCGTAAATCGATCAGTATGTATTATATATATATATATATATATATATATATATATATATATATATATATATATATATATATATTATGTGCTAAAAGGCACATCGGGTTGTAAAATGTAGAAAAAATAATAAATAACGGTAATGCACGGAATGATGTGCATGCTATTAAACACTTTCTTTCAAAAATTCTTATTTTCTCCATGACCGACGGGGATATATTATACCAAATAGCACAACCGTAAGTCAAAATCGGTTAATTATTTTAACTCTAGGTTATATATATTTAGAACGAAATAAAGGTGCATACATATAGATGGCTTTCCTTGCCTTTGTAATTGTTTCTTTTATGTGATGATTAAAGTATAAAAATTTGTCTAGGTGTAATCCTAAATATTTAACCACATTCTTATCAATTTTGGAATTTATTAGGAGAGATTTTATTCCAAACGATTTCCAATTTGTTCTTACATTGTGATTGCATCTATTTACAGGCGGTCTAAACATAATTGTTTCGCATTTTCGAGTATTAATTTTTAGATTCCAATTAATTGCATAGCGTTCGACTATATTGTATTTGTTTTGAAGACTTTTATTGATTTTTCTATCTTGTTATCTGGGTGATATATTATGATATCATCCGCAAATGAAATTATGTTGTCAATATGATTTAGCAAATCCAGTATGTATAAATTAAATAGAGTGCGAGAATTAACAGTACTCTTAGTATTTTGTAGTGTGTTATAAATTTTTTTCTCACTTGTATATCAATTTGATTTATTGGAAGTTTAATTTATTTGTATATAACACCGGCGATCCACACGCTGTCAAATGCCTTTTCCATGTCAATTAGGCAGGCTCCAGTACAATTACTCTTATGCCAATTCTATTTAATATCAGAAATGACCTTGTGTGTAGCATTGATAGTAGAATGTCTATACTTGAATCAAAATTGTTTATCATTTTTGATATCATTGGATTTACAAAATTGATCAAGATTCCTGTTTATACATATTTCAAATATTTTACTTATATTGGGCGTAAATTCTGTGGACTATAGGTGCCTTTTCCTTTTTAGGCAAAAGCACGGTTTTTGCTGTTTTCCACTTATGAGGAAAATATGAATTATTTAGCATATTGTTAAATAACTTGCAGTACAACAATATGATAACAATACTTGGAATATTATCAATAACAGAAGATAATTTATTTCTTAAATTTGGAAAAATTTATTTTAGATCAGATTTAGTAATGAAATAGTTTTGTGTTTGTGTTTCGTTAATATTATCTGATAATAATGTTTCATTAAAACTGACAAATGTATTATTTCCATTTTCAAATGTCTGTTTTCTTTCAATGAAAGTATTAAAGGTTTCAGTGATTTGCTGATGAATTGCGTTATTTAGTATTATATTTTTACTTGAATGAATTGATTCGAAGAAAGCTCCAATAGTGTTTATCTTGATCTTGCTCATTTATAACAAAATTACTAAAATTATCCTTCATAAGGTGTCGTGGATTTATTCCTGCATTATTTAATAATGTTTCTGAGTTTTCAGGAATTTTTAACTTCTCTAAGTTTAATGGTGTATATTTTTTAAAATTTTTCTTAATCTGTCTAAACATATTTACGGAATCTTTAGGGTCAATAGTTGTTAGTTATTCTTTAATATTGTTATTAATTATGGTATAAAAATTGTCATTTATCAGTTTTTTAATTTAATTTAATTTTATTATTAGCTATGATAATATTTTCTTCAGTTACTGTTTGTTCTAATCTATTACGTCTTTAACATTGAGTATTCTGCTCTTTTCTCTAATTGTCGAGTTAGTTATTTTTTGGAATGTATTATCCGTTTTATATTTTGGTATTATTTCATCAATTGTTGTGGTAATTATGTTATTTAGCCTATCTATGTGATAATCAATTTCATTGTTTGTAAGATTTCGATTGTTGCTAATCAGTGTATCTTGTTTGATTTTCTGTTCTAATTTATTTTGAAATTTTCCATTTCGCTATTCATAGATGCAATTATTTCTACTGCTTCATGATCGCTATCATACTGCAAATTTTTTAAAGAGTTAACCGTGTTACTTTCTGTAGCAATATGTAATCTACAGACTTATAAGCAAATGTCTAAGTATGACCCTGAACGTGGATATGATGGAAAACATGTAGCATATAATTTACATCCAAATGTTATCTCGTTATCAATTAGCCAATCATTTAAAAGATTTCCTTTCTGATTATTATTATCGTTGCCCCAGTCTGTATGTTTGGCATTAAGATCTCCCGCTAAAATATAATAATTGTTTACATTCTGCAGATTCATGGATTCAAATAAATCAGAGAGTTCTTTCTTGAAATGGATGTTATTATTACCAGAAGGGTAATATGCTGAAATGATATATAATGTTTTATTTGGAGCCAAATGAAGCTTAGTTATGCAGCTTTCTAAGATTTTAAAGGAATTGATAACACTATTGGTGTAAAATGTATGTTTTAAGTTATGTTTTATCAATATAGCCGTTCCACCTGCTTGTGTACCGCCTCTTCTATCATTTCTTATTATGTTGTAGTTTTAAAATTGTATTTTGTGTTTAAAATTAAGTTTTGTTTCATTAAGTAGTAATATATCTGGATTGTCGGGTGCCCTGGTAGTCTAGTGGGTAGTGTGCTAGACTATTAGCGTGAGAGTCGTGGGTTCGATTCCCACCAGAGACTCTGATCTGTGACACTACACCGAGCATATGGTCAAAGTTACTCTGCTCTTATATAATTAGAATATAATTTGTAATTGTATTGTAATTAATAAATAAATAAATATCTGGATTGTGTTTTGAAATAAAATGGTAAATATCGTATCTTCTACTAATTCTTATTAGACAATTGACATTAACATGTATTATTTTAAGTTTTTTTTTTTGAAATTGTGTTTATTTGCCTTGCCTATTCTTGATACTTGAATATTAAGTTGTCTTTGAAATTCTGAAATTTGGTTATTTAAATTTATCATAAAATTTCTGATTTCTTGTAAAAATGGGTTTATATTATCTAAATTATTTATATTTATATTAGGATTATTATTTCCCTTGACAACAGTTGCAAATGAGAGCTCATTATTAGAAAAAATATTCGTATTGAAATTTTTATTTATTTGGGTTTCTTTGTTTTAAAACTAATTTTTTGTTTAAGTAATTTGTATTACTCACATCCTTTGTAAGATGCAGGATGCCCATACTTGTTGCATAAAACACTGAATAATTTATCTTTCTCTTCAATCGGAACTTTTTTTTTCAAAGAAAGGTATTTATTTGAAAAAATGTTTTCAATATGATTTTTTTTTTCAATATAATTGATTGGATCTCCGTAATACGTCTATCACACATCACGGTCGCGATCAAACTGCTTCGTGAAATGTATTAAGGAAGTAAGCTGTTGCATAGAAAAAGTGCAATATTAAAGCCAAATAACATTTATAATATAATAACATACATATTATATGTATAATAATCTACAAGAATGAAAAATTATAATTAAAAACAAATACTAATACACCCAAACCTTTTTTTACACGGTAGATACGTTCCAGTGGTTACCGTGTAAAAAAAAAACGCGTAAAAAAAGTCAAATATTATGTATGTATGTAAGTGTATAAACAAACTGAAAAAATATACATAGGATTGATGCAGCAGCCTACATATGCCTATAAAATTGAATAACTTTATAAAAACGCACAGATTTAGTTGAATAGTATACACAGAGTTTTTATTTTATTAAACGATTTTATCCGTATAAAAAGGAGCGAACAAAAAAAATGGTAAATTTGTTAAAAAAAAACCGTGTTATTTCAAATTCGCGTAAAAAAAACCGTGTAAAAACAGGTTTGGGTGTACTATTAAAAATAATCAACAAATCATCATTTATGACTGACGAATTTCCAAATTATTTGAAAGAATCTGTAATTCCGCAAATTGGGAAAGTAAATGAAAAAAATTGATAATACAGTGCACGCGCGCTAATGTGAACACCGCTTAATGTGAACAATATTTTTGCTTCAGTATGCATATGAAAAAATGTAAAAAGCCCTATAATTTTAAAGGAATTTTTTTTTTAATTTGAAACCAAGGCATATTCATAGGAATGTACAACAATGCAAAAACAACAGGCATTTTGTTTTTGTTAAAGAGCACTCAGTTTGTCAAATAAATTAACCCTCAAACCTCTATAGGAAATTAGTTAAAGCAATTAAAAAAAACTAAATAAATTTTATATATTGAAAATTCTTACGATTTTTATGTCATGCTAAATTACACAATATTGCAGCACCTGTAAATTAAAAAAAATATCAGCTGCAAACGTTATTTCTTATTTATTATTGTACCAATTAAAATTTGTACCTTATTTATATTTATTTTATGACTGAATTTTGAAATTGAATTTGTTTTAAAAATAACACAAGTTATTTCAGTCATAGTTTTTGCACCTAGTTGGAGACATGGAATTCTTTTTTTTTTTTTTTTTGTAATTCATCACTTTCATCTAAATAACTATAAATATAGTAAATCTAGGTTGTAGTTTAAAAGATATATGTATTTAACGTTAAAGGTTTAAATATTGTTAATCATCTTGCAAAACTTTTAATATAATTGGCTTTTAAAATTAAATCCTAAAGAATTTCTAGAGTGCGTTCGTTAAGGATACATGCTGTATCTTATGACTAATATAAATACGAAATTGAATATCGAAACAAAATACACAAAAAACAAACAATTTTTTTGACAGTCCAAATGTCGTCAGCTGTTGAGTAAGGCTACCTTCTATGAATATGCCATGTTTGAAACGTTAAAATTCTGTGTTTATTAGTTGCGGGAATCCCCGTTTTAGGTGTACATATACATATGTATGTGTTAATACATCTGCTTGCATATTTATTCTTCAATTGCTATTTAGATACTGTGAAGAAAGTTTGTTAAGATTAAATTATAAAATGTGTTCTAAAAAATTCTAAACAAATAAAAAAATTCATAAATATGATTTTTGTTTAAAAGACTGTATAATTCTGTTTTAAAATTTTCGGTATTCGGAATTGTAAACAATTCGCAAAAGTGAACAACGCCAATTTTAATTAGTTCACATTAGCGAGCGTGCACTGTAATAATGAAAGAAAATGCAAAGAATACCGACCAATTAATATGCTGAAAATATATGAAGAAATAATTAAAGGAATAGTAAAGGCCAATTGGAAGAATATATAGACAAACACTACTTTTATCAAAAAATCATCAATCAAGATTCAGAGAGAAATATAGTTGTGAAACAGAAATCAATTATGATGTAAACAGATGTGAAAGATCAGTGAGATGAAAAATAAAAACTGGCAATTTTTCTTGATTTTAAAAAAGCGTTTGAAACTATAGATAGACAACAACTATCTAAATATGAAATCCAAATCACAGAATTACAGCGGTTTTGATCTTATTTAACTAAACGCAGACAAATTACAATCGTTAATAATAATAATGCAATTGAAAATTATTTCAAAAAATATATTAAATTTCACTGAAGATTCAACAGAACAAAAATATATGAAAAATGTTCACTTATGGCTGAAAGTAAATAAATTAACCTCTTCACACCCTTGGCCACATATGTATGTGGACGTTTAATTTTTTATGGTTTTACGTCTAATAAGCCAACACACTACCTACTAGACTACGGCGACTTCAGCGCTTTATTTCCCTTTTATAATCATTAAAACTGGTCTAGTCAACACTCTTGCCCAACCTTTTAGCCTTGTTAAAAAGTCTCCTACTACAACAGCGGAGTCTCTGGAAATCCGCATTCCATCAGGCTGGCTGGCTTCTCTTACCCGGGTAAGTAAGTTGTCTCTATAATAAGACAACAAAATATCCGTCAAAGATCCAGCTCGATCATTGATGCCAGGAGTGGAATGACCCCTAAGGGCCCTAAGTTCCTCCTCTACAGCCTTCTCCTATCCAGTCGGTTCTTCTTGGATTCCTAAAAGGCTTATGAAAGCCACCAGATAGATTAACACTGAAGGATATCAGTTGCTGATCGGATAAAGAACACTCATATGAAACCCTCCAGTCCCTAATCATAGACCTATCCATATTAGAGAGCGTAATGTCAATTACCACCTCCTTAACACGATTTCTAAACGTCGGCGTGTTACCAACGTTACAAATGTTAAGCCTATTCAGAATAATAAAATTCAGAATCGACTCACCCCTAGTATTTATGTCATCACTGCCCCATTGGGTGTGATAAGCATTGACATCACAACCCGAGACAAGGCGACAACTTTTCCTCTTCGCATGCTCCACCAGTAGTCCAATTAAGTCATCAGAAGGAGATGCAGCCTCATACGGCATATACAGAGATGACAGCATCAGATCGATCCCAAGGTCATCTCTGTACGCCACAGTTGTTACGTCGCCTGTACAAAAGGAAGGAGTGATTAATAAGTCCAAATTACCTATAGTTAAAATACAGGTTCTTACCTTCTCACTTGTTTTAGGAACAAGTAACCTATAATCAGGATCGCTCAAACCCAGAATCCTATCCCTAAGGATCCAAGGTTCTTGGATAAAAGCGATATTAACTTCAAGACGGCGAAGGGTAGTTAGCAGATTGTGTGAGGCGGCATCGCAGTGATGCCTGGATTCCTAGCTACACATATGTCCGGATGACGGAATTTTAGTTGGACCAACCTACACAACACTACGCCACCCTTTGCCTTAGCCAATGAAGTGATGTCTGATCAATCGCGATCCGGAGATCGCAGCCCTTTCTTTTACCATCACCAGTCAGGTAGTTGGTGTTCAATCCGTCATTTTTGTCTCCCAATAAGTTCAGGTATGCCATTTGCCTGCCTAAATGTAGGCGGGACCGATATCGTCACTATTGGGCGCAGAGGCAGGTCGGATGGACGATCACTTCCAATCGAGCACCGGGCCAGATTTTACCAAGGCGCTTCACTGCTTCCGCAAGGAACTTTGCAGTTCCCTCATTTTCACAGTCCACTACCTTAATGCCGTTGGACCAATAGATGGAGGATATACGGGCATTGTTACCGTCACAGCTTTCCTCTATCATAAGTTCGATGAGCCTTTCTTCAATTAGTTCCCATCTTTCGGAAGAGATTTTGCCATTTAAATCTGTCCTGTCGATGAAAGCCAATTGGAGGGAAGGGTTAGTTCCCAGGCTCCCCTGATCCTTAGGACGCTTAGAGCCGGAGGGAGGCACTTCGTCAGATCTGTTTCTCTTTATGTGATTTCCCTTTGGGGGAAAGCTGCATGGAAGACTTATCTGCCGAAGTGCTCTCCTTCGCCTCAATCTCTTGCCTGAATTCGCGCAATGAGATGGGAGCGTCTGTCGGTTTGTCATCGTCGTTTGTCGTGTTCAGTTTTTCGTTTGGTTCGTTGTCCATATAAGACCCACGAGTGAGGGGGAAAGGAGGTCGATCATGCCATAGCCCCTGCTAGCATGACAAGGACTTGGTAGAAAACCTAATACTCACTGAGGCGTTCAGGTATCAGTGAGGCTCCATTATAATACAGTCGGATTAGACCACTGACTGCAAACCGTCCGATAAGCACTGGTCGCTTAACACTCCGGAATAGGGGTATAGAAGAAATATACGTGATCGGGCGAATCGAAGAGATCACACAAGAGACATCAATTCAAAGGCAGTCCTCACACGATATTGGGGTAACCTTTAGTCATGCACCACATCCCCAACAACATCCCAACAAGTTGGGGATAGGTACACTTAAACACCCACATCGCTACAAGATTGTTAGCCAGGTGGGGGACTACTAGGAATAACTTCAATTACTTTTTCACCAAGTTATAAATATCACCAACTTCGGGAGTAGTAAGGTTTTATTGGTTGAGCTTTTTAAAATACATTAATCATCTTTCTCAATATTAATAAGAGCATCGAAACGATGTGAAGTAGACGATCGAACATAAAGTTTTTTCGTTTTGGGAACACACTTTTTGAATAATTTAAAAATTGTTCTTTTGCGCTTAATATGAACCCTTTGCTAATTAAAATAATTATCACCAGAAGTACTATCATGTAAATGTATGTATATGTATGTATCTCCAGTCTGCAAATTATCGCAGTTTTGTTACTGTTTTGCAACTTTACCACTGTATGTTTTGATATTTAATAAAAATATGCAGTGTAGTTTTTGTTGTAAGCGAATAGGCAGAGCAGTTGTTGTTATAAACAAAAATGCGGGTAAGTTGTACGTGCGTACATAGAATACGCACAAGTGTTCTTGTCTGTTATTTTTTATTTTGATTTTGTTCGATCTTTATTTTCAGAACAAAGAATTTTTAAAATTATTTATAAACTTTAATGTTTCTAAACACTTTGGGCCATTTTTTGAGTTTGAGATTAACGATTAAGTTAACTTTAATCCTCGTATCGAGTTTTTGAATTTACTTAACACGTTGACGTAAATGACGTCTATAGAGGTCATGTATGAGTGCACGTAAATGCAAACGACGTCTATAACCGTCGAAAAAATTTAGAGTTGTGAAACAAAAATTTTGTCGTAATTCAGTTTGATTTAGATTTCTACCAATTCACTCAATAATATTCTAAAAGGAAAATATTATACTTATATTTCTTCATTTATTTTTAGATTCATGATTTTGTTGCTATAAGAATGCATGTAGATTTGAACGACGTGTATAGCCGTCAATACATTTTTCATTATGTTTAGCGTCTCTTTCAGTCTGACTTAATTTGAATCAACGTAAGTGTTTGTTTTTTGGTTTTATTGGGAATTATAACAAAATTTTTTATCAATGATTTTTATCAGTTTTTACATGCTTTGCTTTAAATAATTTTCAAAAAGCATATTCGCCTGAAAAGAACATTTCGCTTGATGAATCTATGTTATTATTTAGAGGCCGACTAAATTTACGGCAATATATAAAACGAAAAAAAGCCGAATATGGAATTAAATTATATGAATTGACCACTAGTGATGGCTACGTTTTAAATTTGGAAATATACCAAGGAAAACAAGAATTAGCAAACACGTCATCGAAAACAAACAGCATTGTTTTACGATTAATGGAACCCTATTTAAATAAAGGACATAACTTATATATGGATAATTTTTACAATAGTGTTGAACTATCTAAGCAGCTATTGCTTCTTAAAACTCATTCAACAGGAACTATTCGTGCTAATAGGAAAGGTAATCCCAAAGTTGTTACGTCCAAAAAATTAAAAAAAGGTGAGCATATTTGGCGCAGACGGGGTCAGATTTATGTGTCTAAATGGAGAGATAAGCGTGAAGTAATCTCCATAACTACACATCATCACCCAACTATGATTGCTACTACAAATAAACATAAAAAAATCAAAATGAAGCCAAATCACATAGCGGGTTACAATTCAAATATGTCAGGATTAGATAGATGCGATCAGATGATCTCATATTATTCTTCACCAAGAAAGAGCATTCGTTGGTACAAAAAATTAATTTTACATGTATTAGATCTATGTGTTTGGAATTCATATTAGCTGTTTAAAAAATTCCACAAAAATTTAAAGTTCCTTGAGTTTCGGGAGTCTCTTATTAGATCGCTAATAAGGTTACCCAAAGATATTTCTAATGGCAACCAACTAATATCTAAAGTGAAATATGGCAGACCACAAAAAACATCTAACACATCTTTTGTAAGTTTACGTGAACAACATTATATTGGGAAGATTCCTACATCGGAAAACTGTAAAAGAGATTCTTCATATCGTCGCTGCAGAAATTGCACAAAACATCAATTTCGAAAAGAAACAAAATATAGATGTAAAACGTGTCCTGAAAAGCCAGCTCTATGCTTTGAGCCGTACCACTTATTTTGTTGTTAGTACATACATATGTGAATAATATTCGATTTTTTACTTTATTTAAGCATTATAAAATGAATTTTTTTATTTTTGATATGAATTTTGTGTAAAAATGAATTTAAGTTAATAAAAGTTAATATAAATCATGATTTTCTAAATTATTTTCAAAAAATATCTTTCGGTATCCGGACGCCTAATGCCGTCATTTGCACATAAATGGAACTAATATTATGAAAAGCAAATGACGGCTATAGACGTCCACCTTTACTTTAAAAAATTTTATAGAAAAAACTATAATTTTAATCTATAAGTATTAAATCTCCATCAAACTCGCCAAGATTTAAATAACTAAACAAAAAAACGAAGTGTGTTTCTGAGTGCCTTCGTCAATTTCGTGGTGAGCGTCAACGTGTTAATATGACTTTTAGTTGCTAGTTTAAACTACTAACGTTGGTCCAGAACTGTCAAAAGTAGTTGACAAATTATATCTAAAAAAAAAATTAAGAGAAAGCCGAATAAAAATGAATTATTCAAACGCTGACGAAGATTTAAGTGATTATGAATTATATAAAACCCAAATTGACAATAGACATTCTTAATTTATTATTTTTCAAAAAGAATTTATTTACTTAAAGATCAATCGTGTTCAGCTGCTTTTGTTCTATACAAAAGCAAATTGTCTTGAAAAACGATGCCCCATTTGCGATGCCATTTTTCTACAGGGTTTAAACTCCCAAAAAATGTAAACTTAATTAACTTAATTAAATTAAAACATAGATTAGCTAATTGGAGAGTTTAAACTCGATGTCAAAAAATGGCCCTTAGTTGTTTTGAAGTATTAATTGCAATACGTATATATGTATATACGTGTGAGAAGCTAGGCCGTAATCCAGACTGAAGGTTTGTTATGGCCAATTATGTATGTATGTACATATATTAGCTTATATGACATCTTGCATTAATCGCATTGCATTAACCAATAATTTGATGATATACAGTATTGTTCGAAACCTAATCAACTTTTTCCCACTAAGTAATAATAGACTCATATCTTTTCTTTAAATAAATTTATAGAAAATATTTATTTTATTTACTATTACACAATGTGGCTATAACCTAAAAATAACAACAAAAATTAAATTCCATTTCTTTGGAAGTTATAATAAAATAAAAACAAAATTCGCTGTTCAAAACCTAAGCAACTTTTAATATTTGGTATGATATCCTTTGTTTCTTAGCGCGTCTTTTGGGCATAGATTCAATAAGATTTGATATAATAGATGTTGGTATAGTTTCTCACTCTGATTTTAGACAGTTCATCGGGGAAAGGAACTCGCTCTGTTAAGGGTTCTGGCGATTAATTTAGTTAAAGGGACGTGCATTAAATACAATTTACTTTTTTCGCCAATGTTGTCCTGACTTATCCCTATATAGATTTACTTACCGTATTATATTAGCTTCCGAAAATGTGTGATTAACTGTTTATTGCAGTTCTTATTACGCAGTACTTTGTAACACTGATTAACTAACTATAGGACTTATTTTGCCAAATTGTGCTTTTTTACCTAATTTTACAAAAGATTTTAATCCTTTTTCCTGTTTTTATTTCCAAACCTTAAATAAATTAACAGATTTCTGATTGTGACATAATAGAACTAATAGATTTTAAAATCCATCTTCACACATATTGTAATTGTAGTATTCGCAGAGTCGCGTAAACTGAAATTTGAGCATCATAGTTAGCTGTTTATCTATTATTAACTTTGCTTTACGATGAGTTCTTTTGCCTATACTCTTTAGAATAAGGTTCGTTTGTTTTACACTCACATGTCACATGTGAAGTCTTAAAAAAGAAGCGGAAGGATGAAACGAAGAAGGCGATATTGGTAGACAGATTAAGAACCTTAGTTAAACAAAATTTAACAAAGACAGAACCAATGATTTAAAAGTCAAAATATTTCTCTTCATTCTACTGAATTGTCTTTTACTACGTAAAGAGGTTTGGATTATTATATTGATAGCTCATCTGTTTTCGATTTGACACGTCGTCGCTAATTGCTCCCAAAAGTCAATTTCATCGCTGAAGTTGAGTATCTTCCTTAATTTTTTTAATTTTGCAAAGCTCACACGTATTAGTATCCCTGAAGTGAAGATTTTAAAAAAGTGGGTCTAAACGGTTTCCAACGCTATGTATTGAATTCATCATATCAAATCTACTGCTGCATTCTAACAATAGTTTGCTTTGCTTTTTTTGTAGTATTGTCAAATGTCTTTAGCAAATGTATATATACTCTATGTATATATATACAGTGGGAAGCAAAACTGTCCAGATGTTTTGCATTAAGAAAGTAAGGTAATGAAAGTAATACAAATATAGGTGTAGTATCAAATATATGTATTTTTTTATTTTATTGAACATTATTCTAAATTATAAAGAATAAAAACTTATATAAATTTCTTCAAAAAAATAACAAAATTCAAAAAAACAAAAATTCACTATTTGGACAGTTTTGCACTGTATGCAAAGTTTGTTGAAAATCATTAATCGTTGCCAATTTAATATTTCGTCCAAAGGCCTTTATTTTTAATTACGCTTTCAACACGTTTTGGCAAACTCCACCAAATTTTGGATGGTGTCACGGTCAAGAGCTCGCCATTCATGTTGTATTCTCTCCCAAAGCTCGTCAACATTTTTTGGTGGGTTTTCATATGCTATCAGCTTTCTTTTAACAATAGCCCTTAAATTTTCTATAGGATTCAGGTCTGGGCCTTGTACAGGCCAGTCCATCGTCCCAAAAGTTTGGTTTTGTAGCCAGCTTTTAACTATTTTGGCAGTGTGCTTCGGATCTCCGTCTTGCTGGAAAACAACTTCTTCGGCTGGTTAGGCACTCTCGTCAACAAAATGTGGTAAATTTGTGTGTAAAATATTCAAATAATCCTCCTTATTCATTATACCTTGGTTTTTCACAAAGACTACATCACTACTACCACTATATATATGTATATATATATATGTATAGCATATGATATATATATATATATGATATATATATATCATGATTCTCATTGACAAATTATCATTAAAAGTACCAAAATCTGATTCGTCTATTTAGTATGATATGCAATAACGCGTGGGTAATTAGAGAAGAGAAACTGTTCAATGGGGGAATATATACATTGATGATTTCAACATCTCAACCTCCACTCTGTATCGTTATACTCATCACCTGTAGGAAATTGTCAAGCGTGGGAGAGATAGGTCGAGTTATCATTTTATAAACGACATTGTGTTCAAATGCGAAGGCTAGACCTCCACCATTATTCCTTTCTCTATCATGGCTTGCGGGAGTCTGCACTACCGTAGCTGTCGAAAGACTAGCTGTTGCTTAAGGAGTACCAGTACATCAGTTAGCTGTAAAACTGCTGTTCTACCTATTGTAATCTATTAGCTAATGCCTTTCCTCAACCATTTCTTATAGCCATTGCATAACACAGACGTCACAGGTGGCTTCCTGTTTGTCTACCTTCAAACAGAATATGTTCACCGGGAAGGGTTGGCATTATTACTGGTTGACGATGGCAAAAGGTTGTAAAAATTTTAAGCTTAAATAGTTTCTATTGTTATTTTTTTCCTATTTGTCTCTTGGAACTAACAAATTTTAAAGCAAAAATGGGGGTGCGTTCGTAAATTCAGCAAATTTTTGCACCACTGCGGCAGTAATGCCAAGTTTTGTTGCTAATGGGTGATCAGCTGTTGCAGATGCTTGCTACTGTACAATAACTAAACAGAATTTGCTTTTTAGAACGTTCTGCAAAAATTAAAAAAAAAATGTTCTCAAAATTAACAATAGCAAATATTATTGAAAATTTAGACTGTGGACCTGAGAGCTTTCTATTCAATTATAATAAAAAAAAGAATAAGGAAAAAAATTAAAAGACTTCTGGCTATTAAAAATCAATTAAAACTAAAAAGAAGGCATATTCCTAAAATAAAATATTACTTTGAAGTAATAAACCGGTATCAAGATGATGTATTCTACAGCCATTTTCTTATATGTTCTTTTGTCATTTCAAAGTCCGGTTTGATTTCTTTAATTTTTAATAAGATTTTTCCCCGCAATACTGACTTCTTCTTTCTCCCTTCTTGGAAGACCGACTCCATATCCAGTCTAGTTCGTATTATTAATTTTTGTATGTTGAATGTGAAATCTTCCTCGTAACTAAAAATATAAATAATTAAAATTTTCTATAACAATATCGGTAAAATTTTATTATTTTTCCATTTTTCTGCAAATAAAGCAAATTTTTCTTTTGTTTAATAACTTCTATTTCACGAAACTTCAATGTTGTCGAATAAATGGTTTACCGCGAACTATTGCAACTGAAATCAAACTGTTGCTAAATTTGCAAAAATTTGCGACAGCATTGCCATTTGTCTGCAAAAAAAAAAACGTTCGACGCAAGTCACTGCTGCCAAGTATTGCATTTTTGAACATTTGATTTTTATTATGCTGCAATGTTGCACAACTACTGCATTTACGAACGTACCCTGGTTTAACTGATTGCGCTTATGATACCTCGAGAATCAATTAGTTTCCTCTCAATCAATAGAACTACTAATTCTGGAAATTGCATTTTCCTATTACTCAACAATTTGGAACAATTTCATACATCAAATTACTATCAATTACTGTCTCCACAATAAAATTATTATGTTAAACTTGGGGTTAGTTAAAGGTACCTTTAGCTAAAGGGAACTGGAAAGTTACCTTTAACTTATTTTCGTTATTACAACTTACAGATAAAATTTTTCAAAAATATGGCAGTGCCGGAGCAATGTCGATAAAACTGCTCAATTATACAAGTTTTTGTTTAACGCAGTGGCAACCGCCGGCTTTTTTGTTTGTTTTATATGCTCATTTTGTTTAAATTTGAAGTTGCCATAATGAAAATAATATATAATATGGCAAGTTCAAACATAAAGTGACCTTTAATGAGTGACCTTTAGGATGATCCTTCCTTTAGTTCAACGATCACTTCTATCTTATTGGGTACTCATGCTTGCTTAATTGGCCATAACAACCCGATTAACGGATTTCGGCCTGCCGCAACACATCCTTCCAGGGGCCTCTGCTTCTTGCGCGCCTACGCCAGTTGGTCGCACGACATGGCTTGATCTTCAGACTGACATCATTTCTGGTGGTAACGGCGGAGCTAAGATAAATAAATTCCTTGACTGTATGAAAAGTATAGTTATCGGCCGTAATCTGAGAATCAATACGCTACTTGTCGATAACATATACTTTGTTTTGCCCTCATTTACTGCCAAACCCATCTTAGCAGACTCCCGTTCAATAGCACTAAAGGCAGCAGTAACATCTCGCTTGGTACGCCCTATGATGTCAATGTCTTCAGCGTACTCAAGCAACTGGACACTTTTTTGAAAAATAGTGCTATTGCGATGCACTCCGCTTTTCGCAAAACACTCTCCATGACTAAGTTGAAGAGGTCGCATGATAAGGGGTCGCATTATCTGAAACCTCGCACGGTATCAAAAGGTTCGGAGAGGTCCATTCCTACCTTGACGGAGCTCCAGGAATTGCTCAACGTCATTCTGCATAGCCTTATCAGCTTCGCAGGTATACCGAGCTCAGACATTGCGGCAAAAATACGATCCCTTATGGGGCTATCGAAGGTTGCCTTATAGTCGACAAAAAGATGGTGTGTGTCTATTTGTTTTTCGTGGGTCTTTTCCAGGATTTGGCGCAGTGTGAAGATCTGGTCTATGGTGGACTTGCCAGGTCTGAAGCCGCACTGAAAAGGTCCAATCAGTGGTTTGACGAGTGGACTCAGCCGTTCACACAATTCGCCTGTAAGAACCTTATATGCGATAGGGAGAAGGCTTATTCCCCTGTAGTTGGGTACTCATAATAACGAAAAACAATTTATCTGCTCATTAAAATCCTTCCTTTAGTTAACGGCAAGTTGTAATAATGGCCATTAGTGAATTAGTAATATGTGGGTGTGTTAGTTAAAAAAAATCATATGTGGGAATGTAGTCGCGATGTAGAAGATAGGCGAGTAGTTGACGAGAAGACGTAGTGAGAGAGAGACGTGTGCGTGCAGGACGGCGACGACAAAACATTGAATTCTTTAATTTCTTTCTTTGCATTGTATATTAAATTTATTATTATTATTAAAAAAAAATTAAAGTAATATTAATTGTCCACATATGTATATATCGTTAATGTCGTGAAACAGAGTTAGGAGTAAACGCCATGAAATTACTTATTGATAATAGACGAATGCCAAATAGAAGATGCTTATATTTTAAAGCGAAAAAACTTAAATACTCAAAGTCAAACGATGGTGGTGAAATTTAACTCTAAAAAAGCGAAGGATAAACTTATGGCAGCCAAATCAAATTTCAAAGGAAATGAGCAGACAAAAATGATTTACGTTAATGATTATCTCAGCAGGGAATCGCTAGAACTATTGAAGTATGCTAAAACGTTGAAATCTGTCGGTTATTTGTCAGTATATTCCAATGGAGAAAAAATTTATACCAAAAAATCAATAAATGGAAGCTTAAAAATTATTAGGAGTGAACAAGATGTGGATATATCCTTTTGGAGGTTACAACTGGTACGAGGGTCACTAGATCTAGACGTCAGCTGACTACGGCGAATGGTGAAGTTGCTGATGATTCTCGAGATGGCACACATTAGAACCATATGTCTCTTATTCAATTTATATTGTATTTATATGTTACTAAAATTGTGTTCAAATAATTACTATTTTCTTTTCAAATGAACTTAAATAATAAATATTTTTCAAATGTAGAAACTTTTGATAATTATCTAAAAAATAGTGTAAATAATTTCTTTAATATTGTATCTGTAAACATAAGAAGCATATCCTCCATTAATAAGTTTTTAAAATTCAAAACGTTAATATCACAATTTGAAAATTTACCTAATATAATAGCTGTTTAATAAACTTGGTTTCAAACAAATTTAAATCAAATATACAATATTCCTGGCTATAATGTCATTCATTGCAGTAGATATGATGGTTTTGGTGGAACTTCATTCTATGTCAGAAAAGATTTGCAATATATGATTGAGTATTGTGAAAGTAAACAATTTATTGAAGCTATTCAAATTTCGCTACAAAATTTCAAAGTAAATCGTAAACCACTTAGAATCTGTACTTTCTACAGGTCCCAAAAGTGCGATCTTGAAACATTTTATACTTTTATTGACAAAATATTGCAAATTAATCTACGTTTACCGAAAATAATAATTGGAGACTCTAATATAGATTGTTTGAATGAAACACTATCTTCAGATCTTTTGAACATATTGGAACAGACTGGTTATGCAAACTGTCATACCATGATAACACCGCCAATAAGTGGGAAGTCAATTGATCACGTATATAGTAACGTACCAAACAATCTCTTTATTAACTGTGTTGGATGTGATATAACTGACCACAATTTAATTTCATGCCAAATAAATAGCAAGGTGAAAAAACTAGATTACACAGAGAGACATACTGTGGCCTGTATTTACAAACAGTTGCAAGAGCGTTTTCGAAATCAAATGAATTCAGTGCAACAAATAGGAAATGCATCTGTTGATCTAACAACATTAACGGAAACAATAATAAAATGTTTAAAAGATTCTACTTCAGATAATATTGAACAAACCCCGATAAAGCGTACAATAGCCCCCTGGATTAATGATAGACTTTTTTCGCTCAAGATGGCAAAAAAAGAATTACTTAAACAAGAAGAAAAAGAAGTAAAAGCCTAATAATATAAAACATCTTAAAAAAACTTAGTAGAGTCATAAAATATGCTATTAAAATTTCTATGAATACGTATTACCAAAAACATTTGGAAAACCTACAACAAAATCCGAAAAAATGCTGGGAGTTTATAAATAGAAATCTAGGTAGAAATATTAAAGGTGAGCTACAACTCAAAGATGATAAAGGTGATTTAGTAACTGATAACGTCAAAAAATGTAATATGTTGAACAAATACTTTTTAGAAATTCCGCGAATTTTAAATGCAAAGATTATAAAATCAGATGGTGATTATTGTAACAGCTTAAATACCTTACGATACTACAGATTACAGTTTTCTTTCAGTAGTATAAATGAAGAAGAGCTCCAGAAAATTATTTCAACTCTTCACATAAATAAAAGCCCGGGCCATGATGGTATATCGAGTAAAGCAATTATAAAATGCAAGGATATAATAATTTGAAATTTAGTGAATATTTTCAATGGAATAGTTAATGACTGAATATCCCGCCAATTTAAAAATTTGAAAGTTATCTCCAATACCCAAAAACAGCAAAGTGTTTACAGTAGATATGTACAGACCTATAGCGCTCCTACCAATATTTGATAAGATTTTTGAAAAAATACTTCATAAACAACTGTCACGGTTTCTAGAACAAAACAACCTCCTATACAAGTATCAATTTGGTTTTAAAAAAGGAAGTGGGACCCAGGAAGCAGTTGTAAATGTTGTGAACTACATATGCGATAGTCTAGACAGTGGCTGTGGTGGTGTCGGCTGTTTTTTATGATTTTTCGAAGGCTTTTGACCTTGTTGACCACAAAATATTGCTCGATAAACTTTCATATTATGGACTACAGGAAAGTGCTATAAAGCTAATCAAAAGTTTTTTGCAAAACAGGTTACAATATGTAGCAATTAATAATGACAGAAGTGATGTTGGAGTGGTTGAATTTGGTGTACCACAAGGAAGTGTTTTGGGTCCTTTAATGTTCACAATATTTATAAATGACGTATCAAATCTCAAGCTACATGGCAAACTTATAATGTATGCTGACAACATTTGTCTTTTTTATCCCTACAGTCATGAAATAATACTGAAATCTCAAATGGAACATGATGCCGAAGTATTACTGGAATACGCCAGAATTAATAGACTATGCTTAAATAAGGACAAAACAAAAGTAATAAGGTTTCGTCCATATGCTTCTAGAAGTGATGCAGTTTTTAAAATTTCTGTTGGTGATGCGGAAGTTAATGAAAGCGATTCCGTAACTTATTTGGGTATGCTTTTTCAGAGTAATCTACAATGGAATAAACACATCCAGTCACTGAAGAAAAAAATAGCTCCAGCCATGGGCATACTTTATAAATTTAAGAATGTATTTGATTTAAAGACTAAGCTTCTGGTATATAATGCTCTTATTCAAAGTCATTTAAATTACTTGCTCATGATATATGCCTATAAAAAACAACTGATCTTAAAGTTCTTCAGAGACTTCAAAACAAAGCTCTGAAACTTGTCTATAACATTCCTAGAACGCACTCATCTATATCCCTATACCGAGATGTATCGAAAACTATTCTTCCTGTTTTTGGATTGTACAAAATGCAACTAACATTATATATGTATAAAGCTGTACGGAATATTGGGTATCACTCCATAGAATTTATTATCAACCAGAGTTATTATAGTACTCGAAATAATACTAACTTAATGGTTAAGAGATGTCGGTTAGAAACTACAAAGCAACGTGTAGAATACGCTGGCTGTTATGAATACAATCATCTTCCAGATAGTATCAAAAACATATCCACAATTTCAGCCTTTAAAGCAAGACTGAAGCAATATTTACTTCAGGAAATAGGTATGCTTCTGATGTAATAATTTTTTTACTTCAATTGAACTTTTTGTGATATAAATTGATCTCAGCTTAAAGAGCTAACCTAGATGTAATATATGTATATTTACTTAAAACTTCATTTCGTATGCATACTAGTTATTTTAATATATATTTATTTAATTTTTTTTTCTTTCGCTTCTTTTCTACTGTTTCTTGTTAAATTCATCCATAAGTACTTCATATATGTATATAATATTGCCAACTTCCCCTTTTTATGTCCTAAGGACGCAGGGGCACTTTTACTTTTTGCTAAAAATTTCTTTGAAATAAAAAAAAAAAAAAATCAATATTTTGTTGCAAAACCATTGTTGTCGATAACAGCTTGACATTTCCGAGGCATCGAGGTAACAAGACTTTCATATACACTGGTTGAAATGGCATCCCAAGCTTTCTTTGTTTCGGCGAAGAGATCTTCAAAATTGCTTATTTTTACTGAGCTTACTTACTTACAATACAACGCAGAATCTTTTCGAGAAAAATCATAAATATACCTCAGGTAGAACTGCTAGACGCTCTTAAGGAACAAAAAGTGGTCGACGTCCACAAAATGATGAAAAGAGAAGGTGAACAATTAGTTGCCACTGGAGCAGCAATTCTCACTTTTGATTTGATTAATCATTTGATTATGAGATGTCTCAATTGTCAACGTTTGGGACATACGAAGAAGAGATGCCGCAACGTTGAATTGTGCAAGGATTGTGCAATTCATCCACCCCACGACATTTGCTCCCGAAAATATTACGTAAACTGCCAATCTGAAAATCATCCCTCCCACGACCGTGAGTGTCCCACTTTCTGGAAACATAAGTCGGTTAATTATTTAAGAATAACACGCAGGTGTACAATAAGGGAAGCTTGGACCATTTTCAACGAAAATCCAACAATTCATACGCTAAAACCATTTGCAAGAATAAACAATAAGCAATCATACGCAAACACTCTTAAAAATTCTTCTGAACACAATTCATCCATAAAATCAAAACAGAACATAGAACAAAAATTAAAAGCCGTTACAAATGTATCTACCAGCAAAATAACAACAAACACACAGTCAAATTTAAAAGAAACAAATAAAGGTTTAGAAATAACGAAACAAATTGAAGATAAAGAAGTTCACCAACAAAAACATAACACTTCAGCTATATTACCTACTCAACAACAAAAAGTAATTAGCAAACAACAGAAAAATAACAGCTCAAATACAACCCTCTCTCGAAAAACAATATTAAACTCATCTATAGAATTTAATACAACAAACTATAACTCACTCAATTCTCCCATTAAAACGATTATTTCAGTGATGATAATCCTGTATTTTACGAAAACAGTTCTAGCGATGAAGCAGCCGCTAACGTTGACGGAAATATTACTGACGAAATGATTGTTAGTGGCATTGATGATGGTTTGGGTGTATCCACACCATATAAGGATAATAAAGATAAACCTGATGAAAATTCTCCTTGCAGCCAACTTTATAAAAAACTTCCGGATTTAAATACGATAATCACACCTAGAACTTTTAAAAAAACTTTGCCTAAAAGGGACAAGAAAAAATAAAAATTTGAATGAACATTGGTCTTAACATTAACTTGTTACAGTGGAACATTCAAGGATTCATTAATCATAATTTTGCCCTAGAACAATTAATTGCTAAACATAAACCTAATATAGTAGCTTTACAAGAAACCCACATAACTCACAAGGATCTACATCTTTAACATTTACCTGGTTTTAAAGTTTTTCATCATAACAAAGATTATAATTATACCAAATCGGGGATAGCAATTTTTGTTAAGAATAACATTAACTGCAATCAGCACAGTAAATCAGATGATAACCTTTTGTTTCAATCTATAATTATAAAATATGAAATTGATTTACAAATTACTAATATATATAAAGAAGGTGACTTCAATTTAAATCCTCGAATGCTGGATAACTTCAATATTTCTAATAACACACAGCAGTTCGTATTAGGTGATCTCAATGCTCAAAATGTAATATGGGGTTCTTCCCTTAATTCTTCCAGCGGGAGAATATGGGAAAATTTTGCAGATGAAAAAAACTTGATGGATCACCAACATTGTTCAGCACAAGAAACACTTTAACTTCTATTGACGTCACAGTGAGCAGTGTTGATTTAGCTCCTAACTTATCTTGGCGATGTTTGGATTTGCCACTTGTTGCTGACCACTTTCCTATCCTTATAACAAACAGAGCAAACACTACAATAGAAAGAAATTTTGTTTCACGTTTTCAAGACAAAAAAGCTGATTGGGCGCTCTTTAATAAAAAAGCAGCAATTTTTAATGAGAAGTTCGAAAAATCAACAAACATAAACAAAGAGGCAGCACAAATAAACCGCATCTTAAGAAGTTCAGCCAACGAATCCATCCCACTCAGCCGTAAGCCTGCCAAAGTAAATAATCCAATATGGTTTAATTCGCAGATTTCCAGTTTAATTGTTGCGAGGCAATATGCGTGGAAAATTTTTAAAAGGACCCACAATCAGCAAAATGCACTTGAATACCGAAGAGACTGTGTCAGGGTTAAGCGGGAGTGTAGGACTGCTAAAAGAAACACTTGGGAAAATTTCGTTAACTCTTTAAACCCATCCATGGACGTCCGATTTTTGTGGAGCAAAGTCAAAAAGTTGAGAACTAAAAATATAGACAATTTCCCCACAATTTTTGTCGATGGAATTAATTTCTCACATCCTCAGCAAATTGCAGACAAGTTCGCGAATTATTGGTCATCTTTAAGCTCAAACAGTTCTTTTGACCCAGAGATTGAAGACTTTGGACAACTCAACAATAAATATAACGAAATAGTTCGTAAAGTTGAAATAAATGAACTGAATGAAACCCTAAAATCGCTTAGGGGTAGTACCTCCGCAAATGACAAAATTACATACAATATGATTAAAAACTCCCCTCTTCAACTAAAACAGCGTCTTTGTGAATTATACAGTAGTATATTGGTTTCTGGAATTTTTCCTCATCAGTGGAAATGTGCCACATTACCTCCCATTCCCAAACCAAATAAAAACCCGAACCAGCTTGAAGGATACCGTCACATCTCACTTTTACCTGTTGTATCCAAAATTTTTGAAAAAGTTTTATGCAAGAGATTTTGGAAATTTGCTAGAACTGAATTAAACGTCAACCAGCATGCTTTCTTACCTAGACGTGGAGTCCACAGCATTTGCCATCAACTGGAGGAAACATTACGAACAAATTTAAAGAATAAAAAACACTCACTGGTTCTGTCAGAAGACATCGAAAAGGCTTTTGATCGAGTCATTTTAACGTACATTTTGCAGGAGCTTAATGTTTGGAAAATGCCTTTGCAAACAATTATTTTAATAAAATCCTTTTTAGAAAATCGAACTTTTAGAGTTAAGGTTGATGGCTATTTATCGTTGTCGTATCCCCTCGAAAATGGTATTCCACAAGGGTCACCCTTGTCTGTTATGCTTTATGCTATATACGCCAACTCTCTTGCTAAGGCAGTCGAAAATCTACCAGGTATTGACTACATTGGTATCTATGCAGACAATATTTTTGCAGTTGCTTCCGGTAATCCCCAAAGGATAAGTGATAATCTCAATAAACTTGATTATGAGATAAACCTCTGGGCGAAGGAAAGAGGAGCTGTTATTCCAGCAGAAAAATCAGAAATATTACACGTGTGCAGAAAAATTAACTGTAGTGAAGATTACATCTGTATTCGAGGCGTTAACATCAATATAGCTAAAGAGATGCGTATTCTTGGATTATTGTTTTCCAAAAATTTGTTCTGGAACAACCATATTAAATTCATAGCACTTAAACTCTCAAAAAAAAAACAACGTTTTGAAGCTAATTTGTTCCCGTACTAAAGGCCCTCACATAGAGACTGCGATAAATATTTGTAGATCCCTAACAAATGGTGTTATCCAACATTGCATAACTTTATACGGATGGACATCTCAAAGAAATATCAACAAAATTAATGTAGCTATAAATAATTGTTATAGAACAGCAACAGGCTTGCTTCGATCAAGTGGGCGCTTACTTTACGTGAAGTCACTGAGGTTCCAGCTTTTCCCAAAACAATCTCTAACCCTTTTAGAGCATATCAAAAAGAGCAGAATACGGAGCTTAGAAGACCAAAATATTGCAACGCCCTCACACGTTCAGAATGCATTTTGCTGGCACGTCTGAGAGTCGGCAAACCTACTTTTAACACCAAACACTATTACGAAAGAACTGATCCTGCTCTGTGCAGCTTCTGTAATGAAACACTTTCTGTTTTTCACATTTTCTCAGAATGCCCTGAATCAAAAATTTATGTACCACTGAAAGACATCCTCGATTGCACCACTAAAGACAATTTACCGTTGATAAGGAGATGTCTTAGAATACACAACATCCAAAATATTTAGATCAATGTTCTTCTCTTAAAATATTTATTTCTACATTCTTTTAAATGTCATTTTTGTTATTGTATGTTAATTTGTTACTTTTTAAATTAGCTATGAATATGAATTTTTGTGCGCATATGGTCTTAGATACCCGGCGCCTTTTTAATTATATTTTGTGAATTTATTTTGTAAAGTATATATTTTATAAATAAATAAATTTAAAAAAAATAGTAAAAATAAAAATACTGTGCTAAGTAAAATATTGTAATAAAATTAATTTTTTCAGACGTCAAAGTAAAGCAGATATTATCTCATGCTTACAAATTGAAGAAGACGTAGAATTTTACCGTTGCGTGCCGCATGTGAAACTAAATTTGGAGACAGCATTTTATTGGCAATGTCTTGCCGAATATTTGCAAAATGAGATAGCTGAAGAATTGGATTATATAATTCCTGAGTTAAGTACATTTTGTTCTTACGTAGAGTCGTATTGCCAAAGTCGCAAAACTGAAATGGACAAGTTTGAAGTAATGGAGTTCCAGTACATTCTTCTTTCGCTTTTGGAAATATTGTATTTATATGATTTGGGTGACGAAATAGGTCGTTCTAATTTGCGTAATTTATTACTTCATCTTCTTAAAAACTACGCACTTGATGAGAAAGTTGTGGAGGTCATTATTAAATGTTCAGAAAACTTAATAACTGATCAAAACACAAGGCACCAGGTAAGGACTGAATTAATATATAAAGTTATGGACATAAAAAATAATGAAAAATAATTAATTGTTATATGCAGTTTAATATTTATTTGATTAACTATTATAATAATAAAACTTTTTAAATATTGCTATATTTTCTTATAAGAAAATATATACAAACACTAATACAAAATTATTAGTGGACTTTAAAATTTTTAACAATGAAGTAGTCCAATTTTGATAAGTGAAAGCAGATCAGCTTAGACACCAAACATTTTATTATCGTTGGATATAAAAAAATTTTAGCTCCGCAATATTAGACATAATAATAGACATAATTCCACAGTGCAACTTCTCGTAAACAAATTTAAAAAGAGTGGAAAATGTACAAAGGGTGGGACGGCTAAAAGATTTTTTCTAGTCGGAAAGTTAGCTAGAAGTAGGAAAAACTTCGAATCGCTAATACTACGAGAATAAATGTTCGTCTAAATACAATGGGGAAAATTTTACATTCTGGGGGATATGAAAGCATGTTTCCTTTAAAAAACCATTTATCTGCGATTGTGTTTAGAAATTGTCAAGCGTTACATTAACCACAGTGAACAATAAAAGGAAACTAGTACAAAATCTGAAAAGTATGGTATGTACCTATATAAATGATTAAATTTTGAAGTATTATTTGTAATTTGATTGTAACTATTTACATATATATTTTTTGATTTTGTTTTTATTATTACTACGTGATTCCATCTTTCTCATTTCTATCATCTATATTTGATATTTGGTAAGCCTATCGTTGTCCTGATAAAAACAAGGCGAATTGAGTTGAAATGCAATAGTAAAATCACCCATATCAATTTCCTTTAATTCATTTCAAATAAGTACAACATCGTACTATTATTAAAAAAAACCAGATTCATCTCATGAATAAACACAACTGGTTTAGGAAGATTGCCGACAATGGAGGGAAGTCTATCTTTCTAAATAGGATGAAATATTAATACAAGGTCGTCCTCTTCGCCGTCTTTCGCAGATCCCCGCATCAAATACCCGTCTTGCTGGAGCATCCTCCTCCATTCGAACGACATGGCCGAGCCAGCGCAGCCGCGATAGTAATACTCTACACAGCATCTATGTCGTTGAGGAGCTCATACAGCTCACTGTTGGATCGGATGCAGAAATCATCGCCAACTCGCTCTGGACCGAAGATCTTACGTAGGACTTTTCTCTCGAATACTCTAAGGCTTCTGCATCAGTGCTGAATAGGGTCCATGCCTCTGCGCCATAAAGAAGCATGGGTAGGATGAGCGTCTTCTAAAGTATTAGTTTTGTCGTACGAGAGAGGTCTCTGCTGCTCAATTGCCCATAGCAGCACCATAGCAGCACCTGTAGGCAAGAGTGATCCTGCGCTTGATCTCAAGAGTGGTAACGGCGGAGCCAAGATAAATAAATTCCTTGACTGTTTGAAAAGTATCGTTATCGGCCATAATCTGAGAATTAATACGCCGCACGTCACTACTTGTCGATAACATATACTTTGTTTTGCTCTCATTTACTGCCAGACCCATCCTAGTAAACTCGCGTTCAATAGCACTAAAGGCAGCAGTAACATCTGGCTTGGTACGCCCTATGATGTCAATGTAGTTAGCATACGCAAGCAACTGGACACTTGAAAAATAGTGCCATTGCGATGCCTAACGCCTTTCGCAGAACACTTTCCATGACGAAGTTGAAGAGGTCCATTCCTACCTTAACGGAGCTGCAGGAATTGCTCAACGTCATTCTGGTATACCGAGTTCAGACATTGCGGCAAAAACACGATCTCTTATGGGGCTATCCAAGGCTGCCTTACAGTCGGCAAAAAGGCGGTGTGTGTCGACTTGTTTTTCGTGGTTTTTTTTCCAGGATTTGGCGTTGTGTGAAGATGTGGTCGATGGTGGACTTGCCAGGTCTGAAGCCGCACTGATAAGGTCCAATCAGTGTTTTGACGAGTGGCTTCTGTCGTTCACGCAATACATCTGTAAGAACCTTATATGCGATAGGGAGAAGGTTTATACCCCTGTAGTTGGCGCATATCTTAGGGTCTCCCTTTTTAGGGACAGTGCAGAGGACACTGAGATTCCAATCGTTGGGCACACTTTCCTCTAGCCATATTTTGTAAATAAGCTGGAGCATGTGCCCTACCAACTCATTACATCCGGTCTTAAATAATTCAGCGCGTAGACCACCTGGACCTGCCGCTTTATTGCTTTTAAGACTCATAATCGCGACATAATCTTCATGGCTAAGCGGCGGAATTTCCATGCCGTCATCATCGATCGGGTTCGGAATATCATCTCTAAAGGCGGTATTGGTGTCATCATCGCCTTGTAGCAGAGTAGAGAAGTGTTTTATCCACAACCAAGTTTCCATTCTCATCTTTGCAGGAAGACGCTCCGAGCTTATAACCCTCGGTTAGACGCTTACCCTTTTGATAGAATTTTCGAGCGTCATTCCTACATCTATACATCTCGACTTCCTCACGCTCACGCCTTTCCTGCTCCCTCTTCTTGCGTCTGAAAAGGCGTCTCATCCCTTCTCCTCTGTCTATAGTTTTCGACAATGACTCGCGTAGAGGCTGACTGCAACGTTTTCTTGTATGCGTCGTTTTTCGCTGCAGCTGCTTCGGGACACTCATCGTACCATTGATTTCGTTGGGGTGGGCCCTCGAAACCAAGGACTGTTTCTGCAGTAATGCGCAAGGAGTGGGAGATGTTGGCCCACAGCCCACCAATATCGCTGAGATTGGATGCGGAACGACGGAGCTTATCCGAAAGTTGAGCGGAGCACGCCTCGGCTGTCCTTTGTGATCGCAGCTTCTTAACGTCCAGCTTTCGCAATGCACTAGACCGCCCAGACTTCGAGCCGCTAATGCGCAATCGAAACTTGGCTGCGACAAGGTAGAGGTCAATTTTTGGACCTCTGAATGTGCTCACATCTAGTACACTGGATAAGTGCCTTCCGTCAATCACAATATGATCTATCTGGTTGGATGTCGATCAATCGGGGGATATCCAAGTGACCTTGTGAATGTCGAGATGATGAAACTTTGTGTTACATACTACCATGTTACGCGCCGCGGCGAAGTCGATCAGCCTCATACCATTGGAGGTAGTGTTCGCGTGGAGGCTGAACTGTCCGACAGTGGGGCCAAAGATTCCTTCCCGCCCGACCTTCGCATTAAAATCTCCGGGGACGATTTTGGCGTCATGTGCCGGGCACTTATCATATACGTGCTCGAGTTTACCGTAGAAGGCATCTTTAACCACATCGTCTTTAACGTCCGTCGGGGCGTGAGCAGAAATAAGGCTGATGTTATAGAATTTTGCCGTGATGCGGATTGCAGCTATTCTTTCGTTCACAGGAGTGAACCCAGAGACAAGGTGGCGAAGTCTTTTATTAACCGGAAATCCACATCCAGATTCGTGCTTATCAACATGGCAGCTGTAAAACACATCGCAAGATGCTAGCCTTTTACATCCTTGTCCTATTCATCACTTTTCCTGTATGGCAGTAATGTTCGTCCTACATTTCATGAGGGCATCCGCCAGCTGGGCGGAAGCGCCTACCCTGTGAGAGGTGCGGACGTTCCATGTGCCTATTCATAAATCGTTGTCCTTGAAACGTCGTCAACATTTCAGGGGATCTTTCTGGTTTTCTGTGTTCTGGTTTTCATTGGATAACATTTTCAAGTGGTAGATTCCAAGCCTACGCATAACCCAAATTTAATGTCCAGGGGATTGGACTTCGCTGCACGCATTAGTTAACATCTAGCGGGTGCAAGAATACCATCCAAGAGGGGCCACGAAGAAGCTGCGTGTAAACTTAAATACAGCAAGATATACCTGTATTATCTTATCGTACAAACGGTAGCAAAATTTGCATCCAAATTTCATCTTTATTGTATACGTACATATATTCAATGAACTCGTGGAAACGTGATTATCCAGAAACGTGAACACTCCAGCAACATCATGAATTTTTTGATACATTGACTATTCTAAAATGTGAACAAAAGTTGAAAGCACTAAAAAGGGAACTTAAATTTACAAGGATTTTTTTATTTTTTTTATTAACATTAACACCTATCATGTTATTTACGATCTGGATGATTAGGTTTATAAATTTTGGAAATCCTAGCATAAAATCATCGCCTCATTGTTTTGCCTTAGTTCACTGGAGACCAATTGGAAACGTGATCAAAATCAAAACATTTGCAAACATTTGTTCACGTCACTGCGAGTTCACGGTATATCCATATTTCTTATTCTTATATATAGTTTAAATTTTACTTAACGGAAAAATAAGAAAATATATAAAACTAATCTGACAAATTTATTTATATCTGTTATACACTAATTACAAAAACAATTTTTATTTTGAAGGAACTGATAAGTACTGATATTCAGGGTTTCTCCGGACTATTGACTGTTATAGCCAATATAAACGTCATTCACCTACCTTCATGCGAACATACAAAGACCAAATACCATTTGCTCATCACGAAAACAACAGATTATAATAGTCTAAATTAATCAACAAAATACTCCCGTAAGAAGTTAATTAAAATTTTGTACAACACTTTCAACAATTCGAACTCACCTTTCCACAAAATATAACTAACAACTTTAAAGAAAAATAAAATTTTCTAAAAAGCAATACATAATATAATTGAGGTGCTTTTATAATTTTGGTTGACAGCATAATCTTTCAATAATTCCATACAACAAAATTATCACTACAATATCATTACTACATACATAATTGGTCATTACAACCCTTCAGTCAGGATTACGACCTAGTTTCATATCATTACTATTCTAAAGTAATATCCAAAACAAACTACTACAAGTTCTTTAGAGATAACAATTAATTATACACAGAAATATCGAAGTATGTTGATAAACTTTATTAGTTCATTATCTCTCGCTTCAGGTAGACTCCATGCTCATATTGTTATAAATCTGTCCAACACATTATTTGAAAAATAAATGAAATAAACGACTATATTTAAGGGAAAGTAAATCTACGTTTCTTAAAAGGCTTAAAATAGCAATGTTGTTCAATTTCGTACACCTTTGTATTTAAATTCAGTATGTGCATGGTGTAAGCAAATTAGGTAATGTTGTAGGGGTTATGCAACACAATTTCATGCCTTCACCCAGGGACTTATTGGTCCATTGTAACCATAAAAAAGAAAAAACAAGGAACAGAAAATAATAATAAGAAGAGAAGAAAGTGTAGAAAAAAGGAAACAAAAATTAAAAAAGAAAGAATTTATGTAATTATGCCTCAAGTGACAAAGCCCTATAGATTAAATTATCCCCCTGGCCAGTCAATCCCGTTTATGAAACTCATTGGATCCTCAAGTCTTCTGCAGTCCTTTATATCTCCCGGTTCCTCAACAAAACTACCTAGCCATATCTTCCCTAGGGCTATTTCAATAGCGTTTTTTTTTTTTTTTTTTTTTTTTTTAAATCAGTGCAGCAATAGATCGTCGGCTTCCGCAATCTTACAGAAAAAATTGGCCGAAAATTTCTGCTAATGAGAAAACAGGGGAGAGAGCACAACTTGCTAAAGAGCATTTACGGAAAAAATCAATTTATCAGCGACTGAACAAAAAATGAATCTGAGGACAAAAAATAATGTGTTAATCTTTTACAAAAAAGTGCGCAAATTAAGTACCTTTTTTCAGTATGAGTCCAAATTTAATTGGATTAAAACAACTACACTAATGAACTAAAGTGGTTATATTAAATCACAATTTTTTAAATTTGGTATTTATTTTTATTTAAAAAAGACAACAAAATTTATTCAAATATATTTCTTCAGTAAAAAATACTTTAACACAACTTATTTCATAAAATTAAATTAAAAGAACTGCAAATTATAACAGCTTTTACCTAGTTTTGTACATTTTTGGATTTCCAGCAATTTTTATCATTTGTATTTCACCAAAAGTCCTGTGTTCTTTATAATTGATTTTATGGGATTAGGTATACTCTCCCCAAGTTTTAATAGGCTCGATGGGAAAAATTGGCGTATTCCGTTGAAATGTTTGACCAAAGTTTGTTCAAAGTTATCATCTGTCTGAAATATTTTTTCGGTTGCAGGATAAGCGCACTCCTCAATAAAAGCAGCCAAATTGTTCTTCAAAATACTCAAATTCTGCTCCTCATTCATAAATGGACCAATGCGCCACCAGGTAAGTAAACTCCACAAAATTAAACTCCCACTGCCGTGAAAGAAAAAAGAAATACTTCACTTCATCTGATTATACTATTTACACCGCTTATATCCATAAGAGAATGGAATACAACTCTCATGTATAGGCCGGTGCCCCAACGTCTTTTTTGAGACTTCTAGACCGCGTACAAGAGAGGGCGAAGTTGCTCGTTAATGATGTTAGGGTATCGAACTCTATTGATCCATTGGAGCATAGTTTCAATGTAGCTTGTGTTTAATTGTTCTATCGCTATTATAACGGATTTTGCTCGAGCGAAATAGTAGAACTTGTTCCCGAGAGTCATGTATTTCTGCATAACACTAGTCTATCTCGGCGAGCACATACGTATGTATGTGGTCTACTGGCCAGGGGATCACACACAGCATTACTAACCTAAATTTGCAATAGTAACAATTGCAAAGTAAATACAAAGATCAGTATTTTCAATATATGTACTAAAGTAAAGAATATGATGTAAATTTTTTATTTCCAAAAATCGTCAAAATAAGGGTATAAATCGTCATATCGTCAATATAATATTTTTGGAACTAAAAATCGTCAAAATGACGATAAATCGCAAAATCTGGCAGCTATGCTAGTAATATGTTCACAATATATAGGTTAGGTTAGGTTAGAGGACGTGCATTGTACATAACGTCCTTAAGAAGGAAGGATAAAAGAGGATAGGAAAAAGGAACGGAAGTAGGAAGGAAGAATGGGAAGCGAAGGAATTACACAGACCAGAACAAAACAAAATGGGAGAACGCGACTACACCGATGAAGCCCTAGCACTTCTCAACCAGCTCAAGTTACTAATGAATCTGTGGAGAGCCTTGATGTCGGCTCTCGACACAGAATACAAACCATCAAAGAAGCCCTTGCCAAGGGTCCCCAACCTCAACCTACCAAGGGCTGGGCAGTTACAGAAGAGGTGCTCAACAGTTTCCAACTCCTCCTCATCGAAACATACCCTGCAGTAGTAGAGCTGGGATCTGTTCCAGATCCCCGTCAATGACCTAATCTCGCAGTGCTCTGTGATAAACCCGATAATTAACCTTAAACTGTCCTTATCCAAGCCCAGTAGCCAACCTGTTCTTACACTGTCTATAGCAGGCCATAGACATCGAGAACCATAACAACCCGATCCACTCCTCCAACGCCTCTGCTCTTCCTCCCTGACCCATCCATCGATGAGTCCGTAGAGGTGGCAGATTGGAGGGCCAGAACAAACTATCAAATCGCCCTCAGAAAGTGAACCTAGCGAGAGCATCTGCCGTCTCATTGCCCAGTATTCCGCTATGACCTGGAACCCAGCATAGACGGATACGGTCTGGTCCAAAAGTCCTTCACGACTCCTTGCGACTGTCAACGAAGATCACGTAGGATTCCGAAGCGGGGGCACCAGCTATGGCCCCAACAGCCTTCAAGATTGCGAAAATCTCCGCCTGAAACACGCTGCAGTCATCATTTAACCTGAAGTGATGTTCAAGACCGAGTTCCCTACAAAAAACCCCAGCACCTCCCATCAGGACACGATTTTTTTTTTTAAATGAAGTTTTTATTATAATTACTTCAAATAAACAAAATAATAGTATAAATAGCTTATAACTATACACTGTCCTTATGGCCTTATGGCTAAGATCAAAGTGTAGTCAGGACAGACGACATTCAGAACTCTTTAGTGACCTATCAAGCGCTGTTTCCAGCAGCCCGATTCCCTCAGATGTATGGCACTACGCGCCGCACACCGCTTGACATACAAATCCAGCGGAGTCAGGCAGAGCATAGTGTCAAGAGCAGCCTGAGGGCTACTCTTCATCACTCCAGTAATACTCAAGGAGGCAATCCGCTGAACCTTATCTAAGATTTTCCGTTGAAAACTCTATCTAACAACGCAACCATAAGTAATAACCGGTCTAAAAATCGCCAGATATATCCAGCGAATGGCTCTAGGCGGAAGACCCCAGCTCTTACCTATGGAGTTCCTACACTGGTAGAGAGCATTCAGTCCCTTCTTCATTCTTTCCTCGGTGTTTCGTTTCCAGTTCAGCTTGCTGTCCAGACAACACCCAAGTATTTGATCTCAGAAGACAACGGAAGTTCCCTACCACCTCGGCAATCTGAAGGTTTCAATTTTGTACCTACGCGAGAACAAAACGAGGTCTGTCTTATTCGGATTTATACCCATACCGCAGTTCGTAGGGCAAGAGGATAAAATTCCAAGAGCAGACTCCATCAGTTCCCCCAGCATCGACAAAAATTGTCCACCCACCATAATAGCCACATCATCGGCATATGCCACAACCTTAAAGTCCCTACTTTCCAGAAGCCTCAAACCAACATTAGCAACCAAGCGCCACAAGAGAGGAGATAGCACCCCCCCCCCCCCCTGTGGTATACCCCTGGTTGCACGCTTGACGATGGAACATCCACCCAGATTAGATCGGATTAGACTATTACCCAACATGTGGGTGATAAACCGCACCAGAAAATCTGGGGCAAGTATATTCCTTAGTGAATTTTCAATAGAAGAAGTGGTAACATTGTTGAAGCCCCCTCAATATCTAGGAAAGCCGACAGTGTGTAGTCACCCCTAGCCAAATTCGCCTCAACAAAACCTGTCATCATGAAGAGCGCTCTCAACCGACTTACCCTTAATGTAAGCATGTTGCGACCTACTCAACAGAGACCGGTCCATGTTTGACCTCAAATATAGATCGATAAGTCTCTCCAAAGCTTGCAAAAGAAAGGATAAGAGCGATATCGGTCTATAATACTTAGGGCCGATGTGACTGGGTTTACCAGCTTTTGGTGTAAACACCACAAGCACATCTTTCCAAACGTCAGGTATATTACTCCACCGGAGACAGGCCTTATACACGTCCACCAGATAATATATCACCATCATGCTGAAGCAGAGCCGGAAAGATACCATCCGGAACAATCGATTTAAAAGGCCCAAAGCTACTTATAGCCCATTTGACCTTATCCTTGGTAATGATATCCTCCAAATCGGCCAGCATTACAAAAGGGATCAGCCAACGGATAGCTATATGGATCCACACAATTAGGAAAATGAGTGTTCAATAGAACCTCCAGGGTTTCTTTTCTCGAAGTTGTCCACGTGCCGTCGCTCTTTTGGATGAAGTCGAGGATTTTGAGGTCCTTAGAGATCATTCTACGGAAACGAGCCACATCGGCAACAGAAACTCATACAGGTGGTTCTCTTTGAGCGCTTTATTTTCGTCTTATAATCATTAAAACTGGATCTGTATGCAGACCAGTCAACATCATTGACCGACCTCTTAGTCTTATTAAAGAGTCTCCTAGTACAACAGCGGAGTCTTCGGAGTTCCGCATTCCACCAGGCTGGCTGGCTCCTCTTCACGGGTAAGTAAGAGGACAAGCATCTCTATAACAAGACAACAAAATATCCGTCAAAAATCCAACTCGATCATTGATGCCAGGAGTGGAATGATCCCTGAGGGCGCTAAGTTCCTCCTCCACAGCCTTCTCATATTTGATCCAGTCGGTTCTTATTGGGTTTCTAAAAGGCTCTTGAAAGCCACCAGATAGATTATTACTGAAGGATATCAGTTGGTGATCAGAGAAGGAGCACTCATCTGAAACCCACCAGTCCTTAATCATAGACCTATCCATATTAGAGAGCGTAATGTCAATTACCGCTTCCCTAGCATGATTTCTAAATGTCGGAGTGTTACCACCGTTACAAATGTTTAGCCTATTAAGAATAATAAAATTCAGAATCGACTCACCTCTGGTATTTATGTCAGCACTGCCCCATTGGGTGTGATGAGCATTGGCATCACAACCCAAGACAAGGCGACATCTTTTCCTATTCGCATGCTCCACCAGTAGTCCAATTAGGTCATCAGGAGGAGATGCAGCCTCATACGGCATATACACAGATGACAGCATCAGATCGATCCCAAGGGCATCTCTGTACGCCACAGTTGTTACGTCACCTGTACAAAAGGAAGGAGTGATTAACAAGTCCAAATTACCCCTAGCTAAAATACAGGTTCTTACCTTCTCACTTGTTTTAGGAACATGTAACCTATAATCAGGATCGCTCAAACCCAGAATCCTATCCCTAAGGATCCAAGGGTTCCTGGCATCACTTATGTCCTCCCCTTGCCCCTAGCCACTGAAGTGAAGTCTGATCAATTGCGATCCGAAGATCGCAGCCTTTCTTACCGACACCAGCCAGGGAGTTAACCACCCACGACCTGGTGTTCAATCCGTCATTCTGCTTTCCAACAAGTTTAGGTATACTGTTCAACTGCTTAAAAGTAGGCGGGACCCATACCGTGGGAGGTCGGATTACGGGATCACCGGGCCAGAGTTCAGCAAGGCGCTCTACTGCTTCCACAAAGAACTTTACAGTTCCCTCGTTTTCACAGTCCACTACGTTGATGCCCCTGGACCAACCGATGGAGGATATGCGGGCATTACTGTCATCGCAACTTTCCTCCAACATGAAAGCCAACTGAAGGGAAGGCTCCCCTGTTTCTTATGACGCTTGGAGCCGGAGTTAGGCACTTCGTCAGATCTGTTCATGCGATATCCCTTGCGGGAAACCTGCATGGGAGACCTATCCGCCGAAGCGCACTCCTTCGTCTCCTTCTTTTCCAACCTTACATCCTTCTGGGATAAAGGATTAGCGGTAGTTTATACCACCTTTCTCCCATCCATTGAAGAAGGAACACCAACAACCTTAATCTTCACCGGAGGTTTGAAGACCCGAGAGGTCTTATTTACTCCAGTTGGGAGTAAGGGTGCAGAACCTTCATGACCTTTGCTTGCGGCTTGAGAAGTAGAAGCAAATGGCTCTACGCTCTCGTCCACACTCTAGGGTCCGTTCTTCTTGCCAGAGAGAGGACACTATCCGGGTATTTGGTCTCATACCGCGAAACAGTGTCTCTGTGTCGAGCCACCATCTTCTGCTCCTTAACAGAGAGGAAATCCACATCGCAGCTTGCATATCTCCTCAAGACAGCGCAAGCCCTGCGATATGAATTTCTCTATACAACGCGGAACGTTTCCTCCCATTTTTACCCCCCTTTTCAGACGAGATACTTTTTCCCACGCAGTCCAAATCAGTAGCTGATTGCACTATTGGGTCCTAGGCATCCTGTCTGAGAAGTGGGTTCCGTGAAGGGGAAGTCACCACCTCATTGCTTCCAGTAGCAATCTGGATACGAGTGAATTGGAGCCTTTCGATGATCGTATTGTCACCGTCTTCATCCGATAGTGGGGAGACAGGGTCTGACTCCACGCACATACATTGCGTCGAAGTGGGGATCGCCAAAGCAGTCGCCTCACTAAAGGACTCCTCCACAGTCGTAATCCTCATACCACCTGGGGTGAAATTTCTGGCGATCTCATTGTCCTCATTGAATTCGCGCAATGAGATGGGACGCGTCCAGTCCAATATCCAATTCCGGTTTGTCATCATCGTTTGTCATGTTCAGTTTTTCGTTTGGTTCGTTGTCCATATAAGCCCCACGAGTGAGGGGGAAAGGAGGTCGGTCATGCCGTAGCCCCCGATAGCATGACAAGGACTTGGTAGAAAACCTAATACTCATTGAGGCATTCAGGTATCAGTGAGGCTCCGTTATAATACAGTCGGATTACACCTCTGACTGCAAACCACCCGATAAGCACGGGATTAGGGGTATACAGGAATATACATGATCGGACGAGTCGAAGAGATCACACAAGAGACATCAATTTGAAGACAATCCACACGATATTAGGGTAACCTTTAGTCATGCACCACATCTCCATTGGATGGTATCCCACTGGGGATAGGTACACTTAAGCCTCCACATCGCGACAAGATTGTGACCCAGGTGGGTGGCACAATATATAAATGAAATTAAAATTAAAATTATAATAACAATAAAAATAATAGTATAAATAATTGTATAACAATAACAAAAATGATTTCATTAAAACAGGTAATTAAATAACAAATGTTTAATTATATTGAGATGAAGAATAGTATTGGAAAATAGCCCTTTTAAACTATAAAGCATTGCTTAGTAGTTTTGTCCCCGTAGGTAATGAATTCCAAAGTAGAGATAAAAGATTACCATTCCGATACTAAAGTTCGGTGTCTGAACTGGAAGACATCATTTAGTCCAGACCTAAGTAAAGTAATTTTTTCGAAGAGATACATATCTATGTTTACTGTTATGTGTATGATTTTGTGTAAATATAAAAGTATTCTAACTTGAAGCAGATTGTTACATTTTACTCCACAAAATTTAAGTGCAAAGTTAAGTCCACGTCGTATCTCGGTATGAAAAATGTATTTATATATTTTCTGTTTCTTAAAGGTAAAAATTTTTTTTAATTATTCAATTTATATAGTGTAGTAAAGATAGTACTAAATACAAAATATGAAAACTGGACCTTGGTATCACGAATAAAATAAATAAACTTAAATAAAACTTATTAACATAGTTTTATAAATATTCAATTGTGTATCCACTTGAGACTTGAATAATTTTATTAAACTAAAATAAATGTATACAATATTCCAATAAAGAAAGTTATGTAGAGTATTATGATTAAAAAGTACATTAGAAAGATAAAGTGCTGAAGTACAAAGTAATTTTTCATTCTTCTCAACACCCTCCCTGAATAAAAAATTCATAAAATCAGTAAACATCAACAATTCAATTAAAAGGAAAAAATAATTCTAAATCTAATAACAATATGCTAGTAAACACCAAATTTAGTTATTAGATATTCAAGCTTTTGAGATGTAACAGCTTACGTAAATACATCTGCAATCATCTCATTCGTGCATAAATATTCTAAAACAACTTCCTTCATGCCGATTTTCTGGCGAATATTCAACTGTTTTGTTCTTGTCGAGTGTTTGGAGGGTTAATTAGTATGACTCAATTCAAACACATTAATTTGAACTGTACTAATTTTGATTTTGAGTTCTTACTTTCAAGCACTTGGATCTTGAACGTAATGGCATGCAACAATTAAAACAACTGAGTTTTCACTACTGCGCGAAAATTTAAATTTTATTGAGTTTTTATACTAAATCTATAATAACAATAATGCTGATACAATTCAAATTTAATTTTCTTTTCGCTGATATTGCATTTCTTACGTAACTACTGTTTTGTGAAATTAATAAGTTCAAAAATGCAAAGAAATTAATGCAAACAAAACAAAAAATAGTTTTACTGTCAAATGAAACTTGATCCCAAATTTTGTCAACATAAAAAATTAAATAAAATGTATTTATAAATTTACACTGTAATGAAATAATTTTCGTCAACTTAAAATATGCAATAAAATAAAATGAATTAAAATAGATATAAAAAGATATATTTATTGGCTTTAACAGCGAGTAATTATTATTTAGGGCAATTTGTAAAGCACGCTTATCGTCACAATATATTCGCATACTTTTGCAATTGTTGGGATTAAGTTCGGCTTCCAGACAAACAAATATCAGGTCGAGAAATTTGAGATGTGAACAACAAACATCCTATGGCTTGCATATAGGGAATTCGTGACTTTTCCCGCTTTGCATCTTTATCTTTAGGACACATACTCACAGATGATTTTTAATTGTAGTCCATTGGGGTTGAAGTAGCATTACACTCACTTATACCAAATCGTGCCACGATATTTCTAATGTATTGCGACTGACTAATTTGATAGTCTCCTTTTCTCTCGTTATCTTCATACCCAAAACTATTGACACCTCTGCCATGTCCTTCATTTCAAATCTTTTGTTCAACTTGCATTTCAGAGATTCGATTGTTTGCATATTATTACGAAATATCAAAATCATCATTCACTTTGTAATAAACGCATTGATCTACTTCACTTCTTATAAGACCCATCTTTAAGAACTTCTCGTTAATAGTTTAATTTCAAACCCGACCTGATTGCTTAAGACCATAAATTGATTTTTTCAAGAAACATACTTTATCAGAGCCATCGTCAAACATTTACGATTGTTTCAAATAAACAGTTTCTTTCAAAGTACCATTCAAATATGCAACCACTGCATCTATACATATCATATTTAACTGCCAACGCCAGCAAATATCGAATGGAATCATATCGTATCAGAGGTAAAAATGTTTCGTTATAATCAATTCCTTTCCGTTGGGAGAAACTCTTGGATACAAACCTTGCCTTCCAACGTACAACATTGTCATGTTCGTCTCGTTTAGTCTTAAACACCCACTTTGATTTTACAGCTTTTTCACCCGGCGGTAAATTTGTTAAAACCCATGTATTGTTTGCCATTAGTCAATCAATCTCCTCTTGCATGGCAGCCCTCCATTCGATTGAGTTCTCAGATGACATTGTCTCCTTCACACAAGTTTGACCATCGGAAATAAACTGCATTGCACAAAAGTTCTGTGCATGTCGTGTTCTGTCAGCAATGCTACGTAGATTTGTTTCCGTGGGAGTGCTTCTGGCGCCGTATGAATTTGGAGTCCCACTCATCACCATCCTGGCAAAGGCGATGCCAACGAATCAGAATCAAAATAATCACCATCGTCATCATCTGATTCAACTTCTGTGGATAACCTTCCTACCCTTCCCCTGAATGAGCACCATCTTCACATTGAATTAATTCTGGGTAACAAAAATCGCTCCCGATGTTTACGCTCCGGATCGAATAATCGGTAGGTTTTGCTTTAAGAACTATAGCCCATCATTATACAGTGAACTCGCGATAACGTAAACTAATTTTTACCAAGGCAGTTCACATTTTCGAGTTTGTTCACGTTATCGAGTACCTAAATTTAAAACAAAAAATGACCCGATTTAATATGAAAAATATTAAAAATTAATAAATTCTAAACACTATTTTAAATTTAAATTAAATTTTTGTATCAATTAGTCAAGATCTCAGTAATCTAAAGCAGTGATGCTCAATATCCAAATTTCCTATCACATGTGATAGGACGCTGACGCTGCGTTGACACACCTACACTATAAGCTTACTTGTATATAATAACCGCGTGTTTGTTGCTTTGTTTGTGTTGTGTGTTGAACTCAGAGAACAAAATCAATTCAGTTGATGTTTAGCTCTTGATGAAGCAAGACCTCGCTACACAACTTTTTTGAATGATTTTTTGTTTTTTGCGAATACACGCAGCAAAATGTTTGATGAAAATTGGAAATATGATTTTTTATAGAGAATATGGATGGTAATCGCACTTTATATCGTAATTCTTTTTTTTTTTTATAAAAAGACATTACGGGGCTAGTCATGGATTTTTCGACAACATTAAAGGGAATGATAGGACTTTAAAATTATTGCATCATCATCAATACATACATACATGCACACATACATCAATGTATTCATCAATACATACATACATACATATAAAAATACATACATACATCAATATATTCATCAATACATACATACATACACACATACACACATACATCAATATATTCATCAATACATACATACATACATCAATATATTCATCAATACATACATACATACACGCATACATCAATATATTCATCAATACATACATACATACATCAATATATTCATCAATACATACATACATACATACATGAGTTCATTATGTAATAACATACACGCAACACAATAAACCAATTTCTTTTTATTTTTTTTTTTATTTGCCCAGTGTACGATTCTCAAAAATTAAGTTGAATTTTGTTCTCCGCTGCTTTACCAACACAACCAAAACTATGGTAGTATGTGTTTGAGCACCACTGATCTAAAGCCAAAAATTAAGTTTTCAGTTTCAAATTTGTCAATTGAAATCCACCTCTTTAACAAAACATTGATAGAAAATGTTACATGTCATCCGTACTGACTTGGACACTGGACAAGTAAAGTTTTTGAAACTGTGGATTTTTAGATTTTCCAAATACCTGTAGATTAAGTTTGTGAGTCTCCGACGCATTCGAACAGCCCATGAAAGTTAATCGTTTTTTCTCCATCCTTGCACCTGGAGCACTTTTCTCCAATGATAACACATATGTTTTATCTGGCAACTACTTCAAATATAGCCCGCACTATCAGCATTATAAAGTTGATCTTCACAAAGAGAGAGTTCTTCCATTTTTGCTTTTAACTTTTCCTTAAATGGGTCAACAAGTTGCGGCTGCGCTCCATTCTCTGGAAATTTTAAGAAAGCGAACAGCAAACCTTTGCTTAAATTTATGAAGCCATCCGTCACTGGCGTTAAAACCACAATCATTTTCTTTAATTTGAATTTCTAAAGCTTTGGCTTTTAACATCAGTCCACTTACCGGCATTTTATGTTTCGCATGTGAAGGAACCACTTATTAAGACTTTTTCCATTCCTGGAAATTCAGATGCACGTAATGTTTTACGCTTTCCAGTGCCATCAAGTGTATTATTTACATGATTATTAATTTCCCGTTTTTTCTTTTTAATGGAAGAAACAGTTGCTTTTGCTCCATATTTTCTTGCCAAGCCACTAACACTATAACCCTTTTGCAATAACTCCAGGATATCCACTTTATCTTTTAAAGTTAACACTTTAGGCAACTAAGAGGTCAAAGCATACATAAACGAGTACAATAAAAAAGAAGTTCAAACATAACTAAACAAACAAATAAACTGTAGTTCGGGAATTTCCCAATTTAAAAATATATTACAAAAATAAAAAAGTGTTCACGTTTTAGAGCTTTCAGATATTGTTCACGTTTTAGAATACTCTGTGGAAAAATAAATTTGTTCACTTTTCTGAGACGTTCACACTTTCGAGTGTTCACGTTTTCGCGAGTTCACTGTACATTCTTTAAATTTTTTATCAAGTTACGTTTCTCTTTTGGTATATTTACTACAACAGGACATCCAAAAACTCTTAAAAATTTTAGATTGGGACGGCGACCAGACCAATTTTCTTCCGGACTTTTGTCTTCACCACGACATGGAATTCTGTTAATATAAACAGCAGGCTGTATTGGCTGCCTCAGCCCAAAAACGGTATTCTAAACCGCTATCAATGAGCATGCATCGGACACGTTCTATCAAGATCCGATGAATTCTTTCAACCGTGCCATTCTGTTCTGGGGAGTAGGGACAAGTTTTTTGATGAATTACGTCACAGTTTATGCAAAAAAAGTTTCAAATTTTCTATTGACATATTCGCCTCCGTTGTCTGTTCTAAGAATTTGAATTTTTGTTGAACATTGATTTTCCGCCATTTTCTTAATTGATACAAATGTGTCAAAAACATCAGATTAATACAAATAGTTTTCTGGAATAGGTTATCAAGTACCGAGCTCTAGATAACGAGTTCACACTTAGCGGGCAAACAACATCAGAGTGCTTCAATTCCAATAATTTCGTTACTCTCGTACAGTTCTCTCTTATTGGTTTTCTGGTTTGTTTGCCTTTCACCAAATCGCACAACATTCTTTGCTTTTGGCTTCAAATTTAATACCAATTGAGGTTTTTTACTCCATCCAAAGTTTTATCACAAATATGCCCCATATGCCTGTGCCATAAATTATGTTCTTTTTGAGCAACAAATGTATTATTTTTCTTTGATTGTGTTTTACTGTATATTCGGTATAAATCATTGCAAACTGTAGCAGATGTCACTAAAGTACAATCTTCATTCAAGATGCGACATGTTTCAGCTTCAAAAATAACCTTTTTACCATTTTTAGTTATTTACCTTACGGAGAGAAGATTTGCGCACAGATTTGGTACATTTTCGACGTTCTTTACAGTTACTTTTACTTTATTTCCATTTTAAATATTTAAATCGGTCGCCTGCGCATTCAACATTCAATTCTTTCAATACCTTCTTGCCTTCTACGCTGTGAACGTTATACATATTCTTGCTGTTGTTCATCATATGATTGCAAGCTCCGCTGTCAACATACCAATACAAAATGTTTCATTAGTGTTGTAACGTTCATTTGTATTCACAAGGCCATTCATGCTTATGTTCGATGAGTATGAGTATGAGTGTTGAGGAAATCTCTCTCTTCTCATTCTTTCTGTTCTGCTTACCAATATTTCTGTTGTTACCATGATTGTTCATATTGTTGTTACCATTTCTTTTATATTGGCAATTTCTAGAAGTATGCCTATACTCCGTACAGTTGTAGCACTAAACTTGCTTCTTTTTTACTGTTGGAATTTTTAGAGTACAACACAACTCCTTTTCCATACCATGGTTATCAAATTTTGCGTTTTATAAGGGGAGATTATTCACAACGTCAACTGATAATTTTTCCTTTGAAGTCTCGACTGTCATTACGAGTGGTTTAAAATCATGCGTCAGACCAGCAGTAAGTTCGTCGTCCATGTAGAGGCCAACATTTTTTACCTTTAGAGCAGAAATCACTACGTCATTTACGTACTCTTGAATAAACCGGTTTCCACAATTTTCCAGCATCCCTTCAAAGTGGTGATTTTTTAACTATGGCTAACGGATTTTCTAGAAAGTCATCTTAAACAAAATCCTGTGGAATAATTTATTTAATAGTTTTTTACAATAAGTGTACACATTTCTTTTGCTCACTGTATATACATTAATTGTTTATTTATTTTTTATTTCCTTTTATATTTGTATTCTACACAATTTATAATTTATTTAAATATTCTTCATGTTCTGGCACAACTTTTATTATAGAATCCGCTCTTATGCTTCCCAGAATCCCTCTGAAGGTCGTTATACCTTAGTGGTAGCGCAAATCAGCCCGTATTTTAAAAATTATTTTCTTTAAATTTGTTTTACAAAATTTTTTTTTTATAAACAAAAGAGAAATAATGACACAAAATAACAACTTTATGTCATTATATGGATTCGCCTTTGTCATTTCTGGCTTACGGCGAATTTCATTTGACATAACCGGGCACACAAAAACAACAGAAAATACATGTTGTTTTTGTTAAAAAACACTGCGAATTGAGTTGTTGTACTATTGCCACTACCTCATTGAATTTGCCTTGTCCATAATCATACCATAAGTAAAAAAAAGTTAAGCGTGCAACTTGAATTCTCAAGACATAAAAAACCGAATATTGTGTTATAAGAACTGCAAGGATAAATATTACTATTTTTAAGAAATCTGTCATTAATCAATAACAATTTAAGGATATAATATATATCCTTAAGGATATATATATTATATATATTATCCTTATACAGAATATATTGATACTTTTTTTTCTTCAAATTTCTTAATTTTAACTAAATTTTTGTTTGTTTACTTATTAACTAAATAACCGAAAATCCTGTTAATAAATTTTTCCATATTTTTGAATTTTCAAACTTTCTTATTAACCAAATCAACCTCATGCCTTTTTTTGTCAATTATTTATGTAGTATGAAAATAGCTTAGTTCTTTTAAACATTTCCATCAGAGAACTGCAAAAATCACATTTTTGTTGATTTATTCATGCTCACAAATTTTTATGCACGATCGGTCAGAACACTTGAACGACTTACTGCTAATGATCGCACCAGGGTTGGCAAATGACATTTCTAAATTGTACAGACCAGCATTTTAAATTGTACTTTTTTTACCCTAATTGTACAAAACACATTTTTTATTGGAAATATATATGTTTATTAGAAATATATATTTTATTTTAATAAACAATATTAAAAACATAACAAAAAAGTACATACGAGTTCAATTGTACTGTCGTAACAAACAAATATTGTAATTATAATTTTATGGAGAAATTTAATTTTTCCAATTGATAAATATGTATTGTACATATAAATACATAAAACAGTCTATAATTTTTTAAATGGTTTTTACTATAGTTTTGATAACAAATTGTTCGTTATTTTATAATTATAACAATAACAGTTTGATGAATTTATTAAATCTTTAGTTTGTATTAAACCAGAAAGTGTATTTACATGCAATCTGTTTCTCTCTTTTGTTTTTATTATATTTTGATACGAAAAAATTCGTTCCACACTTGCGGATGAATGAGGAATAGATAATATCCCTCTTACTACCTTACTAAGTTCTAAAAACGTATATTCATTTGATTTGTTTTTAATTTCAAAAATTTTGGTTCAAAAATTGCTTATATTTTCATTTTTATACGATTTTATAATTTCTAAATCAGCCAGTGTTTTGAATTGTGAGTTTATTGTTTCGAAATTTTGGTGTTCATTAGGAAACATTTTTACTAATATTAATACACAGTAAAAAGTTTTTGGGTAATTTTTACACCAGGCTGGTGTTTATATATAACAAACCCAAAAATGAATTAAATTTACACCAGTATAACATGAATTTAAAGAGACTAAATGAGAGATATAGAGAGAGAATTGATTTGTACTCATTTTTTCAGAGCATTAAAATAACACTAAAATTGATTACGTTTCATTATTCCTTCGGTATTCAAATTAAACTACCGTAATATATAAATAATATGTTAAAAGAATTGATGTTACACCATATCGTATAATTTGTATACCCTTAAAGTGTTATTTTGTATATAAATAAGAATTGTATTCATAGAGCATCCGGAATGAATAGTATTCTTCAGTTGGTGTAAATTTTGATACTCTCTTGAGTTAATCACATAACTTTCACTTCGTTGACGCAAAAAGTTAATAGCTTCAATTACCAAACATTGTCGGGAAGAGTCACTCAGGGTTTTTAGCTGAATATTCATTTAATATTGCAGAATAATCACCATTTTTAAGATAAGATTCCAATTCCTGCAATAAAAACGCTATATTAGAGTTGAAGTGAATGAACAAAATTTTACTTTACCTTTTTAATGTTTATACTTTTGGTTGTTGTTCCGCCTAAGCAAAACTCGGCAAAAAAAACTGCTGCTGCAATTATATTGCGAAATTATTCCTGGGAGCTCTTCAAAATCAATTTCGGCACCGTCGCGGTCTTTAAATTGCAGCTCTTTTCCTTCTACTTCTAAATTCAGCTTGTTTATTACTAAAAATATAAAAAAATATCTGAGATTCACATGCACAATTTGGTACATAGCGTTACCATAAAAATGTCTCTAATATCTTGGTAGACTCAAGATAGATTTTGTTGCTTTTAGGCCATATCAATAAATTAAACTTGTAATCAATACTTACCTGAAATTATTATTCCATTTGGAGTGAATTCCTCACTTTCTGGATCACAAACTTTTACAATAAAAAATTTTCCACCACTTTTAATTTTTACATACATACTGAAACGTAAATTGTCTTTGAATATTTTAGCTTTTCCACACTTTTAAACCACATGGTATAAAAAGCATTAATTTAATACCATTAACGGTATTAATTGTTGAATTAATTGAAACAGAGAGGGTTTTAATTCTTTTTAGGTGTTATTTGTAAACTTAAAAGAATAATATTATTAAAAGAGAGAATTGTTATTCTTTTTTGGCGTTATAGTAAAACTTAAAGTAATAAAATAAAGAGAGAAATATTTTTAATGCCTGTTTCGGTATTAAATATATTCGACAAGGAATACATTTTTTTCAATTAAAAAACAAAATTCAACTTTTGGTATTATTTTTATTCCAAGTAATTATTAAAAAAGTCGCACAATTCTTTTTAGGTTTTACGTATAAACTATTTTTGAATTAAATTCAAAATTAATTCCAAAATAGTATATAATGAAAACCGCTGAGTTTTAAAATGAAACCCAGACTTTTTACTGTGTACGACGTTGTTAGTTTTTCCAGAGATAACATTTTCTGGGGAAAATTTATTAAACCAGTTTAAGGTTTAATTTCAAAATTGAATTTTGTTTTCAGAACTTCGCAAAATATTAAATAAAAATTTTTGGCATTTTTTTTTAAATTGAATGATAACATTTTCTTCAATTTCATTATTTGATATCTACCTGTGTTCCGCAATAAACATCTTCTAATGGAAGATGATTATCTTCATCACTTAAATCTAAATTTGATATTTTATACTTATCAAGTACATCTTTTTTAAAGAAATTGTGACCCATTTGGCGGAATAAAAAATAAAACTTTGAAATTGTACAAAATGGGTGATTGGTGTACCATTGTACTTTTGATGTTTGAGTTGTACCAAAAAAAAGTACAATTGTCTCTCGTGACTTCATTCTGGCAAACACTCCGAGAATAAATAAAATTGCCGCGATAAAGTTTCTCAAAAATCTGTCATTCAGAGTAGGCTATAAACAGTAGATCCCTCCACTCACGTATAAAATTAACACATACAAATTAAGTGGTGTGAGAAGTTAGGCCATAAACCTAACAAAAATACCATTTGATGCAAAAAAAAATACCTTTTCAGTTACAGTTCAGTAGTAGCATTTCAGAATTTCAGTTTTGCAATACTATTCTGTAAGTCGAATGTTTCTCTGCAGAAAAAACATGAAGAGAGGTATGACCAATTTTTCATAAGTGAATCATGCTACAGAAAACTCTCAGTAAGAATAACAATTATTTTGTGTGACGTCACACCTGTAGGATAGGTAGCATAACCACAATCAACCCATTTTTCAATTGCGGCCCTTTTAGCATTTTTTTGGCATTATAAATACAATTTGTTTCTTGGACAATTTACTTGCCTGCTCTGAAAAATTTGAATACCCGGCAATAAATGAATGAAATCAAGTGATTAGCGAGAATTTTGGAAATTCAGATATTAAATGGCACACATATCTGTAGTTATTTTTGAAATAGAACCCTTTTCAGATTATTGGCAAGACGAGAATTTTTGACAATAGTATGCATTGGAATAAAAGGTCGTCAAATGGAAAGCCAGTGCATAGTTCTGCGTATTCGCATATTTTTTATTCCAATGCATAGTAATGCATACTTCTGCATATTTGAAATAAAAAGTCGTCAAATGGCAAGCCAGAACTGCGCTCGATAAACAAAATCAAATTGGCACAGTAAAACACGGTGGTGATCGGGGGTTGCTCATCTTGAATTTATTGGGTCCACCATGGATAAATATGGATACCTAAACATATTAAGAAATAATTTAAAAGTGCGCCAAAACTCAACCTACCATCTACGTTTTGGTTCCCACAGGATAACAGCCCAAAGTACACTGCGGAGGTCGTGCGACTTTGGTTCCTGTATAATGTTCCAAAACAGCTGAAGACATCCCCTTATCTCCAGATCTCAATCCTATTGAGTATCTGTGGGATTTATCAGAAAGAAAAAATTCGCCGGCATGTAATTAAAAGTAAAGAGACCTTGCGAAATGTTATATGGGAAGGGAAGGGGAAATGAAGTGCTGAGGAAACAGAAAAGTTGGTGAATTCCATGCCAAACAGATTGAACGAAGTCATAAAACAACGTAGATATCCAACAAAATATTAAATTTAAGATTTAAGCATATTCATCAAAGTTTTATTTATTTTAACATTGAACGCAGACTTTTTGGTGCCTATATTTTATTATTATGATATTTATGATACTTTAATTAAAAAATGAATTAATGTTTTGGTTATGTTTTTAAGTAATTTTTAGAAAATGGTGTAAATAATAAATCTATGATGAAATTTTAATTTAAATTTAATACTTAATGTGAATTTTAATATATTTTCTGAAAATACATTAGGTGAACGAACGCAGACTTTATTAAGTAAGTGTAAGTCAAGGGTTAAAGAATCAGCTGTTTGTACAGTATAGTAAATGGCTACGTTTGCGCCTGTTGTTTCTTATGCTATTTAATGCATGCACTGTGGAATTTTTTAAATATTTTTATTCTATATAGATTTAATTTTTTTAAATTTACAAAAATAAATACAGATTTACTTTTTTTTGGTAAAATATAAGTCAGCAGCTAGTATTTTAAGTTCAAAAATGGTATTAAGCCTTCTCTACCAATGGCTCGTCAACCACAGAGGGAAGAAGCTTTAATATCTACAACTCCTCTCTATCTTAACTTAATTTTTAGAAATCTAAGGCTCAATTTGTGCGAATTTTTTTTACGTGAATTCGATATAACTAAAGAACTCAAAGTAGATGCTATTTCTTAAATAAGTTTTTTTATAACATGGCAATAAAATAGAGGAGAAAACTTTTTTATGTAAAAAACAGCATTATTTATTTATAATTGATTTTTTTTAATAATTTTCAAAAAGAAAAAGTTTTAGTTGAGTTTTTAATTTCTACTTTGTTTTTATTATTATTTACGGAAAAAATTACATACATATTTAGGCATTTATGATTAAATGCAATTTTAGGGTCCCAGTTTCTTTTTTGTCACTCATGTATGAAATGTTCACTCATGTATAAAATTAACACACACAACATAAGTGGTGTGAGAAACTAGGTCCATAATCCTGACTGAAGTCTTGTAATGACCACTTATGTATGTATGTAGTTTCTTTGTCGTCATGTGCCTGATATATTGTCTTACAAGAGAAGTAAATTGTTACACCTACAAGAGCATTTAGTTACATATAAACAAAAGTCCCGTTCCACGCTAAATTTTTTGGTCCCAACAAACTGCGTAAATAAAAGTTTACCTGTAAAAGAACATATCGGCGCCTCCGTTCTATAACATTCCAAGTCGAAAAAGTGTGTTTTGAGTTATGAGCTCTCAAAGTTTTCACGCGATATACGACTATATGTGTATTCTAAGTAGATTTTACCCTATAACTTCGGAACGCATCGGCGCATCTTAACCAAATTTTTACAGTATTTAAGTTAACTAACGTTGAATTTAAAAATGCAAGAACATTAAACGCATTAAGTGTACTTAGAACGTTATAGAATGGAGTCGTCGATATGTCCCTTGCTGAATATACTACTTGAAAGAATATACTATTGGCACTACCATATGTCTTATATATACAGTGGACAGCAAAAGTGTTAGTACGGCAATATATTTCAGCAATTTCATAAATTTTAGCCAAAAGTTTGTATAAAAATTTATAGTTTATATATTTATTTTAATAATTTATTTCTGTTTTTTTTTTATAAAACAAGCAATATTTTATTGTTTTTCATAAAACCAGAGAAAAATACGGAAAAGTTCCAGGTGACTCCATAGGTAACCCCAAGGAGAACCCTAAGTAAATTTAAAATTCAAAGCCCTAATATATGAAAATGTTATCCTTTGTATTTAGTAGAATATGCCTTAAGCAAGCACTCCATTTAACCCATTTGGAATTGAATGTACAAGTTTTGTTTAGTGTTTTCTGGTGGCACTATGGGCAAGTTTTTCTGTTTACTTTTGTTTGAGGTTACGATTACGTAACCGTTCTTTCAAATGATCTCCTAGATACTCTCTTGAAGTCATATCGGGACTTTGTGCAAAAGTATTAAATATATATGTAGTACATATATACATAGATCAAAAGTTAATAAAATATTTTATTTATTTTTATATTTTATTTTTTATTTAATTTATTTTATTTTTATTTTTATATTTTATTAAGTTCTTTTTAGACATTATTCATGACATATGTGGTCTAAATGCTAAACAGCAAGATCTTGTACACGATAGAAATCTTATAAGTGAGTTGCTTGCTAACTCTATGGATGCTGATTTAAATTTAAAGCTTTCATCACTGAAAGTTAAGATACTGGATTTAGAAGAACAAGAAATGAACTATGTCCAAATGAAAGAATATGTACGAGCACAGCAAATAATCGACGAAAAAAATAATGCCACAGAAGAATTTACAAACTTGTTAAGGCCATTATTGGAAAAGCGCGAGGACAGATCTGGTAATTCGGCACAGCCACAGTTTTCAAAGGTTGTGAAACATGATTGTATATTACGAAGTCTTCAAATAACATATTATATGGTGGTATCCAAACGTGTGAAAACCTTAAGTCACAATACTTGCCGTTTATACAATGTAGGCTAATATAAAAAATAAAGTAATTATAAAATGCTTATAAAATGTTTTGTTATAGGATTTTATTTTTCGCAATATTGCATCGAATCAAATTGCAATTCGAGATTGGGCACTGAAGTGTGGATCTGCATTTAGCATGTTGTATGAGCCATTGGCAAAAGATGTATTTAATGAACTATATGCACAATTTTTTAAAAATCACAATATCCGGATATGGGAAACTGCAATTACATGCATGTTTGAGCTATTAGATCGTTACGGTGTTGACTGTTTTGCTGTTCAAGAAGAACAAAATAAGACGAAAAAAACAGGGCGCCAACTCTATAATACGCTCGAATTTATTGATGCCGACGACGACGCTCGACAATCAACAACATTGGGTCAAGGCGTCGGTGTAATTTATATGATGTCACATTTTCTTGATACTTGTGATGATATGTGTATTGTGCGTTCAATTATTAATGGCTTTTGTAAATTAGTTTTGCACGGGCATATAGAAAATCGAGATGTAATAGAAAAACTGCTTCTGCGTTATTTTAATCCTGCGACGGGTAAGTAAACATATTGAAATTAGAAACTGTTTCTACATAATTTTTATAAATTATATTCTTAGAACCTGAAATAAATCAAATTCTTGGCGTTTTCCTGCAAAATCTCATTCAGCAAAGAAAACAAAACTTATTGCAACCATGTCTAATGACAACTGTTAATTCAGTTTTAACTGCACCATACGATAGTCCACTTCACGATATTCGTCCTGAAACGATTACACGTTTTATAATAGACGCCACTAGATCAGATGCAATTTCTAATATCCGCGAAAATTCACACAATAAATTAGCATTAGTTTTTTTGAATGAAATGATTAACAATGCTAATAATAAAGAGCTCTGCAAACTTTTGGCAAAGGAACTGATTACTTTGGAAATTAACATGATACATCAAGAGGAGCTTAAAAATGAAATGACAGAATTAACTGATAAATTAATGGTGGTAAGTTTTATTATAGAATTTTGAATCAACAATATTATTTTTTTATTATGGTAAAAAGTTTTTTTTCGATTTTTTTTTTTGTTCACGTTTTTATTCATTTCATAATTTTGACTAAATGTAGGATGTTTTAATCGTGTAAACATTTGTTTATAATCGAGCTTCATTTTGCTATAAAATATGTTCCCTTTTTCAGATGTCTGACTGGCTTTTCTAAATATATTTGCGAGGTTACTTAATATTAACTTATGTATTTCTTTGTTTCTTTGAGATAGCGTAAATACTGAATGTCATACATGAAGATTAGTAAAAATTTCGACGAGTGATTGATAAATAATCAGGTTAACCTTCATGCAGTCATGTTGCATGTAACTTCAAATTTAGTCTCATTATTCATGTAGTAGTACTCTAATATATTTATTGTGATGAATACTTATTTGCCTAGTTTTACCATCTCTCTCAATTTCAATACTGAGGAAATTTACCTACTACGTATGCTTTATCCGAAATATGGGATTTTTAATGCAATTCGTTCAAATCACAAGCTATAAGCAAATCATCTAATTAACAGAAATTAAATCGATGTTACGTTTCTGTAAAGTCACGCTTAACTTTTACAAAGATAGAAACAAATTCCCTTTAGTATATAATCCAATTTTAGATTCCATTTGCCGCCTGATTGCTTTGTCAGCAAATCTTGCATCTGAAAATAGTTCAGTTTGAGTCATATACATATATGTATGTATTGTCAGTCAGTTCGCTGTTCAGCTGAGCCGTTGAAACATCCATTTGATGCAAATGAAGCTGGTATTCGGCTGCAAATAGTCTCGACTTAAAGCGATCAATACGACCTTGTCGCTTTTGAGAACAAATGCCCATTTACATCCTACGACCTTCTCAACACATGGGATAATTTTTAAGAAGGGTTTTATACTCATCCTGCATCACATTTAACCCATATTGAGAGTACTCACCCGACAAGGCCGATTCATTAATTTGGTCGGACAAAATGACAATAGTTCACTCGTACGAAAAAATGTCGGCTTTTCTGATTTATTTTCATTTTCACCTTTATGACGAAGTCCAAGATGTTCTTTTTTTCTTATTTTTATTCTTTAATCTTTGCAGAATAAATTCGATCCAAAAACTGTCAAATACATAATAGATTTTAAGGACATGCTCGATGGTGTTTTCAATCCACCACCAAAAGGGAATAGTGAAGATTTAGTATCTGACGAAGACGATGACGACGTGGAAGCTAATGCTTCGGAAAAAAATATTGAGACAGAAAATACGGAAATCGAGGCAGAAACTAATACTGAATCAACAAGGGTTAGCAATAAAACATCATCTGAACCAACTGTAAGTAGTTCAACCCATGAGGTCATTTTTATTCAAGGCGAAAGCAATAATACTACACTAGAGACTAACCAAACTACACAAGTTTCGCCATCGGTTTTAAATATGCCGACAACGTTTGGTAGCGAAAATATTACAAGCCATAGACTCCTTAGGAAATCGTTAAATCTTTCTCGGAATAATTCCGTTGATAGCAATGGTACTCCTAAGAACGATCAAATAAATCAACCTAATAAAATCAGAATAGAAGCTCGAATCGATTCTGATAAAAAAATTCAGAATTCATACAAAAATAATAGTACTGGACGCAGTAAAACCAGGAAAGGTCTTCGATATAACATCAGAAATACAAATAAACATGTTAATGATGGATTAGATGGGGATTTGTTCTCTCAACCCAAACCTCGGGAGCCTGAAATCATTGAAAAGATTTTAAGTCCATCAAAAACAAAATCTGCTTCAAAAGCTACGAACGATTTACAGCATACATCTGACCCTCAACCAACCACTCGGGTGATTGAAGGAAATTTGTCACCACAAGAAGGCGAGAGTGAATCTATTCAAAAAGAAAAACCACTGTCACAACGTGGTAGTTTACGACCTACGGACAGTCATTTAAAAGAGGCTACTAGCGTTGAACACCTAATAACTATAAATGATGAGGTAAACAATAAAAATTCCCGTATGAAAATTACGAATAACTTTTAATTTTTTATTTAGCGTGATGTATCAGATATCATTCCAGAGTCACCCACATCCGAATTAGCTTCTACAACGACACGGTTACGATCCAAGGCAGCTCTGCAATCTATGCGCAATCGCTCATATCGCAATGTTCCAAAACAAACTGGCAAAGTGAGTACGACATCATCAACCCCTTCTTCTAGACAAACAAGACTTCAACTTTAAATGTGGTTGCAAAAAAAATGAAAAGTTCCTGTTCCACGCCCTCCGATATTTTTAATTTCCATTGTTATGGCATATTAATCTTTCTGCACTAACCAATATATTTCATAGCCATGATCATAATTTTAATACTGGGAAGGAAAAGTCCATTATTTCACTGCATAAAAAAAATTAAGTTAAAAATTAATTTTATAAAAAGACATACTACGTGTGAAAAGAGATTTTAATAAAACTCGTTAAAGATGCAAATTAAATTAAACCAATACAAAAGTATAAAATTCAGTTAAATTTTAATGCAGAGTCATTTCTTCGAAATTAATATAAAATCATGTTAAAATCATATTGTTTATTATTTTACTATCTCATTTAGACAATGGAAATTTCCGCTGTTGTAACTGTCACATCTACTCCCTTACGGAACGGACGGAAGCGTGTTTTACGAACTTCACCTAAACTGTATACTTCTACTGCTTCGACAGTTATGTCATCGCCTGTAAGAAAGCAGCAGTGTATTGAACTAGGTAATATTGACAATATACAATACAAGAAAATATCGAATGCAAAACACAACAAGATTTAATGCATTTCTATGCACATGTTACTTAATGTTTCTTTCTATATATTTTATTAATTTTAAACAAATAGTCCTTATGATGGAATTTGATTCTGTTACTGTAAAGTTCTATTTTGCATTATATTAAAAATATACTGAAAAATATAAAAAATTTTATTTTTCTATAAAAGATTCTAATTGAGAGCAGAAAGCGTAAGTAATTTATGTCAATGTTATATTCAATAAATGCATTATGTCTTCAATCTGTGTTGTTTTGTTTTTACCGTTACTTTATTTGTCTAGATATCTGTATTTTTTTTTCTTTCTATGTACTTCCTATATAGAACAGTCAGGAACATCAGCAGGCACATCAACTTCATCAGCTGCTAACAAACGAAGTGGTACAAAATTGTCGTCTAACATTTCTAACGTTAGTAAAACTTTATCGTCACAGCTAATTCCAAAATGCTCTGGGAATGAAAACGAAAAAAAGAATACTGCAACTAAGAGTATAGGTGCAAATATAAAAGCATCTTGTATTCCTGGTAGCCAAACACCAGTCATTGAAAATGATGTATCCAAAAGGAAATCTGCTGAAAATAATTCGTCGCTCAATATTCAAAATGATCACAAAAAATTGACATTTTGTATAAGACAAAAGCCGAATAAAAATGCTTTGCAAACATCAGAAGACTCAAAAATACAAAGACTTGCAACAATGACGAGAAATACTGCAAAAAAAGAATTAATGTCTAAAATGATTATAACAAGAAACAGACTTTCGCAAGAAAACATTGCTATTCAAACAACATATTCTAGAAGTGCAACGAATGCAAATATTGGGAAAAGCCGAATTCCTGTCCGAAAACAGAAAAACATCGTAAATGCTGAAAGCGTAAAAAATAAAAAAATATCTCCACTAACTTCAGAGAAAAGTTTTTGTTTGAGAAGTTCTCAATTAGAGCCTGGTAAAGTTTCTGTGGAACGTTTGTAAACTCTATGGCATCTATTCTCATTGTCAAATGAATAAAAGTATATGGACAATGTATATTTTGAAGCAAGAAAACAATAATGATCTAAATTTACTTAAAATAAGATAATTAATTATTTACTTGCGTGTATTAGCATAATATGTATTGTATATATATATATATATTATACCTTGTATAATTCTAAGATATGCCTAAAATTGTCAAATTGTCAAGATAGTGTATGTTAGGTTCAATTAGCAGCTAGCCTAAAAACTATAGCTCACTTATGATCTATTCCAAACATTTCATCATTTATCTATAACTCCTGATGTGGATTTTACAAAGTCGCCTTTGATGCTTTCGGGGGGGGCCAAAAATCAAAAGCCGCTTTGTGCTTTTTTACTCCTCATCCTCACAGCTTCTACAGAAGACATTGTAAGGTATTCTCAACCTCTGGAAGTGTATATCCATGGACTAGTATGACTGCAGGGATGTTCTTTAAGGAGGACTCTAGGTTAGATTTACGCAAATGTTGTTTGTGTATGTCCATAACGGGACAGACTTGTCTGGTCTCCATACAAATGCTTTCCCCCATTCTATTTTTGCAGATAAGTGGGATAATTTTGAATACCAACCTTACGTACTAGCCTGTGCAAGTGAATCAACTATGTTATTTCCATTCATTCTTCAGAAAGTAAACCTTGCTTAATGAGAAAGCCGGTCACTTAGCCTAAAGTCCGAGATCCTTGAAGAATGTGCCTATATCTATACCCTTTTGACCCTAGAGTACTTCGGCTACCCATCCGGTATGAAAAGGTTCAATCCAGACAGAAATATCGTCAAATTTTTTCGTCTGTCATTTTTGGTATTCTGCGTTTCGCTTGCCTGTATTCCGCGTTGCTACGTTTTTCCAAGTGAATCTTTTTTGCTCCGGATCCTTTTGCCTTACAGAAAACATCGAAAAGTAACCACAACTCGGTTAAGCAGTGAAGAAGACTCTAAATCCTAGGACTGAAGTTTTACTTGGTTTGAGTAGCCTAGTAAAAAGCACAACTGGGGTTAGCTTTCTCTCAATTTTCGATTCTTCAAACTTGACTGAGTAGAGTCGTTGTACATTGAGGTGCGCTCCCAATAATAACGCGACTGTTATCGACCCCATGTCCTATATAAAAGTTATATGTTTATAATAAAACAATATCCCTAATTTCTATACAGTAATGATAAATATAAATCCAAAATATCACCACTGACGCAACAGGACCGCAAGTACCACTTGCTTATGTCCTGATACTTTTTTATCTATTTCAACTCTACGAAAGAATTTATTTGAATAAAATTGCAATAATATCTATTTCCTATTATTTTAATTATTGGAACACCGTTTTATTTACACTTAACTAAAATTTTTTAAAATTAAACATTTTTTCAGGGTGGTATCTAAAAAGACTGACAAAGTGAAATTCGCTTCAGCAAAGCGAATCATGACAAATGTTTTCAACCGATTTACCCTTAACGTAAGCACGTACTTGTCAGACACCGACCAATGTGGTACCCAAAGTTCCCAGAGTCGAAAAAAAAATATTTTGGTGTCACAGTACCCAATATGATCGATTTCATGTTCGAAGAAGCAAATGGTTTCTCAAAATCTGTGCTTATCGATTTTGTGTCAGAAATAATCCGATCAGCCGGCCGCTGTCAGTGGTGTTACAGAATGTGATTGTTCTCAGCATTGGATTATTTTGAGTTGAATAATTTTATTTTATTGAAGTCGCCGTAGTCCAGCAGGTAGTGTGTTGGCTTATTAGACATAAAGCCAGGGTTCGAGCCCCAGGCCAGACATCAAAACAAAAATACAAAAAGTATATCTTCGGTGACTTCCTCTCAGCAGATTTCTAGCAAAAACTCAGAGTAAATAAAAATTGCCATGAAAAGTTTCTCCAAAATCCGTCGTTCGGAGTCGACTTTAAACTGTAGGTCCCGCCACTGACGTAAAAAATTAACACACACAACATAAGTGGTGTGAGAAACTAGGTCGTAATCCTGACTGAAGGGTTGTAATGACCAATTATGTATGTATGTAATAATTTTATTAAACTAAAATGAACGTATACAATATTCGAATAAAGAAAGCTATGTAGAGTATTATGATTAAAAAGTACATTAGAATGGTAAAGTTCTGAAGTACAAAGTAATTTTTCATTCTTCTCAACACCTTCCCTGAATAAAAAATTCATAAAATCTGTAAACATCAACAATTCAATTAAAAGATAAAAATAATTCTAAATCTAATAACAATATGCTAGTAAACACCAAATTTAGTTATTAGATATTCAAGCTTTTGAGGTGTAACAGCTTACGTAAATACATCTGCAATCATCTCATTTTTGTATAAATATTCTAAAACAACTTCCTTCATGCCGATTTTCTGGCGAATAAATTTGGCCTTAATATCCAAGTGTTTTGTTCTTGGCGAGTAATTATTTAGGGCAAATTGTAAGGCACGCTTATTGTCACAATATATTCGCATACTTTTACAATTGTTGAGATTAAGTTCGGCTTCCAGACGTTTTCACCAGACTAATTCTTGGATAGCAGCAGCTAATGACATGAACTCGTCTTCCGTCGAGGACAATGTCACTGTCTTTTAGTTCTTCGTTGACTATGAAATTGCATCAGATTGATACACGAATACATAACCAGTTGTAGATTGGCGGTTGTAAATATCACCGGCCCAATCTGCATCGCAGAAGCCTTTTAGTTCTCCATCGGTTTGTTTTCTAAAAACAATACCTTTGTCAGTCGTTTCTCTTAAATACCTCATCATCAAACATTTCCGATGGTTTCAAATAAACAGTTTCTTTCAAAGTACCATTCAAATATGCAATCTCTCCATCGTTATAATCAATTCCTTTCCGTTGGAAGAAACCCTTGGATACCAACCTTGCCTTCCAATGTATAACATTGCCATGTTCGTCTTGTTTAGTCTTAAACACCCACTTTGATTTTACAGCTTTTTCACCCGGCGGTAAATTTGTTAAAACCCATGAATTGTTTGCCATTAGTCAATCAATCTCCCCCTGCATGGCAGCCCTCCACTCGACAGAGTTCTGTCGTGTTCTGTCAGCAATATGATCGACGTAGATTTCTTTCATTGGGAGTGCTTCTGGCGTCGTATGGATTTGGGGTCCACTCATCACCATCCTGGCAAAGGCGATGCTCACGGATCAGAATCAATATAATCACCATCATCATCACCTGATTCAGCTTCTGTGCATAACCTTCCTACCCTAACCCTAAATGAGCACCATCTTCACATTGAATTAATTCTGGGTAATAAAAATCGCTCTCGATGTTTACGCTCCGGATCGAATAATCGGTAGGCTTTGCTTTCAGAACTATAGCCCATCGTTATACATTCTTTAGATTTTTCTATCAAGTTACAACGTTTCTATTTTGGTATATTTACTAGAACAGGACATCCAAAAGCTCTTAAAAATTTTAGATTGGGACGGCTACCAGACCAAACTTCTTCCGGACTTTGGTCTTCACCACGACATGGAATTCTGTTAATTAAATAGCAGGCTGTATTGGCTGCCCCAGCCCAAAAACTGTATTCTAAACCGCTATCAAGTAGCATGCATCGGACAAGTTCTATCAAGATCCGGTTAATTCTTTCAGCCGTGCCATTCTGTTCTGGGGGGTAGGCACACTTTTTTGATGAATTACGCCACAGTTCTGCAAAAAAAATTAAAATTTTCTATTGACATATTCGCCTCCATTGTCTGTCCTGAGAATTTGAATTTTTGTTGAACATTGATTTTCCGCCATTTTCTTAATTGATACAAATGTGTCGAAAACATCAGATTAATACAAATAGTTTTCTGGAATAGGTTATCAAGTACGGAGCTCCAGATAACGAGTTTACACTTTGCGGGCAAACATCAGAGTGCATCAATTCCAATAATTTCGTTGCTCTCGTACAGTCCTCTCTTATTGGCTTTCTGGTTTGTTTGCCTTTCACACAAACCACACAACGTTCTTTGCTTTTGACTTCAAATTTAATACCAATTGAGAATTTTTAACTCCATCCCAATTTTTATCACAAATATGCCCCATTCGTCTGTGCCATAAATTATGTTGTTTTTGAGCAACAAATGCATTATTTTTCTTTGATTGTGTTTTACTGTATATTCGGTATAAATCATTGCAAACTGTAGCAGATGTCACTAAAGTACAATCTTCATTCAAGATGCGACATGTTTCAGCTTCAAAAATAACCTATTTACCATTTTTAGTCATTTACCTTAGGAGAGAAGATTTACGCACAAATTAGGTACGTATTCGACGTTCTTTACCGTTACTTCTTTTTTATTTCCATTTTAAATATTTAAATCAATGTCGCCTGCGCATTCAACATTCAATACGTTTTTGTCTGCAACTAAAGCCGAAAGTCCATACCATCCTTTTCATGCGCCTTGCGAATCTTGCTTTCTATGCCGATTTTATTGCAAGTTACACACAATGCGTTTATGCGACTGGTTTTTTGTTTTGATCAGCTGTTGTGGTAAACAACAAACAAGCGAACAAGAATATTTTTGGAAAAAATAGAAAATCAAATTGTAATTTTAAAAGAATTTATGACATTAATTTCAAATTTATGAGTTTATTTAAATTTATGAGTTTACATTTGAAAAACGCTCATAACATAAAAGGACAGGTCAATTTAGAGGGAGAAAAAAAATATTTTAATGTTTTGCGAATCAAATGTGTTAGAAGCAACAGATATACAGAGTGAAAACTGGCAGATAAAGTAAAAAAATTAAATGTAAACAAACATTTATTTTGTGTTAAAAAGGGGAAAATTTGGAATATTTTTTAATTTCGTCAATGAAAAGTTTAAAGATTCTTAAATATTTAAATATTAATCGAAATGTTGGTGAATTTCGGTCACAATGAGTATAGTTCCTTGAGCAAGAGTTAATTAAGAAGCTAAATATAATAAGATCAAAATAAGACGTACTGCTCATAAAAAATTTTTCCTGCTGAAAGTTGCCAAAATTTTTTAATTTCTTGGATGGAAAAATTAAAAATTGTTATTAGTTGTTTTTATTATTAATAGTTTTACACAAAAATTACATTATATTGCGCTGTTAAGGCCTACGAAAATCCTCAAAAGAACACAAGACGAGTGTTTTCAGTAAATTTATCCTCCATTTTTCTTGTTTACAAATTAATAAATTCAAAATGGATGACACTCAGTACATAAAAACAATCATATACATACATATGTATAAACAATCATCATATACATACACAAAATATGTGTTCATGAAAGAAATTTGTTAAAAAAATGTATTTTAATGTATTTTCCTCTTAAATTAGTAATAAACTTTATTATGAAATATGTGTTTATTAATATTTTTATAATACAAATAAAGAAAAATGCGAAAATAGTAATGCACTATTTAAACATATTTGTAGAAACCATTCACAATAGTATATAATTTGGCATGCCAAGTTTAAAAAACTGCTGACATTTTCCAACACTGCATTATTCGCATAGAAAAGTAGAAAGTAATCCTACTTTGTATGCGTCTATGCATATTATACTTTTTCTTCTGTAACTTGTCACAATCAAATACACTGATTCTACTTTTTCGGTATATGCATGTTATGCAAAACGCATGGTATGGACTTTCGGCTTTATACCTTCTTGCCTTCTACGCAGTGAACGTTATACATACTCTATTGTAACGTTAATTTGTATTCACAAGGACATTCATGCTCGTGTTCGATGCTATGAGTGTTGGCGAAATCTCTCTTCTCATTTTTTCTGTTCTGCTTACCAATATTTCTGTTGTTACCATGATTGTTCATATTGTTGTTACCATTTCTTTTATATTGGCAATTTCTAGAAGTATGCCCATACTCCTTACAGTTGTAGCACTAAACTTGCTTCTTTTTTACTGTTGAAATTTTTAGAGTACAACACAGTTTCCTTTTCCATGCCACGATTATCAAATTTTGCGTCTTGTAAGGGAAGATTCTTCACAACGTCAACTGATAATTTTTCCTTTGAATTCTCGACTGCCATACGAGTGGTTTAAAGTCATTCGTAAGACCAGCTAACATCAACGAGGCAGTAAGTTCGTCGTCCATGTTGAGGCCAGCATTTTTTACCTTTAGAGCAGTAATCACTACGTCATTTACGTACTATTGAATCGAACCGTAGTTGGTATACATGAAACTGCTTCAGTAACTCAACTTTTCGTGTTAGACAGTGTCCTTATAAGCGTTCATCAACGCATCCCATGTCTCTTTTTCTGTCTTAGCTGGGGCAAGATGTCCATAATTCCTTGGATCCACCGTCAAAGTAATTTCTGCTAAAGCACGTTCGTTTAGAATTGCAACACTGTCAGCAGTTAAACCGGTTTCCACAATTTTCCAGCATCCCTTGATGACTAGTCAATATTTTGCTTCTCTCTTTCATACATCGAAATTCTCGCGTCCTCTTAAACTCGCCAACGAAAATCCTACAGGAAAACTTGCCATTTTATATCAATCTACACAAAAAAAATATTTTTTTTACAGAAACTTATTAAAAATTTTTTTTTCGATATTTTTTAACTGCGTGACATGTAGCCCATAACCTGAGTTGATTAATTTTATTAAACTAAAATAAATGTATACAATATTCTAATAATGAAAATTTTTTAAAGAGTGCTATGATTAAGAACTACATTAGAAAGGTAAAGTGCTGAAGTACAAAGTAATTTTTCATTCTTTTCAACAGAATCTAATTGATTTAGCTAAAACGAGAAAATGTAAGTATTGCATTTCATAACATTGATGCTTTAATCACCCTTATTCCGGTTGTCGGCATTAATATAGCCGTCATTTTTGAGAAAACGTCACTTAGTTTTATCGCCGATAGCAATTTATCATTCCATAAGAAAATGACGGCGACCTTGACTATTTATCGTTTATGTCAACAAATCAAATACGATTCTCTAAATATTTTAATCAGCTGTGAGGTTTGATTGTTATTTATTAAAAAATTATTAAAAATGTTTTTTGTTTCTGAAATGAATTCAAACTCAAATGGTGTAGAAAAAACAAAATCTTATATTCTGAAACAGAAATATTAACGTAGAACTCATTTCTTTAAAACAGCTTAGGTAAATAAGACTGCTTTTAATTATGTCTTGGAAGTAATAACACCAAATTTAAAAAGCGGAATAAGATCTACTATCATTTCCAAGCCAACCAAGTTTGCACCGACGTTATGATCATACCAATTAAGTGTTGGTAACGATTTCAATTTGGGGCTATCGTAACCAATGTTTTCTAAAATTCGGAAACGCTGAATGCTTTGTAAACGGCAGTTTGTCGGCAGTGGGTTAAATTTGAAATGACACAAGTTGAAAAATGAAGCAAAATTAAAATTTTTTGAAAAACTGGTTTATTGGTTGTGTCGATGTTACATAGCAGAGAGAACAATTGGCATCTTAAAAACCCGATTTCGCTGTCTTCTTGGAGCACGCCAACTTCATTATAAGCCAATAAAAGCCACAAAAATTGTTAACGTTTGCGCTGCACTGCACAACATATGCATAGAATATGGCTTAAATTTAACTAATGACGATATAAGCACTGCCGAGATTTGTCAAACTGAATGTGAAGTTTACGACGCAGATATCACTGACAGTGATGAAGCATCTGAAATAAGAAACCAAATAAAACAAAGTTTTCTATAATCTTAACGCATTGTTTTATTCATTTCTTTTATAAATACAACATACTAAATTAAAAATTAATTTTGAAATATGTGATTCATCAAGATGTTTATTAAGCGGTTCAAGTTCCTTTTCTTTTATTAATACTTTAAAGGCCATTATTACAACTTCCCGTTAAACTTGGGTTTAGTTAATAGTCCCTTTAGCTTATGGAAACTAAAGTTTACAGTTGCAGCTATAGTTTACAGTTCAGTTGAAGTTTACAGTTCCCTTTAGCTAAAGGTACCTTTAACTTATTTTCGTTATTACAACTTACAGGTAAAATAAAGTTAATTTTTTCAAAAATATGGCAGTGGCGGAGCAATTTCGATAATTTCGATATTTAAACAAGTTTTATTTAAACGCAGTGGCAAAGACAGGGTTCTCTTTTTGTTCTATTTGCTCTCTTTGTTTATATTTGAAGTTGTAGTATTGAAAATAATAAGTAATATGGCAAGTTCAAACATAAACTTAACTTTAAAAGTTACCAGTAGGATAATCTTCCCTTTAGCTAACTTCTACCTTATCGTCCACTTATAATAATTAAAAACAATTTATCTGCCTGTTAAAATCCTCCCTTTAGTTATAGATCCCAGAGAATTGGAAATATCAGTTAAAAGTTTTGCTTGTTCACTGCTATGTTGAAGTAGTAGTTCGCCATGGCTAAAGCAATTCTGATTTTTCTTTAATGTAGAACTCTTATTCTTAATATTGTTATCCTCCAGCGAAGGTGTTAAAGGTGGGAATGTTCCCTGATTTATGATGGATGTTAAGTCTTCATTAACTTTCATAGAGGGCATAATTTCAAGGTTTTCTTTTTGCATAGAAGGCACAATTTCAGGTATTTTTACTTCTGCCTCCATTAATTTATTAGGAACATTTTTTATCGGACCTCGCAGAACATCTCCCTCAGGCTGTAATTGTTTTTGAAATTGCAGCAGCTTCCTCTAATGGGCTAAAAGTGAAGTGCTTAAATATCCCTCCACCAGTTGCATGACACTCAGTTTTGTTGGCGACCATTTTCTTCTTAACTTTGAACTTCAAGTCTCGCCAAACCATTAACAAATTTAATTTTTAATTGAACTATTTAAGCTCATTATTTCCTTACCTTTTGCCATTCTTCTCCAGGTCTTATCGGCGGGCTAAGAGAATTTAATACCTTGCCAATATCTTCCCAATGTTCTTTAAAATTGCTGGGAATAGTGCCTCTCCGAAATCCCACTGCAAGAGAAGGATTCCTCTGCAATTCCTTCACGAATTTTTCAAATTGGGTTGTAGTTCTTATTTTTAATTTTTCGGGTTTTTTCATTTTTTGCTTTAAATTAACTGAAGTCGTTACCAAAAATTGTGACGACAAAATCAAAGTCTCTAAAACACAATAACGCCGTCACATTTTCTTGTAGAATGCATAATATATTTTAACAGTTATAGATTATCTTCGATAACGACAACTAGAATTTTAATTTGAACTAACTCAAAACGATGTCATTTTGTTTCGACGCCGACAACTGGAATAAGGGTGAATGCCTACCGGTTAAAACGTTTAAAGATTTTTGAAAAATTTTCATAAATTGGTGTTCAATTTTGATAAAAAGCAACCGCTAGATGTTAATTCGCTGCACAATGCCCATGTTGTTGAGCAGCTCATACAGCTCATTGTTGGATCTGATGCGGTAATCATAGCCAACTCGCACTGGACCGAAGATATTACATACGAATTTTCTCCCTAATGCTCTCAAGGCTGCTGCATCAGTGTTTAATAGTTCCGATGCATAAAGAAACATGGGACAGTATTTGTCGTACGAGAAAGGTCTCTGCTATTCGGTTGCCTATTGGAACCGTGGTAGCACCTGTTTGCAAGAGTAATCCTACGCTTGACTCCAGACTGATAATTTTTGGTGGCAACGGCGTAGCCAAGATACAAAAATTCATTGCCTAATCGGCCGTAATCTGTGATCCAATACGCGGCATGTTAAGATCTGGTCGACAGTGTGGTCAGAAGCCGCAGTGATAAGGTCCAATCACACAATACGCCGTAAGAAACATATATACATGCGATGTGAGATGGCGCAAATCGTATGGTCTTCCCCTAGGGAGTAGGGATTCTGTAACGCCCCTGATTAATACAGAAGGTAATCAGATTGCGATCCGAAAATAAAACCTCCAGCCTCTAGTCATACACTTGTTCACGTTAAAGAGTGTAATATTAGCTGTAGCTTACCTGGAATGATTTGAAATAGTCGGCGTATTGCCGACATTACATTTGTTAAATTCATTAAGATTAACCATTGAATATGATGGATATGATCATAATTAACAACAAGATGTCTTCTGTTGTTTGCATGCTCCACAGAAAAGCCAGGTGGAAATGTACCCGCGCACGACATATACACAATTGTCAGCATCAAGGGTGCAAGGGAGACTCAACAGGATAGCCCTTTCCGGAGAGCTTCGAGATTACTTCACTCACCACCGCTGACGCAAAACGGCGACAGATCTCGCTCGTCACCACCGGAGTTACAAAGGAGCAAAGCTCCTGAAAAGGAGGCGGATCATTTCACCAAGTTGGGCGATAGAATTTCGGAACTCGTAGAGATTATAGGCGGAGGAAGAAGGTCCATACACCAAGCGATTTGGGATTTAGTAGCTTCTAAATCGTTGCTATACCAGCTAGCCACAAAGGACAAAGTTGCGGAAAAGAAAAATAAGGACGGAACAAATTATAGAGGCACACAGACTTTATGCTTCCACGAGACAGAGAGATGATTTTAAAAAACCAAGGGGAACTCCACCAAAAAAGACCAGGACAACTCGTCCCCATGGACAAGTTAAGTCTTCCGCTGAGTATACGAGTAGTGACTCAACAATGAGACCGGCAACTGCTATGAATCGGTCTACGGTAGTGCCTGCTGCGGCAGAGGAAGACGCGCAAGAGTACAACGACTGGGTACTGAAAATTAGGAAGCGCAAAAAACCACCAAGACGAGATGCTGTGATAATAAAACCAACTGAGAAACTATCCTTTGCGGATATTCTAAGGAAGGTAAGAAATGCGCCGGAGCTTAATCATGTCCAGCTTGTGAAGAAGAAACGAAGGGTTCGCCCTTCTCTTCTTGAATTTAGAAGATCAGGCGATGTGGCTACGGAGATCCACCGATCTAAGCTGAGGTGGCATTGTTGATAGAACAATAACAGAGGAGGCCACTTTCGAGCTGAGATACCTGGATAAGGTAACAACAGAGGAGGAAATAATTGCCGCATGGAAGGACCAAATAGGGGAAATACAATCGTCGTCTCCTAAGAAGATCAGAAATGTTCCAGGAGGTAATAGGACGGCAATAATCGCAATACCTATGAAGCTAGCCTGCAGGGCCGAGGAAATTGGCAAACTGCGTGTAGTTTGTTATTGAAAAAGTTGACCCCAAGGAGATGTTACGAGTTCTTAGTTTACGGGAAAGTGCCGCAGTAATTGCGACTGGTCCAAACACTGCTTCAAGTGCGGGGAGCAAGACCACCTTGCTAACGCTTGTAGCCGTGACCCCCACTTCCTTCTCTGTAGAGGTGATCAGCATGTTGACGCGAAAAAGGACCCAAGTGCCCACATTATCTGGCAGCACGACGGAGATTAACGAACGCGGGTAAATTAGTCTTGGAGTTGAACTTGAACCACTGCGAAGCGGCGCAGAAACTTCTGAAACAGACATTGCGGGAACGGAGAATAGACTTGATAATATTGAGCGAGCACTATAGAGCATCTGAAAACCAACGTTGGATTACCAGCAAATGCAACAAGGCGTCGATATGGTCCTGTGGTAGATTCCCAGTGGGAGGTGTCAACAACAGGAGGGACGGCTTTGTTAAATGCGCCGTTAATGGTGTACATTTCTTCAGCTGTTATCTTCCTCCTAGCCTATCAATGAAGACTTTAAACGCACAGTAGATGACATCGTTAAAGAGGCTAGGAACATGAGACCTGTGGTAATTGCCTAGGATTTCAATGTTTGGGCTGTTGAATGCGGCTCGGTATACACTAACCCAAGGGGAGAATACCTACTTAACGCATTTGCAACACTGGATGTTGTTCTACGAAATCATGGTCATAAGGATACATTTTCGAGAAAAGGACTCTGCTTTAAAATTGACCTGACATTCGTCAGCGACTCCCTAGCGACCTCATCTAACTGGATGGTGTCTGACATCTACACACATAGTGATAACCAGGCTATCATTTTCGAGATCCGGGAACGCGCTGCGGAACACAACGTTCCTGCCGCTCCGCCAAACCCTCTTTGGAAGGATTCCACATTTATTTATCCCGGAGAGCGGATGACAAGGCGACAGAACTTATGTGCTCCATAACGGAGGCTTTCAACGCATCTATGGCAAGGAAAGTCATCTGCCTGGGAGGAAATACATCTTGGTGGAACGCAAATATAGCAGATCTAAGGCGGGAATGTAACCACGCATAGTGGGTATTCTAAAGGACCAGTGGGCTGGACTACGGGAAATGTATATAAAGTTCAAGACCAACCTTAATGGGCCATTGCGCACAGCAAGAGAAGGTGCTGCAGAGAAATGTGCGCTGAGATGGAGTATAGGCGAATGGATAAAAGGAAACACGACCAGATGAACTTCCACCTGATACAGTTGCTAACAGGCCATGGATGTTATAGAGCATATCTCTACAAGTATGGTCACTACATAGATGAAACATGCCCTGAATATCGGAATGAAAGGGAAACAGCGGAATATGTTTTCTTTACTTGTCCGCGATACGATGATCAACGATTTTGCCTGGAAAGGGCAATAAGATACCAGGTAACGCCCGACAATGTAGTTAACCTGATGTTAACCTCATATGACAATTGGAACGCAGTATGTGTTTTCGCAAGGGAGATATTGATGCAGCAAAGATTGGCTGAGAGTGCAAGGTTAGCATAATTGGAAGGCGAAGTAATGTTTGATTGTGGTCCCGGGGGGCGACTGGTTGAAGTGTGACGAACGAGGTTGGGTTTAGTACGTAGGTGCTCGGCAAGTCGAGAGTAAGTCTTGCGGCGAACCTTGCACATTGGTAAAGCTGGGCTACCAATGTCTTTTGGAGATTCCCAGCCTTTAGCTCGTAAACCTATAAAAAAACCTTAAGGATCCAAGATTAGTAGATTAGAGCGACGCCAACCTCAAGAAATAGGGTGTTTAGGAGATTATGTAAGGAGATTTCACAGTGATGCAGATTAATCTGCAACACTTTCAGCTTCCTGTTAGACTCTGATGACGAACCTTCAGAGGAGATAATTGGAGATCACCTCCAATAAAGTTCACCAAGGTGTTTCACTGCTTTAGTGAAAAACTTTGCAATTTCCCCATTTTCACAATCAACGACCTCAATTCTCTTGGACAATCTGAGGGAGAACATGAGGGTGTTACTGCCCCTTTCCTATGCCCGTAGCAAAAGAAGCATGAACTCGTAGGTTGTCAAACTGTGTGAGCTGTTGCTTGTAGTTTTATTGTTTCCACTATCTTATCCACAATCAATGGATTTACTGACGCGGACCCAGCAACAGCTAGAGAAAGGGAACCGCTCGGGTATATAGTGTCATACCACGAAACAAAGCCCTTATGTCGAAACCACTTTTTTCCTCTCTGTAATGGAGAATTTTCATCGCAGTTTGCAAATCTTTTTTAAGGCCGTGTGAACTGTCAAGTCCGGGTTCGTTTGCACGTTAATTGTTCTTTGTCTTTATCCATTTTGTTCCCACGAGTGAGGAAAAAAGGTCAATCATGACACATCTTCAGGGTTTCGTAAAAATAAACATGTAGGTGACTGCGGCTCCGTTATTATACAGGCGGATTAGACCCCTTACGAGCACAAATCGCATGCTCAGATAGGTCGAAAAGATCACAAAAGACGTCAATTTGAATGAAGCCTCCTCAGGATGTTAGGCTAAATTTTATTCAATCTAGGTCACAATATCGATTCAAAGGACCACAGAGGCACACGAAAGTCTCCACACCGCAACTAGTTTGTTGCCCGGCATGTGCACCATAAATCAGGATTGAAGGCAGGGACAGATGTCCCTGTGTTTGGCACGACCATATCTACTGCACTTTTACGCTTTTGTGGCACTCAGTCTAATTGTAACGTTCGCACCCATTCGCTTAGTCAATATTGTGGTGCCCAGTTAAGGATAGTGGACAATACCTTAAATTAACCGTTATCATAATTGCTACCATTTTCATAGACGACGGATTAGTAGAACAGAGTTAGTTTGAATACAAACTCTTACAGCCATGCACATTTATTATGTATTTTAATAATGCACTTAGAAGACTATATATTATCATGGAACTGCCTTTTTCTCAAATTTCGACTGTATAGTAGTATTTTTTCCCAACTGCCTTCTTATTTTAATATTAACTTATCAAAAGATTATTGATTGTTGAAGTGATCAGACGTGTCTATGTTTGAGCTCCTGCAAAATTTTTGTGAAGTGCCAGTATCTGTGTTTTTGAAATTTTGATATAAACAGTTTATCTATTTTCTATATTTTCTATGCTTCCATTTAAATCTCAGCATAAAAATAAGTCAATTCTACAGTGCACAATAACAATTTGAAATTTATCAAATTGAAAAAAGAACGCATAGCAACAGAATATAGAATATTCTGCAATATTCAAAATTTACAAAAACTAATATACAACGGACAATATTATTCTTATTTTTGATGACTCATCTACAAAATCAGACAACTACAATTAAAACAACAACAAACTTACAAAGTATTTTTAATCCTATTAATCCTAACACCTACATAGCAACATTAAAAAAAGATTAAAGATTATTTCAATATACTAAACAAAACATAAACAATATATAAAACAATTGAAACAACAATTTTGTGTAAAAACAGTTCGCGCCAATATGATAATATTTAATAAAACAGAAATACAAAACGACAACAATAAACAAAACAGAATTACAAAAGGACAACAATAAACAATAAACAAAAACAATAAACATAAACAATAAACAGAAACAATAACAAAACATTACAGAACAATTACAATAACAAAAGACCTAAATTATTTTTTTTTCTCGCGCAAAGTGTTAAATAAAAACAAAACAAAAATAATAGACCTACCCTACCAGAACATAACTAGTCAAATGACTAGTTATTTGACCGTAAAGTGTGACGTATAAACTAGTCACAACTTCCCATCAAGTTATTAAGGGCAATGTGAAAAACTTGACGTAAACATTATTATATGAATTCTTTCGACTGTAAAACATATATCTAACGTGCTCACTCTTGCGCTATTTGAAGTCACAAATGTCAACTTGACTATAGTCAAGTATAGTTGACTAGTCACAGTTGACTAGTTAACTGGTTACACTTGACTATAGTCAAGTATAGTTGACTAGTCACAGTTGACTAGTTAACTGGTTACACTTGACTATAGTCAAGTATAGTTGACTAGTCACAGTTGACTAGTTAACTGGTTACACTTGACTATAGTCAAGTATAGTTGACTAGTCACAGTTGACTAGTTAACTGGTTACACTTGACTATAGTCAAGTATAGTTGACTAGTCACAGTTGACTAGTTAACTGGTTACACTTGACTATAGTCAAGTATAGTTGACTAGTCACAGTTGACTAGTTAACTGGTTACTCTTGACTATAGTCAAATATAGTTGACTAGTCACAGTTGACTAGTTGACTAGTCACAGTTGAGCATCATACCCCCTTACAAAAGAAAAATATTTTTTGTTTTGATATATTTTTATTAAAAAAAAGATATTTTATTTTAATAATTAAAAAATAAATCAAAAGTTATTATTTACATATAATTATTTCGAAAATTAATCTACTTCTTGGTGGCAGCTAACAATTTGAATGAACCAGAAGCACGCTTACCTTTAGTTTGGATTAATTTTCCACTGGTAACAGCACTCTTCAAATATTGCTTAATGAATGGAGCCAATTTTTGGGCATCTACCTTATATGTATGTGCTGGCGAGGTATTTCTTGATAGCTGCAAAGATGAGCTTCCACATTCCTTCAATATTTTAATGGCAGCATCTACCAACTGGAACACTATACAAAAAAGTAACCAAAAATTAGAGGACTTAATATTCACAAATAAATCACACAAAATAAAATACTTTCCTTCCTTGTTGCCTGTCCGACTTCTTACTCTTCTTGATTCAATTGATTCACTTTCCTTTTTCTCTTCAGACTTTAATTAAATTCACATTTTGTTTCTATTTTTTCCACAAGCTTCAAATTTTCAATTCAAATTTTATATTATTCTATTTTTCACACAGTTTTTTCACAAAAGTTTTGTGGGAGTAGCTTTGTTTCCAAAGCCTACTACGATTGAGTTTTCGAAATTAATAAATATTAACAGTTGTAGCTTAAAAAGTCAAATAAAAACTAAATGTGTAGTAGTAAGTAAGTTTTGTTTGTGTTAGTTTCGGTCATTAATTTCTTGTAGGGCTATTTACTGCAAGTCAGATTTTATTTGTTTATAAAATAATTCTCTTGTCAAAATAAAGCTTTGTGGAACTCATTTTATTGGTGGAACATAAATTTGTCCATTAAATTCAAAAATCACACTACTGAGAAAAAAATAGAAATTGAATTATAAAAATATAAAACAATTAAAAATAAAATTTAATTAAACTACTACAAAATGGAAACACGTAATATATCGAAAATAAAAGATCAGTTTAGCGCAAGTAAACGCCTAAAAGACTCAGCACCCGTTTCACCCGCTTCACCTGCTGACAATAGTTTAAAGGCACCTCGTCTGTCCAGTGGTGACAAGACTTTCCTTGTGGCTCTCATCAGGGAAAGTGAATCTCTTACTGCCCAACATATAAAAGATTCCATACGAGAAAGTGAAAAAACCCACTTCGACCATATCAAATCACTCATTTCGGAGAGTGACCAGCGGATTCGCTCTTTGGTGGAATCTGAGTTTCAGAGCTTCAGAAACGCTATCAGTGATATAACTGAGAGGGTCAGAAACCTAGAAGTCAAATGCGAGCAAGTTGATAATATGAAGGTTGAAATTTGTGAGCTGGCGAGTGAGAATAGCATAGTGGCAGACAGTATTAGAATAAGCTGTTTTCCATTTGTTGAAAATGAAGACCTCTCCTGTAGCTTTAACAACATCTGCCAAAATTTAAATATTACTGCTCCACAAGTAAAAAACATATACAGACTGCGGATAATATATAAATTAAACAAACTCCAAAAGCCTAAGGAAGAAGATATAGTGGTTAAATTACAATCACCCTATGCAAAAAATTTCCTGCTTAAATCAATAGCAAGACATAAACGTGAAAACCGAAGTAAACTGACCCTTAGGCATGCGGGAATACAAAGTGATCAACCTATCTACATAAATGAAGACTTAATCCCACACAACCATAAAATTTTGATGTCTGCATTGCGGTTGAAAAGAGATGGTAAAATTCATTCTGCCTATACTCTTAGAGGGCTGGTTTATGTGAGAAAGCGGAGCACCGATGAACCTGTTCTTATGGAATATATTGAAGACTTAGATAAGCTTTTTCGTTAGTAAACACATTATGACTACATTAACTTTTATTACTGCACTTACTTTCATTATTTTCTCATCCTATTTGTATTATTTTTTATTGCTTTCATATAATATAATGATATTCCATAATTTTTTCTCTTTATTAAAATTTGCGTTTAACCATGCCAGTCCAATTAAAATATTGCATCAAATATTCCTTATGTCCAATTTCACGATTGACCATCTTATTCGCATACTTTCGAAACAACACCTAGGGATAAATGTTTGTCACATCAATGCCCAAAGCTTATATTGCAATGTATCTCAGAAACGTGGTTTAATGAATCCCACAGCGACAAACATGTTGAATTAAGAGGATATAAATTATTTAGATGTGACCGGTGTGGAAATGCTGGTGGAGTGGCTATTTATATTAAGAGCAATATTTCGTGTAAACTTCTGAGAACTTTCACTGCGGATAGTGATGTTGAGTATATATTGGTGGAACTATCATCTTATGGTGAAAAATTGCTGCTTGGGTGTGTTTACAGACCAAATAAAAATATCAGATTGGACACCATTATATCTGAGTTAGATCAAGTTTCTGTTGCCTATACCAATATAATAATATCAGGAGACTTTAATGCCAATTTATTAACACATTCAAGTTCAAATTTTTGTACAACAATGACTTCGCTTAATCTATACCCTGTTAATAATTCAATGCCAACACATTTAACTAGGACGAATGCCTCTCTATTAGATCTCTTCCTCGTCTCTGATAGCTGCAAAATATCTCATTATGACCAATTAACAGCACCAGTTTTTTTAAGGCATGACCTTATATTTCTGTCATATAATTTCAGAATACAACGTCATGAAAAATCATTTTGTTATCGGGACTTCAATAATATTGATATGCCGTCACTTAGGAATGACCTGTTTTCTGCTAGCTGGGACGATATTTTCTATATTCCATCTGTTGATGCACAAGTCGAACACTTAAATGGTCTTGTCTATCAGTTATTTAATAAACACGTCCCACTCAGAACCAAAAGATCTAATAGAAGAATAAATCCCTGGTTTTCATCGGAGATTAAATCGGCTATTGAACGTCGGGATCTACTTTTTAGTCGATGGAAACGTTACAAAACACCACAGTTTCTTGCGGATTATCACAAGGCGAGAAAAGAAGTTGTAATAATGATAAGGCGGGAGAAACTATTATATTACTTACTCACTTACTTACTTAATTGGCCATAACAACCCGTTTATCGGATTTCGGCCTGCCGCAACACATCCTTCCAGGCGCCTCTGCTTCGTGCGCGCCTACGCCAGTTGGTCACACCAATCGATGACAGGGCTTCCTCGATTTGGTCCTTCCAACTGATGCAAGGTCGTCCTCTTCGCCGACTTCCGCAGATTCCCGCATCAAATACCCGTCTTGCCGGCGCATCCTCCTCCATTCGAACGACATGGCCGAGCCAGCGCAGCCGCTGGATATTAATACGCTGTACAACGTCCATGTCGTTGAGGAGCTCATACAGCTCACTGTTGTATCGGGTACGGAAATCATCGCCAACTCGCACTGGACCGAAGATCTAAACTATTATATTACGGTAATAAATTTCAGAATGCTGTATATACTAAGCATACATGGAGGCAGATTCGTGAAATGGGAGTTGTCAATACCAACCACAAATCAGACACATTAGACACATTAGATGTTAATGCTGTTAATAGGAAATTTGCTAATATTCCGCAACCACCAGTGAATATGATTTTTAGATTGTAACAACAATGTATCTACAATAAATGATTTCCACTTCCGACATCTTAGTTTGGATGACACAATTGAAGGATTTCTAAAAATTAAGTCTAATGCTGTTGGCCTAGATGACATCCATCCACGTTTTATAAAACTTATACTGCCTTATAAAATACGTCATATCAATGACATTTTCAACACGATTTTAACAACTAGCACTTTTCCAATTGAGTGGAAGGCGGCGAAAATTATTCCAGTGCATAAAAATGATGGTGACTACCGGCCAATATCTATCCTTCCCTACATGTCAAAAGTTTTTGAGAGAATTCTTCATAGACAAATTTATAAACACATACTCGACAATAATCTACTAACAGACCGTCAGTCTGGTTTTAGACCTCAATACAGCTGCACTACAGCATTAACTGAGGTGGTTGAGAATATTCGTGGCAATTTAGATGAGAGTAAGTTAACATTTTTGGTCTTACTTGATCACTCCAAGGCATTTGACACTGTTGACCATCAAATGCTGCTATTGAAGCTTGGCAATATGTTTAAAATTTCTTCAACCGCAACAAAATTAATATCTTCATATCTAATTGGTAGATCACAGATAGTTGTCAATGGTAGTTTTGTTTCTTCACCCTTATTTACAAGCAGAGGTGTTCCACAGGGGTCCATACTTGGCCCACTTTTTTACTCCATGTATGCAAATAACCTTCCTTTGCAGATCAGATATTCCAAAATTCAAATGTATGCTGATGACGTACAACTTTATCTAAATTGTTCGAAAACGACTATGAATTCTGCTATTAATGAAATAAATTTTGATTTAGGTAGAATAAATTATAGAAGATATTATAAATTTATCGAATGTAGAAACCGAAGTTGTTTTCTTATTATACATGGTTATACCAATTTGCCCTGAATTATCAAATTGTGGATAGTTGGATATCTAATTCAACAACCCAATTTGATATTTGTCACTATTATATATTTGTAAATATGCTTAGGAAAAATAGCAGAGTCATTAATTGCCGTTTAGCGTAGCTCCAAACACCCCTTATGCAAGAGAGCTTCATTTTTAGTATTCGCATTACCAGTATGATTTATTGGATAAATTTTGTTTGCACATTTTATCTTTTCGGAACGGTAGCGGCTGTCGAGGCATTTACATCACGGGTTCAGTGCTGTCAGATGTGGCGATTTCTCGCCAAACGTGGCGATTTTTCATTGCCTTTGGCGACCAAAATTTTCAATTGGCGACGTGGCGATTTTTTGGCGATTTACGAACTAGTTGGCGATTTATTTGGCTATTTTTAAATTTTTATTTTTTTATTTTCTTGAAATACTTTTTTAACACTTTAATTCAATAACATAATGTTCTTACATTATACATCTCTGGTATCCCTCATATATTATGTTATTATTACATAGTGCATGGCACAATTAATGTCAACAAGTAAAACAGTTCATATTTATGGGTTATACCAATGTCTTTGTCATTTCGTACTTGTAAAACAATACAAAAACAACAAACTGATTGTTGTTGTTAAATTTTTTAAAAATAATGGAAATTTGGATAACAATATGTTCATTAAATTTATCTATTGATTCGCCGACAAAGAATGTATGTTCCACCACTCATGTATAAAATTAACACACACAACATAAGTGGTGTGAGAAAGTAGGTCGTAATCCTAACTGAAGGGTTGTAATGACCAATTATGTATGTATGTATGTATTGATTCGCCGGATTCTTTTCTGCCATTGGAATCTATATATTTTGGCATAGAATTTGAAATGGAATTAAAAAATATAAAAATGAATGAATATGATGCAGAAATGTTAAAAGGAAATTGTTTTTTGTACTTAAAAAACTTTTAAAAGAAATGCTAAAAAAAAATTACCTGAAAATATAAATATTTTTAAAACATAATGAATTTTCAATATTAAAATGTGGAAACACAAGTAAAATTTTCGGTAGTTCAAAATTCATTAACTTTATTCATTTATCTGTAGGGGAATATGAATTGCAATGGTAAAAATTAGCATATATCAATTGGTTTGAGATCTTTAAAGGTGAAATCCCAACAAATTTATTAGACTTTTGGCAATAAGTTTACAATTATTGCGATGCGGCTGGAACATTTCACTTTAAAGACTTAGCATTGGCCGTTCTAAATATGTTAATTTTACCAACCAGCAACGCTTGCGTAGAAAGGGTATTTTCTATTATGAATTACACTAAAACTCGCTTACGTAATAAAATTCAATATGAACTTTTAGATTCATTGATAAGAATAATAAGTTATATAAATGTTAATAAATATTATTGCAATTCATTTCAGCCTACAGATAAAATGTTAAAAAAGTTTAATTCTAATACAATGTATTATATACCAGGCAGTGAAAATGAATCTGCAGAGATAGATATAGATTTATGCAATTAATTTTTGTAAAAAATATTTTGACAACTAATAACTATTGCACTAAAAGTACAAATGTAATGTAAAATTATAATATTTTTTTATTATATGTAGACTTTTATTAAATTTATATTGACTTTATAATACATGAAACAAATAAAAGTCAATGATTTTTTAAACTTTTGGCGATTTTCATTTTGGAAAAAATGAATAATATTTGATTTTGGCGATTTTTGGCGATTTTTCGTATAGCTTTTGGCGATGGAGGTGAAAAAAAATCTGACAACACTGCACGGGTTAACAAAAATTTTTGGTTGTGTTTAGCGAGTACGAGAGAGAAAATAAGTTGAGAGAAAATATTTATTTACAGCCATAGAAAAGTATTAGTAATATACGCTTTTTTGATTTTCTGTTCATCAACATACATAAAGCTAAATATCTTTGGCTTAATAATTTTAAATAAATAAAAATAATATAAAAAATCCATTTTTTATTAAAAAAACAATTTTTTATTAATAGAAAAAAGCCAGCATTATCCCAGCCAGCATTTTTTGAAAATTTTAATCAAATTCGAGTCTTTTTTGACTCTTCTGCACGATTGAAAAGTAAGAATATGCGCTCATTTTCTGATCATAAAAGACTCATTTGTCGGGAGAAAAGTGTTACTACGGGCGACTCTTCTCAAAAAATCATTTATGAGTCATTTTCTATATTAATTTCGAGTCTTTTTCGATGCGTTTTCGAATAGTTTTGTGATCATTTTTGAATCGATTTCTGATCATTTATTAGTCGTATTTAACTTCGTTTATGCTTCTTTTTCGAGTCGTCTTTCAGTCATTGTTTAATCGCAAGCGAGTCTTTTATGAGTAATTTATCAGTATGTTTAGGAGTCCTTTTATTGTCATTTATCAGTCATGTTTGTATTAATCTGGACTCCTTTTTGCGTCATTTATGATTATAATTTGAGTCATTTATTAGTCGTATTTCAAAATGTGTTTTTAGCCTACCCTAACGACTAATCAAGGTGGCAAAAAATTAAAATGCATCTTTAAAGGCATACAACGAAAAGATTGTTAAAATCCGACTTTAGCCTAGCCCCCAGGCTAATAAAAGCTTGGGGTTTCATACATACGGACATACATAATTGGCCATTACAACCCCTCAGTCAGGATTACGACCTAGTTTCTCACACCACTCATGCAATGTGCGTTAATTTTATACGTGAGTGGCAGGACCTACAGTTTAACGTCGACTCCGAACGACAGATTTTTGAGAAACTAAACTGAAAGGAAGTTGGCGACTACCAAAGAAAGAATATTATATTTATATTTAAAAACAAATTGTACTTCATTTCATAGCCATCTTTTTACATTAATGAAAATTTATATAGAGAGGGTGAAAAAAAGCATTGTTTAATCATCCATCTGTTCAAAATATGATCATAAATACATACTTATAATCACTTTTCAAACACCTGCATGATGTGTTTTTGATTAATCGTTTTTCAATCTACAGTATAAGTAGAATATAATAATAAATAATATAAATAATAGTCACATTTTAAACATCTGGATGATTAATTTTCGATTGCTATACAATTTTTTATTGTATTTTAAATCGAACTTATTTTACTCATTGGCGCGAATCATTTATGAGTCCTTTTTTAATCGTGTAACTGACTAATAAGTTTTTGATCGCCAAAAGTACTCTAAAAAGACTCAGCAAGGTGATTTTTCAAAAAACAATCTTCCAAATGCTAGCTGGGATACTATGTGACAAAATAAAATATGAAATACACCCAGCTATTGACATTGTGTAGGTTGTGAGTTATGTGAGTAGAACTTAAAATTTCTCGAACCTTCCAAAGTTCTTTTATTTGACTAATCTTTTATTTAATCTTTTCACACAAAATTATTAATATGAATATGATAACATACAAAATGTCTTTTAAGAACATGTTCCCTATATTCCTTATGTGTTTTATAACATATAAGGCATTGAATACTATCAAAACCATCTTTTAAGGCTCAGTTATGCGACTGGAACGTTATGTAGCAGTAATGTCTGCTGAATGGAAAAATGTAAGTGCAATTATAGAACGTAATAACGTATCACATGCTTTTAGGTAAACAAAACAATAAAAGAACTAAACAAAAACAAATAAAAATAAAAATTGCAAAAACTAAAACACAAAAATCAGATATGGATATAGAAGCCATGTTTCTCTTTTATTATATTTTATTTTTATTATTGTTTTTTAAACAAATTTAATATTAATTCCAAATTTTAAAAACTTCGTTTTCACTCCTTTTATCACTTTTAGGGTTATTGTTACAACTTGCCGTTAAACCAAGGTACATTTAGCTAAAGGGAACTGTACTTATTTATTTTCATTATTACAACTTACAGATAAAATAAAGTTAACTGCTCAAATTAAAGTTTGGTTTAACGCAGTGGCAACGACGGGCTTCTTTTTTTTATTGTATTGGCTTACTTTGTTTATATTTGAAGTTGCCGTATTTAAAATAATAAATAATATGGCAAGTTCAAACATAAACTTAACTTTAAAAGTTACCAGTAGGTTGATCTTCCCTTTTGCTTAACGCTCACTTCTACCTTATCGTCCACTTATAATAATGAAAAACAATTTATCTGCCCGTTAAAATCCTCCTTTAGTTAACAGCAAGTTGCAATAATGGCCCTTAATAGGGCGCATTTTGTTATCACTACAGCGTTTTTATGTTCATTTCAACGGTTTTATATTTATTTAAAGGCCAGGTATTTCAGAAACCAAATTTGTACGAATGTTAAAACGTTTTTGCCTTCTCTAGTAAAAGTAGAATGCAAACTGAAATGCTTTTCGAACGCTTTAATTAGTTAAAAGTCGATAACTATATTTTTCTAATATAAAATAAAAATAAACACTATCTACATAATGTAATAATAAAATAGTGTTTATTTTTATTTTAAATTATAAAAGTTAATAATGAAATAAATTATAATTTGGGTTTTTAAAATATGTGAAGTTTTATTTAAAGAGAATTCCACATACAGACAAACATAACATACGTACAAAATTTAAATTCTGTATATGATTTCAATTTTCAGTTTTGGCGGTTTTTAATATTGACATGTTGTTAACACTGGTAAACAGATGTCACGTAAAAAGAAAATTCTATTTTTTACAGATTCTTACGTTCCGGTTACGTTACATTACATTTCTATAACCATTCATATTGCTTTATACATAACAAAAACGATCAGCTGTTTCTTACTGTTGCGGTTACATTCCGTTACGGTAGCATAACTGAGGCTTAAGCCCTAGTTATGCTACCGGAACGTAATGTAACGCAATGTAACAGTAATGTGCACGGAACGTAAAAGTGTAAGAGCAATTATAGAACGTAAAAACGTAATCCTATATTATTAGGTAAACAAAACAATAAAAGAAATAAACAAAAACAAATAAAGAAATAAAAATTGCAAAAACTAACAAACTAAAATTCAGATATGGATATAGAAGACGTTTTTTATTTTATTATTTATTGGCTTTTAAACATATTTAATATGAAATCCAAATTTTAAAAACTTTGTTTTCACTCCTTTTATAACTTCCAACACGGTGTCTTTTGTTTTTATTTAATTCAGCTGTTAAACAGTGTTATCACTACAGGGTTTTCGGATTCATTTCAACGATTTTGTATTTATTAAAAGTTTTATGTACTGTTTCTGTAAGCCAAACAACTTTACTTTCACACAAACAAAAACTAAAATTGAGTGCTTTTGATTGTATTTTCCATATAAATAAACAAGCAAGTGAAATCGTTTATCCTACAGAAACAGGTCATGTATTTCGGAAACGAAATTTGTACGAATGTAAAAAGTTTTTATCTTTTCTAGTAAAAGTAGAATGCAAACTGAAATGCTTTTCGAACGCTTTAATTAGTTAAAAGTCGATAACTATATTTTTCTAATTTAAAATAAAAATAAACACTATCTCATAATGTAATAGTAAAATAGTGTTTATTTTTATTTTAAATTATAAAAGTTAATAATGAAATAAATTATAATTTGGGTTTTTAAAATATGTGAAGTTTTATTTAAAGAGAATTCCACATACAGACAAACATAACATACGTACAAAATGTAAATTCTGTTTATGATTTCAATTTTCAGTTTTGGTGGTTTTTAATATTGACATGTTGTTAACACTGCTAAACAGATGTCACGTAAAAATGTAAGAAAATTCTATTTTTTACAGATTCTTACGTTCCGGTTACGTTACATTACATTTCTATAACCATTCGTATTGCTTTATACATAACAAAAACGATCAGCTGTTACTTACTGTTGCGGTTACATTCCGTTACGGTAGCATAACTGGGGCTTTAAGTCTTAAATAAAATGCGTGTGAGGTCTCTCTGCATGTGCTATGAAATAGTAATCCCTGATTTGCATCCAACTGTTACTGTTGGTCTAATTTCATTGATCTGAATATAGAACGATTATCATTTTTGATTTATTTCTCGTAATAACGGACTTTTCTTTATAGATTGTGGTAGTAGGCGTCAAATTTGTTAATTTTGTGAATTTTTTTGTTCGTTTGGATATTCGCTTATGTGGTAAAGGATAAGAACGGTAGTTTATTATTTTTCTTATTTGGCCTCGGTTTATTATTGAGGTTGCTTACCCATTTTTACAATATTTAATAGTCCCGTTTAAAAAATTAAGAAATAGATTTTTGATTATTTGCTTGAGAAAATTACTATTCGATATCTCATTTCTTTTTCTTCACTTTTTTTCGTTACATGTGAGCACGAAATATTGAAGTTCTTTCTTATTTTTCTATTACTTTTAGAATTTGAACTTCAATATGAAGTCAATAAGTTTTTTATTAAAAAAGTTTATTTTTAAGAAAATTATTAACTTTCAAACCATTTGTCCAAATGTTCTTAGATTTCGAAAAGGACATTAATGCGACCTTTCAGGAAGGTATTACTTTTTCTATAGAAAAGGAGCAGTTTAAGTCATTCTGGGCAAAGGTTAACGACTCTTATGAAGTGTATGCCAAAAGTGGTGAAGAGAATCTAGAAGACGATCGTGAAGCAGCAGAGCTACAGCCCTGATAGACACCAGGCCGAAAGCTACTTTTATTTCAAAGTAAAGGCAGCCGTTATGTTGCTACCCAAGTTGACTGGAATGTTGCTTAATTCGACCGTTGACGTTCCGCAATCGGCAGCTTTCTCGGAAACTCCACTGATAGATCCGATATTCGATAAAAGTGATCACGTGGATGTCCTTATTGATGGCGACAGATACTCAGACATCATGTTGGATGTGTCAAAAGCAATAATTTAGAAAATCTAATGGCACAAGATAACCAAATATTATCTGTAACCGAGCCTTTATCAGGGCTGGATTCGAAAAATCTCTCAACCTAGGTATCAGGTTATACTAAAGGTCTGGGTAAGTTTTGTCGCAATTTTTAAATTTCAAGAATTATATTTGTAATTTAAATTGTAATTTTCTTAATATTATTAGTTTCAATATCAGATCGTGATATGCTTTAAAATGTTTAAACCTTTGTCAGCAAGTTTTCTTAAATTACCGGATATAATTACAATCCAGGAAACTTGGTTTCAGAAAGATATAACACAAATTTACAAACTTCCAGGTTTTCATAATGTAGATTGTTTTGGTGATGATATTGAATAATTATGAAATTTATATAGAATTTATGAAATAAATATGGAGGATATTGAATAATTATGCTCAAAATCCAATAATTTTATTTTAATTTTATTGATTTGATTTTGTTTCAAAATTATGATTGTGACAGTGCTTATGACTTAATAACAAGACCTGGTAGTAAAACATGTATTGATCAAGTTTCCTGTAGTTTTGCTAAGGATATTTACGTAAATTCTGTTGAATGTGACTTATCGTATCACAATGTAATTTACTGCAAATTTAAAAAGGAAATTGGAAGAAATTAATGTCGGTAGGTTAAAAAAATACACTGTGACTATGAAAGAAGCTACTGAGTAATTTTATCTGTAACCTATTCGCTATTGGATTATTAACAAACACCTTAATCCATTGCATGAAAGATGCTATGAGCAATTCAGCCGTAGTAACAAAATGTAGGACACATATCCGTTTTGACCTTACCCATAGGTAAATAAGAAATTACAGAATTGAATATGAAAATAATGAATTTACAGAGAGGCTATTGAGAAAAAGGCGTAGATGGGAAAACAAACAGAAGGTTGAAGATGCCCTTAAACGAATAAGCAGAGTAAAAAAGTAACAAAAAGAGAGCAGGTAATGATCCGAAGAAAGCGTGGATATTTATAGATAGTACTCTTGGCCGTGGAAAAAGTAAGGTTATTAACCTTAATGATTCTTAAGGGCAACCGATAACACGAGATCAGGATAAAGTTGATTGTGCCAATAATCAATTTATTACAAGTAGCAAGCTAAAGAGAAATGTTGAATCTCTGCGAACCCTTTCACAATGCACTCACCTGAATTTGTAAAAATAAGTAGAAATATTCCCAATGTTAGTGAATATTTTTAATAAGATGATTGATGATTCAGTGTAGCCTATTATTCTAAAAGTGCGCAAAATAGTTTCTATCCGAATTAGACACATTGCTGTTCTTTCGATAATTGGTGCAATTCTTGAGAAAGTACTTTAGATAAATTCCTATATTGCATTGGAAAAGGAAAACAATTTTTTATACAAATATTAATTTGGATTTCGAATGGGATGTGGTACTGTTACTGTTTCTCATATGCCAAGGAACACCTGTTATTATTCTAAGAAGTCTAGATTGTCGCCTTTGAAGCTTCTTTACATTGGATGGTAAGGCTGTTCCCCACAGTTGGATAGCATAAAGCCAAATAGGATTCAATACTGACATACAAAAGCAGTTTTAGTTTAGCCTCAACCCTAGACTTAGGTCCAAAAATAATTTTGCTCCAATAGATTTGCATCAGGCGCAAATGTTAGGATCGTTGGTGCGTGATCAGAAGACATACGAAGATTGTCACGTCTAATATGTCTTACTACGGCAATATCTACTACATTCGGAATTTTGTTTAGATCAGTTGGCCAGTAAGTAGGATGACCTGCAGACGAAACATCCATACTGTTCGAAGATAGCTGTCTTTCTCTCGGAGTAATGAGAAGTGATCCCCAGAATGTGTCTTTTGAATTGTAATCACCTGCTGCAATAAGTTTCGGACCCAGCGTGTTGAAGTAATCGAATATTTGCAGATGTTGTGTCTTGGAGGACAATAAAGTACTGATATTGTAAGACCAATGTGGGGTAAATTAATTGATGTTGCTTGAATATAACCTTCACCGAATTCTGGTAATGGAAAGTGCCTAATATCCGTGTAAACAAGAATAGCTGACCCTCCGCATGTCCTACCACTTGGGTGTTTTACGTCATATGTGTAGTAGTCATTAACTCTAAAGCAGTTTTGTCCGAGAAATTTGTTTCCGGTATTAGCATGACATCAATTTGGTAAGTATACAAAAAGTTTTGTACTTCGTTTTTATGATGGATTAAGCCATTCGCGTTCCAAAAGCAGATCTTAATGGTGTCCATGTCTTATTTAAATTTTTAAAATCTTCATGAGGATATTTTGGTTTTGCAGTAGTTGTTGCAACATGTTCTGCATGTAAGCCATAAATTACTCATTGTTTGGATTATTTGGATCAAATGAATTTTGGGAATTCGAATGGGCCATCAGCATATGAAAAAGCATCTAAAAATTTACTAGTGAAATTGGGTAGCATTATTGAGGTTTGCCTGTTAGGGAGTGGTCGGCTGATGTAAACTTCGGAAGTTTGATTCACGGTACTGACCATCGCTTTTGAACGTCGCTTTATTTTTGAGTTCCAAATATACTTTCCAGCCTCGATAATTAGCCGTGTGGTTTTCACCGTAGTTACTTCACTTTTTACAGCTGACTTCAGTTTTCGGGTAGGGACATTCAGTGCTTTTATGTATATCTCCGCATCTGATGCATACTGCCGCTAATTTGCAGTAAGATTTTGTGTGCCCAAATTCTTTGCAACTTTGAGGGGGGCCTTTACGTTTAATGGGTTCCTCTACGTACTACTCTACTGTAATCCATATATAGGATGATTGTCACCGTTTTTCTTATATTGTTCGAGTTAAATGCCATTTCGACCCTAAAAAGCAGTTGTGGAATTTTATTTTTATTTAAAATATTATGAATTGATTTTACTTCATACCCTTCAGATTGCAGGTCTTAATATCGCTAATAGATACAGTATTGTCAATGCTTTTAATGATTACATTTAAACCTTTTGCACTTTTGAGTTGATAAGTATAGTAGTTTTTCTTTTCAGCATCAAGCTTGTTCACAATACAGTGCACGCGCGCTAATGTGAACACCGCATAATGTGAACACCGCTTAATGTGAACATATTTTTTGCTTCATTGACTACTCTAAAAATGTAAAAAGCCCTATAATTTGCACAGAATTTTTTTTAATTTGAAACGTTAAAGTTCTGTGTTTATTAGTTGCAGGAATCCCCGTTTTAGGTGTATATAAATATATGTATGTGTTAGTACATCTGCTTGCATATTTATTCTTTAATTGCTATTTAGATACTGTGAAGAAAGTTTGTGAAGATTGTATTATAAAATGTGTTCTAAAAAAATTCTAAAAAAAATAAAAGAATTCATAAATAATGATTTTTGTTTAAAAGATGGTATAATTCTGTTTTAAAATTTTCGGTATTCGGAAATGTGAACAATTCGCAAAAGTGAACAACGCCAGTTTTAATTAGTTCACATTAGCGAGCGTGCACGGTAGTTCTAAAAATCTTTTCGCCTTTGGCTTGGATTTTAGTTTCCAGAATATTACCCTTTCCTAGAGAAATAACGTAGAAATTGTCTTTGCCAACAAGCTGTGTCAACTTGGTTACCAAGGCATTGGCAGTAGGTTCTCATAGGTACAGTGGTGGGGGTTTGAAGTTCTTTTTGCAGGTGTATTGTCTTCCTTCTCTTTCTCTTCAAGAATTGCAAAACGGTTTACGTTGTCTCTGATATTTTTCCAACGTGGAGGCTGCTCTAGGGCTGGACTTACGTTTCGTTATTGGGATGTAGTGGTCCATACTTGTGAGGACTTTTTCACTGCTCTCAGGTTCCGCCGCACTCTTATTAATTATAGTATGTATTTTTCTTACTTAAGCCCTGTGATTGAAAAATACCTTCACTGTTCTTATGATTGCCCAAAAAAGGGGTATGGGGTAGATTCGTACTTGGGTCAACACACTTACATGTTTAAATTGAGAGCACTCGCACGATTGCTGGTTTTTTCACTCGTTGAGTCGCTAACGTAGCGTACACGATTTGCTGGCTTCGCTGTCAAGTAACGCGAGTCATAATTTTTTTGTTTATATCATTTACATTCTTTTGAAAGAATGATCACGTAAGCATTTCTATCATTAAAACTCAGTCTGCGTTCACTCATTAATTAGGTTAACGGCCTTTATTTTTTACTTTTACTTATGCAGTCTATATGCAGTTAGTTTTTGTTTTATTTTTTAGAACTTTATTAAGTTGTAGTTGCTTTATTTTTATTTTAATCGCTTTAAAAACAATACTTGTAATAAAACACCTATTGCAAATATTTTTTTAATTTGCCGACTGCACGTCCGTACACGTTAAGTGTAGCGGGTTTACTGAAAGTTAAAAGTTATTATTATAATTAGTTCCTTTTTTATTATTTATTAATAATTTCACACAAAATATTAAAATTAAAATTAACTTTTACATACTGAAAAATGCTATTTTTAATTTCAATTAATTTCTCTGGGGTGTGACCTTCGTATTTTATTGCAAAATTTATTAATTCTTCAATTGTTTGTTTGGTACTATTTACATAAGTTAATGTATATGTTCTATTTGGCCTTTTCTTTAAATTTTTATGGATTCCTACTAACTAATTCATTAATTATACATCTATAAGAGCTGTATTTAATTTAATTGCCTTTTTATTCATATAGTCCTTATAGTACTCATTTACCTTTCCTAAAACTAATATAATCAAAGGGAACAGAATTATCTGTTGAATGTGTTCACTTGTAACTGTTAGTACAGAACTAACATTGTTGTTCGTAATGATGGCTTCCTTCGAAAACCATTCTCCCATTTCTATGTAAACTTTTTTTTTTAAATTTGTGTACATATAATAAATAAATATATAATATATAAATTTGTGTATATGTATGTATATATTTTATTTAAACTAATCTAATTATTGTTTGCTTATCTTTCTTATTTCAATTATTTCTCGCATGATCGCGGATTTTTCTTCCTTCTTGCCTTTTTCTTTCGGGTTTGACTTCTTCTTTTGGGATAGGTGGACAATGTTTTTCTTTGTTTTTTACCCTGTTCAAATATTGCTGTATTTGAATTTTTTAGTGGCCTCATATTTCGGGGCTTCAGGGGTTGGTACTATCGGCTTAGGTACATATGCATTCAATAACTGCTCTCATTTCTCGAATAACCGGTCTAGTTCCTTCTTTGTTGTCTCTAGGTCTTCAGTAGTGTCGGGCATTTGATCCGAGTTGGCACGATCGCCATGTAATGTTTGTATTGTTTGTATGAAAATTTAAAATAGTTTATTTGAAAAGCCTCAGAATTGTAGAAGGCTTTATATCATGGCAAAGTCAATTGCCGAAGTTGATGAGAAATAAACAGGTTTGAAGTCTGATTAGTTTCTGATTTTTATTTACAAAATTTTAGGTTTATATACTATTCTTATGCTATGTTTTCTATAATAATCTTAAACTATTTCCTTTACTTATTCTATGTTTATTTTATTTATATTTCCCCTACTCATTATTTGTTTACATTTCGGTGACTCACAATAATATCAATGGTAATATCGTATTCATTGTAATGCGTTGCTAGTGACCCATATTAATCAACACGAGTCACTTGAAATCGCATATTCTGCATATTACACTTCTACTTTGTGAAGTCACTTTGTATTTATACTCTAGTTTATATTTACTTTATTACTTTTATTTGTATGTACATGAATACATTACTGTAAGCTGCATGCCCATTAATTATAATAAAGCAGCAAAGCATAAGCAAAACAAATAAAAATAAACAGTTCATTAATTCTTTATCAATGATGCCACTAAACCGTTTTTTACATAAACATAGTAAGTACGAGTGAGTATAAAGAGAATAAGAGAAACATATTTGTTTTGCTATATTTAAGTCAAACAAATAACATAGATTATGAGTGTGGTACAATAAGTAACTTATGGTATGCTGTATGCATATCAGTGTTGAAAAGTTCAGTACTTTTGTATTCTTTTCAGTACTTTTTCATTTCAAAAATACCGCAGTACTCCTGCCAAGTTTTCGGTACTTTTTTCATCAAATTTGTTTTTTGTTCGTTCAAAAAAAGAAATATACATATATTATACATATATAAATAATTCGCACCTTCTCTTTCCTGTTCTGGGTTTATTAAGTAAAAATTAAGCCCCGTTTGTTTAATGTACTATGTGGTCTGTCAGTCTAATAGGTAGTTACAAGTTAAAGTAGTAGTCTTATTAGTTAGATAGACGCCACTGTTCAAACCCCAGGTCAGACTCAGACAAAACGAGGACAAAAAACATAACGGCGTGTGTGAAGGTTATAGGTAGGATTTATTGTAGGAAGGGTCACAAAACGAAAACAAAAAAACATAATAAAATATTTGTTTGTTTACACACAAAATTTGTTGTTTGCTCGCTGCTGGTTGGAAAGAAAAGCAAAAATTTTTTTTTGAAGTGTGGTTAAATTTTGTAGTTATGGTGAATTTTTACAAAATGTGGTGAATTTATCCGGTGTGGTGAATAAAATAGAAATTCACCAAAGTGCCGTTATTCGAAAAGGGTACTGTATTACCATAAATCAATATTCTGTATATCGTGATTCGGACGGTGAGTGTCTAGAATAAATAATTTTCACATCTGTTAGTGGAGGCATTCACCGATATGTCGGGTTACTGCATAAAAACAACGTTGCCATTGTGTCATTCTATTTAAAATACTAAAAAATTAAAATTAGAAAACTGCATTCAAAAAATAATAAAATTTAAATTATTTTGTAAATGAATTTTTGAATAATTTCTTTCTTTTATATTTTATTTCCCAAAATGCCTTTGCAAATTGGAAATTCTTTGTCGAAATATTTATAATTTTTTGTGCTTTGTTCGATCTAAATTTTGTAAAATATGTATCGGATCTAAATTTAACATCAGGAAAAATTATTAAAGAAAGAATTCATTCATTTTTTTCCTCTTTTTTAGAATTTGGTTATAGATTTCCTGGTTACAGTTTCCTGTTCAATTTCAAAACATTTCAGTACTTTTTTATTATTACAGATTTTATGATTTGCGCTTTTCAACTATAAACGGTTAGCTAGAGGCTAACGTATGTATGTTCGCTTTTAGATTACGAAAAACAATGAGAACCGTTGCGTCGACATTTTTGACTAACCTTACGTTTCGAATCAATTGTCTTTGTTTTGTATATGAGGAATATGTTATTTAGTTTTTCTATTCCATTCCGTACGTATTAAGGGTATATATTTTTATAAAACTACCGTTTGATGCAAAAAGGTGCTCTTTCAGTTATAGTTCAATACTATTTCAAAATTTCAATTTTGCAACACTGATGCATATGGACATTAAATTACAAGCAGAATACGAACACTAATAAAACAACTATAATGATTTAAAATTTAAAACGATGCGTTTTATTATGTTTTTTATAAAAAATGCAAAAAATTAATATAATTCAGTACTTAACTATGTTTTTAAAACAAAACTAAATACATTCAGTTATAAAAAAAACAAAATAAAAATATAATAATAAAAATACTTAAAAACGTTTTTTAAACAAAATTATAATTTTATATTCACCAGACACAATTTTTTCTTTTATTTCCAAATTATTCATTTTTATATTAATATGTATGTATGTTAACTAAAAAAACATTAATTTAATTTTTTTCTGACACATTTCCAGACAACACACTTATTGAACATTCCACGATACACATTTTGTAATTTTAATTAATAAGCATATTTGTTAACACACTTATCCAATATTGCACAAGACATACCTTTTATATTTTTTGTAACACACTTATGGAATATTACTTATTTTGCACTTCTTGCAGTTTTTACCAAATAATAATTAAGTTTAAGAATTAATTTTTGTTTAGTTCTAATTGTGCTCTTTACTGAATAAGTGATAATGTGTTAAAAATAAAATAAAAAATATTTTTCTTAAAACAAATCAACTTATAATCCTTTAACTGGCGCCCAACGTCCTCGATAAAGGCACCCCATAGGCTGCAAAACGAGGAAAAGACACCCATAATCAAAGCACCCCATAGGCTGCAAAGGATACTTCAACAACAGCACCCCATAGGCTGCGTTTACGAGAAGTAAGGACTACTTTAACTAATTATCACATAGGCATATAGAACAGGACGTTCTATGTGAAGAACTAGGAGTGGAGACCGGTTACCCAAGTACTCAAGGAAAAGGATCAAGAACCATCCACCAGCTTCACCATGAAAGTGGTTGCTGACTTAATGTAAGATATTTAATTTATTTTTACTTAAAAAATATTTAAAACAAAGATTAAAAAAGATAAGTTAAATTTTTTTTAAATTAAAAAAAATTTTTATAAGTGAAAATTCATAATTATTTAAAACAAAGTTAAAGAAGATAAATTAAATTAAACACGCTTTTTAAGTGAAAGAAGATAAATTAAATTAAACAAAATTTTCTAAGTGAAAATTCATAATTATTTAAAACAAAGCTAAAGAAGATAAGTTAAACATTTTTTAAACAGAATTTTTTTTATAAGAAATGGAAATTCGTAATAAGTCTTTTAAACTGAACAATTTTTTTTAAGAAGTGAAAATTCATAAACAAATTTTTACCTACCAAGTATATAGGAAAAAAGTTAAATATAAATTAAAAATTGTTAAAATAAACAAAATTTTTATGAAGTGAAAACAAAATTTTATAAATTAGAATATTTTTCGTAAAAGAAAATTTTATTTTAAGAAGTGGAAAATTTGCAATTGTTTAAAAACATAATCATAAGTGAAACTAATTGTTCCTTTTTAAGTAAAAGTTTAGTAGTTCTATGGCGATTCCTACGGGACCCTCCAATAGAAGCAGGGATAGTGACATTGACACCTCAGTAGTAACAAGAAAAAGAGATAGATAGAATGTCTAACCCAAGTAATTTAGTCAGGCCCCCAATTCTAAGTGCACCAAATCCTCCAGAGGCAGGACACATTAATAACCATAACATGGAAGAGACTATCGCAAGAATTTGTGCACAGCAGTGCCAAATTGCGATAAAGAAGATTTGAGATCCTAACGCGGACATTACAGGGGAAGACCAAACAATAGATGACAGGTTTAGAAATAATTTAACAGACTTGGACAAGGTACCCGACGTCGTAAAATGTTTGAGGGAATTTTCTGGTAGCTGTATCGAATTCAGCTCCTGGAAGAAGAATGTAGATAGTATTCTTAGACTATATGACTCGGCAAAAGGAACTCCAAAATATTTCGCTATCCTGAATACGATTAGGAACAAGATTACAGGCAGTAAGGATGCCGCACTTGAATCTTATAGCACACCATTAAATTGGGAGTGTATCTCTAGATGTTTGGCTTTACATTATGCCGACAAAAGGGACTTGACAACTCTGGGGTACCAAATGAGTACTCTGGTGCAGGCTAACAGTACCATAGAGGAATATTATCAAAAGGCATACTCATACCTTTCTCTTATTATGAACAAATTGTCGTGTATGGACGTAGGTAGGCACTCGACCTTCTCGCTCAAACATACAGAGATAAGGCATTAGATACCTTCACTAGAGGTTTGAGAGGTAATTTATCATTGCACCTAGGAATGAAAGAACTGAAAGATCTTCCGCTAGCATTCCATTTGTTCCTTAAAATTTAGAATCAATTTGCGAGATCACATTTTGCAAACTTGTATAACCAAACTAACAAAAACAACTCCAATAGGCCAATATCTCAACCACCAAACAGAGCAGATCAGGATAAAAATAGGAAAAGCTTTTATCCTCAATTAGCGTATATACCGCAACCTTCGGTTAATCATAACCAATACAGATCAATGAATCCAAGGGTATATTACAATAACTTCAACCAAATGCCTCAGGCTTCGGATTATCAAAACCCAAGGTTCATTAATCCAAGACCAACTGCGCCAAAACCACAACCACGCCCTGAACCTGTGGACGTGGATTCTTCAATGAGAACAAGGGCTGTGAACTATATGAATAGACCAGCTCAAAATGGCCAATTTTCAGTAAAAGACCACCCGTTCAATCAGAACAATTCCGAGGCCCCCCCAAAGTACAAAGAAATTTCCATTTGGAAACAGAAGAAGCGGACAATATTAGTGACGAATACTATCAAGATCAACTAGTAAACTATGAAGACGAGGAGAAGTTACCAACATTAGACGAGTACTTACAGAACCTACCGGACACATCTGAGAACCAAGACTTCGCTGATATTCATTTTTTAGACTAACGCATTCGTCCTTACTTTACTTTGAGTGTAGGACGAGTACCGGACAAATGCTCAACTTCTTAATAGACACCGGTTCGAACAAGAATTATATACAACCCTGTTTAGTTAAAAGTCCCTTACCAAGCCAAAACCCTTTTTTTCACAAGTTCGATGGGTGGAAATAACAAAATCACTCATCACACCTTCATAAATTTGTTTGGAAAACATGCTGATAAAATAAAATTTTTCTATTACCAACGCTGAAATCTTTTGATGGTATTTTAGGAAATGATAGCCTTAGGGACCTATCAGCTATTATTTACTCAGCAGAAAATTACATGTTAATAAATAAATCGCTTAAAATTAGAATCAAACAGAAAATCTCACAATCAGTTAACATTAATGTTCGAACAGACCACTTGGCAGAACAACAAAAATTAAATTAGAAGACGTTATTCAAAATCATAAATCACTGTTCAGTGAGCCGGACGAAAATCTGACGTACACAACGACTGTAGTCGCGGACATTCAAACGAAAACTCAGGAACCTATTTATTCCCGATATTACCCATATCCAATGCATCTGAAAGATGAAGTCGAAAAACAAATCCAAGACCTTTTGAAACAAGGCATTATTCGACCTTCCAGATCGCCCTACAACTCACCCATTTGGGTTGTACCTAAAAAAGCTGATGCATCAGGGCAAAGAAAATTCAGAAGGGTCATCGACTATCGAAAATTAAATGAACAAACTGTGCCGGACAAATATCCGATTCCGGAGATCAATGACGTTTTACCACAACTCGGACAAAATAAGTTCTTCTCAGTAATAGACCTTAAAAGCGGGATCCATCAAATACCGCTCAATGAAGCCGATAGGAAGAAAACTGCCTTCTCAGTAAACAATGGTAAATACGAGTTTACCAGGCTACCATTTGGGCTGAGAAATGCTCCCTCTATATTTCAGCGAACACTGGATGACATATTGAGGGAACATATAGGAAAAATATGTTTTGTCTATATGGATGACATCATTATTTTTTCCAACAGCGATGAAGAACATTATAGGAATCTAGACACAATTTTCAAAACTCTCAAACTTGCAAATATGAAAGTTCAATTAGACAAACGCGAGTTTCTAAAAGGTGAAGTGGAATTCTTGGCGTTCATTGTCTCAGACAAAGGTATAAAAACAAATCACAAAAAAGTCGAAGCAATTCTGAATTTTCCACCACCAAAAACATTGAAAGATTTAAGATCATACCGTGGACTTTCAAACTACTACAGGTGCTTTATCAGGGACTACGGCAAAATTGCTAAGCCCCTGACAATGCTTTTAAGAGGGAGGCAGGACGTTCGTCCAAACATACCTCAAAAACGATAGAAATTAAACTAAACCAACAAGCTTTGGATGCGTTTATAAAATTAAAAACCACTTTGGCGTGATGCTAGCGTACCCAGGCTTTAAAAAAGAGTTTGTTTTAACAACAGAGCCTTCAAATTACGCTTCAGGAGCTGTGTTATCTCAAGATAATCGACCAATTGTATTTCTATAAAGAACCCTTAGCAAGGCGGAAGAAAATTACGCCACAAATGAAAAACATCTTCTTGCCATTATATGGGCATTAAAGTCACTTAGGAATTACCTTTATGGGTCTGCGAAAATAAACATTTTTACCGACCACCTTCCTCTGACATACGCATTGAATAACAAAAATTCAAAATTAAAATTAAAGAGATGGAAAGCATTCCTTGAAGATTTCAATTATAAATTGCAATACAAGCCTGGCAGTAACAATGTAGTTGCTGACGCTTTATCTAGGTCATCTAATTACAAATTCTCAAATAAACACCCTACTCAACACAGTGATGATAGTTCATCAGAAAACTTAACACAGTTTACAGATGCTCCAATAAATGCCTTAAAAAATCAAATTTTTATATCGAATGAAGAAGGTGAAGCATATCATACATTTGAAATCGTGTTTCTAATATATCACAGACACACTATAAATGAACCTAACATTACTTCTGAATCTCTCACGCACATTTTGAGAAAATTACTAATTGCATAAGAACATCTGACGACATTTTAGGAAAATTGCAAGACATTTTAGGGACAACTTTGCACAGTACTGAGTTAAATATTCTCGGAAAATGGTAACAGATTTGAAGAATGAAGAAGAACAGGAAAACGAAATCATAAACGAACACAATAGAGCTCATAGAAACAGCGTAGAAAACAAAACCCAACTTCTCACGAAATTTTATTTCCCACAAATGCATTTAAAGATCAAAAGGATCACTAGTCTATGCACAGTGTGTAAAGAAAATAAATACGACAGACACCCTAACAAAATTGTTCTTCAAGAGACACCGACTCCACTATTTCCAGGACAAATAATACATATAGATATTTTCATGACTGAGAAAAAAAGCCATTTTAGCCGCTATAGAAAAATTTTCTAAATTTGCGCAAGCAAGAATAGTAAGGTCCCGAGCCGTTGAAGATGTCAAAGAACATCTTAGGGAACTCTTACTTTCTTTTGGAAAGCCAGAAACGATTGTTATGGACAATGAAAAATCTTTTAATTCCACATCTATCATTTTTATGTTAGAAAATTAGTATGGTATAAGGGTATTTAAAATTCCACCATATAGTAGCATTGTTAATGGACAGATTGAAAGGTTTCACTCCACGCTTCAGAAGTTATGCGTTGTTTAAAAACCGAAAAATCACACGCTACATTTCCCGAACTATTGTCTAAAGCAATTTACGAATATAATAATTCCATACATTCTGCTATGAAAAAGAAACCAATAGAAGCATTTTTCTTAGGAAAGTGAGTACCAATCCCCAAGAAATAGAAAAGGTTAAATTAGAGATTATTAAAAGACTTCAGGAAAAACAGTTAGAAGACATGAACTACCACAATAAAAGAAAGATCGTACCTAAGACTTATGAACCTGGACAAATCATATATGTAAACGAAAATAGGAGATTGGGGACGAAACTTACCAAAACATACAAAAAAGAAATAGTTAAAGAGAATAGAAGCACGACAGTCTTAACAGAATCAGGAAGAACAGTACACAAGAATAATATCAGGATCTAAAATTATAAATAACTTTATGTTAAGTATTCCAATTACAATTGTAAATTCATGTAATAAAATATTAGTAAGACCCATTAAATTTGGAAAATATGTAAACTTATATGCGATAATGTAAACTATGGTATAAGGAAATAATGTAAAAATTATAACAACGTTACAATATGTAATAGAAATAATCTGAACAATCTGGAAACTGATATGTGTCTAGCAGACTTGCTTAAAAGCAAACCAGCAAATTGTAGCCTAATAGATAACCGAAGTACCCCCACTGTTGAGGAGATTTCACCAGGAAAAATCCTGCTGAACCAATTTAACGGAACAATTTTTGTCGACAAAGAACCACAAAAACTTACTGGTACCTACATGATACAGTTTTCTAACATATCTGTATCAGTAGCCGATAAAGCCTATAGTTTTTTGAAGGAACACAATTACAACCTTTACCGGCAATCCTCCAACGCAGGTATTTAGGCCAAAATATAGAAGAAATCCTATCGTTAGAAATGGTAAAAGAGATACGAGCAACTAATACTGAAGCCATTGATTTGCTAGAAGACAAGCATAAAAAGGGTCTAGTAGTTAACCTTGGTCTCTCTTTAATGGCCATATCTTCTATGATCGTTCTCCTGATAAAATCAAAGTTACTGAAAAGAAACAACAAGAAGGTTATTATCCCAACAGCTATAAATACAGTTCCATCGATTCACACATCCATGCCTGCGTTATCAGAAAGGAAGAAACCAGAACAAAAGGGGATTACCAAAATATCAGACATTCCATATTTTTGACCGAACGAGGACGCTCGGATTTAAGAGGGGAGGTGTCAACGGAAAAACATTTATTTTATTTTTGCTGACACATTTCCGGACAATTACCAAACACACTTATTGAATATTCCATATGACACATATTTTATAATTTTAATTAATAAGCATATTTTGTCAACACACTTATCCAATATTACACAAGACATACCTTTTGCAGTTTTGGCTAATAGGCATATTTTCTGTAATAACCAAACTGTAATTAGGTTTAAGAATTAACTTTTAGTTCAGTTCTAATTTAAGTTTAGTTGAACTCAGTTCTGATTTTGTAATTTAGTGAATAAGTGATGATACTTTAAATAAAATAAAATAAAAAATATTTTTTTTTTAAATTAAATAACGTAAAATCCTTTAACTTGTTGCATTGCATTGTGTTGTGTTCGTGTGCGTGTTGCTTTGTGTTCTGTTTCGTTTTTATTTACTTTCTTCGTTGACATACATATGTCCCGTTATTAACGTTTCTATAACTACCCAAACTTTCCCTACTCTTGAGTCACCAGCCCTTAACAAAATCACAATGCGCACAAATGTGCATTGTGCAATAATTGTAAAATTAGATTTATTCAAAGCCAATAATAAGTAATTGCCAAAGTAAGAATGCTATCTTTAAGACAATAGAAGCCACTTGAAATCTAGTAGAGTGCAATTCAAGATAGGTTGCAAAAATAGAAAACGACGGTTACACAATAAAATATTACTAAAATTATGTCTGTTGCTTATAGAAAACGTAATATGAAATTTTTTTACGTAAATATATTTATGGATATGTGTATGCAACAACATGTGTTTACTTAAGTAGGGTCTTTTTGAAAGGGCTTCCAATCTATAAATAAAACTGTGAGAGAGCATCGAAATTTTTCACTCTCAATTGTGTTTAGATGCAATCATGATTCATAACATTATTCAAATTTCACTCACGACTTCTCTGGGTGGAATTCATCCGAAATGGTATTGGAAGTGATGCGAGTCCAAAATACTAAACACTAACTTTCTTGAAATGCATGTAAAAAATTATTGACAATTTTAAGAAAACATTCCGATTCATGGACAGTTTCTGCGGAAGTTTTATTCGGAACTAACAATTAAAAGGAACAATAGAATATTTTATAATAGCAAATTACTTAAAAATTAGTATGTACATAACTGTAATAATTCATTTACATAAAGAGAGTAAGAGAAAGAGTAATTATAAAAAGGTTTATGTTGGCCATAGTCGACTTGAGTTCATGTTATATTTTTCACATCCTCGGCCCGGCCATGGCAGATGACACCTCCAATGGATACAACAACTGAATAGGTCTCTTTAGAATTACGTTATTTCCTAATCGTACATTGCAAGCTCGCACGTGACCATCTCTGCCCTGGAATACAGAATCAACCACAGCTAATTTCCAAAACAACCTTGACTTTAAGTCTTCGTGTACTAAATCTACATCTTCAATTTCAATGCTACGAATGGGACCACACTTATTGTAATGAATTGTGCGCAACTGTTGCAAATATTCAGATCGCCACCTTTTGTAATATCGCCTAATTATTGCTTGTCTTAAGGTCCATGACTTAGCCATAGAAGATTGATCGGTTTGAAAATCTGCTGCAATAAAAATGGCTTTTTGATTAGTAATAAAATGAGCCGGAGTTAATGGCTCTAGATCGTTATGATCGTTGGTAATGCATTTATGACGCATTCAGCTTCTGCCAAAAAAGTTCGAATTTCATCAAAACTCAGAATGCTTTTACCAATTGCTGCCTTTAGACAATTCTTGACGCTACGAACTAATCGCTCTCAAAAACCGCCCCACCATGCTGCTCTCTCGGGAATATATTTCCAGGTGATGCCTTTATGTGCGGTTTTTTGTTGGATATTTGTATGCTTCAATAATTGCTCTAGTTTCGTCAGCTCTAGGTCAGCTCGCTTGAACGTTTTTGCGTTGTCAGATATGATAGTTTTTGGAGGGCCAAACCTTGATATAAAACGACGTAAAGCATTTATGCAGCTTTCAACTGTCATATCCTTGACTAACTCTAAATGTACAGCACGAATTGCTGCGCAAGTAAACAGCATAATGTAACTCTTTCTTTTCTTAAGAGTGCGCCTCATTTATTAACAATATGCTGAGATGACAATTCTTAGGCAAAATTATTGGGTTGCATGAGTAATCACTGAAAACTGAGTTTGATAACCGCCCTTGAAGTCGCATAACACCGTTAATTAAAGTTGGGTTAAAACAAATTAACTTGGACTGTGCTGATACTTTTTTCTGTCTTTCTAGATCTGCATATTCGGTTTCGTAGTGTGCTTTTTGGAAGTACTTGATCCAATAATATTCTGCTTGTTGTATTTCGCTATAGAATAATTCTTCAATATTATTGACAGCAACTAAATTCTGACAATTTGCTCTTACAATTTTTTATAAAGCGAAATACATACGATGTGACGCGCAGCAACTTTTTAATTTGCTAAACTTTTCAACATTTAGAATTGGTTCTGTTTTTTGCATGATCTCTGATTCGCTCTCAATCGATGCAAATAAATTTGTTGAAGACTTCAAATTGTATTCACTTGGCCAATACTCGGTAGTTTTTGTTAACCATATTGGACCAAATTTCCAAGCGTTGTTTTCTAATAGTTGCTTAGCTGTTAGACCTCTTGTTAAAAAATCTGCTGGATATATATTACTATAATGACCTTGTTCAGTGCCACCGTTGCCAAGAATTTGGCCACACAAAAAGCTATTGTAAGAAGCAAGTTAACTGTGTTAAATGCGGACTCGGTCATCTTACTATTGAATGTACGAAACCAAAGGATACTCCTCCCAGATGCGTTAACTGTTTACAGAATCACCCAGCTAGCTATAAAGGTTGTGCAGTATACCGGCAAGCTTTAAGAAAAAAACTACAAAACAGCAATAATTCTAAAGGAACTCGCAATGTAAACTTTTTACCCGATAATAGCACATTTACACCATTAAATGATGACAATCCTCAATATAATCCAAATTCATATGCGAATGTCCTAAAAAACTCTCAGCAAAATCCAAATAACAATCCCTTTAAAAATATTGAAATATTACTTAAAAATGAAATTGAACTAACCAACAAACTTTTTAATATGATTACTCTTCTTATTTCAAAATTATGGAATTAGATCTCCGTATAGCAGCATGGAATGCAAATGGGCTTTCCAACCATGCTCATGAAGTTGAACTTTTTATTAAAAATAATTATATAGATATATTACTAGTATCAGAGACACATTTTACCAGTAGAACGTTTTTTAAGATTTAATAATTGCTAATCAGCCACATGATAATGCTCACGCCGGATCAGCGATTCTTCTAAAATCAACCATTAAGTATGAAGTAAACAACATAATAAGTCAACCATTAATTCAGGTAGTTTTCATTAAGTTAATATGCGATTTCAGACCTATTTCAATATGTTCTATTTATTTTCCATCATGCTTTAAAGTAAGCAGCCAAGATTTTCAAAACTTCTTTGATCTTTTAGGACCTAGATTTATAGTTGGTGGCGACTTTAATCCTAAGCACCAATGGTGGGGCTCACGAGTTCATAACCCAAAGGGTATTGAGCTGCGCAAGTGTATTATTAACAAAAACTACTCAGTTTTGTCGACCGGAAGTCTGACTTATTGGCCCACGGATCCAAGAAAAATTCCAGACCTTTTGGACTTTTTTGTTTACTCTGGTATTTCAAGTCAGTTTTTAAATATATCGAATGAACTTTGCGATGAACTAAGCTCTGATCACTCGCCAATTCTTTTGAACTTTAATAGTTTTTTGCACAGTAACTCAAGAAAGCATCAAATTGTAAACCGAAGGACTGATTTTAACTCTTTTAAGATTTGGATAGAAAGAAACTTAAACCTCAATATACCGATTAAATCCCCGGAAGAATTAGATGAAGTTGTTGAAAATTTTAACAATTTGATACATGAAGCAGGTTTTCTATCTACACCAGAGGAGGAAAGTTTTTATTATCAGGAAAGGATGGTTGTAACTAATGAAATTAGAAACCTTATAAGAAATAAAAGACAACTGAGAATAATTTGGCAATACACTAGAAATCCGAAATTCAAAAAATTATGAATTCTGTCTATGGAAAGCTACAAAATATTTAAAACGGCCCATTAAGACAAGTATTCCCATCAAAGATGATAATGGTGTTTGGTGCAAAACAGACAAAAGCAAAGCTGAAGCGTTTGCATTACATCTTCAAAATACTTTTCAGCCACATCACTTTTGCAGCGGAAACAATAACAATGATATAATCAACTTTTTAGAATGTGCTTGTCCAATGGACTGGCCGAATTAACATGTATCGCCAAATGAAGTGGAAGCAGAAATTAATAAATTAAATAACAATAAAACACCAGGATATGATGGTATCAGTGGAAGGATCGCTAAATATTTACCCAGAACAGCAATTATATTTTTAACGTTTATATTTAATTCTATCCTGCGTCTAAGTCATTTTCCATCCCAATGGAAATGCGCTCAAATAATAATGGTAAATAAACCAAATAAGCCAGAAAATGCTGTTACATCCTATAGGCCTATTAGTTTGCTGGCTACATTCTCCAAAATTTTTGAAAGAATATTTATGAGTAGGATGTCACCAATTCTTGACAAATTAAATAATATTCCTGAACACCAATTTGGTTTTAGGCATAAACATGGCACTCCAGAACAATGCCATCGTATTGTGGCTTTTATCAGAAATACCTTGGAAAGGAAAGAATATTGTTGTGGTGTCTTTTTGGATGTTCAGCACGCATTCGACAAAGTCTGGCATATTGGTTTGCTCTTTAAACTCAAAAAGTTACTACCAACTCCCTATTATTTACTGCTTAGATCATATTTAGACGATCGAAGTTTTTACGTTAAAGTGAACGATGATTTTTCCAACATATACGATATAAAAGCAGGTGTTCCGCAAGGCAGTGTTCTGGGACCAACCCTCTATACGATATTTACTTCAGATATACCTTTAACAGATAACGTTTTACTTGCAACTTATGCCGATGACACTGCAATATTAGCATCGAGTTCTTGTCCAACAAATGCATCAAATCTAATTCAAAATGAACTAAACCGAATTGAGCTTTGGTTTGGTCAATGGAATATCAAAGTGAATACCGAAAAATCTGCACATGTTGTGTTTACGTTACGAACAGGAAATTGCCCACAATTATTCCTTAATGGCAACACAATTCCCAAAAGAGACAGTATATCTTGGTTTTCATATTGACAAAAGGCTTACATGGAAGCCTCACATTAAGGCAAAAAAAGAACATATTAATATAAAAACCAAACGTCTTTATTGGCTTCTTCAACCTAAATCTGAAGTAAGCATTGAAACAAAGTTAATAATATATAAAACAATACTTAAACCGGTGTGGACTTATGGCATACAATTGTGGGGAACTGCCAGTAACTCCAATGTAGAAATTCTTCAACGGTATCAAAATAAGACATTTGGGCTAATTGTTAATGCTCCTAAATTTATTTCAAATAAAACTATTCATAATGACTTACACATGCCAACAATTAAAGACGAAATAAAGAAATATATCGAAAACTATCTTAACAGATTAAGCAACCCACTAGCGATATCTCTACTAGACGAAACTGAAGAAGTGAGAAAACTTAAACGTTATCATATTGTTGATTTACCATTTCGATAATTGTTATTGGTTTTTTTTTTGTTTTTTGTAAATATGTATACATTTAATTATATGTAAGATAGCTTTTAAAAATAATTACAATACTATAAAAATTTATTGTTAAAATGATATTGTTCTCAATGGAGTGCAACATTTACTTGTATATATTACTGTATTAAATTTGCTTATTATCCCCAATGGGATAGATTGTAAATAAAGAATATGAAAAAAAATATATATTGCTAAGTTGATTTATTTCATTGACTCTCGCTTTGACATACGGTAAACGTTTACCATTACCATTTATCCACTTCAACGCTAGTAGAGTAGAGTCTGTCTAGAGCCAAAATGCGCTTATTTGAAAGTCCAGAGAACATCTAAGAAATTCATTTAAGCGCGCAGCCATTAATGCAGCTGTCAACTCCAATTTCGGCAGTGATAGTTTTTGGAACAAATAAAATTTGTATAAAATTCTCCGTTACCTGTTGGCTAAACGTTACCGAAGGCTAAAGGACTTGCATCTGCAAATACATGGATTTCCTCAGTTGATAGACACCGCGGTAATGAATATTCTTTTAAAAATGATAACTCCTCATGCCATATTTGAAATTGATTCAATAAATCGCCACTTAGATTCACATCCCAATCGAAACGTTCCTTCCAGATCCTTTGCAATAAGATTTTAATTCTTACTGTAAACGGACCAATCATACCAATAGGATCATAAATCCTTGTCATTGTTTGTAGTACATTTCGTTTTGTTGCTCGTGACATTTTTGCCTCGATTGAATTCTTCAAGTCAACGTTAATAGCGTCTCTAACAGTGCACCAATTTACACCAAGTATTTTTTGCGATATTGGTCTCTAAACCATCAGATTGAAAATGCCTTTTTACCTCTGAATCGTTTGAATTCCTTTTACGTAGCTTAAAACTCGCCTTTGCCATAATTTTTAATGCAGCTTCCATAGGTTTTATTGCCGACTCAACTGACTTTTCGCTGACGACCATATCGTCCACATAAAAATACCTTTTTAATTTATTGCAAACACTTCCGTATTGTGCTTCCCAATTTGACAAATGTTTTTGAATTGTCGCTGTCAAAAGAAATGGACTGCTTGTCACTCCAAAGGTTGCTCTTATCATCCTATATTCAGCAACTGCTAGCAGTTTATCTGACTTGTCTGGCGTATCTTCAAACCAAAGGAATCTATGAAGGTTTCGGTCGCTATGCGATAGGGAAATCTGTAAGAAAGCTTTTTCAATATCTGAGGTAATAACAATTTTATTGGAACGGAAACTTAACAACATTGATAACAAGTCTGCCACCATATTTTCGCCAATGCTTAAAAGGTCATTTAAGGACGCTGTACCTGGTTCGCTGGATGACGCATCGAAAACTATTCGCATTTTTGTTGTTGCTTTATCTTCTCTGTGAACATGTCTATGTGGCATGTAATAAACAGGATTATTATTATTAGTTGTTGAAGATGAAATTTTCTCAGCAATGTCGCTTTCTAATAGATCAGACAATTTTTCACTGTTGTTCATCAATTTTAACGTTAATCTACGTAACCGAGCCATCGCAATTTGTTTATTATCATTTAGCTTAATATTATTATCACGCCAAGGCAACGATACTTCATATCGATTGTTTTTAAAGTTATTTTATTAATTGTTTCGTCAATGATGACTTTTTCGCTATTTGCTGCATAACTTCTTATGCCTATTGACTCTAAGTCCCAGAACTTTTCTATTTGGAAACCGTCTGCAGCTTCTTGTTTGTAAAATTGCCAATAATAATCTTTTGTACGAATCGTTCTATTATTTTTTCTTGGTTACCATACTCCTCTAAAGGTAGTTCCAATTTTTTTATCGCTAACACTGTTAATATTTTTTATTTTATACATTTTTTTAAAGAACAATAACTGTCCCGGGTTTCGGCACCATGTAAAAAATTATTGATAGCTTTAAGAAAACACTCCGATTCATGGACAGTTTCTGCGGAAGTTTTATTCAAAACTAACTATTAAAAGGAACAATAGAATATTTTATAATAGCAAATTACTTAAAAATTAGTATGTACATAGCTGTAATAATTCATTTACATAAAGAGAGTAAGAGAAAGAGTTATTATAAAAAGGTTTATGTTGGCCATTGTCGACTTGAGTTCATGTTATATTTTTTACAATGCATTAGATGCTCTGGATTCTAAGTGGATTGGCATATTATAACAATAAATATCAAACACCTGGTGTTTTTAGTATTTGGACTTATTTATTACTTCAACCAACACCTTAAAAAAATTAAACTCATATGATTTTGAAACGAGATATTAAACAAGATATTAAAAAAAATTTGAGTTTATAGAAAATGTTCGGAAGAAACCTTTATTTAGTTTCATATAGAATGGAAATGGAAGAGATATGTAGAAAAATAACCTTCAAACCACTAGAATTTTGGAAGCTGTAATTGAGAAAAAAGGAGGTCATATTAAATTATGAAATTTTGAAAAAAATTTGTTAATTAATAAGCATTTAATCGTTTGTTTTTATTAAGTATTTGAAATAATTGTGTTCCTATATGTTTGGTTTTTAGTTTATAAGTTTTTCAGTGAGTAAATTTGAAACTGAATAAAACTTTTTTTAATTTTGGAACATATTCTTTAAACCTATATTTTTTTTAATATCTTCCTTTATTTTGAAATAACATGAACATTATTTTTTAATTTTTAATGTTCATGTAAGGGGTGAAAACCTGAGCGAAAACGTTCCACATTGCATAAGGAGGAGTATTCATATTGTAGAGTTTGCACTGTCTGAAAGAGATTTGCAAGCTGCGACGTGAATTCCCTCTCTGTTAAGGAGTAGAAGATGCTGGCTCGACACAGGGAGACTGTTTCGCGGTATGAAAACAAGTACCTTTTGTAGGCCGCCGACTCCTGCGCAATTACTTCTATACCTAAGAAGAAAGACATGAGGTTGGAACAGAAGGAGGGCACATCGACAGCTCAGTGTTCCCTGTAGGTTTCCCGCAATTGAGACAAGTACAGTACCCGAAGGTCGAATTGACCCATTGTACGGAACGTCCTTAAAATCGAAGGATAATAGAGGGGATAGGAAAAAGGAGAGGAAGTAGGAAAAGGAGAATGGGAAGCGAATGAATTGCACAGACCAAACAAAACAAAAAGGGAGAGCGCGACTACACTGATGAAGCCCTAGCACTTTTCAACCAGCTCAAGCTGCTAATGGGGCTAAGCGGTTTCCGCCGGATAGCGGAAGAGAAGAGTCGCCTTGCCTGGCCTAAGGCCCATCAAAATGATCGCCCCTCTCTGATTACGGCAGAGACGGCCCCAAAGAGGCAAAGATCAACCGAGCTAAACGCTCCACTCTAGCCTCCCAAACACTCTCAGGTGACCAACCCAAATAGGCCCCCCTACGACACCCCGTTCGTAGATGCAACCCATACGTCCTGACCCCAGCAAACCTTTCAAATCTCAGTAAGGTTTTAAAGGAAGGTCTGACCTGGACGATCATCGACCAGAGCCACCCTGATGGTTCCATCGCTCCCACTAAGAGGCAGCTGGTGGAACACGCACTCTTGGACGTCTTTCTTGGGGTAATGGACTCCAACCTTGGCCCTTCACCCGGCTGTCGTGATACAGGGTGGTATCAGGGGCATATGAAGTTGGTAGCATGCTCTGACCTCTGTTCTATAGAGCTCTATAAGGAGGCTATCAGCAGGATTGGTGAAGTCTGGCCAGGAGCAAGGCTTGCTGCCGTCCCTCCCGACCAGATTCCTAACCGCCCCCGATCCAAGTCGAGAATTCCGACTGGACATTCAGACCCGGAAACCATACTGAGGATCCTCAAGGCCAGCAATACTCACATGCCCACTCAAAACTGGAGAGTGGCAAAGATGCTGACCAGTGGGGTGATTACCGCGAAGCGGTGATCATCCTGAATAAGGAGTCACTTCCGCTTATCAGTGCCCGCGGGGGCGTGATAAACTGTGGTTTTAGCTCAATTGAGCTAAGGATCCACAAGTCGGATTCCCGCGCTGCCGTACATGCGCCAACAGAACCCATCCCCGTAGATTCTGTCCCATTGTAACCCATCCCACAAGACTCCACCCCATCTGACCCTACCCCTGGACCCCTTGAACCCGCCGAAGACTTCGAATGTAGAAGCGTGTGCAGTCACTCTTCTCGACGCTTCTCAGCCAACAAGAAGTCCAATTCTGAGATGGTTGGGGAATTTTTCGACGGCATTGACATTGACGCGGGCGAAACCTCTCCGTTGTCGGACGAAGAGGACACTGATGTGACAATGGTTGATTCTCTGGCCAATGCTGAGAGTCATCCGAATTAACCTACAACACTCCAAAACCGCCTCCGCCGCTCTGCTCCTCCGACTAGCAGCTCATTCTGGTCCAGGATCCCTGGGTCGTAGACGGCAGGGTTTGTTGACTCAATAACAAAGATATCGCTTAGCGTATAACCAGAACTCAGGTAAGCCTAGGGGTTTTGTCATGGTTAAGACTGGTATTAATGCAATTCTCCTCCAAAGGTTCAGCGACAAGGACACCGTCACCATGGTCGTCGAAATAAACTCGATGACCCTATGTATCACATCATCGTATCTGGCTCATGACGATGGGCTCTCTTCCCCTCAGAAACCCATTGGTCGACTGATGGCGGATGCGAGACTGCGCGGATCGGAGCAGATGCCAACTCCCACCATACCATGTGGGACAGTTCCGGTACCAAAGAACGTGGGGAGTGCCTCTTTGATTTTATTATTAGTAATAACCTAGTTCTTCGAACAGAAAGGAGATGGTGGACATCACCCTGGTCAGCTCCGATTTCTCTAATAACCTTAGGGACTGGCTTGTATCTCATGAATACTCCTTTTCGGACCATAGATATATTACCTTCATTATCGACACGAAATAGTCTCCTCCTGGCACCTTGACCCTTCCGGTCAACAGGAGGAACACTAATTGGACCATTTTTAGAGAGAAACTGCGTAGCAGCCTTCCCTCTACTCCCGATTATTATGACCTGTTTCGATGTGGATAGGGCTGCGGACACATTGTCAGCTGCGTTTAGGGTGGCAGCCATATCCTCCGTCAAACCCTCTGCCCATAGGGGCAAACGTAAACCGCTCTGGTGGAACCAAGAGATCGATGATCTACACCGATCTTGTGGCAGGCTCTTTAACAGGGTGAAGGCGACAGGCGAATGTTCAATCTACTAGGCCAAAAAGAGGGAACTTAAATACGCTGTAAGGCGAGCGAAGAGGGCCTAGTGTAGGAACCTTTGCCGAAACTGGCCGTCTGCGTAAAATTCTAAGTTCCACACACAAATCCCTTGACTGTATCCAACGACTTGACGGCTGCTGGACTACGTCCAGTTTGGAGACACTTGAGCTTCTCCTTGACACTCACTTTCCAGGAAGTGTCACCCTCGGCGGTCACACCTTTTATCAGGTTAACGAACCACCGTCTGGAAACTACTCCCCCTGACTCTTACCCAAGTGCAAGTGCAGTGGGCTGTTAGGTCTTTCAAACCATTCAAGTCCCCAGGATCGGATGGTATTATCCCGGGTGACATTCAACATGGGGAGGAGATAATTCTCCCTTGGTTGTTTGCCATCTACAAAGCCAGTCTCAGGCTCCTTTATATCCCTTGGAGCTGGGTGATCTCCATTCCCAAGGCTGGGAAAACATCCCGCACTAGGGCGAATGATTATAGACCCATAAGTCTGTGTTCCTTTCTTCATAAGACACTGGAAAGAGTCCTTGATGTTCATATTAGGGCCTTGATTGATGCAGTGCTTCTATCCAGTTCCCAACATGCGTACACGAGAGGTAAATCAGTGGAGACTGCACTACACTCTCTTATCTCTCGGGTGCAAAAGTCCATGCACGTTAGGGAATACACTTTGGCCATTTTTCTGGACATTGAAGGTGCATTTAATAACGTCGACCCGTTGCATATTCTTAGTTCATTGATAAGACTTAAAAATAAATCAACATGTTGTTTATCAATTTAATTACAATGTCTATATAATATACCGTCTAACTCAGCTGATGTTACCATTTTTGTTCCCCTTCTTAAAAAGTCAATAGTAGGTTGTGTTAGTGCGGGACGATGTACTCTGAATTATTTCATTTCAATTTATATTTATTGAATACAAATTTTAAACACAAGTGCCCACAATTAAATGTATTAAATTTTTGTTTTCGTTCATAATTATATTCAATAGGAAATTTTAAGTAGTTGACAATCTCAAGTGGTGGTTGTAAGTTTCCAAAGTTATCAAAGTATTCTTTTAAATTAACAATGCCGCATTCTTGTTTAAATGGTATTTGAGGTAAAGAATCACGCATGAAAACACCCCTAAAATGTATGAGATGTTTACCATATTTTCTTATATCAAAATCTGTTAATGGGCGCTCAGGTGGGTTATCTAGTAGTTTTTTGAAGCTGGACTATAGTAAAGACCATATCCAGTTCTATATGGTTTGAGATATAACCGTTGCCCATTGCAATTGATTCCATATATCTATTGTGATGGTTAGTTTCCGCCAATTGTTCTTTTCCATTTTTGATAGCATTTACTGCTTTGCCAATAGCGGATCCTCCACTTGCTAAACCACCAAGCGCTGACAATGCTGTTAGTATGGGAATAAGTGGAAGAAATCCTCCAAATTTCGGTACAGGTATAACTCTCGATATTATAATGTTTGCTCGCTTTTTCCCTTTAAAATTTGAATGAATGGTCTCTTGAGTTATTTAACAGCATCATTTATATCAAAGGGTTTATTTTTTTCAATTGTTTTAAAGTTTTTCTCACGGTAGCTGTGAATAATTTCTTATTACATTTATTCATTTTTCCTTTTCACATTCTTTTTGAATTCTTTCTTGTCTTACGTCTCTGCTCCTTCAAACATAATCCAAATTTCACTTTTGTTTTCATTGCATACGTTACAAACCATGCATTTGCACGTTCTTTAATATCACTATCTGTAGATTTAAGTTGTTGCCAGGCTTTTTCAGCTAATATTTGATCTGCTTGATGTCTTGTGTCTATATCTTTTGATTGTTAATATGCAATATCGTGTTCTTTACAAGCTGCGTCTAATAAATTTATACCCTTATCTCCTCTTGCTAAACGTTTTTCAAGTTTTGTACCGGGTCCACAAAACTGATAACCAGGCAGATGTAATTCAACAGGTACTTTATTTATTAAGTTGTTTACAAATCCTCTTCCCATCTTACTCTGACTGGTTTTTTGTTTTGACTGTAGATTATAACAATTTTTTTTCTCGTTACTTTTATACCTCTTCGCAAAAATAACTGAAATCAAGAAGATTTACTATATATACACCGATTTATATGATCACTGTTTCAGTATGTTAATCTGTTTTATATCTGGTCACGATCTACTTTAACCTGATATCGATCTACTTTATATCTTAAAAACAAAAATTGTTTTTCCTTGTTGGTTTTTTATATAATTTCATCGTGTGTGGTTTTGTCAATTTTTTTTATTTTTTTGTCATTGTCATGTTTTAGATTAACATTTTCTACTACAATGTTTAAATTGTTTATTTGATCAGCTATATCATCACATATTTGTGTTGTAAATACATATATTTTTTGACTACGACGTTTTTGTTTTTATAATTATATCTATTTAAACTATCCAAATTTATTAATATAAGTCATCTCTTTCACTCTTAGTAAATAAATTAGGTTAAATTCTTTAAGTTCTTCGATAATAGAGATTATTTCGTTTTGATGATTATTGTGACCAGCACCTTCCGATGAAAAAAGTAAACGTAGTCTGTCAACTAGTTCATTAGGATCATCCCAATGTATGTAATTTGATTTTAGTGATTTTAGCATTAAACTATTGCCTTTTGTTAAAATGTTTGTTGTTGTTTCGAATAAATGTTTAATTATTCGTATATATTTGAAGGCTCGTTTTCCTTTCGCTTGTTCATTCGGTTCATAGCGACGTTTATGTGCATTGGTATGAATTAAAATCTCTTTATACTTTTTCAAATCATTTTTAGAATAATGAAGAGGTTTTTTATGAAATACTAGTTCAAATAATCCAGGCGTCATTTTCAATTTCATATTTCCTATCCGCATAGTATTATATCTATTAAATATTAATTTTTCCTTGCCATCTTGATTAATCCGTCTGCATCTTGATTAAAACCATAAATTTTATCCAATTGCTTATTATTAATAAGTGATTGAATATTTTCAAATAATTTAGAGTTTTTCGTCAGCTTTAAACTTTGTTTTCAGACAACAAGTAGTAAGAGTTCAGTCAGTCTTGTGTGAAGACGCGTCGCGTGCAAATAGTAAACAGTCGTGGTTTGAAGATAGCTGTTGTTGAGATCTACCGAAGAGTTGTTAGTGTTTACACGGACAGAAGTGTAACGTAGAATAATGAACAATCAATTATTGTCGAATTCGTCAAGTGTGAACAGTGGCACAAGAGTAGTGAGAACAATAAAGAGTTTAATTGAAACAAAACACATATTTGTTTTTACTTTGTTTGCAATCAACGAACTCATATTCTAAATGTTTTTAAAAAGGTAAAAACGTAACAATTGGCGTCAGAAGTTGGATTTCAAAATCCGAAAGTAAAAAAAAAATAAATAAATTAAAAAAGGAGAAAATCAAAATCAAAATGAAACTCTACGATCTAAAAGTGGAACGACTTAAACGTGAGTTGGGTAAATTAGAGCTGCCAACAACGGGCACGAATAATGAACTCTAAAGGCGGTTAAGGGAGCAATTACAGTTTCAGGGCATCGACATGGATTCCTACGAGTTCGAGGATGAAGAGGAACGAGAGTTAAAGGCACCTGCAACCCCTAGCGGTCTCGACATAAATTCGTTGCTAGCCGCTATGATGGAAAAAATGCAAGTATTAACTGATGTACAAGAAGCTTTTAGAGCTGAGAATCAAAAGCTATTTGCTGATGTACTAGAAGCTTCTAGAGCTGAAAATCAAAACTTCTGGCTGAATCTCGTAAAGATAGTGACCAAGTGACGGAAAAAATGGAAGTAGCAAACCAGAAGCTATTTGATGCTTCTAGACCAAAAAACCAAAAACTGCAAGCATCAATTTTGTCAAAAATCGCAAAGGAGCTCGAGGCGACATCAGGGAAGCTGCAGGAAATACATGAGTCGGTCAGTAAAAGAATCTCTAATGTCGAGGAAAGGGTGTCACATTTAGAAAAGACAGTTGACACAAAAGTGAACGATTTAGAAAAGACCGTTGACAAGAAAGTGAACGATTTGGAAAAGACCGTCGACGGAAAACTCGTAAAGATGGAGGAAAGGATCAACAACCTCCGGAGCCAGCGACCGAAACCAATGCAAGTCCTATCAGAAGGTACCGGCATGCCGCGGCAGGATAAAACCACCTTGCTTTAATGGTAGCGCACCCCTATCCGTATTCAAATTCCAATTCGAAATAGTAGCCAGCAGAAACGGATGGGACGATGACGTAAAGGCTCTGGAACTAATTCTGGCGTTAAAAGGTGTCGCAGCCGAGGTTCTAGAAACCATGCCAGTCATTCGTAGAAATAACTACAACGACTTAATGGTGGCGTTACAGAGTAAATTCGGCGATTAGCTTAAACGAGAACTATACCCCATGGAGTTAAGGTGTCGTACGCAAAAGGCTAATGAGTCACTTCAAGCCTTTGCAATGGATGTCGAGAGATTAGTGGAGCTCACATACCCAGGAGAAAACCACCCACTGATAGACAATTTAAGACCGAGGCGTTTGTTAATGGTATACGAGGCCCTGACATCAAATTAGCGGTATGTTCTACAATGAAGAGAACCTTTGCAGAAACCGTGGCCTTCGCACTAGCGCAGGAGAAAACTCGCACGATTTCTAGACCACAAGTAAACAAATTGCGAAGAATGGAAATCGTGGAGAAAAAGAAATCCTGTGAAATACATTAAAGAGATGTTGAAGCAAGTTTTGGAAGAAATCGGACGAAACTTAAATGCTTCAACTTTTCAAAGAAACTGAAAAGCGCCACGGTAAAATGCGACGCAATCGTTATTTGGGAGAACATGAAATCTTTGTTTCCAAAACTTTCGCGAATTCACTTCAATATCTCCCAATTGTTGCTGGAAGCTGGTGTAACAATTATGGGGCTGTTTTGTTTTACTTTTTATGATAAATGAAATGAATTATTAAATCATTTTTGTCAAAAAACTTAGTTATTCCTTTAAATAATATACACTTTTTTAACATATGAGGCTATTTTGTTTTACTCTTTATGATAAATAAACTGAATTATTAAATAATTGTTGTCAAAAAACTGAGTTTTTCTTTTAAATAATATTTCTTTTAGTATTTATTTATATGAAAATAAAACATCGATACTTCGATTAACATCGATGGTTTTGTTTTGAACATCGATGTCGACTTGTTTTGTTCACACGCCAATTCACACACGGCTGTCTGAATTCTTACTGACTGCTTCCTGCTATGTCTCGCCTTTTTATAAAATCAAAATCAGTATGATGAACATTCTTGAAATCAAAATCAGTATGATGAACATTCTTGAAGTAGAAGGTTTGCGGTCTCGCATTCTCGAGAATTCTGTTGCCACCTCATTGTGGTTTGTGTACTTTGCTTATGTTGGTTGTTGTTGCTTTCTCTCATACATGTCTGTCTCCTTTTTCTTATACTGATGTTGTTCGGATATGCAAGCATGTACGTTGTATGTGTTAGTGCAGCTAAAGATAATCAGCATGTTCATTATATTCTGAGTGTTAGTGTGTTTGTTAGCATTTTAATGTTAAACGATGGTACACTGTTTCCCTTTGCGTAACAATATTTATGTTTCACTGTATATGTATTTTCTTGTTACCCTGTTTCATATTTTGGATATTTTTATTGTTATTGTATTTATGTTTGTATGTTCTTACAACACTAACCAATATGTATATTGTTGTTTTTGTTTTATATTTTTTGTATTATTGTTTGGTATTTTTTGTATTTTGCTTTTGATTTTGGTTCTATTTTTCTGTACTTATTTGTTATTATTTTTATGTTTTATTTATTTTAAATTTTAAGTAATTTATACGATTTTACCACCTTAATTTTTTAAATTTTATGTATTTTATAAAATTTTTAGCACTCGCGAATTTAAGTTTTTAATACCTTATAAAACTTTTACGCGAGTTTGATCTTTTTATATTTCTTTCGATCACGATCACTATTTAAGTCCCTGCTCGGACACCAAAATGTTTTTCCTTAATGTTTTTACGGAGTAGATGAAATTCAACAAATTATAATTTAATTTTAAAATAGGATACTTGAGATATTGACTGTGAAGACCAAACTTTTACCAGGATAAATCGACCGAACGAGTCTGTTTCTATTATTCAACTAAATTTATTACCTTACTTATTACTTAATTCTAAATGCTTAATTAAATTCAGCAACTCCGTTGCTTATATTTGCCTTGCTTGACTTGCTATATATTCAATGAACTTAAAATTAACTTAATATTAGGGGAATTCATATAATATAATTAACATCATTGAATTCATAAATAAATAAATGATATGATATAATGGCCCAACATTGACGATATGACGATTCATAGTCTTTAACCTTTTATAATTAGAAATTAAAAATTATTATTATTAACAATAATAATATAAAAATAATATTATAAAAATAGTATTATTATTATTTTTAATTATTATTATTTTTAAATTATTTACAAACGCCTGTGATGATATTACATAAAATGCTGAATAATCTAAATGAAAACGCCAATTAAAAGGCACTTAAAAGGAAATGATCAGATATTTAAAGAAAGATGGTAAGTTCTGTAAATACCCTAACATTACCCAGCAAATAATACCAATACCAAAAATTTTGAAATAAGATTGACTCTTCTCGTAGTTGAGCATTATTTACCATTTGCCGCTGCAGACTATTTTTAAAGATCGAATATAGCCTCTAATATTATCCTAGGATGACCAAGCGCAACAACACTAAGGGGATGGCCCCTACTCATACAGTGCATTGTGTTGGAACTAGGAAAATATGTTATGGGAAGGAGGAAAGAGGGAGTAGTGTTTGTGGACACAAGGTTTGAAACCTTTTATACCATAAGTGACCCAAACGTAATATAGCGTACGTTTTTTATCATATGGAGAGCAATGCAAATGCTTACCGAAACGCACTCTCTCGTTAACAAAACAGAAAGATTTGTATAAAACAGAATTCCTTCACGTTTTTACGTGACATTTGAACATGAGTGATGGGGCTATTGTATGCAGAGTTGAATTGCGACACAAATGCTCTCTTTAGTACTTTCATGATTATTTTTATAAAACTTTTAAATTTTATATGCATTTGATTTTTTTTAAATCTTTGATAAAAATAATAATAAAAACTATTTTATTATTTACTTTATATATTACCTTTATAAATTTTTGATTTATATTTCTATATTTATGTTTTTTTTTATACTTATATTATATCGAGCCATATTTGCCAAATTGATGTAACCCTCACCATAATCGGTTTTCGTTTTTTATAGAAATCGATAGTTATCTATAATTTGTATCATCTGCAAAAATTTCATGGCTGCTGATTTAACCGTTATGATTTTATAACAAAACAATTTTAATGTAAACGCATATGGTGAGATTGTTTACATTTTTTGTGAGCGCGTGTGTGAGTTACTTTAAAATTCTTTTTTAAAATAAACGAAACAGAGCGAAACAGTATGCAAAAACGCAATTATTTGAGAAATATATTAAAAATTCGTGTTTTGGAAGATTTTAATCAATGTCAAAGGTATCTTCGTGATTTTATGGATGGAAAAAGTGTAACTTTGCTCTATTCTAGAAGATATTCATTCTACAATGAAAGTTTTTATGAAAGTGATACAAGAAATGGCTTTTCTTTTTTGTGGAAAGATGGAAGACGAGGGTGTAATGAAATTTTCACTACCGTTTCCCAATACCCTGAACTAGCCGATCAAAGAAAAACTCACTCGATAGTCCATCTTTATTGTGATAGCTGTGCAGGACAGAACAAAAACACAGCAATGCTTGCTACATTACCCTATTTTCTTGAAAATTCTAATTTTGTAACTTATATACATATATAGTATGGTATATATAGTATATAGTATAAATGATTCAATTATTCGGAGTAGAACCATTTGGGCAACAAGTAAGTGGTATACTATAATCTCAAACGCATGAACTAACCCAAAAAATATAATTGTGTTAAGTTAACTAACAGCGATTATAAAGACTAGAAGAAATTTTCACAAGCGGTGTTTCCCAATTCAATGAAAATTCAATTAACAAAATTGCGTTCTGAAATATTCAGAAAAAATACTTCAATTACAATTCTTAAATATGGTTACTTTGATGAATATGAAACCATAAGTTATGATCTAAATTCAATTCCACGATCCAGATGAAACTCTGAAATCATTTTTAAGGGATCTACTAAATTATATAATGATATCTTAAAGATTTCTTCCGCTAAATACAAGGATTTGAAAATGCTTTGTATTAAAAAAATTATACCCGTAAAGTTTCAACACTAATTTAAATTTAAAATGGGATAAATCGATCAAAGATTCGTTGCCTGAGGCTGATCAGGAGGATAATATGTAGAATTAGTAGATACTTTTTTTATAATATACATATAAATATTTTTATTTAAATAGTGAAATTTAATTTGATTTTAACGAAAAAGTTAAGCAAATTCAATAAAACAAGAACAGAAAGTCACTTCCTTAAAATAAATAAATAAATTTTTGTGTTAACCCACACCTTTCTTTTTTTACTAGTAGGTCGCCAGCAGAACAGAAAAAATGTACCCACAAAAACAACCATTACATTGCAAATGTCTAATAAAAATTATTAAAATTAAATATATCACACAAAACAAAACTTACACTCTAAATTTTAAATAAATAGGTTTTTTAGAACTGAATTTATTTAAAAAAAACCTGTAAAATTCTAATTTACATTTTATACAAATATGAGTTTTTTAATGTCTCAATTATCATAATTTCCGATATCCTTTGACGTGAATTCAAATTTTTCAACACAGGTAGGTCAAAAAATGAATTGTAGATAATTCTCTTCATGGCAATAATCTCAAAAGAGTTCAAAAAGGGTTCAACTAAAAGAAAGGTAATTTCAGAGTTATCTATAAACATACATACATATGTGCCGTTTAATGTCTGAATTTCTAAAATTTCGACAATCACTTGGCTTCATTCATACATAGTTGGTCATTACAACCCTTCAGTCAGGATTACGACCTAGTTTCTCACACCACTTATGTTGTGTGTGTTAATTTTTACACATGAGTGGCGGAACCTACAGTTTGAAGTCGATTCCGAACGACAGTTTTTTGAAAAACTTTTCATGACAATTTTATTTACTCTCAGAGTTTTTGCCAGAAATCTGCTAAGAGGAAGTCGCCGAAGAAATACTTTTTTTATTTTATTTTGATGTCTGGCCTGGGGCTCGAACCCTTTCGTCTAATAAGCCAACAAACTACCTACTAGACCACAGCGACTTCAATTTGTTGACGGAAAATCAGCTTTTTCGAAACCGATAGGTAAATCGTCAAAAAAAAATAAATTGTAGGCAATTCCCGTCATGGCAACAGTCCCAAAAGATTTCAAAAAAGGTTCCAATTGAAAAATGTATTGATTGTGCTTATGCTAACGTAAAAGTTTGACATCATGCAAAAAACAGCTCAAGAGAGAAAAAGGTAACGGACCTGCGCAATGCATTATCGTCAATTTTCTATATGTTATAGTTATTGTAATTAAATATTGGATTTTTATTTTTATACTATTTATATTTATATATTTTTTTCTTATTGAAATTGTTTGTTTAGTTAATTTTATTATCATTACTGTTTTCTAATTTTAGTTGTTTTGTTCTTGTAATAAATTTCTAAAATTTGTAATGACATATTTTATTTCAGAAAAATATAGTATTATTATAATAATTTACATTTATTATCATTATTTGCGAATAGATTTATTTTTATTGTTGTAAGTAGAGTGTGTTGTTATTAGTTTAACATTTTTGAACGAAAAAGACTACAAAACTAAAGTTTCTTTTTAGGAAGTAGATTTATACAAAAATTCATACTCGTTGATTTTTTAACTTTTTGCAAAGAAGTGTTATGCAGACATGGCATGTTTTTGGAGTACTGATTAAATCATGATTGTTTTTCAATCACCGGTTGCAGTTCTCTGGTCGGCACATATGAAAATTAATATTTAAAAGTATAAATCTAAAAAGTACAAAAATAATATCGTTAGCATAATTCGCAAAGACGCTAAGTCCACTTTTTTCTAAAATTGAGATTTTAATGCAAACCGATAACACTATACCAAATACATATTTTACGACAAAAAAATGTCAGTATGTAGTTTAAAGTTGTAATTTTGTGGTTTGCATAAACGCTAAGTCCACAAAACTACGAAAAATATTAACAGCACGTTCTAACTCTACTAATATTAATTATTCTTAATTTTTGATCTAGGTCATTTAAAGAGAGCTATTTTGTAAAATAATTACGTTTAAAAAGTTTACAAATTTTAAAAACTGAAGAAGTCGCAATGTTTTCTTTGTCTCCTGTAAAATTAAAAAGAGGGACTTAACACATTTGCGAATGAGACTAACGATATGTAAAGCATAAATAAATATACATATATACATACATATATATGTTATTAAATAAATTTATTTACAATCACTTTTGTTTCTTATTTAAATTTTGGGAACAGATAAACAGAAATTTTTAGTATAATCATAATTTTTATGAATTCAAATTAATATCTTAACATATATTTAATGGATAATAAGCTATATTATGATGTAAGTTATATTATGAATAAATAAAAATAATATTGTGGTTACTGTAATAAAAAATTAATAATTTTTACATAAAATTTAAAAGACAAAAAAAGAGAATTCCCACATGTTAATTTAATTTTTTTTCTTTGGGTGGTTAATTGAATAATTTAAAAAAATGGGGACAAAAAATATTTCTGAAAAGAGGGGAATGGAATGGGTAGAGTCTGGTAGCGTCTGGATATATAGTAATGTGAATTTATCAACCCGAGGTTGAGGAGAAAGAAAGATTTCCTTGAAGAGTCGAGGTCAGTTGATGGTATAAAGGTTGAGACATAGGCCGATCGGGGCATATCGGTCGCATTTACCTGAGGAAGATTGATGAAAGCTATCCGGAGATGTGACGATTTTAGTAAATTGTTAATTGGACGCCCGCTTCGTTATTTTTATTAATATTTATGCACTTGTATATTTGATTCACCGACAATATTTAAAATTATTTATTGTTACAATAGTTATTTGAAAGCAAAAAATGTCTATAACATACTAAACTCAAAACAATAAACAATTGTTTTGGTTTTTAAGAGTATAGTGTGTATGCGAAGGCAAAACCGTACAGTACAACAATAATTTTCTTAAATATATCCATAGTAAGGAGATGTCTAAGGTATATTTGTTTTAACAATATTTTAAGTTACATGCTTGCACGCCTGTAGTACAAAAAGTCAAAACCTAATTGATTTTTACTACATCCAAACACTTCCTTGACTGACTGTTAATATCTTAACTAAAAATAAACTAATTTGGTTCCTAGCATATGACAACATGCACAAACAGATTTTTTTAATTTCTTTGCGAAATATTTATGAAAAATTATTAGACACTTTTGTCACAAAATTGTCTCATAAATGTTCGCTGGTACTTTTTGCTTACTTGTAAATCAGCTGTATATTAGAGCTTTCACGGTATATGATGGAGACATTTTCTGTACGTTTGGAGAGATGCTGTTGAAATCGTAAGCAACTACCAGTTGTCAATGAATTGCAACAGTTGTTGGTAAGCTCCGAGGATATTATGCATGGTCAATGCTTTGTGAGTCAAACGTTCATTTAATTCCTGCACATACTACATATTCGTCTTAATAGAGAAATTGGAAACTGTTTATTACCCCAAGTTGTTAATATCTTATGAAAAATTTATTAAAATTTATGAATAGAAATACATTTGAAGATAATAAAAAAAAGCTTGTGGCTTCGAAGTATATGTACTTAGATTTGCTTTCACTTTTAGTTTTGTATTCTGATATAAACGTAGGAATCTTTTTTCCATTGCGAAGTCTAATGGTGTATATTGTTGTCTTATCCGAATGTATGCGTGTTGGAAACTATATATATATATATATATATATCTAACAATGTGAGTGAAAGTGATATTACCTAAGTATCAACAACTTCATATAATTATCCGAATGGAACTACAAACTTTTATGACCGTAGGTAATGTGCACTATAGGTAACTTGACTCATTCTTGAGGGGAAAAATTATTTTTCACACTTTCAAGAATAAAATTTTTTGCAAAAAATTAACGACGACTGTGTAGCAAGTAGTCAAAATCATTATTTGTGAGCAAAGTCTTGAACACATCGTACACAGTAGAGTTGGGTTCGTTAGCTCTTTTGAGTGTTCGCTCTTTCTAGTTCAGCTCTCTGTAATGAACTAGTTCGTTCTTTTAGTTCAATAGTTCAGTTCTTTTAAACAACTCCGTTCTCTTCCTCAATTTGTGTAACTTGTTTATGGCAACGTTTGCTCATTTATATTTAAACTATGTAAACAATACCAATAAAGGAATTAATGTATTCCATGTAAATTTATCGTATTTGTAATATGATTTTTCATTTTAAATAAATTGTGGTATTTAACGTTTTTTCAATCTTATTAATTCATTTATGTGCTTGAAGCACTGTAAAAGCATGTGATTTATTTTTAAATATTTAATGAGAATTTCTGTTCGGTTTTCTCTTCTAAACCACCTTTCCAATAGGAATGTCACACATAAGAACGATAAACAAAATAATAGAACGAATATGAATGAAATGAACGAATAAGAAACAAGAACTAAAAGAACTACTGAGCTAAAAGAACTACGGAGCTAAAATAACTACTGAGCTAAAAGAACTACTGAACTAAAAGAACTACTGACCGAATAAGAATGAAATGAACGAATAAGAAACGAGAACTACAAGAACTACTGAACTAAAGGAACTACTGATCTAATAAGAATAAAATGAACGAATAAGAAACGAGAACTAAAAGAACTACGGAGCTAAAAGAACTACGGAGCTAAAATAACTACTGAGCTAAAAGAACTACTGAACTAAAAGAACTACTGAGCTAAAAGAGCTACTGAACTAAAAGAACTACTGACCGAATAAGAATGAAATGAACGAATAAGAAACGAGAACTAAAAGAACTACTGAGCTAATAAGAATGAAATGAACGAATAAGAAACGAGAACTAAAAGAACTACCACAGAATATACACAGAATAGAAACAAGAGTTTGACGTTTAACTTTCCATGGAGAAAGAGACAGCAAATATTACCAAAAAGTATTTCTGTCTCTCTCTGATTGTAACTCTGTTTTGTTTATTTATGTTTGTTTTAGTTTTCGGGGTGGTTTTTTAAATTGGCGAGAGTTAATAAAAAATGTAATTTTTGTCTAAAACTATTAATAAATAATAAAAACAACTAATAACAATAACAACTTTAACTTTTTCTTTCAAGAAATTAAAAAATATTGGCAACTTTCAGCAAGAAAATTTTTTTATGAGCAGTACGTCTTATTTTGATCTTGTAATATTTAGCTTCTTAATTACCTCTTGCACAAGAAACTATATTCATTGTGACCGAAAATCACACACATTTCGATTAATATTTAATTATTTAAGAATCTTTAAACTTTTCATTGAAGAAATTAAAAAATATTCCAAATTATCCCTTTTTTAACAGTCGCCGTGGTCTAGTAGGTAGTGTGTTGGCTTATTAGACGAAAAGCCAGGGTTCGAGCCCCAGGCCAGACATCAAAATAAAATACGAAAAGTATTTCTTCGGCGACTACCTCTCAGCAGATTTCTGGCAAAAACTCTGAGAGTAAATAAAATTGCCATGAAACGTTTCTCTGTCGTTCGGAGTCGACTTTAAACTGTAGGTCCCGCCACTGATGTATAAAATTAACACACACAACATAAGTGGTGTGAGAAACTAGGTCGTAATCCTGACTGAAGGGTTGTAATGACCAATTATGTATGTATGTTTAACACAAAATAAATCTTTATTTACATTTAATTTTTCTACTTTAACCGCCAGTTTTCACTCTGTATATCTGTTGCTTCTATCACATTTGATTCGCAAAACATTAAAATATTTATTTTCTCCCTCTACGGGGTAGGTTAAAGTGCTGCTTTGAGCGTTTTTAAACGTCAAAGGTTTCAATTCTGTGTCTATCATCACTAATATCTAATATCAACTTCCTCACTGTACACACAGCAGGGATGGAAAAGTTGGTACAATTGTACTTTTTTTTTAGCATTATTTGGAAGTCAAAACACCATAGCACCTCAATGACTTATTTAGCACTATTTAAAAATTTTCCCTATTTTATTACATTACTCAAATATTCTGTCTCATCGCTGTATAATTTTTTGTTTCATTATATTATTATTATTATTATATTGTCACTCGATGCTAACTTTTAGTCGGCTTAAAATTTTTGTTCAGTCAAATAGCTCGCAATTTTATACAAAAAGATGCATTAGATGAAAATCATATATTAAAACATCAATATCAATGAAAACCATATTCCTATTGGCGAGATATATTGTGGAACAGAAATTGATGTACATATACATATCCATAAATAATATTGATCACAGTATTATTTTGGAGCTTAAAGAAATAGCAAAGAAATTTCATTTAATATTCTGTTGATTTAAATAATGAAATGTTACTATGGTTTAAAAAATGTACACCAGAAAACGTTGTTTCAGGTAAAACTTCAAGTATTGTACCGTGTATATTCAAAATTTTTCCCAATGAAATTAATAATATTGAATCAATAAATAAATAATTTCGTGCGCTATCGGACTTAGAAACTATTAAAGCTTTCAAAAATGAGCACATATGTACCTTTTTGGTCGAAGGTATCAGAAATAAAAAATGAACTAATGTTCAATGTTATTTCAAGAGTTATAAAAGGAATATTTTCCATTCCACATTCATCTGTAAATGTAAAAAGGATATTTTCGTACCAAAATTTAATAAAAACCAAAGGGAGAAATAGACTGTTTGCTTCGACTGTCTCCAATTTAATCCAAACAAGGGATTTATTGAAGTCATTTAATTTGTGTTGCTACAATTTTGAAATAAGAAATACAGTCACACAGATAATTATACGTGCCCCAATAAAATTTTTTTTCAATGATAATATATGGACAAGTCAACTAATTTTTGCGCCAAATTTATTGGTTTCCGTCACAGCCGAACAAATTATATTTGTTCTCATCACTAAATATTACATTCGCCCAAATATCAGTTGACTTGTCCATATATTATTGGGCAAATTCCAATCGTGACTTTTTTCTCGGCACTCGGCTGCGGATAAACTTTTGTGTTCCTTTGTAGTTAAGTATTAAAGTAAGTTGTTAAGTTTACCTATTATATTTATATATTTAGTGCTTAGTACAAAGAAACTGCAATGTACCTTTTTAATTTTTATGTTTTTTTACGCATATATGTACATAAATATGTGTAAAATGAATTCTCATTTATATATTTATATAATTTTTAATAAAAAAGTTTAAAAAAGAAAAAAGTGAATTTAGAACAATTGGGCTGAAAAAAGTAAAATTTTTTGTGAAAGTTAGTACAATTTGTTAAGATCAATTTCTCATCCCTGACACACAGCTGCCTGAACAGTATCACCGTCTATGATCATTAAAGATTATGAAATGCAATACATTCTAAATCAATAGCTTCACCATTGCTAGGTGAACATTCTAACAGGGTCAACAGTATTCCCCAACGAGCTGAAAAAAGCCAATAAACGTAATTAATTGAATTAAATTTATTAATTAACTAATTAATATTAATTTATCCATCCACCAAAAATATTGTGTTGAATATATTAATACGATACATTTTGTTACAATAAATAATACATTGTTATAATAAAAATGAACAAAAGATATTTCTGAAATTAAAAGTGCTATTCGTGCTATAATAAAAATGAACAAAAGATATTTCTGAAATTAAAAGTGCTATTCGAGACATATTGGACAGATTGTCCAATAAAACTGTCATATCAAAAATATCACAAAACAACTGCGGTATTTAAAAGAAAACTTCGGTCTAACATTTATTCATGCGAAGAAGAATCCCTTCATAACGTCGCCAGAAATGCGAAAACACAACACATGGAGAAACGTAACATATTTACTGTAACAAAAATCATCCGTCGCAGACTAAGAGTAATTAACTTAATTGGGAATGAAGCGCAATATATAAAGGAATAAATTAACATTATTCAGGAGCAATATGTGGCCTCATCGAAGAAATATTTAAGTCCACGCCATACTTTAAAGGCAATTAAGCATAGAGAAGTTGTATAAAGAAATGTCCTCAATGCGCTCACGAATACTTGTATTTAAAATGGATTTTTATGCAAGATAATAATGATAAGACTCCGCTGCGATACGATAAAGTATTTTGAGGACCAATAGGTTGATATTATATAATGATAAGCATAAGCTTTAAGTCCAGTTTAATTTATGGAACGATCTTGAGACACAATATAAATGAAAAAGTAAAAATCCTATGAAAAACGGTTCGAGTGGCAAGATATTAGAGACTTTCCTAGAAGTTTATAATTGGTTATTAAATCAACAAAATATTAAAAAGAATTCAACCCAAATGATAATTTTGAATACCCTTAATGTGAGTAAGCTCATTACATGGCCAAAGAATTTTTCGGTTTAAGATTTTAACTGTTATTTATTGTTAAATTATTATTGTAAATTGTTAAAGAATTATTGTATTAAAAAGTGATCAGACAGTTGAAAATTCCACACAGAAGCAAATCTAGTACAAGTTAGGCTGAAACAATTCGAAACTCATGGTCTGCAACCGAAATTTTGTACTCAAATGCAAATCAAATATAATATAATATAATATAATATAATATAATATAATATAATATAATATAATATAATAAATAATTGAAGTCGCCGTAGTCTAGTAGGTAGTGTGTTGGCTTATTAGAGGTAAAGCCACGGTTTAAACCACAGGCCAGACATCAAAACAAAAATACAACAAGTATTTCTTCGGCGACTTCCTCTCAGCAGATTTCTGGCAAAAACTCTGAGAGTAAATTTGCCATTGAAAAGTTTCTCAAAAATCTGTTATTCGGAATCGACTTTAAACTGCAGATTTCGCCACTCATGTATAAAATTAACACACACAACATAAGAAACATAATGTGAGAAACTAGGTCGTAGTCCTGACTGAAGGGTTGTAATGACCAATTGTGTATGCATGTATAATATAATATAATGGAATATAATATAATATAATGGAATATAATATAATATAATATAATATAATATAATATAATATAATGTCGTTTCAAACGAACAAGTCCGACACTGGGAACCAAGCTATAAATAATAAGAAAAAAGTATATGTATATAGTTACCAATTAATAATAAGTAGTATTATTATATTAATACTAATTGTGTATACATATAGATTAAAAAATAATTGGGCAATTCACAAAAGCCATTGTATCATTGTATTCAGTGTATTGTTGGACGAAAGTACAATAGTGTATGCTTGTTGTTGATAATTTTCAAAATCAAAATCAGGTATACTTATAAACATTTTTTCATATGTCTGATAAAAACAGTTTATGTAAATGCTTGTAATCGAGAAGAAGAATAAAAATACAGAATATTTTCTATGTAACTTGAGTCGACAATTAACATTCAAATTTTTTTTTTCGTTTTGTTGCGTTAAAATCAAATTATGATTACTGGTGTTCTTCTTCTTATCGCTTTTTGACGTTTGTAGTATAAAAATACACAATACAACAAAACACTGAGCGTTCACAAAGAAAAAGTGCATTTAATACAACATACCCGATACAAAGTTGTGTGAATTGGTCAAATATATATATCGTATTAGACATATTAAACATATTAAAATATATATAAAAATATATATAATAATATTTTAAATATTAATAATAATAATATTTAATATTAAATATATTTAATATATATAATATAATACATATTAAAATATTATATAGCTTTCAATTTATATTTTATTACGATAGGCGAAGTGAAACACACCGGCTGTCCAGTAAGAACAACTTTACTCCTTCGTGTTCAATAATGCACTGACTAATTTATTAAAAAAATTAAAAACTTTTTACAGCTAGGAGAATGTTGAATTATTATTTACAAAAACAAAATATAAAAAAGAAATCGAACGATTATCCCGTTACTTTAAATATTCAGTAAATAGAAAAGTACAAAATTGAAGTAAATAACAAATTTAAAAATAGAAATTAACAAAAACAAAACATAGAATTCAATTCCGTAGGTCAATTTAAAATTAATTAGTAAAATTTATAAAAATTAAATAAAAGTAAAATTTATACTGAACATTTCCGCCAGCCTTGTACGAAGTTCAACAATCTTTGAGAAGAGGGTATAATTTAGTTACAGGGCGTTTGAAAATCGACTTATTGGTTTTAACAGTAGCAACTCTCACAAGGCCATCACTTCCAGCATGGGTTTCAATAACTCGACCAGTCTTCCAGCAAGAGGGTGGTAGGTTGTCCTCACGTAGTAAAACGAGATCATCAATTTTTAGATTTTCTGTCTGTGTTAATCATTTTGATCTAGGTTGTAATGAAAGAAAATAGTCAGTTGACCATCGGGACCAAAAATACTGGGTTAGTTGTTGAACAAGTCTCCATTTGGATAGGGTTGAACCATTACGATGAGTAACATCCACCTCAGGTAATGCATTTAGGGGTCTTCCGACTAAAAAGTGTCCCGGTGTAAGGTAAGGGATGTCATCTGCGTCAGCTTGAACTAATGGCCTAGAATTTAAAATGGCCTCTATTCTACTCAGCAAGGTTCACAGTTCTTCAAAATTAAGGGTAGCTTCACCAACAGTTCTGCGCGAATGGTACTTCATGGATTTGACAGCAGATTCCCATACGCCATCAAAATGTGGGGCGCCACTGAATACCTTTAGAAAACAAAAAATTCGAAATTTCACCATTTGAATTAAAAGATTTTACCATATTATAATTTTGATTCAGCTTTTTTGCAGCGCCTTGGAAGTTTGTTCCATTATCGCTATGTATGTGGGCACATAACCCACGCCTAGCCACAAAACGGTTTAAGGCTGCCAAAAAGGCATCGGTACTCAAATCCAATACTAGTTCCAAGTGTACAGCTTTGGTTACTAGACAGATAAAAACTGCTACGTACGTTTTGACTATAGGTGCCTTGCGTCCATTGTGTTGTTTGTACAATATAGGACTAGCGTAGTCGCATCCAACTTCGTAAAAGGGATAGGAAGCGGTAACACGAAATTTTGGAAGAGTACCCATAAGCTGCTGTTGAATGCGTGCACTGTATCGAATACAAACTCCACATTGTTGCGTTACAGTCTTAGCAATTCCACGAGCACCAATTATCCAGTATTTTTGATGTAACGTAGCGACCAATAGTGTTATTCCAGCATGAAGATTATTTAACGTGTACAATTTTGCGGACTACAGGACAGTAGTAGTGTTTTTATGTATGTTCGGGATCAGTTACTCCATACAAAATTTGTCTCATGCATAGCTGTAAAAGAGTAAGAACATTGCAGAATTGTGAAATGAATTGTGTGCGATCGGTCTTTAGGTTTGTAACATGTATTATGAAAAGGTAATGCTTTTTAATGTCTATGTGTGTGTTAAAATTTGGTAGAATGCATATCTGGAAAAGAATTAAATCATTTTTATTTTCAATTTTTCCCTACAAAATTGGGATCATAACTGCTTTTTGTTTGTCCTTTCATTTGTATTGCTTTTAAAACGAATGGTTGGACGGACAGAATGAGTGTGTGCACGTTTCCTCATCTACATCCCAGAGTATAAGTATACTGTAACGTGGAAATGTATGTACACTTATTCATTTTTCCTTTTCTCATTCTTTTTGTATTTTTTCTCTTCTTATGTCTCTGCTCCTTCAAACATAATCCAAATTTCACTTTAGCTTTCATAGCGTTTGTCACAAACCACGCGTTAGCACGTTCTTTAATATCACTATCTTTAGATTTAACTCGTTGCCAGGCTTTTTCAGCTAATATTTGAATAATAAATTATGTTAGCTTCTTTAAGTTCTTCGATAATAGAGATTATTTCATTTTGATGATTGTTGTGACCAGAACCTTCCGATGAAAGAAGTAAACGTAGTCTGTCAACTAGTTCATTAGGATCATCCTAATGTATGTAATTTGATTTCAGATTATTTTGTAATTTTAGCATTAAAATTGTTATAATAATAAGTGTAATAAGAAATTATTCACAGCTACTGTGAGAAAAACTTTAGAACAATTGAAAGAACAGAAACCCCTTGATATAAATGATGCTGTTAAAATAGCTCAAAAGGCTATTCATTCAAATTTTAAAGCGAAAAAGTTAGCAGACATTATAATACCGAGAGTTATACCTGTACCGAAAATTGGAGGATTTCTTCCACTTATTCCCGTACTAACAGAATTGTCAGCGCTTGGTGGTTTGGCAAGTGGAGGATCCGCTATTGTCAAAGCAGTAAATGCTATCAAAAATGGAAAAGAACAATTGGCTGAAGCTAACCGTCATAATAGATATATGGAATCAATTGCAATGGGTAAAGGGTTGTACCTCAAACCATATAAAACTGGATATGGCCTCTACTATAGTTCAGCTCCAAAAAAACTATTAGATAACCTACCCAATCGCCCATTAACAGATTTGGAGTTGAATAAATATGGAAGACATCTCAAACATTTTAGGGGTGTTTTCATGCGTGATTCTTTACCTAAAAAACCATTCAAATAAGAATGCGACATTGTTAATTTAGATGATTCAAATGGTATGGGAACACATTGGGTAGCATATTATAAAAACCACAACTATAAAGAATACTTTGATAACTTTGGAAACTTACAACCACCACTTGAGATTGTCAACTACTTAAAATTTCCTATTGAATATAATTATGAACGAAAACAAAAATTTAATACATTTAATTGTGGGCACTTGTGTTTAAAATTTTTATTCAATAAATATAAATTGAAATGAAATAATTCAGAGTACATCGTCCCGCACTAACACAACCTACTATTAAATTTTTAAAGAAGGGGAACAGAAATGGTAACATCAGCTGTATTGGAAGAACTATTAATAACACATATAGATTTATTTATGAAACTTATAAATGAACTAAGAATATGTAACATTAGTAAAATAAGTAATCCATTTTTATGTATTAATATGTCATACGTTTGTATTATTGTGAAAATACTTATTCACAATCTTTCAACATTTGTCGATGTCAAACATTCTATACACAATATTTGTTAACACTTAAGTTATTTAATCTGTATAAACGTATTTTTAAATTCGAATCTGTAAAAATCTGAACAAAGAAATATGTAATAAAATTTTCAAAAAATAAAAACTAATTTATTTTAATTAATCTTATTATTATATATAATTTCATTTATTTAAAACAGTAAAACTAAAAAAATTCTAAATCCTTAAAAACAAGTCTATTTATACTCTGGGGTGTTGTAGATCAATCAGTAAATTCAATTATGTGAAAACAGATATTACTTATACTTATGCGTGAAAAAAAACCCACAGGCACAACTATACATTTCTTTCTCATCAATTTAAAAACAACCGCACAACCAACCTACCCTTTCTTATCAGTTTCTACTTCTATTTCTTCAACATTAAATCAACAAAAAATAAAAAAACAACTACACAACCAACCTACCCTTTCTTATCAGTTTATATTTCTAATTCTTCAACTTTTGATCATGAGCAGTACGTGTCAAGAATTTACTATTAAAAAACGATCATACACATTACATGTTACACACACACTCATTCTGTCCGTCCAAACATTCGTACATACGTACATACATTTCCACGTTACAGTATACTTATACTCTGGGATGTAGATGAGGAAACGTGCACACACTCATTCTGTCCGTCCAACCATTCGTTTTAAAAGCAATACAAATGAAAGGACCAACAAAAAGCAGGTATGATCCCAAATTTGTAGGGAAAAATTGAAAATAAAAATGATTTAATTCTTTTCCAGATATGCATTCTACCAAATTTTAACACATACATAGACATTAAAAAGCATTACCTTTTCATAATACATGTTACAAACCTAAAGACCGATCGCACACAATTCATTTCACAATTCTGCAATGTTCTTACTCTTTTACAGCTATGCATGAGCCAAATTTTGTATGGAGTAACTGATCCCGAACATACATAAACACACTACTGACAGTCTTTATGCAAAATTATTGATGTTTGCTGTCGTAAGGCAGATCAGATTTTGATAACCTACTGCCAACACGTAATATCTCGTCCGAATCCAGAAATGATGAAAGTTTTCTCAATTTTTTGTTTGTAATTGTAGTTTGACCATTTTTAAGGCATTTTATAAAATTTATATTTTGATAGTATTTGTAAATTTTAATTTCAGCGGCCTTGAGTTTTTCAACTCTCAGTGGTGAACCATCTCTTAGCTTATTCTTTAAGGTATTTATAAATCGTAAGCTGTAAGCAAGTACTCTAGTTAATTTCGGCCAGGAAGAAATTTTATCACTCAATTTTTTTATTATATTTGGATTCTCATCTGTAGTTGATATTAAAGCCACTTGCTGATTTGGACGAATCTCCTCATTGGTACTGTATTCATTACCTTTTGATTGTGGCCAATGCATTTCTTCTTGTAGAAGCCAAGAGGGACCTCTAAACCACAACTCATTATTTATAAGAATACTCGATTTAACACCTCTACTGGCGATGTCGGCCGGATACTCTTTGCTAGGTACATATCGCCAGTTTGCACTTGGAAGCTTCTCCAAAATATGAGATGAACGATGACTTATAAACGTCTTCCATTTCGATGGATGAGAGGAAAGCCATTTGGCCTCTTTATCACCTTGTGGTCGTTGTCCTAAAATTGTGTGATACAAATCCAACGTTATTAGCATACTTCATTTGTATGCACCATGTCACGTAGTTTTCACCATTGAGTTTATCAATATTTGCAACGTGACCTGCCATTACCCTTTTTGCGACTTCTTAACGTAGTGAAAACCAAAAACGATTCCAACCAGATATCTGATTTTCTTGGACCATAAACTTTGTTATAATCTTTGTTCCAATAGATATAACATGGAACTCAGAATCTAAGATCTTCCGGTAAAAGTGAAAACACGAAGTCGTTTTCTCATATATAAGTTTTATTAATTCAACAACTTATGTATGTATGTATACTGCGAAAAATTATGAAGTTTAGAACATAGGGTTCTTTGTGTAATAAAAATTGAAAAAGGAATGAACAATATCTACAACATTTTAACGAAAGAAATAAAGTAATTCAATAATATAGAATACAGTGTTGTATGATAATTTTCAACAATAATGTTATATTTTTCGTCAAAACCAAAATAATGCTTTACTCTAATGTCGAACCAAAATATGGAGAAAATCTTTATAAACACTGGAAATTGCAAAATAATTTATGAACACAACGTTAACGTAATGCTTCGTTTGTATATTAAAAGTGAGAAATCTGATTTTATTAATGTGGAGCAGAAGTTTAATGTATTGAAATATCATTAGGTCGTCAGTGTGAACAAGTTTTTTACCAAACAAAAGATCCGAAGCGTAACACTTTCTCTTTTTTCAATTGTGGTAAAGTGAAATACTTCATTTCAAAATCCAAAACTGAACCCTATGAAAAATTATGGTCTTATATGACAAATGGTTCTGTCCTGAAATTGGAGTTAAAAGCAAAGATTCGGGATAAATGAGATAAAATTATCAGTGGCTACACAAAAGACTGATTGCTGTACATTTCTATACTTTTTTAATGTATGTAGTATAGAGCATACGACATTATATCAAAAATCTTTCTTTCTAAATTGATGAATTTTATCATTTTATAATTCCCACCTTTAAATATCCAATTAATAATAAGATAATTGGGTCATTTTAAAATGTTAATAAAACGAAACCATAAAAAACATTTTAACGCAAACCAAATAAAAAATAATTAGTGCAAAAGTAAAAAACGAAACAATTTTTGCTGCAAAAAAATAAATGAAATTAATTTGGTACCAACAAGTAATTGATTTTTTATCTAACATATAACTTAACGCACAAATTGGTTTATCATTCTTGTGAAATATTTATTAGAAACTATTAGACACATCTGTCACAAATTTTCCTTATAAATGTTTGCTGGTTTTCTACTTTGTGCTTACTTGTAAATCAGCTGTATAGTAGAGCTTTCCTGGCATATGTTGGAGACATTTTATGTATATTTGGGGAGATGCTGTTAGTAGCTACCAGTTGACTATTTATGAGTTGCAACAGTTGTTGATGAGATTCCGCGTATAATACTTCAGCGAAACGTGAATACTTTGGGAGTTAAACGTTAATTTAACTCTTGCACATAATATATCCTCTGTTTAATTGAGAAATGCTTAATAAATATGTATATCGGAAATTGCAAACTGTTTAATACCGCAAATTGCTTATAAATGTGAAATTTTTGCGAAATTTGTGCAAAAGAAATTTATTTGAAGATAATAAATATTTGATATAATAAATTTATTTTCTCTTTACCTGTGTTTGTTGATACAAATATAAGTATGTATGTATGCTGTTGTGTACTAGTAGTCCATTTCCACCACTGTATAGTGTAATTGTGTATACTGTTGTTTCATGTGTATGTAAGCTTGTTAAATACAATATTAAAAGAACTCGCTCCATAATTCCTCTCAACTGAAAGTCAAAAATAAAACGTAAGATAAAAGAAAAAGTGAATATACTATATATGTATGTATTGAAAACGTTTTGAGAGCAAGTATTTTTTTCTTGATTTTAAAAATTAATGACCTGATTAGGAAAAACATAACAAAGTAGTTTTTTCCCAACACATCTGGAGTTGTTGCAGTGACTGATTTTTAAGGTAAGTTCGTATAAACATTTCTCTTATCCGAATATAACAAATGATAAATATGTGCTTAATATATTGAAATATCTAATGTAAACCACTCTTTGCGTGTAAATGAGTTGACTGCTTTTAATCTTAAAGTCGCAATTGCAAAAGGCTTATTTTAAAGTTATATAAGCGAACTTAGGGACTTTAAATTTTAATCAAGCCCTTTAGTAGTCAAAATGATTAGTTTAACACTGTAGAGTATATAAAAAACATTTATTTTAGACATTAATATTTATTTATTTATTAAAATACAATTACAAATTATATCTAATTATTACGAGCTGAGTAACTAGACCTCATGCACGATAGTGTAACAGATCAGAGTTTTTGGTTAGAAACAAAACCACGACCCTCACAACATAGTCTAGTGCATCAATACATACATAAATGTATGGTATATATGTTCATAATGGAATGGTTTATTTACATTATTGAACCTATGACAACGTATCTGCGCATTTACAACTGTTTGTAAATATTCGATCGAAGGACAATTATCATAGAATTGAATAAGGTTTATCAAAAATACAATGCAGCCGCTTAATCAGTTGCTCTTGCAATTTGTTATTATTATTTATATTCTTAAGTGATTGAAATTTTTATCGTCATAATTTTCTCTTCATCTTTATTTGATATGATCTACTATATAATTTAAGTATTGTATAAACATATTATTATTATCACAATCATTTCAATGATACAAATATAATAGACAAAGTAAGAATGATATCCACTTTGGCTTTAAACGAAATCTCGTCTATAATGGAGGTATTATGGATGACAACCGAGTTGTCAATTGTCAAAATTGATGTCAATTATTAATACAGCTGGCAACTGACAAAGCAAACAATTTATTTACCAAAATAAAATTTTTCGATTTTAAATAAAATTTTACAATTACAAACGCCGTAGCCTAGTAGGTAGTGTGTTGGCTTATTAGACGTAAAGCCCGGGTTCGAGCCCCAGGCCAGACATCAAAAACAAAATACAAAAAGTATTTCTTCGGCGACTTCCTCTCATCAGATTTCTGGCAAAAACTCTGAGAGCAAATAAAATTGCCATGAAAATTTTCTCAAAAATCTGTCGTTCGGAGTCGACTTTAAACTGTAGGTTGCACCACTCATGTGTAAAACTAACACACACAACATAAGTTGTTTATGTCTGACAGTCTGAACATCCCATCCTTGCCGACATAAACAGGATTGTTTAAACGAAGGCAAATCACCAACAGAGGGCGTTGCAATATTAATTTATGCTTTTATCTTAATGTAATTTTATCTAAACTTTGGTGTTTTTTAACATTGAGCTGTAAATGTATGTAATTTAGGCCTCTTGTTTTGTATAAGCTGAACTTAAAATTCATTCGTTTGTTAACCGTCATAAGCTAATAGTGATCAGTATTAATATTGCTTAGTAAAAAAATTACTTACTTGCTTTAATTTATTCTACAATTTACTTTAAATTCACTGTGTTAAGTGATAAATAATAATACTTTATGTAAACCAAAATAAGTGTTGAACAATTTGTTATAAATTTTTTTATGTGAAATAAAAATAAACGAAAAAAAGGAACATATATATAACAAAGATCGTTTGCTTTTGTGCTTATGACCAGTTGATACCTGAAGTAAGTGGATATAAAAAATGGGAAATTCTCCTTGTGACATTTGAAATTAAACTAGGAAAGTGTTGTTTTTTCATATATTTTGAAAGAATATTTTTCATCTTTAAAATTTTTTATTGCCAGCAAATGGAGCAAAAGTTTAGTCACCAAGAGTCCCCTCAACCACCAAACCCAACAACATCCAACTCATCAGGTGAACTATTTGATACCTTTTTTTTTGGTCTTTGGTTTCCTCCCCATACAGTCCATCGAAATATCATAAGTGATGTGAGAAACTAGATCGTAATCCTGACTGAAGGGTTGTAATAACCAATTATGTATGTATGTATGTAATTGTAAGATTTGAAATCTTGCTTAAAAGTTAGAGCGCCTACATTACGTTATTATGATATTTATCTAAATGCCAATATGGCAACTTCAAATATGAACAAACATAACAAAAAAGGAAGCACGCATTTTTAATTGAATACGTATACTCTGCTTTGTGTGATTAGTTTTCTTTACTTATTTTTCTGAACATGCTGTTTTATAAATGTGTGTGTATTGGTTTTGTATTGTTTATGTATTGGTTTGTGCGGGGTAGAAGCTGGTTGAAAAATTATGCCAGCAAAAAACCACTCTCCTCACCCCTCTTGCCAACAAGCTGCCATTTTGTGCCAGCATAATTGTTCTCGTCTGTGATCGGCCATTAGCAAACGTTATCGATATTGCTCCGGCACTGCCATATTTTTTAAAAAAGTTTGCCTTTTTTATAAGTAAGCAGTAATAGCGAAAAAAATTAAAGGCGTCTTTAAAGTGCACTTAAGCTAAAGTTACCTTTTACTAAATCTAACTTTATAGCAAGTATATTTTGTTTAGTATAGAAAATCTTGTTGAATTTTATCAGATTTTGATCGAAATCTTACACGTAGTAGATTTCGTTAACATATCAGCCAGCTATGAAGAGCATTTTTATTGATTATTTATAAAGAATAGATCTGAAGGCGAATGTGGAAAATGAAAAGTAATACTAAACATGATGTTATCATCGTTTACTTTTTACCCGTACGAATCTTTATATTTAGATTTTATATTATGCTTGTAGGGAAAAAAATATTAGATAAATTATAAATTTCTAAATCACTTCGAAAGCGTGATGTTTCCTCATTGTCCCAATTTTCAGCAATTCATTAGTCCTCTGCAGACATTGCTTTAAATATATAACCTATTAAGAAAATGTTTCTCAATTTTCAAAATCAATATTAGAGATTCTGTTTCACCCAGAAACATCTGGATGCTTACTCAATTATTATTAAAGGTATCAATCATTTTTAGAGGCTTGCGTTACATCATTTACTCAGTGTAAATTCAAATTATACTGTGATGACGTGTGCTCAGTTTTGCCATTTTCCAGGTTTTTTCATTTGCCAAGTTTTGCTTTTTGTACATGTTTTTCGAGATGCGAAAATGTTTTCATGTTTTTCAAAAATGTTCTAACAAAACAAGTTTTTCAACAAAATTCAATTTTGAATTTTTTTTCAATAAATTCAATAATAATAACATTTTAAAAGTTGGTACTTTTGTACAAAACAAGTTTTTTTTTGTAAAAAAGTTTTTTATCCCAAGAATAAATGTTTTTTTTTTTAAATTATTGGCAACGCTGCGTATGGTACACAACAGACACTATGTACATGCATGAGTCACAGAGCCAATTCACATTAGCACATTTTTTAGTCGCACAATTTTTGTTCTTTTCAATTTACACGGGAAGAATATTCGTTTGGCAACAAATGTATACGTATACAGAGCTTTGTATGAATTAGTGTTTTTGCATTCATTTGATGTTTGGCTTTTTAAGTGTACACAACAAATAAACGAATAATTTTAAAATTATTCTATGCGGAATTTCACATATTTTCGACTAACAATTGTTTTCAATTCATTTATTTTTGTTTTACTATTTTGCTTATAAATTATGTGCAGATTATTTAAACTAATTATTTTCAAAAATCTTTTTGTTCATTCACAAATATTTTATTGGAATTTCTAAATGACAGCACAATGCATAGCAAAGAGTTATGTATAAACATACATATGTACGCCACTCTAACATTATAATATATTAATTGTAATTCACTAACTTACTTTATTCTTATTTTAACATTTTCTTTAATTTTCATTTTTATCAAATATTTTCTTAAATATCATTCATTATGTGAGCCGTTCAGTGCACAAAGTGATTAACTCCACTTTTTGAAAAATCTTAAATTTAAGTGTCAAAGCACTTGGAATAGTCATAACTTTTTATATTTATTATAACTTTCCTGAACAGTGAAGATTAAGACCATTAAAAGACAAAATTTTTTGGGCCATTGAATAATAAGTAATTTATTTCAGAAGACATTTTGATTAACTCCATACTCTTATGTGAATCGTTTCAATAACGCAATTTAAATGACCACTAGCAACCATTGAATGATAACACTTATCAAAAAAAACTGTCTTAAGTTTATTGAAACTTGTCAAAGTACGGAAATAAGAGCTAAGTCAATTGAAATGAAATTTTTGGTAAGTGACTCAGATTTTGCCATTATTGAGTCACATGCAAAAAAAATCATAACATTTATTCACCAGATGATTGGTACAATATAACCAAAAAGGCTCTTGGTGCAAAAAGAAAGCACCATTTAACCTTAAGAAAACTCAATCATTAACAGAAATCAGGTTAATTGGCTTAAAATAAGCCGTATAAAGTTAGGAAGGTCAAAACCTCATCTCATATAATTCAAATGTGACTATAATGAAGATTTTGAATTTAACAAAAACATGTAGATCAGCCTTTATTATATCCTAAACGCAGAACTGTGATAAGGGAAAAAAGTAGACATGATGTATCTGCTCAAACTCATTCCTCCTGTTAATCATAGTTACTTTAAAAACTTGAGAACAAATCGAAATGATGATTCCTAACATACATCTCATGAAGAAGATATTAATTATACTGCTGATAAATTAATCACAAATCATATATTATAACATCACTGTAAACACTAATTTTTATGGAAAAATTTTAATAAAAATGTATAATAACTAACTTTTTCTGTAATAAAAAACTTAAAAATTTAAATACCTAATTTAATTTGTTTACTTTTTTCAGTTGCCAAATCGATTAACTCCACCAGTCACATGAAATATATAACATTACAGACATTATTTTTTTGGCTATTCTTTCTTATTAATTTTATATACCATTAAATGAGAGCTATTTATGTATTTATGTGTTCTACAATATATATTTGAATTTTTATTGTAAACGGAATTTTAAAAAACAATTTACATTATTTCATCGCATTTCTCAACTTTTTGTTTTATGGAGTTAATCGATTTGTGCACTGAGCGGCTCATGTAATACTCTTTATTTTTAATATCAACTATTTTCCTAATTACTAATTATCTCTTTTTAATCTTTATTTTTAAATTATCAAATACTCTCTTATTGTTAATCCCGTTAAATCATCAGATTTTTGTCAAGTATAAATAAGCTTTCGTTTTTAAAGATTGGTTAATTAAGAAAATATTCGTTGAAGTGACAATATTAAATAAATATTGATTTTAAAAAGATCATTCTTTTACTAAAGGCGATAAGAAAGAGGAATCTGTAAATGGAAAAACAACAAAGACGTTAATGATTTCAAAATTAAGAAAAAAATCCAAAAGGGAAATGATTTTATGCGACCATCCCCCTTTCTTTGTGATCATGTTCATTGTTTCAAATGCAACTAACGACTAAATCAACTCTGTCGAAAAAAAAAATTGCCAACCCTGATTTTTAAAAATGTGTATGTATTAAGCCGAAAGTCCATACCATGCGTTTTGCAGTACATGCGTATACCGAAAAAGTAGAATCAGTCTATTTGATTGTGACAAGTTACAGAAGAAAAAGCATAGATTGCATAGACGCATAGAAAGTAGGATTACTTTCTACTTTTCTATGCGAATAATGCAGTGTTGGAAAATGTCAGCAGTTTTTTAAACTTGGCATGCCAAATTATATACTATTGTGAATGGTTTCTATAAATATGTTTAAATAGTGCATTACTATTTTCGCATTTTTCTTTTTGCATTACAAAAATATTAATAAAAACATATTTTATAATAAAGTTTATTACTAATTTAAGAGGAATATACATTAAAATACAGTTTTTAACACATTTCTTTCATGAACAAAATATGTATATGATGATTGTTTATACATATATGTATATATGATTGTTTTTATGTACTGAGTGTTTGTCATCTATTTTGAATTTATTAATTTGTAAACAAGAAAAATGGAGGATAAATTAAATGAAAACACTCGTCTTGTGTTCTTTTGAGGATTTTCGTAGGCCTTAACAGCACAATACAATGTAATTTTTGTGTAAAACTATTAATAAATAATAAAAACAACTAATAACAATTTTTAATTTTTCCTTTCAAGAAATTAAAAAATATTGGCAACTTTCAGCAAGAAAAATTTTTTATGAGCAGTACGTCTTATTTTGATCTTATAATATTTAGCTTCTTAATTAACTCTTGCTGAAGAAACCATACTCATTGTGACCGAAATTCACCCACATTTCGATTAATATTTAAATATTTAAGAATCTTTAAACTTTTCATTGAAGGAATTAAAAAATATTCCAAATTTTCCCCTTTTTAACACAAAATAAATGTTTGTTTACATTTAATTTTTTTACTTTATCTGCCAGTTTTCACTCTGTTGCTTCTAACACATTTGCCTCGCTAAACTTATAACATTTTTTTTCTCCCTCTAAATTGGCCTGTCCTTTTATGTTATGAGCGTTTTTCAAATGTCAAAATATCACATGTAAACTCATAAATTTGTAATTAATGTCATAAATTCTTTTAAAATTACAGTTTGATTTTCTAATTTTTCCAAAAATGTTCTTGTTCGCTTGTTTGTTGTTTACCACAAACAGCTGATCAAAACAAAAAACCAGTCGCACAAACGCACTGTGTGTAACTTGCAAAAAAATCGGCATAGAAAGCAAGATTCGCAAGGCGCATGAAAAGGATGGTATGGACTTTCGGCTTTAGTTTTGTGCTGGTGATGCGGGGTTGTAACTGGTGGTAACTTTACGCCACCGAAAAACCATTCTCTTCACTCCTCTTGCCTACAAACAATCATTTGCTGCCAGCACAATTGTGCTCGTGTGAATATAGCCACAGAGAGAAACTTATTCAACAATGTTTCGTTAGTTACATACACGTAACGTACCGAACGTTCTATTTTTAGCATATGAAGAACAATGTATGGTATAAGAAATATAGAAGGTAGTTTCATTCTCTCTTTATTTTTTAAAAGTCACTATCTGAAATGCTTAAGGATTTTGACGTTTTCGTTAAAATAATGCTACCATATTAATTTTAAATTTCCCCCATTTCCAATTTTCTTAAAAATTAATGGAAATTCTTTAAATACTAGCCCAAATTACGTGTTAAACTTGTTGGACTTAACTAATATAAATTTAGATATAAAAATTGTTAAAAGGTTTTATCTTGGACGAACATTTTTTGGTGCATAAATATACTAAATTAAAAATTACACATTTTTCATAAATAATTTATAAAAATAATTTATAAAACTTCAAAAAATTTTAATTTAAAAAAAAAAAATGATTGAAACTACCTTCTATATTTCTTATACCATGGAACAATGTAAACGCTTACTCAAACGTTCTCTCTCGTTAGCAAAACGGAAGGATCTGTATAAAACAGAATTCTCCCACTTTTGACGTCACATGAGAGATGATGAGCAGTGTTGCCACGAAAAAAATATTGTAAACAACATTTGTGGAAAAATCACAAAATAAAAAAATATAACCAAAATTATATTCGAATTTTATTTTTTTTTATTTTTTTTCAAATTTAAATTATAATTGAGAAAAAAAACAATAAATAACAAAATAAAATTATAATCTTACTAATTAATTAATTTTAACAAACAAAACAAAAGCTATTTTGTGTTCTGTTTCGTTTTTATTTACATTCTTCGTTGGCATATGTCCCGTTTTTAACGTTTCGATAACTACACAAACGTTTTTAAGGCTACTACGTAATGATTTTACGTTTCTTACGTATGCATAACCAGCCCTTCAAATTGAACGTTCCCCCTCTTAACCTCGTAAAAAGTGGAATCTGAGAGAATAAGTGGATCCTGTCACAAAAAGCAGAGTGAAACCAAAGAATATTGATATAAAGAATACGCATCATGTAGAAGTAAAATTTCTTATGGCGGATCGTAACATTACGACCCGCTCTCACCAAAATATTTTTAAAAATCATTTCTTCATGAGAGGGAGGAAGACAGAAGGAAGATGAACACAAACAAAGAGCGTAACAATGTGTTGCTCTCATCGTACGTATGTGCATGTGTATGTATTCTTGTGTTTTTTGATTTAGTTGTCGATCAGACTGCGACAAGAATACATGTGCTGCGGATGCTTTATCAATTTATTTCAGAATAACACTCGAAAAATATTTTGTGTTAAAAATGTTCTATGGCATTAGCTGGGCGTATTTTAATTTGTCCCATAGTATACTTTTTTAAATGCTTTAGAATGCTCGTATTTTTTCTTTTAATAAAAAATGTTTTTTTGTTCTTTTTATTTATCTAAAAACATGGCCTAATTTTTAAGCCAAAGATGGATAGCTTTATGTTCTTTTAATAATAAAATCGATGTTTTATTTTATTTTTATTTATCCAAAATTATTAAGCCAAAGATAGACAGCTTCAGTTGATGAAATGAAAATAAAAATAGAGTATATTACTAACACTTTTATATGGCTGTAATTAAATAAATTCTCTCAACTTATTTTCTCTCTCTCACTTACTAATCCATAACCGTAGGCATGTGTTAACCTAGAGGAAAATTGTTAGTAATAATGTCAAGTCTACTTATTAACCCAATGATATGTATATGTGATCGGAAAATATAGAAAAATTGTACTGCACTAAGACACCGTATTTAACTTGGCAAGTATTCTTCCAAAAATCGAAATCATTTCTCATTGATATTAGTGAATACTACTATGATATTTCTTTGGGTGTGTCATTGAAGTCTTTAAAAACTGACAAGATTTTTACGCTCTTTTTAACGAACATTCTTGATGTTCGTGTCCTATGTGTGTAAAAACCCGAAGATGTTCTTCCTCTGAGGGACATTGGTGCCGACATTTGTTTTTAACACCAGAAAAATAAATAGAAAGTGGTCAAACAACAAAAACGTACGATGAGAACAACGCATTGTTACGCTCTTGGTTTCTGTATCCTTCTATCTTTCCCCCCGCGTCATGAAATATTTTTGAAAAATATTCCAAAATATGTTAAAATGCACATTCTTTATACTTTATTTTCTTTAGTGAAACATAAAAGTATGAGGTATGTTAGCAATATCACTAAAAAGTCTAATTAGCATGCAAATATAAATCCAACAATTCGGTACAAATTAAAAAAAGAAGAAACAATTAATAAAAAACAATACAGAAAGGCAAAACTAAAAAACATAAAACATAAAAAAATGAAGTGAAGACAAAAGTAAGTACTGTGAAATTTAAAAAGAGGCAATAAATTTAAAATTAAATTACACTCATAAGATTAATGTAAAATAAAAATATAAAACATAAAAAAGACAGTGTAGACAAAAATTGTTGGTAGTGAAAAAAGTCTAGTAAATTTAAAATTAAATTACACAAATGAATTTAATGTAAAAAAGAGAGATTGAAAAACAACAACAAAAAGGCAAAAGAAAAAAGAATCGTAAAAAAAAAAACAACAAAAGAAAAAGGTAAATTTAAAATTAATAATTGCAATATATATATATATATATGTATGTATAAGTTAACGTTAAGTTATACGTTAAAGTTAAAATTATTTAAATTGGCTCCCGAGCAGGGACCTCCTTTTTTTCAAGACAGGAAACCGGTCAAACTCAGTCAAGCCTTGGCAGGCTCCTTAGTAGAGTCTTCAAAATGAGTTTGTGCGTAAAGCCATTGTCTGTCAAGTTCCGGCTCGCGGAACGCGAAATTTTATTGTATAAAATAAAATACTTAAAAAATAAAATGAAATAAAATGAAAAATAAATTAAATTTTTACAAGTCAAAAAGAATATAAAATAGAAATTAAATCAAAATAAAGGAAAAAATGGATAAACTGAGAAATTAAGTGAAAGCTAAGTAATAAACAAAAAAATTTGTATTAAGGACAAAAAGTGTTAACTGAATAAAACTAGATAAGAGAAAGTTAATAAACAAAAAATTAGTGTTAAAACTGAAGGTAAATTAAAACAAAGAAATAAGTGCTGGCTTTTAACAAGGAAAACAAAGTATAAAGAATGTGCATTTTAACATATTTTGGAATATTTTTCAAAAATATTTCATGACGCGGGGGAAAGATAGAAGGGAAGGATACAGAAACCAAGAGCGTAACAATGCGTTGTTCTCATCGTGCGTTTTTGTTGTTATACCACTTTTTTATTTATTTTTCTGGTGTTAAAAACAGACGTCGGCACCAATGTCCCTCAGGGAAAAAATCTTCGGCTTTTTACACACATAGGACACGAACATCAAGAATGTTCGTTCAATTATACACCCAAAGAAATATCACAGTAGAATTCACTAATATCAATGAGAAATGATTTCGATTTTTGGAAGAATACTTGCCAAGTTAAATACGGTGTCTTTAGGGATTTAGTGCAGTACAATTTTTCTATATTTTCCGATCACATATACATATCATTGGGTTAATAAGTAGACTTGCACTTATTACTAACAATTTTCCTCTAGGTTAACACATGCCTTTGATTATGGATTGGTGACTATGAGAGAGAAAATAAGTTGAGAGAATTTATTTATTTACAGTCATATAAAAGTGTTAGTAATAGCAAAGAAAATAAAGTATATAGAATGTGCATTTTAACATATTTTGGAATATTTTTCAAAAATATTTCATGACGCGGGGGGAAAGCTAGAAGGGAAAGTTACAGAAACCAAGAGCGTAACAATGCGTTGTTCTCATCATGCGTTGATCTCATCGTGCGTTTTTGTTGTTTGGCCACTTTTTTATTTATTTTTCTGGTGTTAAAAACAGATGTCGGCACCAATGACCCTCAGGGTAGAACATCTTCGGCTTTTTACACACATAGGACACGAACATCAAGAATGTTCGTTAAAAAGAGCGTAAAAATCTTGTCAGTTTTTAAAGAAGAAGGTTCATGTCGCTTTTTTCAGACTTCAATGATACACCCAAAGAAATATCACAGTAGTATTCACTAATATCAATGAGAAATGATTTCGATTTTTGAAAGAATACTTGCCAAGTTAAATACGGTGTCTTAGTGACTTAGTGCAGTACAATTTTTCTATATTTTCCGATCATATATACATATCATTGGGTTAATAAGTAGACTTGACATTATTACTAACAATTTTCCTCTAGGTTAACACATGCCTATGGTTATGAATTAGTGAGTGAGAGAGAGAAAATAAGTTGAGAGAATTTATTTATTTACAGCCATATAAAAGTGTTAGTAATATACTCTATTTTTATTTTCATTTCATCAACATACATATGTAAAGCTGTCTATCTTTGGCTTAATAATTTTGGCTTAATAAAAATAAAATAAAACATCGATTTTATTATTAAAAGAACATAAAGCTATCCATCTTTGGCTTACAAATTAGGCCATGTTTTTTAGATAAATAAAAATAAAAAGAATAAAAAACCATTTTTATTAAAAGAAAAAAACGAGCATTCCAAAGCATTTAAAAAAATATACTATGGGACAAAATAAAAAATAAAATACGCTCAGCTAATGACATAGAACATTTTTAACACAAAATATTGTTCGAGTGCAATTCTGAAATAAAATGATAAAGCATCCGCAGCACATGTATTCTTGTCGCAGTCTGATCGACAACTAAATCAAAAAACACAAGAATACATACACATGTACATACGTACGATGAGAGCAACACATTGTTACGCTCTTTGTTTGTGTTCATTTTCCTTCTGTCTTCCTCTCCCCTCACCCAGAAATGATTTTTAAAAAATGATTGGTGAGAGCGGGTCGTGATGTTACGACACGCCATACGAAATTTTACTTCTACATGATGCGCATTCTTTATATCCATTTTCTTTGGTAATAGGTATACTCTATTTTTATTTTGATTTCATCAACATACAGTATCGGACAAAACCTAGCACCCCCTCAGTACATTTTTTAAAATGATCATTTTTTAAAGAAAACAAAGTTATTAATATTTTATTTTTTATTTTTTTATTTATTTATATCCTTATTATTGAAAAACACAAATTTAAGGCATTCAGAATTCAATAAAAAAAGTTATGATTCAAAATACATTTTAAGTCGAAAATATAAGCGGACAAAACTAAAGCACCCCCAATTAAAGGTACATATAAAAACTATTGAAATTAATATTTCTTTGCGAATCCTTTATTCTGGATGGCACACGCCATTCTTTTAGGCATAGAGGATTTGAAATTATTAATCATTTTAGGTGATATTGCTATTGCTGTACTGAGGGGGTGCTTAGGTTTTGTCCGATACTGTACATATGTATGTCTATCTTTGGCTTGATAATTTTAGATAAATAAAAATAAAATAAAACATCCATTTTATTATTAAAAGAACATAAAGCTATCCATCTTTGGCTTAAAAATTAGGCCATGTTTTTTAGGTAAATAAAAATAAAAAGAATAAAAAAAAAATTTTTTATTAAAAGAAAAAGAAACGAGCATTCTAAAGCATTTAAAAAAATTATACTATGGTGAAATGATAACTTAATGGACGAAGGGATAGAACAACGGGTAGGGAGAGTTAGTGGTAATCTGGAAGAATTGCATAAGGTCGCGGACGTTGTCAATTCGTTACGGAAGTTCTCCGGTAAACCGGGAGAATTTAATTCTTGGAGAAAATCAGTGGATAGGATTTTTGAGACCATCCGTGTTATAGGACGTTATTATGCAATCTTACATGTTATCCGGACTAAGATAACAGCATTGGAATCATACAGGACGCCACTGGATTGGCCTAGAATCAGGAAATGTCTGATGATGCGCTATTCAGACAAACGAGATATTGGGATATTGGAGTACCAAATGACTGCTCTATGTCAGGGGAATAGAACTATAAATGATTTCCACCAAAAGGTGTATCAACACCTTCCCTTGATACTGGATAAAGTGGATTGCCTCGATTTTGATGAGAAAACATTACGTACTATGACGAAGAGGACTTAATGGTGACCTTTCGTGGCTATTAAGTATTAGAGAACCGACATCCTTACATTAAATTGGACAACATGATTTATAGGAGAAACTATGCCCTGGTGCAAGGCTCGAAAATGAGTGGACAAAGGAGTAAAGAGGAGATGCCAGCTTTAGTCGGTGGGCGTACATTTTATCCTGAACTGACTCATACAGAATTTCCAAGACCACCGTAACCACTACGTTATCAGTCTGCAATAAACTATAATAGTCAAAGGCAAAATTTCATGCGTCCTAATTGGAATCCTCCTAGACCACAGTTTAATCCAAGGGGGTTCACAGGGCAATCACACCGAAACGAATACAATAATCAACGAAACCCTTCTGGAGTAGAACCGATGGATGTTGATCGTTCTATTCAAACAAGACAGGTCAATTATACGAACCAACCACCAATGAATCAAAATCCAAAAAGACTTATTTTCAAGGGCATGTTACCAAAATGCAAAGAAATTTCCATATAAACGCCGACTATGTACCAGAAAACGACTGGTGCGAATGGCCAGTCTATCCACCTGAAAGTAACGAAGTCGGTGTACAACAGCTAGATAATGGAGTGGACTACGTTCAGCATGTTCCTCAAGAAGATGATACGTTGGAAAGAATTTAGGAAGAACTACCAGACGAAGTTCAAGTTGCAGTAAATTTTTTAGACTAAACTGTTCCTCATTACCATATTTCGAGGCAAAAATGAGGAACGGAGACGTACTATCATTTTTACTAGATACAGGCAGCAACAAAAAGTACATTAGACCAGATATAGTAAAAAACCCAAAAGATAATAACCAAATTTTTTGTGTAAAATCAGCCAATGGTGCAACTAAGATAACACAACATACACTTTTAACATTTTCGGGAATTGATGAAACTCCGCTAAAATTTTATTTACTACCAGGATTTGATTTATTTTTTTTTATTTTATTTATTTATTTGTTCAAAATAATACAACAAGAATAAATCTTATATTACAGTATTGCTTAGCAATTGTTACTAACATTTATTGAGAAACATTTATTTTAACTTAATTAACATAATTTAACAAAAAAATCTATTTAAAAAAATAAAAGATACTTGAAATTTAAGAAAAAGGGACATTTAAGTAAAGAAAGTGGGAAAAAAACATTACAGCACAACATTAAAACATTAGTATATTAGTATTAAAAAAATAAATAAAATGAATATCAAAATTATAATAAAACTAAGGAGAAACAAATTTACAAAAATTAGAGAACATTAGCTAAGTAAAGTGCTCGAAAATGGCAGTTTTGAAATGCTTTGCATTGCTGATCATTTGTATTTGAGGGGGAAGTTGGTTCCAGAGACGAATGGAGTGAATAAAAAAATGTTGTTGAGAGATGGCCTTATTATATTTCGTAGAGTTTATCCTGTTCCCTCTATTCGACCTAGAAAATATTAATCTCTCATACAAATAAGGTGGCTGTCGACTATATATAAGTTTGTGTAGAAATAGAGATAGAACAAATTGTCAAATGTGACATTATAAATTAGTCGGGGGAAATGTGATATGCTACTATTTCTCCTGATGCCAAAATGTATCGTGCTATAGCATTGTAAGCTACGTTAAGTCTCCGTCTGCTAACTGCATCGCAGCTAGCAAACAGCTCACATCCGTACATGAGAGTCGGTAGTAAATATGTCTTCGCTAATAGCATTCGAATATTAGTTGGTGTAAAATATTGTGACATCCAGAGATTTCGAAGCATCGCAAAAGTTTTTCCACAGTTAATTTTTACGTGATCCGACCAATTTAGTTCTCCATTCAGAGTTACGCCGAGACTTTTAGCCGTTCTCACAAATCCTATATTCGATCCATTAATTCGAATTGGTGGTAGATTCGAGATAAAATTTTCAGGTGCTCCAATCAGTAACGCCATTGATTTGTTGGGATTTATGCTTAGACCATTTGCAGATGCCCATAAATAAATTTGATTCAAATCCTGATTTATCAAACGGATGCAGTTGGTAGCATCACTAGCACTACAACCCATGTATAGCTGCACGTCATCAGCATACATGTGTATTTGGCAATGTTTTACCTGCAACGGTAGGTCATTAGCATAAATCGAGTACAACAATGGGCCAAGTATAGAGCCCTGTGGCACACCTCTTGGCATTGAATAGCTCCTGGATATAACTGAGTTATGGCTAACGCTTTGACTTCTGTCGCCTAGATAGGAGAAGATCAGTTTCAGTGCTGTTGAGGAAAAATTGCACATATATTTCAGTTTAAGTTTCAATATGGAATGATGGACAGTGTCAAATGCCTTAGAATGATCCAGTAGTATAAGAAATGACATAGCGTGCCGTTTATCAATCTGGCACCTTTTTTCCTCGGTTACATCAACCAACGCACTAAGACAGCTGTGCCGTGGTCGAAATCCGGATTGCCTTTTCATCAATAACGAGTTAGTATACAGATAACTACTAATTTGCAAATAAACTAATTTTTCAAAGACCTTCGATAAATAAGGCAATATAGCAATAGGCCGAAAACTTTTATCCTGTTTCAAAATTGGTATGATCTTAGCATGTTTCCATACAGAAGGGTACGTAGAGGTGGTGATAATTGTATTGAAGAAATGAGTGAAATAAACAAGTGTATATGGGAGCGTTAGTCTAATAAATTTTGGATGCATACCATCATAGCCAATAGCATTAGATCTAACGTCAATAAATGACCTCAGTACCCCCTCCTGCCTAAAGTGCATGAAATCGAATTCATGCGTTTGCCGTTGATTTAGGCTAATGCCATCATAAAAATTCATGTCCACAGTTGGCAATGGTATATTTGCAAATTGGCGGTTTACCTGGTCTACGTCAATTTCCTGGGGATCATCACTGACACGATTCACCAAACCCAAATTATGAATTTCCCTCCACTTTTTCCGTGAGTCAATACAAGTTCGAAAATGATTGCCATAAAACATTGATTTGGATCTCCTAATCTTCGCATTAACAGCAGCCCTTGCAGCTTTAAAAGTTTCGTAAAGTTCAGAAGTCCTAAAGAGTTTCCACCTGGCATATTCACGATTCCGAATGTCAATCAGATCCTTAATATCAGAAGTGAACCATGGTCTATCAGTTCTAAGAAATTTCGTTCTTACACGAATATGCTTTTCATAGAGATATTTCAAGCCATTGTCAAAATAGTTTAATTGTTCATCAACAGAAAAATTAAAAAACACTTGACTCCAATTCAAGGAATATAGGTCAACAGCAAGGGAATTATAATCTATATTTTTGAAGTCTCTGTACTCAAACGTTTGAGTTTTTCGGGATTTCTTGATCCGATAATCGTATGATATGAATAACATATCATGGCGCGAAAACATAGATGCAGATAGTTGATCAAAATTTAGCAAATGAGAGATTTTATTAACAAAACAAAGATCTAGAAGAGTACTCGAAGTGGACGTAAAATGAGTCGGATTTCTATCATTGACTAAGCTAAAACCAATAGTGCTCATATCTTCTAACAAACTATTATCCTCTAAAATGTTAGCATTAAAATCACCTGTCAAGATACCCAAGAGTATGCGAACTAAGCATTTCCAAAATTAGCTCCATATTTATATGTCTGTTAGGCCTATATATAGTACCAAGCAGTAGCTTTTCATCATTATTAAAAATTTCCACCAAAATGTACTCAATATTGCCGCCATCATTCCTACTCTTCTCTCTACACGTAATGTCTGTTCTGGTGTACACCGCAACTCCACCACCATTAGTTGTCCTATCGGATCGAAAGAGACGATAACCCTTCAAATTATACACATTACTATCCACATTCGTGAAAAACCATGTCTCCGATACGCAGATAATGTCAATTCCAGAATTTTCAAAAAGAAGACGAAATTCATCCATTTTATTATTCAAACTTTGAGCGTTAATATGGCAAATCTTAAGTCCGGAGTCATTTTTCGAAAGAATTTTCAACATGATATCAAGATTTTCTCTAGAACCAGCCTTCATATTATCACAAGTCACCATAGTTATATATAATAATTATTTCAACAATGCAAATGTAGAATAGTCGCCCGAAATGCACTATACAAGTTACAGAAAATGATGATAGGATAATAATAAAAATAAATACTAATAAATAGTCCCTAATTATGAATATAGATAGATATGCGAATATTAATTTAGATAGAAAATAGATTTTATGATAAATTAGTTGTTCGAGAATTAATATAAATTTCCTTACGAAAATAATTTGATTGTTAATGAATATGTGCTCCAGCGTTTTGCCGAAAAAATTGATCTAAGGTATCATAATCATCGATCCGTAATGGTTCTTCGTTTCCGAGGGCCTTTACGTAAACGATGCCACGGTTGGTGTACACTGCCGACAGCATCCTGTCCTTTTTCAATCGATAAGCCCGAACAAAAATCCTATGATTGTCTGGCGTAAGATTTTCATTGATGTAAAAAGGAGTATCACTATCAAATCCAACCAAGTTTAATCGTAGAGGACCTTTTTTTTCTTATATACCTCTTAATTGTTGTTAACACATAATTCCTATCGTAGGGACTGGGCAATTTTATTATTATTGGACCATCTTGCCTCCTATTACCGTTCCTATTGTTCTTGATAATTTTCACACGGTAAGCTTCTTTAACAGTTGGAGGATCAATTATTTGATGCAATATTATTAAAGCCTACTTTACACGGTCCCACAAGTAATATGATCTGTCAAAATTTTGTGTAAAAGAGTACGGATGTGATCGTCTAAACGTACTATGTAATGAAACGATCACACATTGATAGAAAATACGGATGAAAAGTTTGAGTCGTATGGCTCTCTTCATTTTTTGAAATGATTCAAAAAACAAGCAAGTCGCATTCGATCAGGGATGTATTTTTATGTAAACACATAGAAAAAATGTGTAACAGCTGTTTTCATTTTACTTTGTTATTGTCTTATACCGATCATGTAAACGCAAAAAATATAAATCATACGACTTTTATTCTCTCTTTTGTCATACGGATGGAATTTCATTTTACTTTTTCATTATACTTTACGCAAATAACATGGAATTTGTAATGAACACATGCCATATTAATTATCTGTAATGTACATAAGTAATCGCCATTTAACTATTGTTGTTCTTCAAAATTATTATTTATTTAAACTCAAAACGATGTGTATACTTCAAAGGCTAACAAAGGAATGAAATAAAGAATGATACGCATAAACTTATATAGAAAAATAGAACAAAGGAAATAAATAGATACAGCCAATTATTATGTCATCCACATATACAGCAATCAACACTAAACATTCACCAATTGCCTTCTTGTATAGGCAGGGGTCAGCTTCAGTTGGTATAAAGTTAATTTTTCTCAAAACTGTATCTAGTTTAGTGCTCCACTCGCTTCCTGACTGCTTCAATCCGTAAATTGACTTGTTAAGCCGCAAAACTTTGTTGGGATTTTCTGTTACTTCGAAATATTGTGGTTGCTTTATGTAGATTACCTCGTGTAAATCGCCATTCAGGTAGGCTGTACTCACATCGATTTGGTGCAGATACATTTTATACTCGATTGCCAATGCCAATAAAACTCTTAATGTCGAATATCTAATAACGGGTGAAAAGGTCTCCATATAATCAATTCCATACCGTTGGCTGCACCCTTTTGCCACCAATTGTGCCTTGTGACGTTCAACATTACCTCGTCTATCCCTTTTTAAAGCAAACACCCATTTGCAGGGTATAGCTTTATAGCGTTCAGGCAAATTTGTTAATGTCCAGGTATTGTTTTTCTGAAGAGATGAGTATTCTGCTTTCATCGCTTCCAACCAAAGTTTTCTTTCATTACCTGTCATTGCCTCTTCTGCAGTTTTAGGTATTTTCATTTCGACCATACTATTCAACTCATGGTATTGCTTACGTGGTCTTCCAGGTTTACCATCCCTTATAATTTTTTGCCTGCCTCTTCTAGTTAATGTTGGCTTATGTTCACGATCATCATCATATGGGCTGTCTTCATTGGCAGTGTCAAACATGTGTTCTCGATTTTCTTCGGCTAATAAGTTTTCTCCTGTTTCTTCTTCAACTTTTTCTCTAATTTCTTCTTCAATGTCTTCTCTTGTTTCTTCTTCAATGTCTTCACCCTTACAAAGTTCTATATGTTGATCTTGCTGTAGTTTCGTTACATTGCTGGCGTCATCACCAACTATGCGTTGCGTTCTCTTGTCAAACAATCTATATGCTTTCGCCACTGTTGAGTATCCAACCATCATTAATTCCTTGCCTTTCGGTTCGAAATTTTACTTCTCTGTTTTATCCAATGCAACCGCAAATGAACCAAATGTACGCATGTGTTTAACTGTTGGTTGTCTGTCATACCATATCTTATGAGTTTTAAAATCATTTGCTCTTGTTGGGCATCTATTGCGAATGTAAGCAGCTGTGTTTACAGCTTCTGCCGACAGATTCTTTGACGCGCCAGCATGAAACATCATTGACCGACTCATTTCAACAAGTTATCTTTGCGTAATGTAACGATTTTGCGTCCAGTCTCATTTTCTACCTGCCGCTTAAATTGTTTAAATTTCTCAATCGCTTCATTTTTTGCCTTTATAAAATAAACAAATATTCATCTCGACTTATCATCAATGAAGGTAATAAAATATTTAGCACCACCAACTGATTGAGTTTTAAATAGTTCGCAAATATCAGAGTGCACCAATTCTAAAAGGTTTCTTCACTCTTCACTCTCATTAGGAAATGTTAGTACATGGATTTTGTATATCATGCAAGTTCTACATTGTCTGTTGTCGATGTTGATATTTACACCCTTCACGATGCCTGTTTTGCTTAGGTAGTTCAAATGACTATTGTGCATAATTCATTGGTATGCGTCATGTTAAATAGAGAACTCGTTGTTCTGCACACAACAAAAAGGTTCCCTTCTCTTTTAGCACGAAATACAATCATACCATCTTGCCTTCTTGCTGTTGCTGTGTTCGCATCAAACTTCACTGTGATGCCTCTGTCAACGTCTCTAGTAACGGAAATAAAATTGCCCTGCCACTCGGAGGAATATAATACATCTTTGAACGTAATATTCATATTATTTAATTTTAAATACACATCACCCTTCCAGTTGCCGTTATAAATCTTCTGCCTGCCAAAGCTATTCGTTCGTTGTACTGCTCAAATCTTGTGAAAATGCTTTTGTCATTGCACATGTGTGCGGTTGCGCCGCTGTCAACATACCACACATTTGACTTTATTGTCTCATGCGTTTCTTTTTCTGCGCATAAAGATGTCGTGTGTGAACCCAGAGACAATGCTTGTTGTTGTTGCTTTTGCGGTTTTTTCCTTTTTTCACATTGGCTGGCAAAATTCCCCGTTTCATGACAATTAAAGCATTTGCCTGTGAAGGGTTTTTTGTTACTTTTGCTTAATTTTATTTGTCTCTGCATTGTACGTACATTATATTCTTGTTGTTGACTGTACTCAGCCTCTTCTTCTATTTTTTCTTTTCGTCTCTCAGCTTCTTCTAGAAGTTTTTGCTTAAGAAAATTAAGAAGATTGTCACGCGTCTCCATCGCAATAACAAAATTCTCAAAGTCTTTCGAGAGGCTGCACAAGAGCATGATGGATAGAAGCTCTTCCTGCATTTCGATACCTGCTGCAGCCAATTTTCGGATATTTCGGTGAACGTCTTCACATGCAGCATTACGTTGGCACTATCTTTCATTTGGAGGCTCACTAAACGTTTATACAATCCGACTTTTTGTATTGGTCCCTTGGGCTGGTATGTAAGCTACAATTTTTTCCAGGCTTCGGAGGAAGTTGTGGCTCACCCGCTAGTGATTCCTTTTCACCTTTCCTGATACAACATTCCAGACACCGTTGTGGATCAGTAAGCTCCTCATCTGTAATGCCCAGCTCTCATAATTAGAATTATCTAATTTTTCTATTTGAAAGTTGTTCATTTTGTTGTGCACTTCAATTTCAAAACTCTGTTCAATTTCACTTTTTAATTTTCCAATTTTTCTTACTTTTTGTTATACAAATTTCTTGGTTACGCCGTCTGGGCCCATAACCTGTTGTTCTTCAAAATTATTATTTATTTAAATTCAAAACGATGTTTATACTTCAAAGGCTAACAAAGGAATGAAATAAAGTATGATACGCATAAACTTATATAGAAAAATAGAACAAAGGAAATAAATAGATACATTTATAGATACATTCATGTTGTAAGGTTGCCATACCATTCAACAACTATCAAAAGGGACATGACGAATAAACGCATTATTACACTATATCAAAAAGAAATAGTGCTGAAAGAGATTGTTACAAACGGCTTGCGGGAGCCATTGATTCGCTAGTAAACAGTCGGGCGTGTGGGTAAGGTCCTTCCAATAACAAAACCCTGTCCATATACAGAAGTTTTTTTTATTAAAGACTCCCTATTTTTAGCTATAATTTACTCTAAATGGAATGGAAATGACTGTAATGTTATAAAAAAAAAACAAAAGCCCGATTACAGTCATTTGTAACGAAACCAAAATAAATTTAAATACAAAAAGACATATTTTACTGACATAACCAATTTAAAAGCGGTATCTGGTGTTATTGATACGCCTGTCTCAAAACCCGCCACTAACCTTGGCCCTAAGGACGTCATTTTATTAGGACCCCAAATAACCTAATGCACTAAAACTAATACTCAACTACGAAAACACTGTAAACTTCAATAATTCATACATAATTATTAACTTAGGATTTATTCATAAAATTAGGAAAAAGAATTTATAGAATTATAAAACAAATATTTAGGCTAATGAAAAATGAAGCGAAAGCATTTCTAGCATAAGTTAAATTGACTTTTCTTAAAGTGTATCAGTGATAATGATTATAAACATATAACAATAACTTAATTAAGCGATCGATTATGTTTGATCAAACATGTTCGATATCATTATCACTAATGAATACAGTAATCCCTCGATTTACGTCGCAGTTGGTTCCAAAAAAAGGCGACGTAAATCGAAACGACGTAAATCAAATTTCATATTGCTCATACTACAAAGTGGTATGCTTTTAACAAGGAACATAAAAAAGTTACAGTAATCACTCGATTTACGGCGCAGTTGGTTCAAAAAAAAGGCAACGAAAATCGAATGACGACGCAAATTGAAGTTACAGGGAACAAAAAATTTGACGACGTAAATCGAAACAACGTTAATCGAGACGACGGGTGAAACATAAAATTAGCACTCACCAAACATACATGTAATCGATTTCTGGAAAGCCTTCAAGATTTCGAGGTACATAAGGTTGTAGCCGCTGTAGAATTTTGCTAAAAAAATTTGATTAATTTGCTCGAGATAATTATGCCGTATATAATGCTTACACTTACAATTTTTTTTACAATATTTCAATAGAATATATATAAATGTTCTAAATTATACTAATTTTAAACGTTTTTAAAATTAAAAATATAAATTAAAGTTATTGTAATAAATTTTAGAAAAATTACATTATACAAACAAAACAAATTAATAAGATGAAATTAAATATGAAAAAAGTTTGATTCAGACATGTTGCGTAATCATTACAACTGTAAGTGATAATCACAATGCATTTTGTGTTGCTATTTCTTTTTTTCTATTTTATGTATTCTATAATAAACCAGTTTTTATGAAAGAGAATAATTACACATGAAAAAAACGAAACTATGGAAATCGAAAGACTAAACTATGGTAATGTTTGAGTTGGAATGATCACTACAGTAGGCCATACCAGCTTTTGTAACAAATATCAGTAATAGAATTAATGTAACACTTTAGATATAATAAAATTTAACATTTTAGATTGAAAATTGAATCTTTAGAAAAGAAAGTTTACAAACGAAATTTCTAGAAATAATTTTAATTAACAAAATTTATCATGTTAGATAGGAAAAATACATATTATATAAGAAAATTACAAATGGATTTTCTAGAAATAATGGATATAATTTAATATGAAATATTATTTTAGAAATATATCTTAAGCATATATATATAAAAGTTATAGATAATAAAACAAGTTGTAGAGGGGTTAAAATATTAAATAACAGTTATTAACGGTTTTACTGCACCAAATTACAGTTTTATTCCGGCTCGTAGGGTTCGAATTAAATTGAAGAAAAAAATTTGAATAAAATAGAATGAAATAGAACTCTCGGGACCTGTTTAAAAAAATGTGTCAATGCCTATAAAAATTCTTCCTTTTTTTTCTGTGTATTTACCTCCTCGATAGGACATCCCGAGTATAACACAATAATCCTAAGGAAGGTCCTGGCCCTATGACCAATAATTGAAATTTTGTACACTACACTTCACAAGAAAATTTTAGGTTATCTTAAAATAATATTCATAATTCATATTCATAATATTCACTTTATTTGATTCACTATACTATACCCCTTTTTAAATATTTCCAGGATCAACAAACGAGATATAAAAACATTATCACCACTCACTTTTCTTTTCTCTTTTTTTTTTTTAAATAATTAATTATTTTTGCTACACTTTCTATATATTAAGTTCAGAGTTTCAATCAAAATGAACGAGTTGTTCAATTTTCGTAGTAAAGAATCCTTTGTTAGCAATCAGGGTGTAATGGGAAAACATGTATAAGTAAACTTTAATGCTTGTCTAAGCTCTCGACAATCAAAAAAATATAAAACATGATTGCCACTATAACCAACATACATGTACAGCCAAGGAAGAAATTATATGGTACACGTGTTTTTCCTAAAAATCTCTTTGGTTTTAAAGCTAATTTAAAAGTTTATATATTTTTTATATTTAATAAAGGGAAACAAAAAATTAAAGTAAAAAATTTTCAGAGTTTGTTTGTTTTTATTAAATATTTCTTATAGCTAATTCAAATTCTTAAAGGAAATATTTATATGGTACAAAATAAGAAAAAAATTCAAAACTTAAAGCTAATTAAATATATTCAAATAAGACATTAAATTTAATAATGCGTGTGTCCTCCTCGATTTTTAATTACTTCATTTAACCGAAGTGGCATAGAGTTTATTAATTTTTGTAACTCATCTTGGGGAATTTCGTCCCATTTTTTTATTAAAGCTTCTTTCAAGTCTTTTAAGGGGTTATAAGTCATCCCACTCTTGTATATTTCGGCACATAAAATTTCCCAGAGGTTTTCAACAGGATTTAGATCGGTACCAGTCCAAAACAGTTATATCCTTTTCTTCAAAAAATGCTTTGGTCCTTTTGGATACATGTATAGGGGCGTTGTCTTGCTGAAAAGTAAAATAATTTCCATAATTTTCTTCAGCAAATTCAACGAAAACATTAATATATACAATAATATTTAATTAGCTTTAAGTTTTGAATTTTTTTCTTATTTTGTACCATATAAATATTTCCTTTAAGAATTTGTATTAGCTATAAGAAATATTTAATAAAATAAACAAACTCTGAAAATTTTTTACTTTAATTTTTTGTTTCTCTTTATTAAATATAAAAATATATAAACTTTTAAATTAGCTTTAAAACCAAAGAGATTTTTAGAAATAACACATGTACCATATAATTTCTTCCTTGGCTGTATGTACTGTACTAATTAAATTTCTCTACTAAATGTTAGTACCTTTTACATTCGCATTATATTAAAAAAAAAACAATGAATATTATGAACATCTTTTCATATTTAATTTCCGGAAAAATCATATAGATCTAGTAAATATTTATGTTGGTTTGCTCTTTTACATTATAAACATTTGATTGGCTACATGTTTCTGTATGCTAGCAGCATGTTGACAAGATTATTAAGCTTTTATGCGATCAAACAGTTTATGTTCTTGCTAACATATAAGGAAAAAGGTTTTACAGTGGTTCAAACGACTAAAGCCAGTGTCAGAATAATGAAATTAAGATTAATTTTTTTTCTTTTAAACCGTACACTACAAATTACGGACTCAAAACTTAAGTGAGAACCAGAAACATGCTCTCAGAAAGATCGTTGAACGTCATGGTCAGTTATTTGCGGAACCAGACGAGAAACAGACCTATTCTACTGTAGTGGTGGCGGATATAAAGACGGAAAATGCAACACCAACATATGCAAGCAAATTACCCATACCCGATGACATTGAATGACGTTGTAGAATAGGAAATTAATCGGCTTCTGCGGGATGGGATCATAAGACCGTCACGATCGCCATATAATTCTCCTATCTGGATGACCATTCGGGAAAAAGGAAATTTAGGCTGGTCGTGGACTTTAGGAGACTAAATGCGGTGACAATTGCGGACTAATATCCAATCCCAGATATTAATGACATTCTGGCAAATATGGGTGGAAATCAAGACTTTACGGTGTTGGACCTTAAAAGCGGGTTCCATCAATTTAATCTTAGGGAAGAAGATAGAGAAAAGACAGTTTTCTCCATCAATAACGGTAAATTTGAATTTACCAGGGCACTCAATGATATATTACGGCAATTCATAGGAAAAATATGCTATGTTTATGTAGATAATATTATCATCTTAAGTAAGGACGAACATTCACATATAGAACATGGGGACCAGGTATTTGAAACATTAAGATACAACTGGATAAATGCGAGTTCTTTAAGTAAGATGTAGAATTCCTTGGATTTGTCGTGTCAAAAGAAGGAATAAAAACAAACCCAAAGAAAGTTGAAACAATATTAAAATTCGACTACCCTAAGACTTTAAAAGAACTTCGTTCATTCTTGAGTTTATCTGGATATTATAGACGTTTTATCATAGGATACGCCGATATTGCAAAACCACTCACAGTCCTTCTATGAGGAGAAGAAGGAAGAATATCGAAAACAACGTCTTCCCAAACTAAAATTGATTTGAATGATGCTGCAAAAAGGGCCTTCGACGATATAAAGAATGCCCTAATTTCACGGGAGGTAATACTAATGTAACCCAATTTTGATAAAGATTTTCAATTAACAACAGACGCTTCAAACTGCACTATTGGAGCAGTACTTAGTCAGGATGATAAACCCATAAGTTTTATTTCTAGGACACTTAGCAAAACCGAAGAGAGGTACGCATCCAACGAAAAATAAATGCTTTCGATTATATGGTATTTGACTTCACTAAGAAACTATCTCTATGGCTCGAAAAAGGTTATAATTTATACCGACCATCAACCACTTACTTACGCTCTAAGTAATAACAACAGTAATTCGAAAATGAAAAGGTGGAATATAATTATGAATTACGATATAAGCCAGGAGGACTAACGTAGTGGCCGATGTGTTATCCAGAAATCTCTCACCAACCTAGTCCTTCTACTATGACTCAACATAGTGCTGAAAGTTCAAGCGAAAATCTTATACCAAGTGTTGAAACCCTAGTCAATGAGATTAAAAACCAATTGTTTATTAGTATAGGAGAAGTACGTTTATATCAGTTTAAAATAATTTTCCTAGAGTATCATCTACACCTTATAATTGAAACAAATTATGACGAACAGAAGCTGATAACTATTCTTCAGAGATACCTTAACCCGTCCGTAATAAACGGCATTAAAACTCCAGAACAGATAATGGGAAAAATTCAGAGCATTTACCCAGATCATTTCTCGAATTATAAATGTAGATTTACGAAATGGTTGTTGAAGACATAGTAGCTGAAAATGATCAGGAAAATATAATTGTAGAAGAACATTCAAGGGCTCATCGGAACGAAAAAGAAAATAGAACACAAATTATGGGAAAATACTATTATCCGTGTATGGCACGAAAAATAAGGAGAATAATAAAATAGTGCTCAATTTGCAAAAGGAATAAATATGAAAGACATCCAAATACGCCGGAACTTGGCGAAACGCCTATACATATCCTGGACATACAGTTTACATAGACATATTTGCAACCGATAAAAAACTAATTATAACTTCAATTGATAAGTTCTCAAAGTACGTTCAAGTAAAGCAAATTAGCGGTAGATCGATTGAGGGCGTTAGGAAACCACTTAGGGAACTTTTGTTTTTTTAAGGGGTTCCAAAGAATGTAATCATGGATAATGAACCTTCTTTGAATTCACTCTCTATTCTGTTTATGATGAAAGATGATTTAAAGTAAATTTTTTTACTACCCCTTCCTATAGAAGTGAGGCAAAGGGACAAATAGAGTGTTCCTATTCTACTTTGGCGGAAATAATGAGACGCCCCAAGGAAGAGGGAACTTCCAGAGACTGACGAATTATTGGAAAGATCCGTAAATGAATATAATCACTCTATTCATACTACCACAAATAGGAAACCTGTAGATCTATTCTTTGGACCAACGGTTGACTTTTCGCCACAGATATGAGACAACAAGGCTCTAAAATGTTGAACGACTTAAGCGCAAGCAAGAAAATAACCTCGTTTATTACAATAAAAACAAAAACCCGGCTAAGGAATACGTACCGGGACAATTAGTTTATGTGAAGACCAACAAAAGATTGGGTACAAAATTAAGTAGCAGGTTTAAAGAAGAAATAGTAAAAGAGAACCGCGGTACAACCATCGTTACTGAAAGTGGGCGGGTCATTCATAAAAGTCATATAAGGAGTTAAACAAAAAATATATGCATGATTTTCTTTGAATATTTGTTTCAGACTATTTTTCGTGACTGTTTCGGCAGAATTTAACATCCTTGACTACTCTAACGCAAGACTAATAACTATTCAGAAGGATACCGCTAGACGACAAGCGGGTACATTTAAAGTAATGCATTCAATCGATCTTGAACAGTACCAAATTTTATCGGAAGACATCGAATCAATTTTAAATTCAAACACTACATCCGCTCCGCCCGTTTTTATTACAAGTTCGAAACATAAAATGACTCAGACCCGGTAGAAAAAAAAGATCCATAGATTTCATTGGTAGTACATGGAAATGGATCGCCAGAACCCCAGACGGACGCGACTTTGAAATTCTCGATGAAAAAATCAGAAACGTACTGGGAAATAATAACAGAGAAATGATTATAAATAAACTCACTACAAATAGACTGCAAGAAATTTCTAACATTACAAACGAAATATTAAAAGTGAAAAACGAAAATTGGAATAATGAGTTGCTTCTTAAATTAGAACATAAACTCATTGTAATAGAAAAAGAATTACAAAATATCGAATATGCCATTCAGTGGGCAAAAGTTAATATTGTAAATGCATTTATTTTGTCAAAAACTTAAATAGAAATTCCAAATGATGTTCTCGAAAGTTATAATATCCCAACTTTTAGTGTAGACGAATTGTTATCTTTTGGCAATGTAAAATCACAAAATACACAGAATGGAAACTAGAGTTTGACAGTTAACCTTCCATTGAGATAGGGACAGCAAATATTACCAAAATGTATTTCAGTCCCTCTCTGATTGTAACTCTGTTTTGTTTATTTATGTTTTTTTAGTTTTCGGGGTGGGTTTTAATATTGGCGAGAGTTAAAAAAATGTAATTTTTGTCTAAAACTATTAATAAATAATAAAAACAACTAATAACAATAAGAATTTTTAACATTTTCTTTCAAGAAATTAAAAAATATTGGCAACTTTTTGCAAGAAAAATATTTTATGAGCAGTACGTCTTATTTTGATCTTGTAATATTTAGCTTCTTAATTACCTCTTGCACAAGGAACTATATTCATTGTGAGCGAAAATTACACAAATTTCGATTAATATTTAAGAATCTTTAAACTTTTCATTGATGAAATTAAAAAATATTCCAAATTATCCCTTTTTTAACACAAAATAAATGTTTATTTACATTTAGTTTTTCTACTTTAACCGCCAGGTTTCACTCTGTATATCTGTTGCTTCTAACACATTTGATTCACAAAACATTATAATATTTTTTTCTCCCTCTACGAGGAAGATAAGGCCGGGTTCACCCACAAGTTTCTGAAACATTTTTGGTTCGGAGAAATTTCTTGTTTACTGAGAGTTTTCTGCAGCATGAATCACCCATTTCAGAATCTTTGTTCGTATAGACAGTGCTGCCATATTTAATTGAAAATGAAGTAAATACATATGTGCATAAACTTAAGAAAGTTAATTATATTTGTGTCAAAATAAAGAAATAAAAAATTAATATTTATAACAAAAAATTAACTGTATTTGTAGTGAATTATTTGGTAAGAATAAAAACATCTTGTTCTGCGATGAATATAAATCATTTGCTACTCTTGTTCGCCATTGAAGTGACCAAAGTAAAATTACTTACAAAATATATTTATGAGAAACGAAAATCAAAGATAAACAAGAGGACGGCTGTAAGACCACTTTTGCAACAAAAAGAAGCCAAAGGGTATTTTCACTCACTAGTTTCCGAAATGCGTTTAAGCGACGTAGATTCATTTATAAATTTTCATCGCATGGACTCTGGGACTTTCGATGAACTTCTGCAAATATTGGTGTATTGTATAAATTTCATATGGTGTGGCAACCTTTTCTAAAATGGTTCGGACCAAATTTATAATTAATTTAATTCACTCTGAGAGTTGTTCGCACAAAATAATTTCTCTCGCTCTCTGAGAGAAACGTCAAACTCCATATAAAAAATTTTGTGCGAACCAAAAATGTTTAAGAAACCTGTGGGTGAACTAGGCCTTAAGGCCGGGTTCACCCACAAGTTTCTGAAACATTTTTGGTTCGGAGAAATTTCTTGTTTACTGAGAGTTTTCTGCAGCATGATTCACCCATTTCAGAAACTTTGTTCGTAAAAACAGTGCTGCCATATTTAATTGAAATATGAAAGGTAAATATAAATGTGCATGAACTTAAGAAAGTTAATTATATTTGTGTCAAAATAAAGAAATAAAAAATTAATATTTATAACAAAAAATAAACAGTATTTGTAGTGAATTATTTGGTAAGAATAAATACATCTTGTTCTGCGATGGATATAAATCATTTACTACTCTTGTTCGCCATTGAAGTGACCAAAGTAAAATTACTTGCAAAATATATTTATGAAAAACGAAAATCAAAGATAAACAAGAGGACGGCTGTAAGACCACTTTTAAAACAAAGAGAAGCCAAAGGGTATTTTCACTCGCTAGTTTCCGAAATGCGTTTAAATGACGTAGATTCATTTATAAATTTTCATCGCATGGACCCTGGGACTTTCGATGAACTTCTGCAAATATTGGTGTATTGTATAAATTTCATATGGTGTGGCAACCTTTTCTAAAATGGTTCGGACCAAATTTAAAATTAATTTAATTCACACTGAGAGTTGTTCGCACAAAATAATTTCTCTCGCTCTCTGAGAGAAACGTCAAACTTCATATAAAAAAAATTTGTCCGAACCAAAAATGTTTCAGAAACCTGTGGGTGAACCAGGCCTAAGGTGCTGCTTTGAGGTTTTTTAAACGTCAAAGGTTTCAATTCTGTGTGTTTTGTGGTAAAAATAGTAGCAAATAGTAAAGAAATTTTGTATATTCTAAGTATTCCAATTGTCCGAGAAGACGCATGTAAAAGATTTTTAGTTAAACCTGTAAAAAACAAATATTTAATTGAATCGAATTTGATAAAATTTTAGATAAATTTTTAGAATTTGATAAAATTTTAGACTTATAGAATTAACCGATAATTATTGTATTGCTAGTTTGTTTAAGAACAAGATAGGGAAATGTACCCAAATAAATAATGATCACATACCAGCTATAGAGGAAATTGGAAGTGACTTTTTACTATTAAACCAATACGCTGGAAGAATTGAGGTGGAAGACGAGGATACAACACTGAACGGAACTTACCTAATCAAATATTTTAACGTTACAATAAAGATCAATGGCAGAAAATTCTACTTAAAAGAAATAAAAAGCAGTAAACCTCTCCCCGCATTTCTACAACCAAGAGGAATTAACATTCAAACTGAAGAAGTGCTATCACTAGAAAGACTGCAGACAATAAATCTGGGCACTATAAAAATATTAGATAACCTAGATATTAAGAACAATGCACTTTTAGAAAGGAACATAGAATTCCGAATAACCCAACAACAGAGGAAGTTGCTAATGTGAACAAGAAAACAAGGAAGAAATCTTCAAGCATCTATGACATTCATGCATTCCAAAACAATCGGGACGATTGTATGAGGAGGGAGGAGTTAACGCTAAATATGTTTGAACATCAAACACAAATTCACAAATTCTTTTCCCACCAAAAATGTCTGTGTATTTCAATAGTGGGAAAATGCTGACACCATGTCAGGCAGAAGTGGCGTGATCATACAAATCTACACGTAGAATGTTAGGGTAGAACTTAAGAAATATTTCACTGTTGTTTTAATTATTAATAAATAAAGACGTGCTGTGTGCTCTAAAAAACATCCAACACAAAAATAATTAAAAAAAATAATTTAAAATTATTTAGTTTATATATATATATACATATAGAATATTACGTATTAAAGGAATTTAAAAAACTGTAAAAACGGTGAAAAACAAAAAGCAATATATATATGTATATATATATAATATACTAGCTGTACCCTGCGCGTGTTGCTGCGCTACCAACTAAAATAAATTTGAAGGAAACACATTAGGTTAGCTCTTAGGTTAGGTCTGAGTGGTAGCTCTGATTTCACAAAGTTCACTTGAGCATGCATAGCGGTCCGTTGTGGTGCCACGGGTGAACGCAGTCCCTGTACTGACCAAGTTCCATCAAAATCAGGGAAGGAAAGACATTACACAAATATCAAATTAATTTTGAATCATTTTATTGATTTTGTTTCCCGTTGTTCAGCAGATTCAGATGAACAGGCCTGAGTAGTACGCATTCGATCAGTTTCTAATCTCACTTCTCGTTGTTCAAGTGATTCATGACAACGGGTCTCAGCGGCATGTACCCGAAGATTTTCCAGTCTCAATGCTAGTTACCCGTCTGATTCTGAGGCTCGTAATGGTCCTTTCTTCCGTGCTCGAGGTGTAGGTCGACCAATTGCTTGCCGCTTTGAAGGCATGATTGCACGGGAATGACGTGAAAAATGTCGTGACGTGAAAAAATGTGTTAAATTTATTAGAATCTCACAATGTACCCAATCCAATTGAACCCAACAGCATTTTTAATAATTTTCCAAAATTAAAATGTTTCACATTTTACGGGAATGAGTTATACTAAATGTTATTAAAATCATAAATCATAAACGCTAAAATGTCTGGTATTTGCCCGATCAACACGTGATCAAATGCATAGTTTACGATTCAATTTATTTTGAATAATTCTTAGTGTCGCCATCTATCGGAAATTAATCGCAGCAACTTAGAAACTTCCGTGGACTTATGCGCAACACCTTTGCTAAAGATCATATCGTGATCAAATGCACAGCTTACGATTTAATTCATTTTGAGTAATTTTCAGTGACGCCACCTGTCTTAAATTGGCCATACCAAATTATAAACCTTCGTCGACTCATGCGCAATAACTTTGCTAATGTTCATAACATGATCAAATGCACAGTTTACGATTTAATTAATTTTTAGTAATTTTCAGAGGCGCCACCTGTCGGAAATTGGTCATACCAACTTAGAAACCTTTCTCGGCTCATGCGCATCAACTTTGTTAAAGATCGTAACATGATCAAATCATACCTGTTAAATTTCGATTACGATTAGTAATCAATTACATTACTTTTTAAAAAGAATCGTAATGATTATATAATTCTATGAACAATTTTTTCCAATTACTAATTGATTACGATTACCGAAGAATCAAAAAATAATCAGGATTACTGACGATTAGTCTAATAATCAAAAAGAATCAAAAGAAGTTTAAAAAAGAATCAAATTGTTTTAAATAATTCTTTTTGATTATTTTCAAATATACAAAAGTAATCAAATTTTTTTCAATAATTCTATTTCATTATTTTCAAATATTTAAAAAGAGTTCAAAGTAATTATTGAAAATAAATTGATTACTTTTGGATTACTTTTGATTCCTTTTGATTATTAGACTAATCACCAGCAATCCTGATTATTTTTTGATTATTTTGTAATCGTAATCAATTATTAACTATTTTAACCAAAAATAATCGTAATTGTAATCATTATTTCACCATCCAAAAAAAAGTAATCAAATTACTAATCATTACGATTACTAATCATTACTTAACAGGTATGGATCAAATACACAGTTTACGATTTATATCATTTTTAGTAATTTTCAGTGGCGCCACCTGTCGGAAATTGGTCATGCCAACTTAGAAACCTTCCCCGGCTCATGCGCACCGTCTATGCTGAAGATCATAGCATGATCAAATGCATAGTTTACGATTCTATTAATTACATACAAACAAACATTCATTTTTATATATATAGATATACAGTTCGAATACTGTTTAAACGGCAAAAAAAATATTATTTATATAGAAAGGAAAAATACAGTTACAACGGTGAAAAAAATAAATATTATTAAATAATAAATAAAGTTAAAATACATATATTAAATACACATAAAAAACAGCATACAAAAATACATAAGTCGCCGTGGTGTAGTAGGTAGTGTGTTGGCTTACTATTCGTAAAGCCCGGGTTCGTATCCCAGGTCAGACATCAAAAAATGAAATATGAAAAAAGAAAATATTTCTTCGGCGACTTCCTCTCAGCAGATTTCTGGCAAAAACTCTGAGAGTAAAATAAACTGCCATGAAAAAGTTTCTCAAAATTCTGTCGTTCGGAGTCGACGTTAAACTGTAGGTCCCGCCACTCACGTATAAAATTAACGCACACAACATGAGTGGTGTGAGAAGCTAGGCCGTAATCCTGACTGAAGGGTTGTAATGGCCAATTATGTATGTATGTATGTATGTATACAAAAATACATAAGAACTGTTTTGTCTTCCACGGTATTGTGCATCGTCCGTTATTTGTACCCTACAAAAACTCCATACAAATGTATATATGAAAATGTGTTTATGTATCATACAATATATATAACATAATATTTTAATATATTTTTAATGAACACAAAATAATTTTATTATCATAAAAAAATCAATCTAAAAAATTTATGAAATTAATTTAATATTCAATTGCTATATTCATTTTATCTCTCTTGTTTTTCTCTCATGAAATCAACCCCTAAAATTGCAACGATTTTAAATAATAATACATACTTACTCTCAGCAAAAGCAATTGATCCTTACACTAAAAAAATTAAATTAATTTTAAAGTTGAAATTTAAATTTTGGAAATTCATAGAAATTATATAAGATTAATAGAAAAAGCGAAAATATATAAAATAAAATAAATTATTTTTGAACATAAAAATAATTATACATACATATATACAAATAAAAACAATTATAATAAAACATAAAAAATACCTAAATTATTCTACTTTCTTCCCGCGAGTGTATAAAGAAAAGAAAGAACACGGAAGAAGCCAATGCAATGTAATTTGCTGTACTAAGAAATAGCAACAACTATTATATCGATTAAGTTATAATGCAAGATATACACGATATGACCGTTAATACAACTTTGTTTACAATCAAGATGTTTGTTTCGCTCCCAAATGTCACAATTTTGTGTTACAACTTTATTTTTTGAAAAAATTAATATTGAGTTAAGATGGTATCGAATATTATTGTGCATGCTATAATCGAGGACGTCCTGGAGCAAGAAGAAGGAGAGGAAGAATTGGAAAAAAAGGTCGAGGAAGAAGAGAAAGTGGTCTAAAGAGTGGTTAATTCAAAAAGAAATGTATCCTAACAACAAACCCTTGAAAACTTTAGAGGAAACGGAGCCAAATGATTACAAAAATTATATGCGGATGACAGACACAACGTTTGAATATTTTTTGTCAAAGTTTTAATTTACATACAAAAACAAGATACAATTATGAGAATGGCAATACCTACAAGCAATCGTTTAGCAATAACCCTACGATTCTTGGCAACAAGATGCTCATATGAAGACCTTAAATTTTCAACGGCTGTATCGCCTCAGTCTATAGGCAAAATAGTCATTGAAACATGCGATGCTATCATAAAAGTTTTAAAATCCTTTATAAAGGTAAGAAATAAATATATAAAACATGCATATGTACAAAAAATCTCGATAAGTGTCGCGTAAACTTAATATTTTTACTTTAAGCTACCAGAAACTCCTGAAGAATGAATGGATGTAGCTGAGAAGTTTTGTGAGAAATCAATGTTCCTTAACTGTTTAGGATCCCTTGACGGAAAACACATTAATATAATAAGGCCACAACATTTCGGATCATTTTACTTTAACTAAAAAAAAAAAAACGTTCAGCATTGTTTTAATGGCTATAGTAAATAGCGATTGTGATTTGTTGATGATAGATGTAAGTGCGAATGGTAGGATCTCATGCGAAAAGCTTGAAAATAATCAACTAAATCGCCTAATCCGAAACCTCCGCTCACTGGACAAGAGCCTTTACCCTACGTTTCAGATGCGTTTGCTTTGCGAACAAATCTTTTTTTTTAAATCTTTTGGCCATTTAAATTTGACGGATGATGAGATCCTTTATAATAAAACACTAAGCTCAGCCCGAGTAAAAGTAGAGAATGTTTTTGGAATTTTGGCTTCTCGCTTTCGCATACTACGAATAACTATTAATTTTAGTCGAGAAAATGCCACTACAGTTGTTTTAGCATGCTGCTACTTACATAATTATTTGCGTTCATCATCTAGAACAAATTTTGAAGAGACCGAAAGAGTTGGGGAATTACCCGGAATGGAACCGACTATAAACAAAAACCTAAGCAATGACGCAAAAGAAATTAGACTTAAATTTTGTGAAACAATAAAACGATTGAAATCTCTTTAATTGAAATATGGGTATTTTGACTAAATATCCACCAATATTAATTAAGTTTATATATGAAACAAAATTTTAGTTAATAAAACATACTACAAAAAACTAATCTTTTGTTTCGAATATAAATTTAATTTTGGCGACCTGATTTAGCCAATTAGATTTTTTATTTTTACATATAAAACTATAATTGTTATTTGTGAACTAATAAAACGTAAACATAAACAAATCACATTCTTATGATTATTTTCTTAAACATAAAAAATTTGTACAATGTAGGTATTTATTGATATTGGGAATCGTTTAACAATTCTTCAAAATTGGAAAACTATTTGGGTTATTCAGTCCCGAGGCAAAATTAGATTATTTCGTCCACGTCTTTAAATTATTGTCGCCGTAACAAATTGGACAGATTCGTCAGAACAGGTTGGACATGGAGTACTAGATGTTGAATAACTTGTCTGGAAGATATTTGATTCATTGGAACTATATTGTAGTGTGTCGAAATTTAATTTGTTTAATCGTCCTAACATTAAAATTTCATCGACAGCTCGTTTGGCAAATAATTATTGATTTGGAGTCATTTGCCTAAACATGCATGCCCACCCATTTTCGATATTCCAATTTTAGAGGATGACTCTAAATGTTCCGTAGCTTTTTTCAGAAAATCAATTCTTGCGTGGGCCATAGATGTTTTATTGGATACCTTTTGTTTTCCTATAGGACAATTATAATTATAAAAAATATTATCATGTGTATATTGCTTGGCTTGTATGTAGAGTTTGGGAATTCCCGGACTTTTTCCTTTCCCTGGAAACGGGAATGAAAAATTCGATTTCCCTTCAGATTTTTATTAAAATGTTATTTCATTAACAAAAAAGAAAACAATACATTTAATTCATACTGTATAAACAAAAACAAACAAATTAATGATAACATTCTGAGATCAATTATTATTAAGAATTAATTCAAAATATTATTTAAAAATAAAATATAAAAAATTATAAAATTATATAAAAATTTTCAAAAAATGAGTTTTTAAAATTATTAGTGCATTTAATAACTCATCAGACATTCTATTTCGTAAATTTGTTGAAAATTTACCAGCTACCAAAAAAACTCGTTCGCAGAAGTGGGCTTTAGCGTTAACAATGCGTTAAAAAGTATGTCTAAATTTTTGGTTCTGTTTGTACTAGCTTCAAATAAAGCTAGCTCTCTTTTAAATAAGTTATCTGTTTTTAATTTCAGATTTCTTGTTTTTTCTTTAGCCCCATTAATGGCGTTTCCAACTTTTCTTTAAAACATTGATATACTTGTGCAACGGAAATATCTTCATCACTTTCAGCCGATGTTATTTCAGTACCTTGGAATAGGCCTTTGTACATTTGCTCTGCATAGGATTTTAACATCGTCTTTGTTATGTGTTGTGAAGTGTATATAAAATTTACTAATGACATCAATTTGTCATTATATCTTTCATTTACTTTACTTTTAATTGTGTGAACCATTTTTTCCGAAAGTAAAGAATCAACAGATAATAACTGTTCATAAAATGTATTCATAATAGCATCACCTATTATCAAATTAGTTTCACGCCTGCCTAATGCTTCCACTGCATCTTTTATGCACTTTAAAACGTTTACCAATGTTTCCAAGTGTGGTACATAATCTTCAACAAACAATGATGATAAATGTAAACCTATTAAAGAGTTTTTATTGCATTTTTAATTTTTAGAAATGGTTGCATAATTCCAACCATGCTGTTCCACCTAGTTCGTACATTTAGGATTAGGTGATACTCTTTATTGAATTCTTCCTTTACATATTTTTGAAGAGTAGCATTTTTTAAAGGACTTTTTTGAACATTTTGATTATTTTCCTTATGTATGTACAAGAATACGTTAATTTAAAATTTCCCGTATTTCACGGGAAAATAAAAAAATTTTCCGGCTAATACCGGAAATTCCCGGAATCCCAAACTCTACTTGTATAGCTTTTGTTACCTACCACATTTGTAAAGCCGAATTTCCATACCATGCGCCTTGCGTTACATGCGATTCTTGTTTTCTATGCCGTTTTTATTGCAAGTTACACACAATGCGTTTTATGCGACTGGTTTTTTGTTTTGATCAGCTGTTGTGGTAAACAACAAATAAGCAAACAAGAACATTTTTGGAAAAAATAGAAAATCAGATTGTAATTTTAAAAGAATTTATGGCACGAATTACAAATATATGAGTTTACATATGTGATATTTTGTGCTGTTAAGGCCCACGAAAATCCTCAAAAGAACACGAGTGTTTTCAGTTAATTTATCCTCCATTTTTCTTGTTTACAAATTAATAAATTCAAAATAGATGACACTCCGTACATAAAAACAATCATATAAACAATCATCATATACATATTTTGTTCATGAAAGGAATGTGTTAAAAAATGTATTTTAATGTATTTTCCTCTTAAGTTAGTAATAAACTTTATTATGAGATATGTTTTTATTAATATTTGTGTAATTCAAAAATGCGAAAATAATAATGCACTATTTAAACATATTTATAGAAACCATTCACAATAGCATATAATTTGGCATGCCAAGTTTAAAAAACTGCTGACATTTTCCAACACTGCATGAGTCGCATAGAAAAGTAGAAAGTAAACCCACTTGATGCATTCTATGCGTCTATGTATTCTATGCGTTGTCTTCTGTAACTTGTCACAATCAACTACACTGATTCTACTTTTTCAGTATATGCATGTAACGCAAGGCCGCATGAAACGGATGGTATGGATTTTCGGCTTATCTCATATGCTTTCTGTTTAGGGTTGCCATATACAATTTTTTTAACCCGATTTACGAATTTGAATTCGAAATAAATTTCTCGTTGTTTATAATACTATATTTAAACTTTATAAAATTAACACTTATTCCCCCAAAGAAAACTTAAATTTAATTAAAATTAAATAAAAATATATATGTATACACATAAAAAAGAAACAATATATATACATATAGAAAGAAAAATATATATATACATATAAAAGACACCAATTAAATACAAAAATAAATCCTCGAACATTGAATCATGACTTTAAAATTTGGTAACCCTACTCCAATTAACAGTGAATTAACCCTTTGCGAAACGATGTGACTCACATATTCACACATACATAATTCAAGTCTGCTACACATCTAAATTTACTTTTTGGATAAATTAACTGGATTCCATATCCACTGCTATAGGTATAAGCCCCTAAACATAATCTTAAAGAATACCCTAAGTAAGGAAACTTTGTTTCTATTAATTGTTTTAATTAAGCCATAATTTTCTCTTATACTCGAAAAAAAAATTAACTCTATATAATTTAATTTTTGCACTTTGTTAGTAATTTACGCATTTAAAATGATTTCTACGTCAACTTCTCAAGAGCCCCTAAGGGAGCAATTTGTATTAAATTGCGATAATTTTGTACAAAATTTAATAGTTCCCCAGTTGAGGACCAAACGGACTGAATTCTGGATGTAAAATTGGAGGATTTGGAATCACGGTGGGCGGAAGCGAAAAATAACTTTGATGCGTGTATACCTATTATCAATGTACGTCTGAAATCAAGGATTTGATGCGAGTGTTTCGATTCGTTACTCCAGACAATGTAGCATTTCAATCGACTTCTCGATATTCTCTCCCACCTCAATTACAAACCCAAACCCTAATGCCAACAAATCCTGGCAATTGTATTAAACTGCCACTCTGCGATACTGAAGTATTTCAAGGGAGTTATGAGCAATGGCCCTCTTTCAGGGCTATGTTCACAACTGTGTATATAAACCACAGTAAGCTCTCTCCCGTTACAAAACTATATTATCTCCGGAACAAGGCGAGAGGTGAAGCTGGTGCTATTGTCAAATGATATTGCCTTTCACACGACAACTTTCACCTAGCATGGAACGGGCTGCATACTCGAATCAAGAACAAACGTGTTCTCGTAGATAATCAAATATAAATTCTATTTGATATTCCGGCAGCAGACTCTGAAGATAGCAAGTCGATTAGAAGAAACAGTCTTCTGTCAATAACTCTCTTGAAACTCTAGGAACTCTAGGCGTCAAAGTCGAAAGTTGGGATCCAACACTTATGCGATTGATATCAACCAAACTTCCCAATTTAACCCTATGTCTTTGGGAACAATCACTCACATCTCCTCATGAACTCCCTAAATGGTCTGTAGAACGTCTAACAAGTATCCGAAACTCGAGAGGTGGACTTAGTCTCACGAAAATAGCTCTTCCCATTGTGCATACATATATGTCACAGGACAATATAAATCCTGCATGCAAATTGTGCAATGAGGATCATCCACTCAGAACATGTCCCAAATTTCGAACTTTTTCGATACAACAAAGAGTTGACTATGTGTTTAAGAATAAATTTTGCAATAATTGTTTAGGATCATCTCACATCAAGGCAAATTACAATAGTAGGCACACTTGCCTCTATTGCAAGAAAACACACCACACTTTATTGCATATGGCAAAAGGAACCCGAAGTACATCCCAGAATACCGAAAATACTTTTACTAAAAACTCCAATAAAAGCGCAAGATCTTACGATTCTCCAGGAGTGTATCGAAATGACTCGCATGACTCTAATGTTGAACGACCACCTACATCTAATCAGATACGCGCCAATTACTCTTCGAGTAGTGATAACATTCTGTTAAGAACTGCACTGGTGCAGATAGAATGTCAGGGTGAGCACTTTACGGTAAGAGCGCTAATCGACCCTGGCTCTCAAAGAACATTTTTGTATGAGAAGATTAGAAATCGACTTCAACTTCCTTACCAGAAAGCTCATTTTGAGATAGTAGGCATTGGTGGTCAAGTACGCTCGTAGAACGAATACGAGAAGCCATTGTCTTACCAAAGGTTACAAAATGCTTACCTGCTTATAGTTTTGAGGTACCTTACTCAAAGGCGCTCATGTAATTAGATCTAGCTGATCCAATGTTCAACAAGGGCTCACAGATTGATCTCATTCTAGGAAATGACTACGAAGTCTATCAATATTGATGGCATAAATAAAAACATTTGTGTCCACACATCGGCTTACAATACAATTTTCAGATGAGTGCTAAGTGGTCCCATGAAAACTCACAGCACTCAATATTTTCCATCAATTACGGCATCCGAAACTTCTGAACTCAACGCCCTCTTAAAAAACTTTTGGGAAGATGAAGAAATACAAATCACTCATGCGGAATCTAAAGAGGATGAATTTTGTGAAAAATTCTACTCCGAAACAACAACTCGAGATGTAAATGGTAGGTACAATGTACGATTACCGTTTAGACCTAAATTTCCCGGGCAAATATTTCTTGGGTCGTCTCGTTTTGTTGCGTTGGCTCAATACTATCGAATAGAGAAAACATTGGCCAAAGCTCCTGAACTACAGTCTGAATATCGGTTAGTTCTACGTGATTATTTGGATCTGGATCACATGGAGGAAACATCGTCTCAGGAAATTGTACCTCAGGATAAATACTATTCTTGTTACCTACCCCATTATGGTGTAGTTCGACCCGAACACAAAACGACTACGTTCAGAGTAGTGTTCAACGCTTCGAGGAAAACTAAATCCCACTTCTCCCTAAACGATATCCTTTACACAGGCCCTACTCTGCAAAACTATTTGATTACCATTATCCTTAATTGGAGAACGTATCAATATGTATTCAGTGGCAATATACAAAAAATGTATCGCCAAATCCTAGTATACCCGGATGACAGGCTATTTCAGAGAGTTTTGTTTCAAAACCAACCAGATGATCCAGTTAGGGATTACGCTCTAAAAACTGTCACGTTCGGTTTTAATTGTGCTCCTTATCTCGCGGTTAGTACACTATTTCAACTCGCTTCAGACTCTGAACCCCAATATCCGAAAGCATCTTCAATTCTCCGCTCGGAAACTTATGTTGATGACATTTTATCTGGTGGATATTCGCTAGAAGATACATTATCTGCACAGACTCAGCTCATCAACGCGCTGAAGTCAGCTGGTCTTCCTCTGAAGAAGATTACAGCAAATAATCCAAAATTGCTGTCTTATTTACCCTATACATCCATCTGAAAGAATAACCAAACGCCAAATTCTGTCATTAGTTGCAAAGCTCTTCGATCCTGCTGACTGGTTTGCAACCATTGTTATTAGAGCTAAAATCCTCATGCAACGGCTTCGGTTAGAAGGATTGGAATCAGTTAAAATGTGGAATGATTTCGCTTCGGATCTCTCGCAAACGGAACAATCGCAATCCCAAGGTGACTACAATACACTCCATCCGACTCAGTTCAAATTCACAGCTTACTGTGCTACTGTATATATTCGATGTCAGACAAATATAAACAATGTTTTCTCAAATTCGTTAATGGCAAAGAGTAAGGTGGCTCCTATTCAAACAGTCTGCTTGCCGCGTTTGGAACTAAACTGAGCTGTATTACTAGCGAATCTAATTAAATTTGTTCAAACATTCTTGAGTTTCGGCGAAACAGAAGTATTCCTTTGAACAGACTCTTCAATTGTCCTTGGTTGGCTTTCTAAACCACCCTCCACTTGGGAAACATATGTTGCGACCAGAATCGCTCAAATTCATCGCCAGGTTCCAGAGGTAACATGGCGACACATCCCCACTCATTTCAACCCTGCTAACCTTGGAACTCGTGGATGTAAACCTCACGAATTGGCAAAAAATTCCCAATGGTGGTATGGGCCCTCATGGTTGAACAAGCCCGAAACTGAATGGCCAAAACGAAATCCATTAAAAGTTCCGGAAGTACATGACAAAATCCATACATTACACGCAGGAGTTAAAGATGAGGACATTCTCTGCATATTCTCATCATACAACAGGGCCGTGTAGGGTTACGTCTTCAGATTTGTTAACAGAGTCAAACGAAGATTTGAACCTGGTATTTCTCCCACTACTCATGTGGAATTGATACATATGGAATTGCGTACTGTAAAAACTCCCTTATTTTACCAGACAACTATCGCTTTTGCCAACTGTATCTCACGCATTTGCACAAATTCCTTTGCCACGCTGAATGTAGCCAAATGACACAGACTGAATTTTACATATTCAGACTAAAACCCCGGGTAAAAAACTAATACGAATTTGCAAAACTTGCATTATCAATAAGCAACGGCCATGTACTCAAATAATGGCTCCTTTACCCCCAAAAAGATGTATCTACCTCTCCCTTCCAAACCACGGGAATTGATTTCGCTGGTCCATTTGAAACAAAAGCATCTCCATTGAGAGTCTCTCATGATCAAGAGCTATGTAAGTGTTTTCGTTTGTTTCAGCACGAAACCCTTACACTTAGAGCTCTGCTTAGACTTATCCTCGGCAGCGTTTCAAGCTGCATTTGCTCGCTTCGTTGGGAGGTGAGGGCTCCCCCAAACGGTAGTTACCGATAATGGAAAAATTTTTTGGGTGCCAGCAGAATTCTCGAGCGCGAATTCACTAAATTTGTGAACACTGTCGCTAATGACATTGCCCACATGGGCGGCCTATGGGAAGCCGCGGTAAAAAGTTTCAAGTTCCATTTGAAACGAATTGTTGACGCAAAAACTGAACTTTGAGGAGTTCTCTCCAATTTTAGACCGAATTGAAGGTGCTCTCAACTTTCGCCCAATCTCTGCTTTATCAGAAGACCCTGGAGATTTAACTGCTCTAACTCCTGGACATTTTCTGAGAGTTGCTCCGATCATGACTTTCCCTGAACAAGATCATCAGAACATGTCAATTATTAATTGATGAGAAAAATTGAGGATGTTACACCATCAATTCTCTATCAGGTGGAAAGAAGATTACCTCAAGTCATTACACAAGCGTTATAGGTGGAAAAGTTTAGTACCCAATGTGAAAGCCGGAGATCTCGTCGCAGTGATAGACGATTTACAACCACCTTGTGAATGGCGATTAGGAAGAATTGAGGAAACTTATCCTGGTACCGATGGAAATACGCGTACTGCTGATATGTGTACTGCGTCTGGAATAATCACCCGTCCTATTGTCAAATTATGCTTTCTATCCTTCATGGACGAAGAAAGTAGTGACTAACAAAAGATTTTTCAACTCATCCTCAATTTCTGATATATTCCCCTACATCTCTAGACTATATTGTCTAATAAAATTTGCTCTTTCTGATTTCACAGCTAAAATTATTCCAAAATACCTTGCATTTATTATCGGCCGAAGCCGATCCACTATCCACTCAAGGTTAGGTCAACGCAGACATCGTTTAGATGATCAGCTATATACATAGATGTGTTCTTTGCGAAAATTTTTCCTCAGAATGACGGTTAAGAAGAGGGAAGGTGTAGTTTAGAGGCATCGTTATTGTATAAATTGTCTTGCCAAGACCCGCGAGAGGGTGCACATCAATGGAAGAAGTGCGATAGATTCTATCATACACTTCTACATCCAAAAGCCGATCAGCTCAGGAAACCTAGAAGTCCGAAGAAGAGAGAACAGAAATCAACAAACGAGATGTCTAAAGAACCGAAACCATCAACATCAAATTTGTCAACAACGCCTGATGCGAAAATACTCGTGGAGGCTATACGTTCGCTAGCTCATATGCTTTGTGCCAACACCGATAACTTTGTTGACTAACGTCAAGGCCGGCGCCATGTACAAATAAAAATTTAAACTTAATTTATATTTCCCCTTATTAATTAAAATTTGAAATAGAATTGAACTGAATGTCGAAATTGAAATTACTTATTTAATCCCATTTACCTATTACCTATATTTCTTATTGAATTATATTGTTAATTAATTTTCAAAAAGTTGCATTTAACAACCTTAAAAAAAATAATATTTCTTTCTCGTTTTCTCCTTTCCTAAATCCCAATTATAATTACGTGGAAGTAATTATAATAACAAATTTTCTTCAGAAGATTGGCCCTATCTCCTGGAAGAAAAGTTGTTTTAAAAATAACACAAGTTATTTCACACATATATACATAAATATTTTATATTTCAAGTTTTTTTTTTGGATTAAAAGGAGTTTGGCTTTTAATAATTCATTTTGTAATTCAGCCTTTTTTCTTTATATTTCTAGCATTTTTTTAAATTATTTGATAATTTTTATATGAGTTCTTCTCAAGGCGTTTTAACGTAAGCAATATCTCCTTTTGGTTATTTTCTTGCCTTTTTAATATTTTTAAACGCTCATCCTCCATCTTTTTTTTTTGCATTTTGTGGCTTTTCGGCAACTGCTGTTTGCATCGGTTAGTGGTAGTTGAAGGTCCTTCAATATCGCATGACGATTCCACATTATCTGAATCATATTGAATTTGCAATCCATTTGGATTTACTTGCGATTGCATAGACACCAACTCTGTGGTGCTCTGCTCCAATGGGGTCAATCTTATTTCCATCGACGGACCACCACCAGCTTGAAAGGTTTTTATTGGCAGCCAATTTTCTTTTCAAATTGACTTTATAATGAGTCCATACCTGTAACAAAATGAAAACCATTTTTATGTTATACTTAGGTAGGTAGGTAGAGGTGGCTGCCCATCCAAGAAAAATTTTTCTTGGATGGACACACTTAGGCCGCATTGGGCCCATTGTGCTATCACAGTCATCCGTTGTCCCCTAGTCTCGAAACCATTTGGAGCTCCTGATGAAGCGATTTAGGCTGCCAATGTCAATCCCTGACAGTTCCTCCAGATCATCCATGTAGTAAGTACCCAAGTACTTCCTTCTCCTTTGGCATAGAGCCGGGTATGTACCCAGCAGATGCGGGACAGTCTCCTCTTCTTCCTCATCTCTCCAGCTTCTACAGAAGTCGTTAGCAAGGTGTCCAAGTACAATGCGCCTCGCATGCGTACCCATAATGCAATGCCCCGTAATGACACCGACAACTACACTGAGCGCGCCTCTTTAGAGTTTAAGTAGACTCATTGTGCGCCCCTCATCCAGCCTTGGCAAGATTTTACGAGCCGTTCTACCCCTGTCCGAGGCCGCCCACCTGTCGTTGACGGAATCGACGATCGCATTATCAATTATGAGCTTGCAGGTCCTCATTGGTATGCCCAGATTCGAGAACTCAGCGGTGAGCTCGATGGTCGTGCCCCGCCTGGCAAGTTCATCAGCTCTACATTTGCCCGGAATACCACTGTGTCCCGGTACCCATACGATATGGATGTCATATCGTTCCGCTATCTCGTCGAGATATCTGCGACAGCCGTTCACCGTCTTGGAGTTCATCACGTTAGAACTCAAAGCCCTGATAGCCGCCTGGCTATCAGAAAGTATAGTAACGCTCCGCTTGGAGACCCTTCCATCCCCAATAATACTAGCCGCAGCCTGTATGGCCACCACCTCCGCCTGAAAGACACTGCAGTGGTCTGGTAGTCTTATAGACTGAGCTATTCCAACCGATTCCGAAAAAATTCCACTGCCAACCGCTCCGTTTAGCTTAGAGCCATCGGTGTAGATTTGTACGGAGTCTCTAAACAGGTGGGTCACACCACATTTCCAGGCCCCGTTGTCCGGAACCGATGTCCTGAATCTCTTCGTGAAGTCGTACCTCGGTGTCATGTAGTCACTGCTCCCGACAGCTCCAACTTCCCTCTGGATCCTTGCGTGGCCTATGTCCGAGTCATGCCACTGTCCAGTCGCCCAGAGACGTTTACTTATTTTAGCAGCCACTCCCCTACAGAAAAGGTCAAGCGGAAAGAGGCCAAAAATTATCTCCAGTGCCGACGTAGGTGTAGTGCGCAGGGCACCACTAATGATAATACAGGCAGATCTCTGCAGTCGCTGTATTAGTTTCGCATTAGTTTTATTTTCAAGGGATTCCCACCAAACTAGGCATCCATAGGTCAAGATAGGTCTTACCACCGCTGTGTAGATCCAGTGTGTCATCCTACGTCCTAGGCCCCATTTTCTCCCCAACACTCTGTTACAAGCATACAGGGCAATGGAAGCCTTTTTAATTCTGTTGATGATATTCGATTTCCAAGACAGCTTCCTATCCAGTATGAGTCCTAGAAAGTGTGCCTCCTGTTTGAGTTTCAGTTCCGTCCCGTTAAGTTTCAATGGACGAAATGTCGGTGGCTTGTACCTTCTCGTGAAGAGTACTACTTCCGTTTTCACCGGGTTAACACCCAAACCACGCTCAGATGCCCACACGCAGACCCTCCTCAGAGCCAGTTGCATCCTATCTCTGATAGTGTCGACAAATCTTCCGGAGATCACAAGAACAATGTTATCCGCATAGGCAATTGCCTCATATCCATTTTGTTCCAGTATCACTAGTAGCTCATTCATCACCAGATTCCACAAAAGAGGAGAGAGTACTCCGCCTTGTGGAGTTCCCCTCCGTATAGCCCTGGTTGTCTGTGAGCCCCCAAGTGTGGGGTAGATTGTTCTCCCACAAAGTAACTTAGTTATCCAGTTCACCATAGTGGATACCCAGCCTATCCAGCGCCCTGGTTATAGCGCAAAGTTCCACATTATTGAAGGCTCCTTCGATGTCCAGGAATGTAGCCAGAGTGTATTCCTTCTATGCCAGCGATTTCTCTATCCTGCACACCAGGGCAGTCTCAACAGACCTCCCCTTATTGTATGCGTGTTGTCCCCCGGAAAGGAGATTTCCATCCAAGGTCTGACGCAGATTCACATCCACGAGTCTCTCCATAGTCTTCAATAAGAAGGAGGATAGACTTATGTGTCTGAAGTCCTTTGGTGTAGTATGAGAGTTTCTTCCAGCCTTCGGTATGAAGACTACCCCCACTTTACACCATTCCGACGGTATATGGCCCATCCGAATACTGGCGACAAACATCGCCCCAAGCATTCCGATGTGTTTATTTCCAGACGTGGCAAGAGGTCCGGATATATTCCGTCCGGCCCCGGAGATTTAAACGGTTTAAATCCATCTGTCGTCCATTTTATCGCGTCCGCAGACATGATCGAACAGTAGTCCCACTGTGATTCACTCCCCGAAACGGTTGTTCGCGCATCCGAACCCTGTCCCGGTGGAAAGTGGGTGTCCACAAGAAGATCCAAAGTTTCCTTCTCAGAGTTGGTCCATGAGTCATTCTCCCTTTGCAGTACACTAGGTATAAAGGATGTTGTCGAGAGAATTCTCCTCAGCCTAGAAGTTTCGTTGATAGTTTCCATGTTGCCACAGAAATTTCTCCACGAGGCCCTCTTAGCCCGTCTTAGAATTCTCTTGTAATTTACAAGAGACACTTTATAGTCCCTCCACTGATCCGCATTACCGGACTTTCTCGCCACATTGAAAAGTCGCCGTGACTCCTTTCTGAGCATGTCCCGGTCTCACCAGGGTGGTTTTCTTCCACCCCTGTTGACCCCTTTCGGACATGCTTTGTCAAAAGCCCCTACTATGACCTTTGTGAATTCAGCTACTGTAGCCCCAAGTCCAGAAATACTGTCTATTCTACAGCGCGTGAGTGGGTCCAAGCCCAGCCTGACAAGGCGATCATAAAGATCCCAATTCGTGTTCCTAGGATTTCTAATGGCCCTTACAGTATTGTTCCCCCTACCAAGGGAAAATTCAATAAACCTATGATCAGAAAAGGAGTGCTCCTCCGGGACTCTCCAATCTCTGACACTATCATAAATATTGCCGGAGGTAAGGGTTATGTCCAAAACCTCTCTTCTGGTTTTTGTTATAAATGTGGGCTTATTACCCGTGTTACAAACTAATAGGTTATTAGAGATAATAAAATCAAAAAGTGACTCACCCCGTTCGTTGACGTTCGTGCTGCCCCATATAGTGTGATGAGAGTTGGCATCACAGCCAATCAGCAGGCCAACGCTTGCGCGCTTTGCCTCTGTAACCAGTCTCTTCACTGGATCTGGTGGTGGGTGACTGCTTAGGTCATGCGGCATGTAACTGGAGGAGATCCAGTGTTGCTTACCATTGATCTCCCCCGTTAGTGTGGTTAGGTCGTCATTGCTGAAATTAGGAAGCAAATATGCCATTACGGCATTACGCATTTGGCATGGGCCAGCCTATAATTTTTGTGCCATAATTCACAAACCTTGTTGGCTATGGACCATGGTTCTTGGATCCGGGCCATGTCTTCTCCTCTGTTCGCCAGCCGGAGAAGTAGTGCAGCTGATGCTGCCTTAGAGTGATGGAGATTTATTTGGTCTGTTTCATCCTCTCTCTTCTCCACCATCGTAATATCTAGGCCATCATCCTCTTGATCAGCCTCGTCCAGGAGTTCAGATTCCCTTAACAGCATATCAAAGGCAGATGCTATATCCGACCCAGTGGAAGAGAGAGTGCTAACTCTGGACCGGGTATGAATCTGCGTTGAGGATGATGTAAGGTTATCCTCCTCCTTTTCTTCATTATCTGATGCGCCCATGTGGTCGTCTTGTGGCTTGTCCCCCTGAGGGGCGTTGTCACCCCACTCCATGGGGCGATTATCCTTTTTGTATACTTTTAGGATAATATGTTCAAATCCAAAGGCCACCACACCATTGGATTTTGCCAGGTGCTCCAGGGATTCCTGATTGACTATGATAGTCGCACAGCGAGATCCATGGCGCTCCTCTAACTTTGCAATCTTCCAATTGTGTGTTGGTAACTTTGGATTGCACATTTTTATTATCCTTAGTACTTTTTCTGGCTCTTTTGGAGTTAAAGGTATCCAAGAGCGTGTTCGGGGTCTGCTAGGTATGGCATCCTTGGGCACTACTTCTAGTTTGGCGCCCTTCCAGATTTCACCTACCCTCATTATGGCGATGGAGAAGAGATCCAGGGCTCTCTTATCGGCACACGTTACTAACTTCACGTGTCCTTGGTGCCAGCAACACATTTGGTAGACTGGAACTGGTCCCGGATTCTCCTCCATTACTTCTAGAAAGACGTCCGCAAGGGCGTCTGCTACAAGTCTCCAGTTCGACGGTGTAATACTGCCGTCTGGATCTGAGCGATCTACAACCGCCATTTCTATGCTGTCTTTAAGCACCTCACTGTATAAGGTGTTGGTGTGATGCGAGCGCCTGATTTTTTAGCGCCTGGAGCGTCTCCATCAGAAGATCGCTGTCTTTTGACAGCCACCTCCGTGGTCGATGTCTTGTCTAGTTCATCGAGCTTTTCCTTGGCCCAGGCCAGTGATTGCACTTCGCGCTGCGTGCGGTTATCTATTGGGATCTTGGAGATCCTGTCTAGAACCCGCTTTGCGCTCAATCGCTCCCTGTACCTCTGCTTCGATTCTTTTATTTTCTGAGCCGTGTCAACCTTTACATTACCAAGGCCACTCTTGCTGGACGAAGGTCCGGCTTTTGGAGCAACCTTGCTTCTGGAAAGGCCGACGCTTTTGGCTTGTTGTGTTTTACTGTTTTTTGAGGTACTGGGTTCTTGGTCTGCCTTAGCATCAACCAAGTCTTTTCCCTCTTCTGTGGAGACGGTTGACCACAAAATATTATTGAAGAAGCTACAGACCCTCTTTCATTTTTCTACCTCAGCTTGTAATCTCATACGTTCTTATCTTGTGAACAGATCACAACGAGTTTATTTAAACGGCAAGATCTCGAATTCGCTAAGCGTTGGAAGAGGTATTCCTCAGGGATCAATATTAGGGCCTCTCTTGTTCTGTATATACATTAACGACCTGCCTGATGTTTTGGATAATTGTAGCGTACATATGTACGCTGATGACGTTCAGCTCTATAGAAGCACGCGTATAGAGGATATCCAACTATGTATAGACACCATCAACTGTGATTTACGAAAAATTGATAACTGTGCTAGGGCCAATGGACTTTGTATAAATCCCTCTAAATCTAAATGTTTATTGCTTTCCAGGACTAAGAGAGCATTTGTTGTGCCGGATATTATTATCAGGGGGAATAAAATTGACTTTGTTTAATCAGCATCCAATCTGGGTGTTATCTTTAATGGTCGGCTAACGTGGTCTAACCACATTAACGTCATCGTTGGTAAAGTTTATGGTATGCTTAGGAACTTGTGGGCTGTTATAGATTCGACTCCCTTTGCCATACGTATGCAATTGGCTAAAACGGATTTGATTCCTGTCCTTTTATACGGATCTGAAATTTTCGCGAACTGTGATACTGATGATAAGCGGAAACTCAACCTGGCTGATAATAATATAGCCAGATATGTTTTTATTAGGGGACGTCGAGACCATATATCACAATTTTCATACCAGATATTCGGAGTTAATTTTGATAATCTATTAAATATAAAATGCCTTATTATCCTCCATAAGATTATTACTCTAAAACAGCCAATATACTTATTTAGTAGGATTACATTTGCTAGATCCAACCGCGGTATGAAGATTATCCAACACAGACATAGGACTCTTTTGTCACAACGCCAGTTTTTTATATACACCATCAGTCTTTCGAATACTTTACCTAATTATATTCAGAATATAGGCAATGTAGTTAAGTTCAAAAAGGAGTTATACAATCTGTTCAAGTAGTTTTTAGCATATCTTGATTTTTTTTGAGTTTTTTCTCTATTTCTATTAATGATTATTTTTAATTTTTCATTTTTTTAATTAATATATCTTTCATTCATTTCATTTCATTGTATCTTAGTATATGTATATATTTTTACTTTGTTTGTATATTTCTTTATATTTGTATATATTGTTCTTTGTAGTTTTCCTAATTTATTTTTTACACATATTCATTTTTTTATCCTTTTTTGTATAGATTGCTATTTCCCGTGATTTTAACACGTTATTATTCATTTTTATTTCTACATTATTTCAAACATTTCATTACATATATAATCAATGATTTGTTATTATTTTCTTTCTTTGATGTACTCCCATAGCACTTTCATTTATAAGATTATTATCTTGTTGTGCTATGACTAATAACAAATAAATAAATAAATAAAAATAAATAAATCACGGGCGTCGGCTTAACACCCGTACGCGGATTTTTACGAGTTCCGTTCTCGTCCTCACTAGTGGAGGCGTTTTTCTGATTTTTCCACCTGCTCATTCCACCTGAGCAGGGATCCGCTGTGCCCAAGTAAGGCTAGTTAATCCTGGAGGTCGCCCGGTATCCAGGATACTTCGTTAGCGACTGGGATATTTTTGATGGGCCCCCAGCCAGGTTGACTATCGGCACGTGTCGTGTAACACCTTAGTCCAGCCCATACCTCTATCCTATGGTTAGAGCCATAATTCATTCGACCCTACGATCAAATGAGTGTGGACTCCCTCTTGGCTGGTGGACATCTCATCGGGTAACCACCATTACCAGCCGACACCCACGTGGAGGGTTTGGTAGAGGATTTTCGTCGGCCAATGTTATACTTAAGAAGTCGCCGTGGTGTAGTAGGTAGTGTGTTGGCTTACTATTCGTAAAGCCCGGGTTTGTATCCCAGGTCAGACATCAAAAATGAAATATGAAAAAAAAAAATATTTCTTCGGCGACTTCCTCTCAGCAGATTTCTGGCAAAAACTCTGAGAGTAAATAAAATTGCCATGAAAAGTTTCTCAAAAATCTGTCGTTCGGAGTCGACGTTAAACTGTAGGTCCGGCCACTCACGTATAAAATTAACGCACACAACATGAGTGGTGTGAGAAGCTAGGCCGTAATCCTGACTGAAGGGTTGTAATGGCCAATTATGTATGTATGTAATGTTATACTTAAAAAATTTTATAAATTTATCTACCAACCATTTGTCATTCTTTTACAACTCTAATGAGTGGAGCCAAGCAATTACGCTTCAATGAAAACTTTTCCCAGGCTCTATGTGCTGAGTCTTATTTTCTCCAAATTATAACTTACCACGGCCAATGTCAGAATTTGCTGCCATTAACTCGACCAGCTTTTCCATCTGCTTCGTATTGGTTACTTTTCTATAAAATATTTCCAGTTATTCATAATTTTTAAAATTTCCACAAAAAATTATATGCACTGTTATATATACTTACAAATTTTTTCTTAATTTCCTTTTTTAAACTTACCGCGGCAATAATGTGTTGTTGTAAGTTTTTTAAGAGAGTGCTAACAACACTTAAAAAAACTGTTGTAATTCATAATCGGAGTATGTGAACATACACAACATAAAGTACAACACAACATAAAGTACAACAATTTCCATAATTAAACACAATGCTAGTGATATTGAACTAAACTATTTATAACAAACTATTTATAATTACAACCAAATTGAAAAACAGTATTTAAATTATCCCACAACAATTATTTATAACATTCGATCACTTAGATTTAATTTTACATCGTTTATAGTGAGCATAAACCAAATGATAAGCAAAATAAAAGTGAAAACTATTTTTATAAAATAAAAGGTTTCAACTCTTTAATGGGGAAGGAAGTGAGGGAGGAATCGTTGTTTATGTAAGAGAAAACATCGAGTTTACTGATATCTATTCAAATCCAAATTTCTTTGAGCTCTTACATCTTGATGACAAAATATGCAATGAAATAAGCCGAAAGTCCATGCAATGCGTAACATGCGCTTCATACGTTTGTCAAAAAAGTAGAATCAGTGTAGTTGTTTGTGACAAGTTACAGAGCAAACCGCATGGAATGGATATTGCCGAAAGTTAATACCATGCGTTTGATGTATAATTTGATTAAAGAATATAAAATAAGTGATGACATTCCGAAAGCGCATTGTCTTGTGGAAAGATTGATACTTTGTTTGATCAAATCAGACAAATGTTACCATAGTTATTATTTAAATAGTATATTTTTATTTATTTAATAGATTCAATAACAAATAAACTTAATAAAATTTAATATAAAAAATAACATTGATCTATAATTGGCTTAACTTATAGTTGCGAGCCAGAAAGGCAACATTAAGGCAGCAAAAAAACTCATATAACGTTATTGATAACATAATTATTATTAACATGAGAACTTATATATACATAAATATTAATATTTTCCATTTCATTTCCGATTTATATATCAAAAAGCAAATTCATTTAAGATCAGTTTTCTGTATTTTAAACAAACTTCAACATAATTAGTAAGTAAACTAAAACTATAAGTGTCACCGTTGAGAATATTTATGACCTCAGTTTAGTTTAATTGGTTTTTGTTAAAAAAATTTATTCTAAATTCTTTTAAGACAGGGTAGATACCAATGAAGTGAAGCGTATTTTCTGAAGAATCTAAGTTGCATAGAGTACATATTCCGATTGAAGAATTTCGCTCTATATCCAAAAGTCCACCTCTTGCTCTTATTAGTAGACTTAACTCCCGAGAAGAAAGTCCAGACGCAGTTATACATAACAAGGAATAGTTTAGTTGAGAGTATAAGTCGTGCAATTGAGAGTTTCTGGCATCGGAAATTTAATTATCGTATTCATACGTTCTAAGGCGCTGTAAAATTGGTTTGCAATGTTTGCTAAGAGGCACCGAGCTATCAGGAACAAAGTTGATTAGCAATTGTGATATCTACGAGCTTGCGAGGCAATCTATTGTAAAGCATATTGAGCACCTTATTAATATAATTAAAGTGCAATTTTAATGTATCAAGATATAGCGACTTTAAATCCGTTTCCAAAAAAGCATATAGTTTGGAGTGTTTTTAGGTAATAGTAGCATCTTCTTAATGAAAAATTTAAATAATGTTTCCACCACATCATACTTTTTATATCCCCATATTTGTGCACCGTAAAACATAACTTACCGAGACACGGCAGTAAAGATTTTGAGTTTATTTTTATTCGATATTTTAGGGTTGTTTATACATTTAGACCAAAACGAAGATACTGCCATTTTCGACGTAGTTAGTTTATTTTCTAAATGTTTGTTAAATGACAAATTATAACATAAGTCAATATCAAGTATTTATACGAGTTTACAATTTCGATTTCATTTGCTCCATACATCCACTTTATGTTTTTTGGTATTGTTGTGCCGCTACGAAAAACTAATACCTTCGATTTTGAAAGATTTACTTTTAAGTGCCATAGGTCGGAGTATTCATGAAGAGCATCAATCATGGTCTGGAGATTGCTGGGAGAATCAGATAACAAAACAATATCGTCAGCATAGAGGAGAACTTTCACTGTGATGTCACCAATAGTTATTCCCATAGGAAGAGCGTCGACTAAGTCATTTAAGTACAAAGCAAAAAGAACCGGACTTAGAATACAACCCTGTTTGACCCCCAGCTTAACATCAAAAGAGTTGGAGAAATAATTCCCAAAAAATATTCGGCTGTTTCTGGGGATCGAATCAAAAGCACAGGTGAAATCCACGAAGAATGCATACGCTCTTTTACCATTTATCCTATTCAAATGAACAATGTTTATTAAATTGAAAACATTATCCACTGTCGAGTACTCCTTTCTAAATTCAGCCTGAAATTTGAATCGATAGTACGGTCCATATAATTTAATATTTGAAAATTATTTCATGCAAATGTTGACCGCGACTGCGCCTTAATTGGTCCATCCGCTTAGTCCAATTTTGGCATACGCTTTCCAACATTTCGGCCGGTATCTCACGAATAAATGCTTCAATGTTGTCTTCCAATGCGTCAATTGAAGCGGGCTTGTCTATATAAACATGAGATTTAACATAGCCCCACAAAAAATAGTCTGAAGGCGTTAAATCGCACGATCTAGACGGGTAATTGATCGGTCCTGAACGTGAAATAAAATGATCACCGAACTCACCTCTCAATAAGTCCATTGTTACGCGTGCTGTGTGGCATGTGGCACGGTCTTGTTGAAACCACATGTCATGCAATTCAAGCTCTTGCATTTTGGGCCAAAAAAAGTTGGATATCATCTCACGGTAGCGCTCACCATTCACAGTTACGTTACGATTCGCAGCATCTTCGAAGAAGTACGGTCCAATGATGCCACCAGCCCATAAACCGCACCAAACTGTGAATTTTTCTGTATGCATTGGTAGCATTTGCAATGCTTCTGGCTGATCTTCACTCCAAAATCGACAATTCTGCTTATTTACGTATCCATTGAGCCAAAAATGAGCTTCGTCGCTGAACATAATTTTTCGATAAAGAAGTGGATCTTCGGCCAACTTTCCAAGAGCCCATTCACCAAAAATTCTGCGTTGCGGTAGGTCGTTCGGCTTCAATTCTTGCACCAGCTGTATTTTGAAAGGTTTCACACCTAAATCCTTCCGCAAAATTTTCCACGTTATTGAGTAACAGAGGCCCAATTGCTGCGAACGGCGACGAATCGATAATTAATGGACACATTTCCTGTTATTCCAGATGAGAACAAAATCAATTCTGAAAATGATGACAGTTCTGCAGGAGATGATGGTTGTTCTAACTTTTCAGTAGAACCTATAAGACCTAATAATGAGTGCCAAAATCAACAAAAAGTTGTTACATAAGGACACATAGTCAATTTAAGGCAATCATGATAATCGTGCAAATCTTCTGAGGAATCAGACCAATAGGTGAAAAGTTATACACATTTAAAAAAAACCCTGTATGACCAAAATGTCCAACTTTGACCCCCTCTAACTCCGGCAGTTCTTGACTCATAGAGCTGAAAATTTGTGTCTGGCCTACTATCCAATAGTACTAACCTTGGTGCAAATTTTCGGAAGACATCGATTTTAAAAATTGGGTCACTTGACACGAAATTGCCCCTATATTAAAAACTTTTGATCTCCTATTTCTTTGTCGCGACGATACAATAACCCTTGCAACATTTTTCCTCTGACATCCCTTATTTCATGTACCTACCGCAGTTCATATTATTCATATTATAGGTTTTTTGCGTTTTCAGCGTATACTATACAAGCAGTTTCCATAAATATAACCGACAAAGTAGATGAATGTTAAATGTTTTTCAACTAATTTGCAACTTGTTTTGGCTACTTTTACTTTAACATAAGTGAACAAAACGAAAAAACATATTGTTTTTTTTTTTGGTTATCGTTTCGAATTTCAATTAAAAAAATGAAATTTTAAAATTAATATATGAAAATATGTTCTTAAACTGAAATGTTAAAAAATTTGCCTTCAATATTGATGCTAAAATGCATAAAAAGTCCTGAAACGGATAAATAATAAAATAAAATTTACAACAACTTACGTATGTTGCACAAGAAAAAACACGCAATTGCATATTTTTGATTTCCCTGATAACAATCAAGCTACAATACCAAAACCTCCAATAATTTATATTCCTTATATATATATATATATATATATATTTATATTTTATATTATTTCCAATGAAGAATTTAATTACAAGCCTTTGCAGTTGTATAGAGTAAATGAAAAAGGCCTTCAACCTTCGATTCCCACTAAAGAAATAAACTTTTTAGTTTAAAGGATGGGATCTGTAGCAAATGTTAAAAGTAGTGTGACAAAAGTGCCTCTCTGAATTTTTGTTGGGGGTATTGATCCCAACCGCAATAAAAAATTTATGAAGTTAAATACTTTAATCATGCTTTCGTCAATATTGAATCATCTAGAAGAACCACAAAGTTCAGTGCTTATACTATAACATATTTTTTCATCGTTTGTTAAATCACACTGCCAATTAAAAACGCGATAAAGTATATCAAAACCTAGATCTTATTGGAATTTATAGACAAAGACACAAATAGCGAAAAAGTTTGTGTTAACATGGATCATATTGAATATCTACACTTAAGTAATGTCACTAATGGCTAACTCAGTAAGAATAGATTTAAACTATTGTTTGCAGAATGTAAATAACTTAAGAACAGCAATATGGACTGCTAAACTACACAAGACAAATAGAAATTTTTATTAATAATAATTATAAATTATTCCTATGATCTAACAAAGTCAAGACCATTTTTAAAATGAACGACTATGACTTATTTACTTCTAAGGTTGGTAGACCTCATACAGTTGCCGCAATTTTGATAAAATTGAATATTGAATATGAAATACCTTCCCCAGTGAAAGAGATTTTTTTGCAATTTGCAGCTGTAAAAGTAACATGTAGTAAGGCATTAATGTTTGTCCCTAAGACAAAGATATGTAACACTATACACATTAACATCATCTTTAATATAATGGGCAGTGCTGACTTAAACTCTGATCAATGTCCTGTGGTTTTATTACCCAGTTCAGTTCTTTAAACAATAACAATAATAACAGCTATGGAAGAAGTACATGCAAATCTAAATTTGCACATTAAATATCATTATCATTTATCAATTTGATTCATCAATTTGATTCAACTGCGCAGCAACATCAACGTGAAATAAACGATAATAATGTTCGGTTCGGTTAAAATAGGGCGATTTCTGCAAATAACAGGAGCTTGAGAAAATAATACCAAAGCACTAGAAGCATATTAGGTATAACAAATTTTAACATAGCATCAGTAGAACTAAAAAATGGACAAAATATTTAAATAAATCGAGTTGTTAAATAATTATTTATAAAATTCGGATGTTGTAACTAGTGATAGCAACCATAGACTCTGGAATGCAATACTCAGTAAAGTGAAATTTCAGTAAGGGAACAATTGGAATCAAAACTTAAATTATTTCCGTTAGCGCTAATATCGAAAACTTCTAAAACGTTCCATTGTCAATTTTTTCGCTCTATAAAACCGATATTCCCAGTCGCAGTACAAAAAGCATTCGATCAAAACTCCTAGTTGCATTAATATAGATTTCTACGCCAAAAGACTATATTGTTATTTTAACGATAAAATGAAATTCAAATTTTTCAATAACAAAAATAGGAAAACCAAAACTTCAGGTTGTTGTGTAGTTTTTCAAAGATCTTCAAATGGCTCTTTTTAAAGAGAAACACAGAATGTTATATTTTATTATCAGTTTGGATAACAGACTTTCGACAGACTTTTGACATTGGACTTTTGTATAAATTGAAAATCTCTTCCCAGTCCCATTTTATTTGCGACATTACATACTTATAATTGGTCCTTACAACCTTCCAGTCAGAATTACGATCTAGATTCTCACACTACTAATGGTGTGTGTGTTAATTCAATACATGAATTGAGTCCGAACGACAGATTTTTGAGAAACTTCTTATGACAATTTTAATTACTCTCAGAGTTTTTGTCACAAATATACTGAGAGAGGAATTCGTAGAAGAAATATTTTTTCGTATGTCGTTTTGTTGGAGATGTCTTAACCTAAGACTTGAACCGAGGCCTCACGTCAAATAAGCCGACACACTACCTACTAGACTACGGCGACATTAGCGAAAATTATTAGAGCTTTGACTTCATATATGCGGGTGTTCTACTAGGTAGTGTTCTGGAACCAGTATTGTAATAAATTTTTATTTTTTTTATAATTATTATTATTTATATTCCAGATGACACTGTAATATCATCTTCAGTCGAATCGTTAGACGGAGCTTCTGAGGTACTACAAAATCAATCAAATCTTCTCAAAAATTCGGGTTAAAAATGAAATACGAAAGTATATAATGCAAAGTTTGTCCAGATTTTATTTAATGCTCATCAATTTATTTAAATGACACCCTTGGGCACTACTTCTAGTTTGGCGCCCTTCCATTTCACCTACCCTCATTATGGCGATGGAGAAGAGATCCAGGGCTCTCTTATCGGCACACGTTACTAACTTCACGTGTCCTTGGTGCCAGCAACACATTTGGTAGACTGGAACTGGTCCCGGATTCTCCTCCATTACTTCTAGAAAGACGTCCGCAAGGGCGTCTGCTACAAGTCTCCAGTTCGACGGTGTAATACTGCCGTCTGGATCTGAGCGATCTACAACCGCCATTTCTATGCTGTCTTTAAGCACCTCACTGTATAAGGTGTTGGTGTGATGCGAGCGCCTGATTTTTTAGCGCCTGGAGCGTCTCCATCAGAAGATCGCTGTCTTTTGACAGCCACCTCCGTGGTCGATGTCTTGTCTAGTTCATTGAGCTTTTCCTTGGCCCAGGCCAGTGATTGCACTTCGCGCTGCGTGCGGTTATCTATTGGGATCTTGGAGATCCTGTCTAGAACCCGCTTTGCGCTCAATCGCTCCCTGTACCTCTGCTTCGATTCTTTTATTTTCTGAGCCGTGTCAACCTTTACATTACCAAGGCCACTCTTGCTGGACGAAGGTCCGGCTTTTGGAGCAACCTTGCTTCTGGAAAGGCCGACGCTTTTGGCTTGTTGTGTTTTACTGTTTTTTGAGGTACTGGGTTCTTGGTCTGCCTTAGCATCAACCAAGTCTTTTCCCTCTTCTGTGGAGACGGTTGACCACAAAATATTATTGAAGAAGCTACAGACCCTCTTTCATTTTTCTACCTCAGCTTGTAATCTCATACGTTCTTATCTTGTGAACAGATCACAACGAGTTTATTTAAACGGCAAGATCTCGAATTCGCTAAGCGTTGGAAGAGGTATTCCTCAGGGATCAATATTAGGGCCTCTCTTGTTCTGTATATACATTAACGACCTGCCTGATGTTTTGGATAATTTTCGGACTCTTTAGCTTTTTTTCTCTTGTCCCCTCTTTCCTTTCCTTTTTGTTTATTAATGTGATCTGAATCCCTTGCTGCTGAATCTATCATATCTTCTGTTAATGATTAAACATTAGCTCAGATGGGGGTGATCCTGTTGTGCCATGGGGAGTTACATTGTACATAAGAATAAATTTTTGTATTTCCTGTTTATAGTTGGCCTTGTTGGCGTTGGCAATTTTCAACCGCTTGACAAGAGACTTGTTCATAATTTCGACCGCACCATTTGCCTGCGGCCAATATGGTGGTGTAGTAATATGTGTGATATTGTTCATTTTGCAAAAGTTTTCAAATTCAGAACTCACATACTGTCGGCCATTATCCGTTCGTAGAGACTTGGGCAAACCAAGTCTACAAAATATTTCCTCCATCGCTGTAATTGTCTTCTCTGAGGATATGTTTTTTAAAAACACAACTTCCTGGTATCGTGAGTAGTAGTCTATTAAAACCAGAACGTACTCATTATTTGGCAGTGGTCCAAGTAAATCCGTTGTCACACATTGCCATGGAACGTTTGGAAACGCATGTCTCTGCATAGGAGGTGGATTAGATACTTGCGAAACAAGCAAACAGTCACAACAATTCTTCACAAAATTTTCGGCGTCCTTATCTATTAATGGCCACCAGACTTTAGCCCTTAGCCTACGTTTCATGGCTGACTCTCCCGGGTGTCCCTCGTGAGACAGCTGAAGTACTCTTTCACGCAATGCCTTAGGTATGACTATACGAGTTCCTCGCAAAAGGATGCCACCAATAGAAGAAAGTTCTGATCGGAATGGATAATAATTATTTGTTTTGTCCGAATCCCATGAGTCATTCTGGATATGTGTTATAACATTTCTAATTTTTTCATCCTCAGCACATTCCTTAGATATAATAGAGATTCCAAGAGACGATGGGGTTGAGTTTGATACAATATGAAATATGTTATCTTCACAATTTCCATCAAATGAACTCGTGTTAGAAATTTTGCACAGCCTAGATACGGAATCCGCAATGTTCTCCTTTCCGGCTCGGTAAATTACTTTAAATTTAAATGCTTATAAACGCAGCAACCACCTTTCAATACTGGCTGGAGGCTTAGATGTTGGTTTAAAAATAGCCTCTAGTGGTTTATGGTCTGTGATTAATTCAAATTCCAAACCAGCTAGATAGTAGTAGAATTTTTCTACTGACCAGACCAAAGCCAAACTTTCCTTCTCAGTTTGTGAGTATCTTTTCTCAACGTCTGACAAACTCTTGCTGGCAAAACATATTATTTTTGGATCATCATTAAAACCAAACTGTATAAAGACTGCGCCTAATGCCACCGGGCTAGCATCAGCTATTACCCGAGTTCTCTTCTTTGGGTCAAAATACGATAAATTTGAAATTCTCGACAGCTGTGTTTTAAGATGCTGAAAAGCGTACAAATTTTGTGTCAAATTTTAACAACATCCTTAGTGGTTCGGTGACGTCTGCCAAATCGGGTATAAATTTGCCAACATATGTAATCAAACCCAAAAAACTTCTGACTTCTTTTCTTGTATTTGGAGCTCGAAAATCTGCAATGACTTTAATTTTTTCTGGATCTGCTGTGAAACCCTTATCGGAATGATGTTTCGCAAAAATTTTAATTTCTGAGTTTTCCGAACGCATCGTCTTCGTTAAGAACAAGGTTATTTTCCTGAAATACTTGGAGGACTTTCTTAAGAGCCTTATCATGTTCTTCTTCTGTGCTACCAAAAACGATAACATCATCGATGTAATTAAGGCAATTATCACAGTTTGCCAATATCCCCTCTAGTGTCTTTTGAAAAATTTCAGGAGCAGAATTTACACCAAACATCAATCTTTTATATCTAAATAATCCTTTGTGTGTAATGAATGTGGTAATTTCACGACTACTTTCATGTAGTTCGAGTTGATGGTACGCACTTTTAAGATCTAACCCTGAGAAGAAATTTGCGCCTCTTAATTTTGTCATAAAAGCGTCAAAAGTAGGCAAAGGATAATTTTCCCTCAAAACCGCTTTATTAGCTCGACGCATATCAATGCATAACCTCATCTCACCATTTCCCTTGAACACAATAACCACTGGTGAAATCCATGGACTTGGTCCGTTAACAGGTTCAATTATGTCTAGATTAATTGCTTCTTCTAGCTTATCCGCCACTTTTTCCTCAAGAGCAATTGATTTAGCCCAAGGCGTAGTACCACAGGAGCTTTTGCTTATTTTTTGGAGATTAGACTGAAAAACCGTGCACTAACAGTTGGTATACTGGCTATTGTGCTTTGTTGGAGAATAGAGTATTAACTCTAGAATGGACACTGATGTTGACGGCGCCGGCAATGTAAATGTATACAGCTCCCTGGCGATGATGATGAAAATAGTGGCAAAAGACCACTATTGGACTGTGGTGGTACTTCACCTACTACTGTAGACGTCTCACGTTTAAACGGGAATGTTTCTGTAAGCTTTGATCCAAACCATCAAAATAAATTTTCTTGTCTTGCGGACTTGGAGATACAGAATAATTGCTATGATTCTGTTGGTTATAATAGGAACATTAAAAATGCGGCGAAGGATAAGACTTTTAATTTGAAACCGACTGGTAAATCCTTTTGCCCGCCTATATTTCTTTACAATGTAAACGTAAAGCACCTTTGTGACCAACTGGAGGCCAAGTCACCTAAAATTTCTTTTAAAATAAAGAATGTAAACAAACACAAAAGTAAGTTGTACTTATCAGATGCTTCAGTTCATACGAAAATGATGTCACTCTTAAGAGAAAAGAAAATTAGTTCATACTCCGTTACGCCAAAGGAACATAAACAAATATTCCTGGTTCTTCGCGGTATGTATTACAAAACAGAGGTTGAGGAAATTAAAACAGCATTCAGGTCCCTGTATTGTATCTAAGGTATCAATATATTCAACATCTTTTTCAAGGAAAAACAACATGGAAACAGGCTTATTTCTCATAACTTTGATTCCAGAAAAAAATTGGGAGACATCCAACAAAAAAAAAAAAAAAAGCCAAAAAGAAAGGATAATGATATCCAATGCCACAGATGTCAACATTGGGGACATATTTCTCGGAACTGTAATTCAGATTTTAAATGCGTTAAGTGTAATGATTCTCACTCACCAGGCTCTTGTCCTCGAAATGATTCTACGGATTCTAATCCCTGCTGCGTGAGTTGTGGCATTACCGGCCACCCGGCTATTTGGAAGGGATGCCCTGCATATAAAAAATATCCGTCTGGCAAGAAAGAGCGTATTCTGAAAACAAGTGAAATCCAAAACACTGCAAAAACTAACGTTAAAAGAATCATCAACACATCTCTAGTTTCGCCTGGTAAGTCATTTGCAAGTCTGTTGAGGACGCAACCATCTCAAGATGAAACTTCATATAAACAGAAACCACCTATTGTGAACGAATTCCTAAAACTTGCTAATCTGTTTTTGGAACCAGATGAATTAACGTTAGAGCAAGAGATAAACAAATTTCTTACTGAGCATAAAATTATGTCAAGGCATGAGGCAAAAAAAGTTTTTTTAAGCCTGCTTTCTAAAGTTAAAAGTATTTATGGGCCATAACTAACCATTAACTTTCTGACTTTTAATGTGAGATCGCTTGTTAATACAAGTCGCCAAATTGATCTCTATAACACCCTGTGTTACAACAAAATTGATATCGCCTTTATACAAGAATGTCGATTAAATCGAAACAGAAAAATACATCTAAAAGGATATAATTTTGTATATGACCACTCCCCTATTGGAGTAGCAATTGTTTTAAAGGACAATATATCTTATAGTCGAATAAACATTAAAGACATAGGTTTCAATTGTAATTTTATTCAAATAAAATGCAATTCGAATAATGTTCTACAAAAATATTTAGTTTATATTCCTGGAAACTTTCCTGTTACTGACTTAAGTAATGGTCTGTCAAAAATTTTGCAAGTGGCTAGTGAATTTGATGGGTTCGTGTTTGGAGGAGGCCTGAATGCTAAAAGCACGTCATGTGGAGATCTAATGGATAATGCAAACGGTAAAATATTATTTAATTGGATTTTAGACCATTCACTTGATGTAGTTCGTATTTGCGCGGACAAACCCTCATACCCATACGGATCTTCCTTTCTGGGCCATTTCCTGGTAAGCCCCCACCTTATTGACTCCAGTTCACAAAATTTAAGAGTCACAACATTACCCTCATTCTCAGACCATTTTCCGATCAAACTTGAATTAATCTTCAGGCGCAGTGACTTAGTTTTGCGTAATCCACGTTTTTTTTACATCCTATAAAAATACAAACTGGAATAGTTTCCGCCATGATCTGGAGTCTGCCTGTATGGACATCATGCCGTCTGAATATAGAAATCTTCAAAATAATGAAATTGATTCCTTGATATAGACGTTCAACTCAATTCTTACATCTATACATAATCTCAACTCTGAAAAGATTGAAATTTGCCAAAACAAACCTCCTATATCGGAAAATATTAAGAAGTTTTTTTAAAATAAAGCACAGGTGGCAAAGTGACCTGAAAAAAATTTTCATCGTACAGGAAATAGAATGTCTCAAGAGCATAGAAAGATTTCAACGCAAATACAGCTTTTAAAAACAATTATAAAGGAGCTCGTAAACATGGAACAAGGCAAAATATTTAACAGTAAACTTAAGAAAATAAGACCAGGCCCGACAGCCTTTAAGCAAATTTACCAGGCGATAGGCAGTAAGAAGTCGGTCTTCTGTAATGAAATTATTGTCAACAACATTTCTATCTCGGATGATGATATCATTGCAGAACATTTCCGTAGTTACTATAGTAGAGTGTACAGCGGAAACACACCTGAGCGGTCGTTAGACAATATTAATTCCCGTATCTCCACTTAAATGGAAGTTATGCCAAAACACATATATACTTTTGACATAACTACAAATTCGTTGGAGAATCCTGACAATTATAATTTTACTAATCTTGATGACGCTAAGCAAATTGTTAGAAAAGTAAACAATAAAAATCGTATAGTATTGACGGGGTCTCAAATTTTATACTGAAAAAGCTCCCTGACATATCGTTAAAATTCCTGACCATATTATTTAATAATTGCCTCAACAACTTTTACTTTCCTGCAGCATGGAAATCTGCCAAAAGTATTCCAATAAGGAAGAAAGAGAGCAGTAACAATCTTGCAGATTTTCGCCCCATATCGTTACTATCAAATATCGGAAAAGTATTTGAGCACATAATCAAAAGTAAACTCGAAAATGGTTTCATATTTAATCCAGTGTCACCGTTCCAATTTGGGTTTAAAAATATCACTCTACTCAACATGCTCTATTAAAACTGCACAATGGCGTCATTCACAACCTGAGGGAAAGGATTTGTACCGTTGCCATTTCTCTGGACATAGAAAAGGCCTTTGATTCGGCCTGGCATAAGGGAATTCTTTTTAAGCTAACTGAGCTTGAGGTTGATCCTTTTCTTGTAAAGATGTTTGATAGTTATTTCACAGACCGCAGGTTTAAAGTGCAAATCAACGAATCTATGTCTAGTTTTGATTCAGTAAATTGCGGTGTGCCCCAGGGGAGTGTACTAGCACCTTACCTGTTTAACCTCCTTCTATACGACTTTCCTCACTGTGTAGGATCCACTAAAGCCATTTTATATGCGGATGACTGTCTTATCTACGCTCATCATGAATCGCCAGCACAAGCATTAAATAATGCTACTCTTCACCTGAACAAGATCGATGATTATTATAGAAAGTGGGGCATTAAGATAAATGCGCTAGATACGTGGTTCCGGAAAACAATATTCTGCAACTCTCCTTGAATGGCGTTGAAATTCCGTTTAAATCCATTAAGTACCTTGGGGTAAACTTTGATAAGCTGATGAAATTCAATAATCACGGGAGAATTTTACTTAACAAAGCTAAACGTATAACTGGCATGTTTTCCAGTTTATTTAACAGTCCACACCTTCACCAAAGCACAAAACTTCTTCTGTAAAAAGCTGCCATCAGATCCATCAGATCAGCTCTCATGCATTTCCAATCTGGTTTTCTATTTCACCAATAGTTGCAAGGGAATTGGAAATTCATGAAAGAAAAGTCCTACGTAAGTGCATTGGAAGAAATTTACAAAGCCATACCAAACGATACTCCAACTCATATATATATATACTCAGTCTGGTATCAGGCCATTATGTGCGTATGCCTTCGGCCTCCTGAGGAAATTTATTGGGAATCTTAGCCACCATGACAACTCTTTGATGAACGATATTTATGAGGAGGAGAGATATACAGCCTGGTCGAGATCTGGATACCTATCACCGATTGGTATTATTATGGAGCCTTTGGATGTTGACTCGGATTCGTTCAAGCTGCCGGATTTTTATTGCGGGACTATCCCTGGTGCCCATAGGGTATGATTTCATCACTCTTTTGTTAATTTTATTTATCTAATAATAATTTTTTTCTTTACTTATATGCCAAATTAATTTTGTACTTGAATGGTACATTCGGGTTATATGTATATATTTTTTTTGCTCGTCATTGTATCCGTTTTCTAACGTAATTTCTGAATTCTGAGAATTATATTTCTGTTAGTGAATTTTTTTCCACATACAACGTATGTTCTTTCTTGGAATCATTGTTAGTTATTGGGATTATCGGTTTTCACTGTTTGACAATGCTATTTACGGTTTTGTTTATGTAGTTTTAAGTGTTTAAGTTTAATTTTTAAGTGTTATTTAGTTTTATATATTTATTTTGTTTAACAGTTTTCGCTGTTAGTTATAGTAAATGCCGGGAGCAATCATTGTTTGCTTATCTTTTTTAACAGTTCTGTTAACAACATATCACTTTTCAGCAAGTTGCTTTTCATCTTTTAAAGTGTATTAGAACAAGACAAATATATAGTTTTAAGATTTTATACATCAAAATGTCGATTTTGTATCTCACTCTACCATGTAAAGAAGAAAAAAAAAGACTCAATAAAATTTTAATTTCAATGTGGATTGCATCTATTTTTACGGTTAACTATTAGAAGCCTAACTACAAAAACAATCCTACTGTCAAATTTTAACGAAAAGTCTAGATGTTAGTTAAGCCTACTTTACACGGTCCCACAAGTAATATGATTTGTCAAAATTTTGTGTAGAAGAGTACGGATGTGATCGTCTAAACGTACTATGTAATGAAACTATCACACATTGAGAGAAAATACGGATGAAAAGTTTGACAGTCGTATGGCTCTCTTCATTTTTTGAAATGATTCAAAAAACAAGCAAGTCGCATTAGATCAGGGCAATAAATAAGCAAATCTAAATTTATTTTTATCGAAGCAATAATTTTTTATAATTGTGCTATGGAATGAATGAGTATCAACTTCTATAATTTACCACCATGTATTGTAAACGACATTGCATTGTTTACTATTCTATAATGCTTTTATGTATACACATAAACATTATAACTTATTAAGTGCCAATTACCCAAACGTAACTTAACGTAAAGTACCGAACGTTCTCTTTTTAGCATAAGGAGAGCAATGTAAACGCTTACCGAAACGTTCCTCTCTCGTTAGCAAAACGGAATGATCTGTTTAAAACAGAATTGCTTCACGTTTTTACGTGACATTTCAACATGAGTGATGGGGCTATTATAAGAAGATTTGCTTTGACGCACAAATGCCCTCTTTGGTACTTTCATGCGTATTTATATATTTTTATAAAACTTAAATTGAATGATTATTTTTTTAATTTTTGATTAAAATTATAATAAAAAATAATTTTATAATAAATAAATACTTATTGTTATGATTCTGTTGTGCACAAAAAAAAATTGAAACAAAATGATTAATAATATATAAGTATGTATGTATGTATTTTGAGTAACGAAGTGATACGAATTCTTCTTTTTGGTATTTTCATTTATATTGAGCTTTAAAATTTATATATAAAAAATGATTTTTCTTTAAATATTATTATGATTGTAATGTGTATAAAAATATTTTGAAACATAATAAAAACGAATATGTATTTAGAGTAGCAGTGCAACGCAAATGCCTCTTTGGTACTTTCCTATTTATACGTAAATCTTTTTAATCTATAAAATTTTTAAACATAGCTAGAGGTATTGTTTTGCAATTTAATAAAAAAAACAAAAAATCACTTTGAATAGAATAGAATTCGACTGTACTTATATCTAAATTCCATAAATATTGACTCAGATTAAGCCAACAATGTAATATTCTATAATATTACAAGAATAATTATTTGTATTAACATAAAATTTAAGAAGCAATTGGTTAACAACACTCATCACTGTTCTGAACAGCTGACTTCGTGCAAATGTATGTTTATAAATTTCTTTGCATTGTGTTGTGTTCGTGTGTGTGTTGCTTTGTGTTCTGTTTCGTTTTTATTTACATTCTTCGTTGACATATGTATGCCCCGTTTTTACGTTCTCTACGATTGAGTAACCAGCCCTTTACTGTTTGTTATGATTGTACACATGTAAACGACTAAAGGCCTAAAGCTGTGGTCACACTGAAAAAAATATTTGCTTCAAATATGTTTATTCGTATTTGCATTAAATTGTTCTGTAGTTTGTTTGCTGGTCACATTGACGGTAAATATTTGACAAAATTTATTTTCCCAAATAACAATGAAACAGCATCAAATACAGTTTGGAACAAACATGTTTTCCCTGCGGTCAGACCGAAGAAAATATTTTTGTTTCCTTAAAAAAAAATTTGTTTCACCAGAAAAAGAGAAACAAACGAAAAGGTACATACATATGTATAATTAAAAGACAAAACGAAAACAAAACAACACAGAAACTTAAAATACGAAAATAAACAAATTTGTTTAATCATAACAAGAAAAATAAAGGGAAGAAATATAACATAAATAAATAAAAATTCGAAATGGAAGATGAGGAAACATTATTTGTGTTAAGTTGCGGAGCAGCCGCCATATTCTTTGCCAAAAAAAAAAAGTAAATTCGCACAGCCGTTTAATTGTTTTCTTTTCTACATCAGTGTTGACAACTGAATTGCGTTTAAACGATAAAATATAAAACTTAATACCATACTGTATATATACATACCAATTTCGTGCCGCCGAAGGCTGGTTTCGGAGATATTGGTCTCTAAGGTCCAGATAGTAAATTGCTCCTTTAATAAAACTTTAAAATATAACCATCCCTGAGATGGATATCAAAGAAAAGTTCTTTCAAAGAGCTTTCGATTGACGTATTAAAAATTTGAACCCATTCGTCTATTAAACAAAAATTATGATCTTTACATGATTTTTTTTTGAGTATTGCAATTTTCTTGGAAATTAGTAGGTTAATCAATTTTTTTTGTTCCATATAACTTTCTGTAGCAAATTACACGTATTTCATTTGGTACAAACTTTCATTTAAAAAATGTGACAAAAAATAATATTTTTTTAGTTCTTGGTTCATAATGAACTAATTGATCGAAACTTTTCATAAACCTGTGGAAAGGTCTTTACACTAATTTTTTTTTTTAATTTCTACTTTTCATATAAAGTTGATTATTAAAAGTTTTCCGTTTTGGTGATTTATGAAAAAAATATATAATTTATTATTATTTGCCACTGTTTGCTCTTATACTATGTTCAGACATGCACGTATATTGAGAAAATCGCAATAAACGGCATTATTGATCTCAATATTTCATATAAAATGTCAATTAATTATTGCTCAATAAATTCATAAATTGTTATAATATTGATTAGTGGTCGCCGTGGTCTAGTAGGTAGTGTGTTGGCTTATTAGACGCAAAAGCCTGGGTTCGAGCCCCAGGCCAGGCATCAAAGACAAAATACAAAAAGTATTTTTTCGGCGACTTCCTCTCAGTAGATTTCTGGCAAAAACTCTGAGAGTAAATAAAAATTGCCATGAAAAACTTTCTCAATAAATAAAAATCTGTCGTTCGGAGTCGACTTTAAACTGTAGGCCCCCACCACTCATGTATAAAATTAACACACACAACATAAGTGGTGTGAGAAACTAGGACGTTGTACAATGGGTCAATTCGACCTCCGGGTACTGTACTTGTCTTAATTGACAAAGTACACGTCCTCTAACCTAACTTAACCTAACCTATAATATTGATTAAAACTTCAAATACAGTACTGTCATAAGTACGTTCAGTGAGCATATTACTACTTTCCGAACACTTTCTATTGATATTTGACAACTCAAATGTCAACAACAAATAAAAACAAAACAACGACAAACAAAAAATGGAAGGTCAGCACAAAGGGATGAGAAAATATTTCCAGCTGATATAAAAAAGAATTATAATAACATAGCAGACTTGATGTCGTATTTAATTTTTAACCCTTTCGATCACAATGTTGTTTGATGATAATTTCTAATTTATTTCGAAAAGTTATTTATAATACCCTGAACTGAGATATTACTGGGAATCCGGTTCCTGCTCTGAAGAAAGCAGCTTCTATTTCTACATGTCTTCTCCAGGTACGGCTGACCTTCTAGGTCTTGACTGATAATCTATAACAGTTCTTGCAATTTCATCCTCGGGTTTATGCAGAATATGTTAACTGACTGGTATATTTTGAAAATACGACGTATTCAGCAGTTAACAAATAAAGACCTTTGAGTTTCATTTTCCTCTAACAGTGCCATAAGCAAAAGCTTTCTTTTATGCAAACTATGCAGTATTAACAAATTTTTCTTTCTCATCCTTCTGAGAGAAGCCACTTTGGAGTCAGAAATATTCCCTACTAACCGCAACAGCTCGGCGTTTCGGTTAATCATTAGTAAGACCTTTTCCAACGTTAAATTGTTTTCCATTTTTTCTCAAATTTTTTTGGCACTAATTTTCGCGATTAAATTAAAATCAATGCTGTTGAAGCAATCAGCTGTTTTGCTTACCAGCTGTCAAATTAATTTTGCGTATATTATGTGTCTGAACACTAAAAATATTGTTATCAATAAACCGAATATTAATTCAATAAAAGTACATGTCTGAACATAGTATTGCAAAATTTTTGCTAGATCAAATATTTATTTCCTCGAAAAAAAAAAAGAAAATATTTGACACGGGTGGTCACACTATGGTCACATTAGAGACATTTTTGTTTGCAAGCAAACAAATTTGTTTTCTCAAAATCTCAAAATATTTTATGGTCACACTAGAGCAAAGAAAAAAATGATGTTTTACTTCAAATATTTACTCAGTCTGACCATAGCTTAACTATAATCCATTTGACAACCTTTTATTCCAAATATGCAGAACTATGCATATTTGGTCGTCATATGGTGTGGCGAAAGCCAGAACTGTGCTCGATAAGCAAAATCTAGTTGGCACAGTAAAACACTGTGGTGATGAAGTTATGGTATGGGGATGCATGGCGGCTTCGGAGGTAGGTCTACTTGAATTTATTGAGTCCACCATGGATAAATATGGATAGCTAAACATATTAAGAAATAATTTAAAACAAAGTGCGACAAAACTCAATCTATCATCTACGTTTTGATTTCAGCAGGATAACGACCCAAAGCACATTGCGTATGTCGTTCGACTTTTTATTTTAGTAATTTTTAGAAAATGGTGTAAATAAAAAATCTATGAAGAAATTTTGATTTAAATTTAATACTTAATGTGGGTTTTTATGTATTTTTTAAAAATACATTAGGTGAACAATTAAGACAAGTACAGTACTCGGAGGTCGAATTGACCCATTGCACGGAATAACAAATATGAATTGTCTGCTAAATTAAAAAGTTTTGAATTTACAATTAATATTTTCTTTTGATCAAATTTCGAAGCACTTTGATACACTCTGATTATTCAAGTTATATTTTTTACTGAAATGTTACATTCGCTACCTTTCGTTAAGTTGATGTAGTGATGTGTGTTGTTACATTTTTCTTATATTCCTACCATACCACTATAGGAAACTATAAATTTGCCAAAATTTAAATTTTTGAAAAAGAAGTTTTTTTTTGCTTTATTATAAATAAAAATATAACAATGTAGGCATATATTTTTGAATTTTGCATTTATATTGACTAACTGTCACTTTATTAATTGTTTTATGTTGTATTTATAAATAAGTTATTAAATAACGATTGAGTGTAGAGAATTTTGTGGCAATTTCTAACAAAAGTTTTCATAATAAAAATATATAGTTTTTAAAAATTAAAAAATTGTAAATAATTTCGAAGGCGAGTACTTTATTAATATATAGTGTAATATTGGTGAACTCCTCTGTTAGACCAATTAAATTGGAAAAATTGAGGTGACCTTACAAAAAAATAATATAAATATGAACCACCACTATAAGGGATCTTTTAAAAATTCAGTTATCTACTGAATTTAGTACATTTCAGCTGCGGATATTTGCAAACTTTTTCAAAAAATTAGTTTTTCCAGGTAAATACAGTATGAAAAACTGTGAGTTATTTAATGTATGACAAGAGAAACATTTCGAAGTTAATAAAAGTGCAGCTGTATATGCCCATAAAGGAGAAGTCTCGAATATTTTGCTCAAATATGATTAGGAAATGACGTAAAAGCGGTAGGAGTTTGAAAGTTTTTAAAGTACAGCATGCTGGTTGGCTTAAAGGGAATTACTTATTGAAAATAGGCGAAACAAACCCTGGCCCCATTAATTCAAAACCTGGACGACCGCAATTAATATTTAGCCAAAAATCTGAGAGAACAAAAAGACGAGTTGCAGCGGAAATCTCTAAATATCAAAATAATGAAGTTGAACCCCTAGTACATGCTGCAACGACGGCTGCCCGTAAATGTAACAAAAGATTTAGCAATGGTTTTCAAAGAGACTGTCAGTACTCCGACAAGAGCAGCCAAAGTACGAAAACTTATTTCAAGACCACCATCAACCAAGCTATCCGCTGATGAAGCACTAGCCTTTCTTTTAGAAAACAACTTTTCCAAAGATCAGTACTGTAATATAAGAAATGAAAATAAATATAAGAAATTGCGACAAATGTATATCCTCTATACAAGGAAATTACATCTAGTAAATATAAATGCATAACAGACTGTGTAATTGTTACAGAGACATTAGCGAGAGTTCCATTGGAAATGTTACTAAACCATACAACTGAAAGAATAATAAAAGTACAAGAAAGGAAAGTTATATATACACCTAATTCTGTTTTTACACGGTAGATTGGTTCCAGAAAAAACCGTGTAAAAAAAAACCGTGTAAAAAAAGACACTGATCGTATGCAAAAATAGGTGATTGGTTCCTAATCTCTAAAACCTATTAAAATTAGTGAAAAACAAGGATTTTTAAGAAGTTTTGTATTTGACATTTTCTTTTAGGGATTCATAAAATATTTAACAAAATTAAAAATATAAATAACTTCATAAATATAAAATATTTTTTGGCTTACCTTTCATCTTAATGCGTTAAATTTAATGTAACGATAGAAAAACAAATTTGCCAATAAAAAATTTCTTTACCAAACACAAAATATTAACACATTTCAATTGCTCTGGAGTTGTGCTTGTATGCACAAAAGGGAATTCCCCTAAATTTGTGCCATTTACATTTGCTTTGACCAGTAAATTTGCTTGCCGCGCAAAAAGGGAATTCCCTTAAATTTGTGATATGAACATACTTTGCAAAAATTAAATTTGACAAAAAAATTTAAGCACAAAAAATTTTAAATCGTGCTAAATGGAATAAAATCGTGTAACAAAAATTAAAAATATTTTATTTTCAAACCGTGTTATATCAAAACCGTGTAAAAAAAGACCGTGTAAAAACAGAATTAGGTGTACTCTAATGGAAAAGAAGCAAACGGACATTTTGCACGACAAGCTCATTGTCAGCTATGGATGTAACAGCAGTACTGGATATACCAACTATAAGCAACAATGTGAAAAGCCGGGTTCGTCCAAAATTCTAACTCCTTTCTTTTGGCTACAACGATCATACCCTTGTGTTTAATGGAACAGTTCGGAAATATTTTATGGAATAATCGAAATCTTTCAGATTTTGTCGTCCATTGAAATTGGAATACACAAAGGAGACTAAAGACGTAATATTAAAAGAGAAACAAAATATAGAAGAAGAAGCGGTATTAAAACTGAGGATAAAGTTAATGCCATTGATGCTCTATTAAACTTATTGAAAAGTGCTAATGTTGACATAGATAAATCCAATATAGAAAATGCTTATTTCTTGAAAAAACTAAATCCATCTAATCAGAACCTAATAATGGTCGTGTAATTCAATTCTAAAAAAGCAAAGGATAAGCTTATGGCAGCCAAGACTACATTTAAATCAGATGAGCAAACAAAAATGATATACATTAATGATTTTTAAGTAAAGAATCACTTGAACTTTTTAAATATGCGAAAACATTAAAAACTATTGGTTACATATCAATATATACCACTAGAGGAAAAATGTATGCCACAAAATCGGTAAAGGTCCGAAACTTATAAGATGTGAACAAGATGTGGATGATATTCTGCTGGAAGCAACAACAACAGCTGGACGTGTGACTGGATCCAGGCATCAACCTGCTACGATCGATGATGAAGTTGCCGTTCGTCCTAACGGTGGCACATATTTCAGATCAACGCCACATAATTAAGATATGCATATTTGAGTTTAAATAATTAAGTTTAATTGCTAAAATCTTCTTTTCCTAATGATCTCAAGAAACAGATATTTTAAAAATATAGAATATTTTGATAATTGTTTAGATAACAATAGAACTGATTTTTTCATTATTACTTCTGTAAACATAAGAAGCATATCTTCCATTAATAAGTTTTTGATGTTTAAATCGCTAATTGCATACTTCCAAAAATTACCTAATATAATAGCAGTTCAGGAAACTTTGTTTCAATCATATTTAAATCAAATATATAACATCCCTGGATATAGTGCCATTCATTGTAATAGATATGATGGTTATGGTGGAACTTACTTTTACATCAAAGAAGATTTACAATATGTCATTGAGTATTGCGTAAGCAAACAATATATTGAAGCTATTCAAATATCATTGCAAAACTTCAAAATAAATGGAAAACCACTTAGAATCTGTACATTTTACAGATTCCAAAAGTGCAATGTAGAAACCTTTTACAACTTTATTGATAACATTCTACAAATCTACAAAAATCATCCTTGGGTACTCTAATACAGACCTTGGCAATGAAACATCTGCTGATCTTTTGAACATATTAACGCAGTCTGACTATGAAAATTGTCATACTATGACAACGCGTCCAGTAAGCGGGAAATCAATTGATCATATATATAGCAAACTTGTAAATAACCTTCTGATTGATTGTATTAAATGTTATATAACTGACCATAACTTACTCTCATGTCAAGTGAATAGAAAGGTGGAGAATATGGTTTATATTGAAGAACATAATGTGACTTGTAATTACAATTTACTGCAAGAGCATCTGAACTCAATGCAACAAACAGGGAATGCGTCCATTGATCTATCAACACTTACAGATACAATCTCAAAATGTATTAAAGAGTCTACTACTAAAACTGTAAAACGAGCCCCAGTAAATCGTAAGATAGCCCCTTGGATTATTGAAAATCTCTTTTCCCTGATGATGGTAAAAAAGGATCTACTTGAAAAAAGAAGAAGGCTTATTACTTACTTGCAGTATGTAGCAATCGACAATGACAAAAGTGATACTGGTAACGTTGAATTTGGTGTACCGCAGGGAAGTGTTTTAGGGCCTTAACTGTTCACACTCTTCTTAAATGATGTGTTGAATCTTAAACTACATGGTATGTTTGTAATGTATGCCGACGATATAAGCCTTTTTTATCCCTTCAATCATGAAGTGATATTAAAATCTCAAATGGAACATGATGCTGAAGTTTTACTAGAATACGCCAGAGTTAATAGACTATCCGTGAACAAGGACAAAACAAAGGTAATACGATTTCGACCGTATTCTTCTATGTATGATTCAGTCTTTGGTATCTCGTTTGGTGATGCGGAAATAACTGAAAGTGACAATGTAACTTACCTGGAAATGTTTTTTCAAAGTAATCTACAATGGAACAAACACATTCAATCCTTAAGGAAAAATTAGCACCGGCCATAGGTATACTTTATAAATTTAAAAACATATTTGACGTGAAGACTAAGCTCCATCTTTGCAATGCTTTAATTCAAAGTCATTTAAATTATATGCCAATGATATATGCTTTCAGGAAATCAACAGATTTAAAATCAATTCAAAGACTGCAAAACAAAGCCATAAAACTTGTCTATAACATTCCTCGAATGCATTCGTCCATGTCCTTATACCGGGATGTATCCAAAACAATCTTACCTGTCTTTGGATTGTATAAAATGCAACTTGTATTGTATATGTATAAAGCTATAAGAAGCATTGGGTATCACACCATTGTTTTTACAATAAACCAAAGTCACTATAGTACTCGAAATAATAGTAATCTATTTGTTAAGAGATGTCGGTTAGAAACCACGAAACAACGTGTGGAATATGCTGGCTGTCATGAATTCAATAACCTTCCAAATGATATTAAAAACATATCCAGAATTTCACCCTTTAAAACAAACCTAAAGAAATACTTACTTCTAGAAATAGATATGCTTGTATTTTAATTTTAATACTCACTATCAATTATATTGCTGTACATTTTAAAATTATTTCCCTTTATTCATACACTTAGAATATATTGTATTTATTATATGTTGAATTTTATATTGCCAACTAGCCCCTCTAAAGTCCTAGAGACGCTGGGGTACTATTCTGGTCAGAATTAAATAAATAAATGATTAAAAAAAATACATTCCTTAAGTACATTTGAGGTAAAATTTGGTGAAAAATCGGTGTGCGTTAAATTTAAATTATATTTCAATTGACAGAAAAGTATTGAATATTTTAACTGAAACCAAATCTAGCCAGACGTGCTCATTATGTGGAGCTACACCAAGGGATTTTATGAGCATAAAAGATTTCCAACCCAAAAAAGTTAAACCAAGAACGGATAATTTGAAGTATGGCATAAGTCCTCTGCATTGTTGGATACGCTTCTTTGAATTTGTTCTAAATGCAGGTTACAAAATTAACATTCAAAAGTGGCAAATAAGAGATCAAGCTGACAAACTGTTGATTGCAAAAATAAAAGCTGATATCCAACAATTATTTTGGGATGCAATTGGATTGCACGTTGATAAGCCTAAGACTGGTGGCTTTGGAAGTTCGAATGAAGGTAACACTGCCCGACGCGCTTTTCAACAACATTTAAAGTTTTCAGAAATCACAGGCATTGATAAAGAATTTATTTCCTATTAAAGATCATTTTAATATGTTTATCATGCCAGCTTCCATTGGATTCATGTAAATTTGAAGAATTCTGTTTTCTAACCGCCAAAATATTTATGCAGAAATATCCATGGTTACCAATGACAGCAACTGTTCTTAAAGTTTTATTTAATTAGTTTTGAAACAACTTGGGGTTGTTAATTTGTTTATAAATCTCCCTTGATCTCTTAAAAAAAAAGAGATCTTTAGGAGATGTGGATTGTAATTACTCGTAAGTAATTACAATCGTTGGGATGCGTATTGTGGGAGAGAGAAAGAAAGAAATACAATTATTTCAATTTCTTTTTGGAGAATTGAGAGAGAAAGAGATTCTTACCTTTTTTCCAGCTTCCAATTAAACTCTTTGTATTTTTTCCAGTTGTGAGTAATCCTTTGTGGTTTTTACAAATGTGGATTTATTAGGGAAATTCACTTTATCACAATATATTTTAGTTAAAATTAAATTTAATTAATTTAAACAGAGATTATTCAAGTAAGCACAATTTAATGTATATAATTCAGGTAAGTATAATTCAATGTAGGTAATGCAGGTAAGTATAATTTAATGTAAGTAAGTAGTTTAGGTGAATATAATTCAGGTAAGTATATTTTTAGGTAAATATAATTTAGGTATAAATAACGAGTTGAATTGGTAAGTATGGGAAGTAATTAATTTTAGATTTTTTTTCCAATTATATTAAATGTATAAATTTATAAAATAGTATTTATATAAACCAATATGATTTTGTTAATTTTATATAAATTTTCAGCACTATTCACAAATTTGATTGTTATATCAATTTTAAGCAAATTATTTGATAGAGTTATTTTAAAAAAAATAAAGATTCGATGACAATATAAAAGTATAAGCTGAAGAGTTGTTGATGATATAAGCGCAAGATGATAAGTGATTTCCTTTTTCTAATTTTATTTCCCACCAAACTTCATAGACAATTTGCCTTACTGTAAATAGTGGAGGCATTCCTTTTGTGTAATGGAATTGCGGAGACATTCCTTTAGATGGATGGAAAGTGTGTTGTTGTCACTTATTATTATTGTTATCGATAGAATTGTTGTTGTGTTCAAACCTAGTTTGAACATATTGCCGGCCCTGGGGTTAAACTTAAGATGGCCTCTCGCCCGGAGGTGTAGTACAAAGGACTTGTGCCAAGGACCTTATGGCTTGTGCAATTACTTTGGCATCTGGAGTTGTGGACAAAGTCGATGATGATGCTTCTTCCGTTGATGTCTATCGTTGAACGGCCTTCTTTCTTTTCATCTTTTGAAACGTCTTTCGTTGAACTGCTGCGTTTCTTTTGGACCTTTCAGGGGTTGGGTGAAGCAATGTGTGGTGGAATTTGTCACATTTCTTACACATGTCCAGTGACGTGCAGGACTGTAGGTTATGGCTCTTAGCTAGGCAGTTTTCACAATACCTATGCCTATCGACGAGTTCCTGCCTTTCAATGATAGACATTCTCAGGAATTGGCGGCAAAACCTCAACGCGTGGAATTTCCGGCAAATTTTGCATTCATAAATTTCAGGATCTGGTCGAGATCTTGAGATCTTGGGTGACGACCCTTGCCCGCGTGACGTGTATTGGAATTGGGTTTGTAGTTCCGGCGTATTATGGTAAATCTACGGTTGTACCTAAGGGAGCAATTTTACAGATTAGAGAAGGTAGATAGATTAAGCTGAAAGTAATGAGAATTGAGACGAATTAGGAAATGTTAGTAGCGGGAGAAAAAAGACGAGTTGTGTTGAGAATTTGAAGGTTCTTTAAATTTAATTTAAATAGAATTACTATCATTGGGAAATGGAAGACGACGATGTGCGACTATCCTTCGTACGCACATTCCTGTCCGGTAGAGCACGAGGGGGAGTAAATTTCCATTCACGTTCGAGTGCTCTACTAGCTACGAGAAAACTACGACCATTGTCAGTTTCTACCCTTTGGGGTAGTCCACGCCTCTCAACGAAATGAGAGAATGAGTCTTGGAATGCTGACGAAGACAGGTCTGAGCATAGTTTCAAATGGATAGCTTTCGTGTTGGAGTAAACGAAAGCGCTAAAATAGGTCTTTGTAGTGGTTGAATACAGTGGGCCTGAGATTTTAGCAAAGTCAATGCCTATGACTTGAAATAGAGGGGTACATCTCTCTCGGGGAAGTGATGCCATTATCCGACAACAGGGCTGTTGTCGGTAAATAATACCAGTTTTGCAATGTCGTATTATCTTCTTCACTCGGGGTTTGAGACGGAAAATATAGAATTCAGTCTGTACCATCCGACACATTTGACTGCATTCAGCTTTAGATTGGTTCAGATACGGCTGGCAAAATCGGGAGTTGCCAGGTGATATAATGGGATATCTCGGGATATTTGCGGACTGCTTTTGTCCTCTAATACCGACAATTTCAAAATGAGAATTTTGATAGGGGAGTTGAAGTCGGCTTCTAATTCTTTCTGTTAAGAATGTTCGCCGAGATCCTGAGTTAATAGGAGTTCGAATGGTGAAGAGTTCACCTCTATATTCTATTTGCTCTAGAGCAGTTTGCAATAGAGTATTTTCATTACTCGTAGAGCAATTAGCGTGTACCTTATTCGATGTAGGGTTTTCTGTTTGAGTTTCATCGGGATTGTTTTGGGTAGCATTTGAATATTCCGGGTTATTACTGCTACCTTTATAATTTGAGTCATGACAATCTTGTTGTGGAGTTTCTGAAATTTCTGTCATGTGGAGCAGAGAGTGATTGATAGTTTCTTGAAATACCTCTGTATCGCAGGGGGAAGTGTTATAGAGTTAGATTCAAATGTATTTTGGGTAAAGGCGTGGGAATTTAGGTATGTTCCTAGGTCACTAGAGGAACCTAACTGAGCCATCTTTCCTAACTCAAGGATCTGTGAAGTGCAAAGGCAGTAGACAACCTCACACGCTTCATAATTTTTCTTCGCCTCTTCCTTAACTTCCGAGGTTACTATTCTGTTATGGGACAATATTAAGTTCTCATAGGAACTTTCGAGTTTTGCCCATATCGAGTCCAAGTGTTTCAACTTCACTCTTAGAACCAATTCCGATTGCTGGTCTGTGGGAGTTCGTTGGCAATGTTGGCAAAATTGGATCAAATGATTACAAATAGAATAAGAAGCTCTCCTTTGGAGAGCTGTTCGCTTCACTAGGAGATGTGGTAGACATTTTTCCAATATGGGATTGAAAATTTATATAAGCAAAGTGTGTTGAGATTCTAATATTAGATTCGTATATTGAGATACGATGAATTCAAATATGAGATCTTTGGGCTATCGGGAAGTAGGGCTGGAACTGCTGTCCAGTCAATTCCAAAGAGAGTGTATATATATGTGGGTAATACTGGATATTGTAATCCAGGAGTTTAGGGCTACTGGGAAGTAGTACTAGAACTGTTGTCTAGCAAATTTTAAGGAGAATATATAAGAGGGCAATACTGGATATTGTAATCCAGGAGAAGTTAGCACTTAGGAGATTTGGGCTACTGGGAAGTAGTACTAGATATCTGTTATCTAGCGTAAAAAGATTTAAGAAAAAACTCTAAGTGCTAATTTGCGGTATAAAAAATTCTTTTCTATATTCTATGAATAGGGGGTTAGGGGCTATATGGCACTAGATACTTGATATCTAGTTTAAAAAATGAAAAAAATAGAATATAGAATTGAATAAAGAAATTTGGGATTCTAATAAATTGCCATGTAAATTCTCTTATAATTGTGATATGAAAATTCAAATATGAAAATTAATTTATTTCACCGTGTTATTTGTATATTAATCAACCAAATATATTTGAGATATTGGTGACATTAAATTTTCTTTAGTTCATTAATTTAAAAAATATTCAAATTAAAAAAATTTTATTTTTCATTATTAAATTTTAAAATATTTTTAAATATTTTTTTTTCGAGTTTCAAATATATTTTATTAATAATTTGCAAAATTTATTTATTATTAATTTTTAATTTATTTCCGTAATATAATTTTCACGATGTGCGCCTCAATGGGTTAATTTGCAATGGACTGTATTGTTTTCATTGGAATTAAAGACCAGTGGTGTAAAAGAAAAATTTCATTTGTTAATTAATTTTTTATTTATGTTTTTAAAATTAAAATTGAAACAAGTGAGGGTAAATGGGATAATCATTTATTTATTTATTTTAATAATATATATATTTATAATTATTAAAAGTGGGAACAATAAAAATTTGAAGTTGATATTTGTTATAAATATCATTCCTTTAATACTCTGTGTGGTGTTTTTTCCTTCTGTCTATTCCTTGTCCTTCTTCGTTCGCTTTCCTTGTGACACAACCAGAATTGTTGTTTTACTTTTGATGAATCCGCTATTCTCTTGTTCGAATTTTGTAACAAAGAGATTTGTTACAAATCAAGAGAAATCGCAATTGAATTCTCAAACGGGAATACAGCAAATCAAACACACTTCTCTTATGTGTGACTAAGAGAGTGGTGTATTAATATACTATACGTTTGACTTACACAGCGATTAAGGGAGATGAGATCACTTGCACTTTTTATTATTATATTTTTTTACTTTGTTTCTTTTTTAAAGTGGGAACTTTCAAATGGTGTTTTTTTACATATACAGAAAATAGATTCCTGTATTTTATATAAACGAGAACGGGGAATGTTAGTCGCGAAATGGACCAACGGGATCAATAATTTATGTATATAATATATAATTTATGTACATATACGTAATTAAACGGGTTTGTTTAATTTTTGAGTGTGATAATTTTTATAAATATTTTGAAATTTTGAAATGATTTCTTATATGTATATAAGTATGAAACGGGATAAACGTAAAACCGGTACACGGGTAAAAGGAGAGAAAAAACGGGATGTATGTGCTTTTTTAGAATGTAATTTTACCGTAAGCATATGTCCATCTAAATGTCCATACGCTTCTTTTAATCTCTTTTCTGTTTTTCGAGGTTAATTTTTGTCGTAATCACTTTTTTAGCACTCTTTCTTTAACGGGTTAAATGTTATATTTAACCTATTATCATTTTTTTCCTTTTTGTTCACTTTTTGTGTTTTCTCTCTCTTTTTACATATATTTTTTTTTGAGTTTATGCGGAATAATTTCTATATATATATGTATGTAGAAGTCGGTAGTGTCTAGTAGGTAGTGTGTTGGCTTATTAGACGAAAAGCCATGGTTCGAGCCCCAGGCCAGAATCAAAATAAAATACAAAAAGTATTTCTTCGGCGACTTCCTCTCAGCAGATTTCTGGCAAAAACTCTGACAGTAAATAAAATTGCCATGAAAAGTTTCTCAATAATCTGTCGTTCGGAGTCTACTTTAAACTGTAGGTCCCGCCACTCATGTATAAAATTAACACACACAACATAAGTGGTGTGAGAAACTAGGTCGTAATCCTGACTGAAGGGTTGTAATGACCAATTATGTATGTATGTATATATGTATGTAAAAGATTTGTCACTTACTTTACTTTTTTACTTATTTTCCAAAATCTTATGTGTAATGTATAAAAAATGTACGTCACTTACGGTTTTGATCTTTTATATTGTAGTGATGACCTTTATGGGCTTGTTGTATGGAGTTTGTTGTATAGAGTTGTTGAATGAAGTTGTTTTGAATTTAATTTGTATTTAAAGAGATTGTCTTCTTCTTTTCCATAAAAAAACGGATGAAACAAATCCACAGGTTTCGGAGAGTTCGCGGGGAGATGGACCATGAAACAAATCCACAGGTTACGGAGAGTTCGCGGGGAGATGGACCATGAAACAAATCCACAGGTTGCTGAGTGTTTGCCGTGAGAAGGACCATGAAACAAATTGGGGTTGTTAATTTGTTTATAAATCTCGCTTGAATCTCTTAAAAAAAGAGATCTTTAGGAGATGTGGATTGTAATTATTCGTAAGTAATTACAATCGTTGGGATGCGTATCGTGGGAGAGAGAAAGAAAGAAATACAATTATTTCAATTTCTTTTTGGAGAATTGAGAGAGAAAGAGATTCTTACCTTTTTTCCAGCTTCCAATTAAACTCTTTGTATTTTTTCCAGTTGTGAGTAATCCTTTGTGGTTTTTACAAATGTGGATTTATTAGGGAAATTCACTTTATCACAATATATTTTAGTTAAAATTAAATTTAATTAATTTAAACAGAGATTATTCAAGTAAGCACAATTTAATGTATATAATTCAGGTAAGTATAATTCAATGTAGGTAATGCAGGTAAGTATAATTTAATGTAAGTAAGTAGTTTAGGTGAATATAATTCAGGTAAGTATATTTTTAGGTAAATATAATTTAGGTATAAATAACGAGTTGAATTGGTAAGTATGGGAAGTAATTAATTTTAGATTTTTTTTCCAATTATATTAAATGTATAAATTTATAAAATAGTATTTATATAAACCAATATGATTTTGTTAATTTTATATAAATTTTCAGCACTATTCACAAATTTGATTGTTATATCAATTTTAAGCAAATTCACAAATTACTTTTTTTTTTTATTTGATAGAGTTATTTTAAAAAAAATAAAGATTCGATGACAATATAAAAGTATAAGCTGAAGAGTTGTTGATGATATAAGCGCAAGATGATAAGTGATTTCCTTTTTCTAATTTTATTTCCCACCAAACTTCATAGACAATTTGCCTTACTGTAAATAGTGGAGGCATTCCTTTTGTGTAATGGAATTGCGGAGACATTCCTTTAGATGGATGGAAAGTGTGTTGTTGTCACTTATTATTATTGTTATCGATAAAATTTTTGTTGTTCAAACTAGGTTTGAACAAGTTTAATTTATTTTTATGTTTACTAATATTTTTTTGAGTGTATGAAAAAAGTTAATGGACTTCCTAAAATCAAATACCAAAAAATTATTGAAATCGGTCCAGCCGTTTGGCTATAATTAATTTTGGCCTATAAAAGAGGTTAAATTTCCTATAGTGCATACGCTTGAGTACCAATAATAAATAAATATTTTCACTCATTTGTTTAGTTTCGAAAATTCTTTATATTTTAATTTTGGTCACAATTAATGGATTTGACATACTCTTTGGAACTGTATAATCGATTAAAAAATTAGTTCTTTTTTTTATCGACGATTACATCATTGAATCGAATAGTAATATCTGTCATTGACATATTTGAAAACGCATTGGAAAGATCCGCGAGGTTGGGTGCATCCAAACGTCTGTCAAATGGATAGCCCATAGTACGGTTGTCGGGATATAATTTATCCTTAAGGCCACAAAAAGAGGAAGAGTCACTACAAATGTCTGGGCTAAAAAACGGAAGTAAATATAATAAAACCGTGCTGATAAGTACAAATGCTAAACAATTTTTTTAACTTACGTATTATTCGTTTGTTGCACTGCGTCACCAACGTGATCAGAAATCATTACAAACAAATCAAAAGCCATTCCTTCAGGTTTGCCCCTAGGTAAAAGCATATGCTCCGGCCATCCGCATCCACAAAATCGGAATTCAGCTAAACGTTCTGCTTCGACGGGTTGGTAGTCAGGTCCAATGGGTCTAAATGTGCGTTCATAAGGGATAGTGATGCTAGATTTTTTCGATGATTGTCGTATGTTGTTTGGTCCTGGCATTACTAATAAATTATATTACATGAAAATAATTATTTAATCACGTTTAAAATGAATAATTAAAATATTAAAATAAGTTATGAAGCATGTTAAGACATACAATTAACAGTGAATTTATCCATTTCAATAGCTGATTGACGTTGGTCATTCAAACTTAATGGAGTTCCACGTTCATCATTCTTGGGGCAAAGGAAGATTCGACAGGTTCCTTTTTTTGGTTTTTTATCATTATTTGTCACATCAATAACATATTCGAAGGGAGCATGTTGCAAATGAGTGAAAGTAGCATAAATATTGCCTTTGGGTCCAAAATCTAAGCCGGCAGCTAAATTAACATCTGACCTTTCCATATAAGTTAATAAAATATTGGGAGTAGCTTTTTGAGACTGTATCCGAACTTCAAGTTTTGTAATAATGACACTTTGAAATGTCAGGTCACTTTCTTTATACGGGTCTAATCGTTCTTTATGTCTATTAAAGATGGAATCAATAAAACCATGCCACCTGTAAAAAACAGGATCTCTCATGGCTGTGGTAACATCACCCATAACACCAAAATCTTCTAAGAAACGTGCATCAGGATCGTGGCAATAGGAAATGGCATTATGTCCTTCATTATGTAGATTTCCATAAAAAGTGGGATTTACAGATAAAATGGTACATTCTATCATATCACCTAAGATGTCAACGCCTTTTTTGTCATCTAATGGTAATTGCTTTCCTTGAGCCTAAAAAAGGATACATTGAGTATAATATAATACAAATATAATACTTTCTTACATCTACGACAAAGCCTTGATCGATAGCAGTAACAATTCGGTCAGTCCAGCGTTCCAAATCTGCTATTTCTAGTTTTGAATCCTCCCTGTCAATATCACTTAATTTTGTTTTTGTAATTCTCGATGGATAAGTACGATTATTTAAACTGCTCATTATCTTTGGAAAGTAGCCTTCATTTATGGGTTCACGTACGTTATTTAGAACTCTTATTTTTGCCAAACCATTACAGAAACGCTCTACATTATACCTTGCCAATATCTGGTGGTGCATATAATAAAACAGTTCACCTCGACGATCTTTTTTAACAACTTCAATTGGTCCATTTCCGGGATACACTAGATGCCAGTGCCAGTGATGACTGTTCACCCCAATATCTTCACGGAAGTAACCCAAACGCTGCTCCTCTTCTCGGTCAGAAGCGGTATAGTTTCGTGGAATTTCGATATGACGCTTTGCATTTAAATTCAATATTTGAGTTAATTACAATTATATAATTTTTCCGAATTAAATACTTACCCGATCCCCTGGATTACGAACAACTTCTCCTTCAGCGCGAGCATCTTTAAAAACAGCTGGTTCAATAAAATTCTGAGGAAAAGTCTCCGCAATCGGTTTTACTGGAAAATCACTAGTATCCTTGCGATGTTGTATGGCAACAGAATAGCAATATTGAAATAAGAATGGATTTACTCGATCTTTACAATAAGCACAGGTTGCAATGAAAAGTTCCTCGGTTGGAGTACTCATAAATATATCTATTAAACGTGCTGCTATCGCCCTATGTATATTATTAAATAGCGAAAACTGCTTTCTCTTTCCTAACGGTCGAGTAAAACTCAAATCAGGTTTTTGCTTTAAGTCTCGTATAGGAATTTTGACATCCACATCTTCACTAAACCTGGTCTGAATTTCGTCCTTTACATCAACATACTGCTCATTGTAATAACTGTCAGGCAGATCAAAGACAGCTTTGCCATCATCCCTAGCTGTAAAAACAGGTTCTAACGGACGGTCAAAAAGTAATGACAAAGCTATTCTGTTAGTTTCTTTAGACATTTTCAATTTTTTCCGCTAACGGCTTGCTGTTGTAACTTTCAAAGTACAATGTACTGCTTCACAAGAATTGCTTAACCTTTTTATACCTAATTTTTATAATTTAATTTAACCAATGCAAGACATTTTTTAGTGATAACTTTACTAAAATAAAACCACAAAAAAATTTTTAAATATACTGATAATTATTTTTTGAAACCAAAATTTTTCTAAAATAATTAGAAGAAATAATTATGAATGTGGTTATAAAAATGTTATCGTCATTTACATATCCATATGTATGGATATAATAAAACATATGTACATGTACACTATGATTATCAGCATTTAGCAAAGCATTATATTGTGAGCATACTGATATGAGCAAGTACAATGTGTGAAATTTCATTTAATTTAATAATTCCGTGTAGTGGTCAAATTGTATTTGTATAAATAGAACAAACACTTTAGTATCAGAGATATTAGAAAACAAATCCATTTACAATTAATTTGCTATACGTTTCTATTTCCATGTGATTGTTCTGTGAATATAAATTATCTTCACTTTTCTTCATATTTTCCTATATACATACTGAACAGACGGGTTATGGGGTAGGGTTAGTATGAGGGGTAAGAGGGGTAGGGTATATAATGCAACAAACCTTTTAGTATATATGTGTGTGTGTGTCTGTATGTTAATAATAAATATTAATGTTGTTTTGTATGTGTACGTTATAAATATGTATTTTATTAAAAATGTTATAAATTATATAAATTTGTATTTTGTAATTTTACTTTATAATATTCAATTTCTTACACTTTGTTATTATACAATTTGTTTTAAGTTTATATTTTTCGCAAAGTTATTTATTATTTGGCACAATAATAATAATAAATATAACAATTTTGTTCTATGCAATTTGTTTAGAATTCAAATTTCAAATATAATTTTGTTCACTGGTTATCACACGAGTAGGGTTGGTTTTTTAGTTGTTCGCGGTTGTTTATCAACTGATCTAAAAGGATATAAACAATCCTTTTGAACCTGTTGAAGGATGTGTATATGTGATGTGTGTGTTGAATGTTGATATGTATGGTGTTATGTGTTATGTTATGTTATGTGTGTTGGTGTTATTATTGTTATTTGATGTAAGGAATATTGGAAGGCAGAGTTAAATTTGAGTATATTTGTTCACTCGTGTGAACATCCTCCCGGGCCGGCAACCTGTGAATAAAAGACAATTATTTTTATGTATTCGTTTAAGGAGTAAGGGTAGTGTTGGGTAAAAAATAGGGTATTTAAATACTTGGGTAAAAGTTTAAGCCTAAATGGATCCCATGACCAACCAACCAAGCGTTTAGTCTTGGGCAATAATAGAGCCCTTTCCAATGTGGATAACATTGGGTTGCAATATAGTGGTGTATAAGTCTCCGCCAATCTCAATACACACCGAAATATTAGTGTAAAAGTCAGGGTCAGCCAGGGATATTCGGCAAAAATTCTCTTTAATGGCTGGATTAATTTCCGCGGGGTATAACAACTTGGGCAAATCAGACACAACTCTCATGCATATTTCATAGGAACAGGAGGAGCCCATGTTCGGTTCCATCTTCACTTTAACGTATGTCTGACCTTCTACCTTGAATGAGATCAAACTTCTGTCTCGAACCACCGATGCAGCGATGGTAGACGTGCCTATAGTGGGATTAAGGACGACTCTCATCTGTTTACCATCGATATTGACCATAGCCGTAGGGATAAATGTTTTTGTTGACGTTGGCATTATCAAAGGTGCATGTATGGATACGGTTGACTTTGTCCGTGGTGCAGGTATTGGCACTGCATCTTTTTATACGATGACCTTGGAAGATTTTGCTCTAGCCAATTCCTTAGTAATGCGTTCAGGCCCGTGTAACGTAGTATGATGTTTACCATTACATTTGTTGCATCTAGCGGAGCTGGTGCATTCTTCAATCAAATGATTTCGGGCCAAGCAATTTACACAATAATGTAAGTTTAGCACATTCTCATATTTTTGGGCCAAATTCATTCGATCGTATCTATGGCAGTCGCTTAAACGATGGTTGGCCTTACATATACCGCAAGCAAAGTGTTTACTTGTTTGTTCCCGTTGGTTACGGCGCTTATTACGCAGCGATTGTTTGAAATTCTTGTGGTGTTTGGGTGACATCTGTGGATTAATAAATATGTATTAATGAAGGTGAAGAGTGTGTTAACTAATGCTCGAAATGGGTGGGTAATCAATTTTCGGGTGGATAATGTTAGTGGGCTTGGGTGACTGGTTAATAATTGTGAGTGTTTTGGGTAAGAATTCGGGTGTTAGAATGGTGTTGGGGTGAGTAATGGGTGTGTGTCTAGGGTGAAATATGGAAGGTTATTCGAAGGGAGTAGAATTAATGTGTGGGTAGGACCACGACCTTGGTTATGGGCCGAGTCAATGTTCCGGTTGATGTGTGCAATTCGACTACTCTAGGCAGTCCATCGGAACCTGGGTAAGTCTTGGTTACTCGTCCGAGTAACCATTCATTTGAGGGTGTCCTGTTTAATGACAACAATGTCATTGATTTCCACAGGACGTTTAGGGTTTCTCCATTTATAACGTTTATGGAGCTCTTTCAAACATTCATCCTTCCATCTTTTGCAAAACTGATGGTGTTGAATTTTCAACCTCTGCCATCTGTTTGTTAGGGTAATATACTCGTTACTAAAATCGGGTTCAGCGGGTGATAATAAGGGTGAGCCAATTAAGAAATGACCTGGGTTAATGGGTTAAGATCCTGAGGGTTTTCACTTGACGGGCTTAAGGGTCTTGAGTTGAGGCATCCTTCTATTCTAGCCAATAGGGTAGCTAGTTCCTCAAAAGTGTATTTAAAATTTGGGACTTGAAGCTGTTTACGCCGGCTTCCCATAAGCCCCCCATATGTGGAGCTCCGGGTGGGATAAAGTGCCACGTCAAGTTTTGAAAGCTATTGGTTGATGTAACCAACCCCTTCAACTGTTTGTGGAATTCCTGTCGCTGCCTTTTAATTAGTTGGCTAGCTCCAACGAAGTTGGTTCCATTGTCGGAATACACAGCGACAGGGCATCCCCGCCTCGAAAAGAATCGGGCAAATGCTGCCATAAATGCTTGGGTATACAGGCCAGATGTGGGCTCTAAGTGGATAGCTTTGGTAGAAAAGCAAACAAATACGCAAACATAACCTTTGGTTATCCTACATGTTCTACCAATGTAGGATTTTATGTCAAATGGTCCAGCAAAATCAACTCCAACAGTATTAAATGGTCTGCTAATTTGGGTACGTTCGGGTGGTAATGCAGCCACAAATTGTGTAGTTTGACGATTCCTATATTTCGTGCAGGGTACGCCCGTATTGACTACAGAACTGATTAGATTCTGCACTCTCGGAATCCAAAAATTCGAGCGAATTACTCGCAACATCAGACGATTACCGCCGTGTAGGGTTATAAGATGAACGTGTTGGGTTAATAATTTAGCAAAGGCGCTAGGGTAGGGTAATAAAATAGGGTGTCGTTCATCATATGTTAAGTTGTTGGAGTTTGCTAATCTGCCATTTGTGCGCATTATATTCTTTGTGTCCAAAAAGGGTGTAAGGGTGAGTAAATTGCTTTTCTTGGGTAAAGGGTTCGATTTCTTCAGACAAGAATATTCTTCACTGAAATATTGTGTCTGACAAAGAATTATCAGTCTATCACGGGTAGCTTTGATCTCATGCGCATCAAGTTCAATACTCGGGTGGGTTAATAATCTATTGAGTCTTTCGTCAATAGATTGTGGAATTTTTCGACACAGAACTACGCTGTCATGTCGAATTCCATTTCTTCGAGTAACTGATGCGCGATCACAAAATCGATAGACATATAACAATATTCTAAGTGCTTTGGACCATTTAGAAAATCTTTCCAAAATGTCCTGGGTAGGGTGGGTAGAGTCCATAGATGTTTTTGGGTTCAAAGTCGTAGAGAACAACTGACAAATTTTAGCTTCAGCTTGAGTTTCGTAGGGTAAATGTGTTGTTGGCCACTTTGTTGGATCTTCCTTCAACCATGTTGGTCCATTCCACCATAGCTTGTCGTCCTTCAGTTCATCTGCGTTGCATCCACGACTGGCAACATCGGCTGGATTGTCGTAAGAGGTCACATGACTCCAGTTCTTGGTTCCTACAGCCTCGGCTATTGCAAACACACGGTTAGCCACAAAGGTATTTCAGGTAGTCGGGGGTTTATTGAGCCATGCCAAAACTATTGCGGAGTCCGTCCAGAAATGCATTGGGTATTGGGTTAATTGCAGCTGGGTAATTATGTTCTGTGCCATTTTTGCCAACAGCACTGCACCACAAAGTTCTAATCTCGGTAAAGAAATGACCTTGATAGGTGCAACTCTCGTCTTAGCGACGAGTAGGGTTACGGACATAGGTCCGTTTATGGGTATAACTCGTGCGTATAAAACCGCAGAGTATGCTTTTTCAGAAGCATCTGAAATCACTCATCATCTGAAATCACTCATCTGAAACTCAATTTTTGCTGAGGGTGAAAAATTTATCCATCTAGGAATTCGAATATTGTCAATGTTATCATAAAACTGCAAAAACTTGTGCCATTTAATAAGTGTCAGTGGGTTAAGACATTCATCCCAAGCTGTATTATCCTGCCAGATTTGCTGCATCACTTGGCGGATATTATAATTGGTGCTAGCCAACCAGCTGGGTCAAAAAGTTTAGCGATGTCAGATAAAACTGCTCGCTTAGTGTAGGCTGGTTTTCTCTCTATTTTTGGGACCTCAAAGAAAAAATTGTCTTCTTTTGGATTCCACCGAATGCCTAGGGTTTTAGGGTTTTCCGATTCCGGAAGGGTGAGTAAGGCGGCATTGAGTTGGTGGTCCTTGGGTAAAGTATCTAGGAATTTTTGGGTGTTTGAAGTCCACTTTCGTAGAGGAAAACCAGCAGATTCAAGTGCACTGATTAACTGTTTTTGAGCGATTTCAGCCTCTTGAGCAGTATGAGCACCGGCTAGTACATCATCGACGTACATATTCTCTCTCAAAATTTGAGATGCAATTGGGTGGGTATCTTGAATGTCTTCGACTAATTTGTGTAGGGTTCTAATAGCCAAATAAGGGGCACAGTTAACACCAAATGTGACTGTTAGCAGTTCGTAATCTTGAATGGGTTCGTTGACGCTTTTACGGAATAAAATTCTTTGATATGGTGTGTGGGTAGGGTGCAATTGAATTTGCCTATACATCTTAGTGATGTCGGCATTAAAAACAATCTTATAAAAGCGCCATCTCAAGATTGAAACAACCAAATCTTGTTGTAGGGTAGGACCCATGTGTAGGGTATCATTCAAGCTGTTGCCGTTCGAAGTTTTGCTCGATGCATTAAAAACAACTCGAACTTTGGTCGTAACACGATCGGGTTTAACAACAGCATGATGGGGTAAATAATAATGGGTATTTGAAGAAGTGTTAGGGTTAAAAATTATGGGTTTCATATGACCTAAGTCAATATATTCCTGTAGCGCGTTATCGTATTCAAGTTTCAGATCGGATTTCTTTAGTAAATTCTTCTCATTTCTTAAATATTGAGCCATCGCTATATGGCGAGAGTTTCCTAACTCAATTTGAGGGTTACGAAATGGAAGAATTACTTGATAACGGCCATTGGGTAAACGACGGGTAGTTTTCGTGTAAATTTTTTCACAAGTACAATCATCCTCGGATTGAATGTGTTCTTGCGGAATTTCTTCAATTTCCCAAAATTTAGTCAAAAATTTATCAAGCTTGACAGAACTGTATAAGAGACGATTCTTCGGGTAGGGTGAGAATCTTGTACTGGTCCGGTTAAAATCCAACCAAACTCAGTTTCTTGAGCTATTAATGTGCCAAGAACATCTTTCTTAACATCAGCTCTGATAATTTTTGGGTAAACATCGCTACCAATTATAATATCAACTGGGCGGCTTTCATAAAATTTAGGATCCGCCAATGGGATTCTGTCCAACTCTTTTATGAAAGTAGGGTTTAAGTTTTGGGTGGGTAAATTGCGGGTGAGGGTTTTGACAACAATTGCCTGAATATTCAATGAAAATTCCTTATTAGTGTTAGAACCAAGATGTATATCACAAATCTTGTTCGATCGTGCTGAAACAACCTCATTTAAACCTGAGATTTCAGCAACTACGGGTAGGGTGGGTATGTGTAATTTGCGCCTTAGCTTATCAGAAATGAATGAAAAGTCTGATACTGGGTCCATAAGCGCTCTAGCAGGGAATTTTTCACCGTGTATTTGAATATTCAAGGCAGCTGTGCCTAATAATTTAGCTCTGTCGTCTAATTGGGTTTTGCTTGATTGGGTTTGGGTAGAGAAAGAGTGTATTGCACTTGACGTAGAGGGTTTATCGTCATTCTGTGGGTTAGTGTTTGGGTTGGGTTTGTGTAAAAGGGTGTTATGTCTGCTGCCACAGTATCTGCATGTGAATGTACTGCGACATTCTGATACCATGTGACTAATGGCCAGACAATTGTAACAAATTGAATTCTTTCTTACGAATTCAGTTCTTGCATTTACTCCCAGGGAAGTAAATGATGAGCATTCCCTCAAAGTATGGTTACTTTTGCACAGTTTGCACAATGAACCATCGGGTTTTTCCTGGGTTTTTGGGTAATTATGGGTATTTGGGTGGGTTTGGGTTGAATTCGAGGGTTTGCTCTGGAATACGTTTGTGGATCGGGTATACTTCCTATTATTGTGTGTCAAATTATGGAACGTTTTTACTCTTCTGTCAATTCGATTGTTGATGTCCTGGAGGAATTTGTGTTTTGGGTGGGTGTTTGGGTTAGGGTTAGGGTTACTTTCCGGAACATCATTGACAGAAGTGAGTTCCTTGAATGTATTTGTTAGAAATACATCCACATCTGTCCAGGAAGGCATTTCAGCACAATCCTTTAGGGTTTTCTCAAATTCCCTTCGGGTTTCCTTGGGTAATTTTGTCAAACAGAGATATACTATGATAGGATCCCAATTGTCCGTATCTATCTCCAATGTATTCAAATTTGCAATACAGCAATTAATCTTTCTATGTAATTTTCTTATTGAAACACTGCACATAGTGTTTACCGCTGGTAAATTTAAAAGGGTCTTAACCTGAGCGTTAATTTGCATCCTTTTATTTTCATATTGATTTACCAGTTGGGTCCAAGCAATAAGAAAACCATCATTAGTTAAGGGTGCATTGTCGACTATTTCTTTAGTTTCGCCGCTAGTCTCATTCTTAAAGTAGAACAGTTTTTCTACACCACTTGGGCGGGTATTATTGCCATAAATGGCCTTGAATAGGTCTCTGAACGAGGCCCAAGACTTGAAATCCCCACTGAATGTTTCCATATCGCAAGGGGGTACGTTAAATCCAACTGATTGGGTGGGTTGTGTGGGTTGTGAGGGTTCGGGTGGGGTGGTACAATATGTGTTTCTCTTTTAATGTGTATTTTGTTTGTATTTTTTTGAACCTTTGTGAACTTTTGTGTTTCCTTTTTTAATTTATATTTGTTTTGGGCTTTTAATTTTTTGCTTTTGTATTATTTTGAATATGTATAATTTTTGTTTCTTTAATGTAATATGTGTTTTGTTTGTATTTTTTGTGAACTTTAGTAAACTTTTGTGCTTGCCTTTTGATTTTAAATTTGTTTTTAACTTTTATTTTACTGTTCTATGTAAGATGATTTTATTTTTGTTCTTTTAATATGTGTGATAATTTTAAATATGATGCATTATTATTTTTGATTTTGCACTTTTTTACTGTTTTATATATGTTGTTTTTGTTAATGCACTCTTTCTTTTAATTTGACCTTCTGTAATTATTGTTTGTGTTAATTGTTAATTTGTGTTTTTTGATCTATATTTAAGTATTTTTGTGCACTTTGTTGTTTTTAGAATGTTTTTATGTTTTGTGTATTGTCTCATTTATTTTGTTTTACACTGATTTTGTTAGTGTATATGCTTATGTTTATTTTATTTTGTTTATTTACATCACTTTTTTATTGTTGTTTTATGTTTCTTTTGATTTTTAATAAAATTTAAAAATTGGGGTTTTGTGGGGTTATATTTTTAGGGTGGGGTAGAATTTGCACAAACTAGAGGGTTTTTTGTGGACTGTATACATACGCTGTCTCTTCTTTTTCCTTGAAGGACCATGAACAAACAAATCCATTTACAATTAATTTGCTATACGTTTCTATTTCCATGTGATTGTTTTGTGAATATAAATTATCTTCACTTTTCTTCATATTTTCCTATATACATACTGAACAGACGGGTTATGGGGTAGGGTTAGTATGAGGGGTAAGAGGGGTAGGGTATATAATGCAACAAACCTTTTAGTATATATGTGTGTGTGTGTCTGTATGTTAATAATAAATATTAATGTTGTTTTGTATGTGTACGTTATAAATATGTATTTTATTAAAAATGTTATAAATTATATAAATTTGTATTTTGTAATTTTACTTTATAATATTCAATTTCTTACACTTTGTTATTATACAATTTGTTTTAAGTTTATATTTTTCGCAAAGTTATTTATTATTTGGCACAATAATAATAATAAATATAACAATTTTGTTCTATGCAATTTGTTTAGAATTCAAATTTCAAATATAATTTTGTTCACTGGTTATCACACGAGTAGGGTTGGTTTTTTAGTTGTTCGCGGTTGTTTATCAACTGATCTAAAAGGATATAAACAATCCTTTTGAACCTGTTGAAGGATGTGTATATGTGATGTGTGTGGTGAATGTTGATATGTATGGTGAATGTTTATGTGTGTTGGTGTTATTATTGTTATTTGATGTAAGGAAAATTGGAAGGCAGAGTTAAATTTGAGTATATTTGTTCACTCGTGTGAACACATACATATGTATATATATGTATGTATATGGGTCAGTTATGAAATTAAAAGTTTTCTTAACCTATAAAGCTTTTATAAGCAGACGAGGTAATTCTAGTTCAGAAGAGCAGTACTTACGTACGACATATGTATGTATGTCAAACTTTCATGTAGATTACATATCAATATGTATTAAGAGTGTACGATATTAATAGAGAAAATCCTAGAGCTCTCTTCTTTTCTTTTTATTTATTTATTTATTTATTAATTACAATACAATTATAAATTATATTCTAATTATATACGAGCGGAGTAACTTGACCATATGCTCGGTGTAGTGCCCCAGACCAGAGTCTATGGTGGGAATCGAACCCTCGACCCTCATACTAATAGTCTAGCACACTGCCCACTAGACTACCATGTCAAGCTTTTCTTTTTTAAATTTTTTAATTTTCTTTGTTTTGAGGTTTTACAAAATAAAACGTTGAAAATGGAGGTCAATCGGTCATAACAGAAGATGAAGTATGTACATCTATATTAAATAGTACATACAAAGTCAAAACAGCAATATGCAAATAAAATTTCCATACAAGTGAGAACGAGCTCTGTATGGAAATAAAACAATGTTCAAACGGGAGAGAATTTAATTCTTTGGGCCACAATCATTCACCGTATGATAAAAAGTGTCCAATATTGTTAAAAGAACGTGAAATACAATCAAAAGTAAACATAAAAAGAGCGAATTGTATGGAGTTCATCTATTAATAACAATAGAGGTACTTTGATTACAAATTTCATAAATAATTCTCATTATTTAATATTGAATGATTGGTCTCCGACTCATATTAGTACCCACAATTCGGTCGCTCACTTAGATTTAACCTTTTGCTCCCCCGAAATTGCTACTGCAGCAGAATGGAACATATAGAAAACATCATTCAGTAGTGATCACTTCCCGATTACAATTTCCTTATTTTTACATCACAGAAATAAAAGTGCTTTAAACCTAAATATAATATTGAGAAAGCTATAGTTCGGAAAGACCCGTATCTTCCAATATTAACAAGGAGACTGGAAATATATGTAGAAAAATTAACCATGCAGCAAATGTTTCTATACCAAATACGTCTATCAAATTAAATAATCTAAGATCAGTCCCTTGGTGGAATAAAAACCTTCAGAATCTTAAGGAAATTAAAAAAACGAGAGTGGAAAACATTCAATAGAAATATATATGTCAAAAACTAATCTTATAAATTATAAAAGGGCAAATGCTTTACTTAAAAGGGAAATTAAATATTCTAAAAACGCATGAATACAAAAATTAACGTCATCAATAAATCCATTATCTAGCACAGAAAATATTTGGTCAAAAATAAGATCATTCAGTAGTTATAAAAGTACGCATCATATAAATTGCATTGCAACCGACAACAACACATTGTCTAAGTTCACTGATAATAGAACAGAAATTGCTGAAATTTTATGTAAATTTTGGTCTCAAAATTCCAAAGATGAGAATTTTTCATTTGACTTTAATAAAAATGAAAAATCAGTATTATCCAATACATCTCAAATTATTCCAAGTACAGAGGCAAAGATAATGGAACGAAATATTAGTTATGTAGAATTTGAATCATCTCTTTCCAGAAAAAGAGGCAAATTTCCGGGTTTGGCTGGGATTTCATACGCCATGATCAAACAATTACCATACAGAGTAAAACTAAGAATGTTGTCATTATTTAACAAAATGTTTAGAAATTTTATACCACAACAATTATTTATTATTATAAAATATAAATCTAATAAAACTATGCCCGCATCATACAGATCTATATCTCTTAATCCATGTTTGGCAAAAGTTCTCGATACAATTATTTAAAACAGACTATGGTGGTTTGTACTAAAACACAAACTATTAAATAGTCATCTACTTTTTATACACCATCAGATTGCTAATAGTATTTCATTTAGAAAACACCTTACACTCATTTCTTTAGATTTTGAAAAAGCTTATGGTTAAATGGAAATCCGCACCATTGTTGATCAACTAAGATTATGGAAATATATATATTATGAATTTTATGACGAATAGAAATATTGTAGCAAAGATTGGTAAACAGCATTATAATTATTTTCCCTTACATAATGGCATACCTCAAGGGTCCAACCTCTCTGTAGTTCTGTTTTTAATGGCATATAATAAACTCTGTACTATATTATCGTTACACAAAGAAATCGATTTTACTGCTTTTGCTGATGACTTCAACGTTATTATAGGATCAAATAGGAAAAGAAATCCTGTTCAATACGTACAGATTCATTATCTTGCATAAAATCAATATTAAATATAACAATGAATATACAGTGCACGCTCGCTATTGTGAACTAATTAAAACTGGCGTTGTTCACTTTTGCTAATTGTTCACATTTCCGAATACCGAAAATTTTAAAACAGAATTATATCATCTTTTAAACAAAAATGATTATTTATGAATTTTTTTAATTTTTTTTTTTTGAATTTTTTTAGAACACATTTTATAATTTAATTTTCACAAACTTTTTTTCTTCTTGAAGGATAAATATGCAAGCAGATCTACTAACACATACATATAAGTTAATTTTACACACAGTAAAATTTATTTTTTAAAAAGTGCTTCACACACGGGTCTGAAGCGTTATTTATTAATTAGGGTTCAAACTAGAACTAACTTAAACAATAATTTTATAAATTATTAAACTTCGTATCACGCCACATTTCTGCTTATGGTGCTTTCCATTTCCAAACGCATCGTCAGCATTTCGCATAATCCAAAATATTGTGCAATCAATACCTGTTACCAGCAATTAATATTGGGAGTAAACAGTTTTTGTAATTAGGTTTAAACATTGTTGACATTAACTCTTCCCCTCTTAAGTCGATTGTCCTCAATCAGTTTTTTTTAGAAATGGCAGGTATTTAATTGTGGTGTTGAAATTTGCAGGAATGGCCCACTTTTAGTATTTGCAACATAATCCGAATTTATTTGTGGTGTGGGTGATACATATAATTTTTGTTTATACTTTATAATAAAAATAAGAATAATTGATATAATAATAATAGAAAATATAATTGATACATCTGTACTAAAACTTATTACATTTACATCTTTGTTTTTTTTGTATTAATAATTTAATACTATTTTCATGTTGTAATTGTTTCAAATGCAATTTTTCAAGTTTCAAATCTAAGTTTGTTACATTAGTTTCTCTTATTTTTGTTATTAAATTTGGTAAAACAAATGTATTGTATATTTTGATATTAACATTAGAATATGTTTTATCAAAAATGGTAATTTTACAATTTTCAAATTTTATGAGGAATGTTCCTCTTTGTTTTATCTTTGATTTGTTACAATTATGGGTTATATCTCCCAAAAAATTTCTAAATATTATTATTCCTTGTACAACTTCTATAACAGAAGATTCTTCAAAATTTTCTAATTCACATTGAGCTTCTTTAAATTGTAAAATATTTGTCATACATTTATCTTCTAATATTCCTAATAATAATAATAATAATAATAATAATAATAATAACCTTGAGTCATTACTCACTCTTCTGCCAAAAAATACTTCCATATGTCTTCTGCCTGTACCTGTGTGAATTGAAAAATTATATTCTCTTACTGACCTATCTAGTAGTTCGTGAAAAGTTCTTTCCTTTTTAAGGCAACGCAAAAATTTCTTGTAGAGTTGAATGGAATCGTTCAACTTGCCCGTTGGAACAACTTGTGTATGGGTATGTTCGGAAAATCTGTATTCCAAACTCATTTTCGATCATGAATTTTATGGATTCTGAGTTAAACGATTTCTTATTATCCATGACTAATGTTTCAGGAAGTAGTGAAGAAATAAGGTTTCCTAATGGTTGCCGTATGTCTTCCATAGCTCTGGATTTTATTGGTTTTGCTATAGCATATTTCGAAAATTTATCAATCGCCGACAACACTAATTCTTTTCCGATAACAAATGTATCTAAATGAACCAACTGACCAGGATACTGTGGTATGGGCGTAGGTTGAGTTTGACGATCATATTTATTTTCTTTACATATGACGCATTTTTTATTATCTTTTTTGTTTTATTTGCCATAGATGGAAAATAATATTTTTCAAGAATTTGAGTCCGATTCTCCTTGGAATTTCTATGTGCCCTATTATGTGTCCTTACTATTATATTTTCCTGTTCTTCTTCACTAGTTATATCGTCCACCATTTTGGGCGTAAATTTTATTTTATATCTTCCGAAATGCAATGGGTAGAGTTCTTGTATTTTTCCCATAATCCGTTCCTCCGTTTTAATGCAATTTATCACCGATGGCTTTAAGTATCTTTTCAAAGTAGAAATTAATTTTTCTTCGGAATAATCTTGCTCTGTTATAATATGTCGGTGGTATGTGGGGAAAACTATTTTAAATTGGTAAGATGCCATCGCGTCTCTATTCAGAAGTATTTGATTTTTAAAAGCATTAATAGGTGCCTCTACGCTATATATTAAGTTATGTGACGAACTTTCGTCTGAATTCGTTGCTATCGACAATGTATATAGTTCTGGTTCCGTTATCCTGGACCGAGCATCAGCTACAACGTTTGTCCTTCCCGGTTTGTAGTGCATTTCATAGTTATATTCTTCGAGTATGGCCTTCTATCTCTTCATTTTGCTGTTGTTATTTTTGTTGCTCAACGCGTAGGCTAGAGGCTGGTGGTCCGTATATATTTTAACCCTAGCCGATCCATATAAATAGTTCCGTAAGGAGTTCAAAGCCCATATTATAGCCAGCATTTCCTTTTCATTAGCGGCGTAGTGTTCCTCCGCTTTGCTTAAAGTTCTGGAGATGAAAGAAATTGGTCGTCCGCCTTGGGATAGGACTGCGCCTATTGCAAAGTTTGAGCATTCTTTAGCTTCATTATTTAAGCATATCCTTAATTTTGCGGATTTATTTTTGAACGTTCGTCCTCCTTCGTCCTCATGTCAGAGGCTTGGCAAGTTTGGAGTAGTCTTTAATAAATCGTCAGTAATACCGTGACATACCAAGCAAACTACGAAGTTTTTTTAAGCTCTGTGGTTCCGGAAAATTTTGTATTGCCTTTACTTTTTGCGGATTAGTTTTTATACCCTGGGGCGTAATAATGTACCCCAAAAACTCAACTTCATCCTTGAAGAAGTTGCATTTATCCAACTGCACTTTCATATTGGATCTTTCTAACGCTTCAAAAATATATTTGATATGTTCAAAATGTTCGTGCTCTGACTTGCTAAAAATGATTATGTCATCTATGTAAACATAGCAGAATCTCCCTACGTATTATCTTAAAATGTCGTCAAGCGCCCTTTGAAAAATTGATGGCGCGTTCTTTAGACCAAAAGGTAACCGTGTAAACTCATACTTCCCGTTATTTATGCTAAACGCGGTTTTCTCAGTATCGGATTTTTTTTAGTGGAATCTGATGAAAACCACTTTTTAGGTCCAGAACGGAAAACAATCGACTAATGCCCAGTCGAGAGATAACCTCTGAAATTTTTGGAATGGGGTATCGGTCTGCTACTGTTATTGTATTTCCTATAGTCTATGACTATTCTATATTGTTTATTTCCAGCTGAGTCCGGTTTCTTCGGAACTATCCAAACTGGAGAATTATAAGATAATCTAGATGATTTTATAATACCATCTTTTAGTAGTTTTTCCACTTGAGTCTCCACTTCTGATTTCAGAGAAGCGGGGTAAGGGTAACATTTTGTATAAACAGGCGAATTAGTTGTAGTCCTAATCTCACCAACAAGCATTGTTGTATACGTACGTTTTTCATCAGGTTCCGAAAAAAGCATACGATACGTGCTTACAATTTCCTCCATTCCTCTTTTTGTGTTGCTGATAAATTTTCCTTCTTAATATTTATTGCATTTACGCACTTTGTCGGAAGTTGCTTAAGACAAACTTTGAAATTGTTTTTCAATATCATAACATTTTCATTTGTGTAAATGACTGCTCCTATTTCTCTAAGAGTGTCGTTTCCTAAAATACCGTCAATGTTTCCAAAGAGGGTATTAGGTAGAATTTTATTTTATTATCTAATTTAAACAATTTTACGAATGTGTGCTCACTATTTTTTATATCCCCTATAATTGATCTAGCAAAAACGGGTTTTTGTTGGGTATACGCTTCTTTACTAATTGAGGCTTAACGTAATTTTTACTTGAGCCCGTATCTAATAAAAATTTTAAAATATTCCCGCTCTCCGTCTTGACTTCGAAATATGGTAATGAAGAGCTATTCATCCTAAAAAATGAATGTCAGTCGGTTCGCCAAACTGCTTATTCTCTTGCCTATTTTGTATAGATGTATTAATATGGAACGTCCTTTGGTTTTTGTTCTGCTGCTGATAGGCGGACTGCTGCGGTCTCTTACCAACAAATTGATTTTGTATTAACGACTGCCAAGATAAATTGTATCGATTGGATCAAATAAAATGAATTAGGCTCAGATTGGGTCATACCAGATATCAGCCCCAAAAATAGATAACTTAAGTACCATTGTTCAATTCCTCAAATTTACTAATACAGATTTAGAATTTAATTTAACTGATTGGACATTGTATGAATGTATAAATAGTATTTTTAGGAATATTTTTTAAATTTATTTCTCATAATTTTAATTTAAAGTTTACGTCTTGTATTTTATTCATTATCTTCACATATTTATCTAATTTGTATTAATTTAATCCTAACTGTTGAGCTAAAGCTCTAGTCTTATATTATCTTATAATTTTAACTATAAGCTAATATGTAAATAAATAAATACTTCATTTCATCCTATGAACAATGTTCAACCATATTTGTTAAAAGGTACATTTCGCATAATCCATTACTAAACCTAGTTGGTTTATTAATTAAAACTAATATATTTTTTAAATTTTCGGTTATTTCTTCATATTTAGTTTTGTTCGATCTGTGTCAGCCGGGGTTTGTATCACGTGATCTTGTATAATAAGGCAACACACTACTTCCTATACAGATTAATATCTCTAAATTATCGCAACTAAAAATACACTAAACTATCAAATACAAAAGGTATTTATTTATTCAATCTAAATATTATACGAAGCACAAGCTTACAATCCTAATATCCTAATATATATTATAAATCTTTCTGTAAGTCTGTTTTTTTGTTTGTTTGTTAGCCAATCATGCCTGAACGCCTGGACCGATTTTCTTGAAATTTGGGATATAGATCGAGCTTTTGTCGGTTATAAGGCTATAAATCTTTTTACAATTTTGGCAAAAAGGGGAGAAAAAATGGGACAAAGGGAGAAAATATGGGCAAAAACTAGTACTTTTATGCTTAATTGCTGTATTTTATCTGTTTTATACGTAATTTTTTACGATTTAGCTTGGTTAAGTTTACCAAATAGCTATTGGAGGTGTTCCGTTTCTAAAGTTGAACTAAAAGGGGTCAAAAAGGGGGAAAGGGGCAACAAACGGGGAACGCCTGGACCGATTTTCTTTCTAATTGTATGCATAAATGCTGTGTTTTATGTGTTTTAAAGGTATTTTTTTTTACGATTTAGCTTGGTTAAGTTTTAATTGTAGAATAAGTTTATATTGCATTTATTTATGTATGTATTCAATATTCCTATAATTATTAATAATAGAATAATTTTATTTTTTGTATTTTTAATATATATACTTAAGTTACTGATTTTTGTATTTTTTTAAGTGTTAATAATAAAAATTTTTAAATTTCTTTAACAACAACAAATAACCACTGTTTTTTTTAATTTAAAAACATTTTTCATTTTTTAAACTAATTCAAACTACATAACCCGCGCAACGCCGGGTACAATCTGCTAGTACAAAATAAACATAACATTAAAACAATTATGAAACCGCAATGAAATCTGTTTTTGTATGTATTTAAACCGAAAACAAATTATATAAGTTCTATACTGAATAAGTGAAAAGGATTGAATAAAGTTATACATAAATTGTAAGTTTGAGTACATTATGATCGAAATACATTACAAAATAACAAATTCAGGAAGAAAAGTGAATCGAACTAATTATATTATGGCTGTAAAATTTACAGTGTAAATAAATAAATTCTCTCAACTTATTTTCTCTCTCTTACTCACTAATACATAACCAAAAAGTTTTTGGTAAACCCTGATCTAGACCTGCTGAGACACCTGATCAAGGTCAAGAACTGATGAGACAATGGATCAACGCGATGTACGCCTAGAAGGAGATCAACGTGATGCACGTGTAGAAGGAGAGAGGATACGAGCATGAACATCTAGAGCTGCTGAGGCACCTGATCAACGTGATGCATGTCTTAGAAGAAAACGATCACAATCATCAAGATCAAGAACTGATGAGACGCCGAATCAACGTAGTAAAGAATTCAGAGTCAGCGACGTAGAGCCGCAGCATTAATATCGACCGAATCTTTGAATGAATAAAATGATTCAAAATTAATTGGATATTTGTTTAATGTCTTTTCTTCAAATTTATTTTAGTTGGTGGCGGAGCAACGCGCGTATGGTACAGCTTGTTTAATATAAAAATTAAAACTACCTGTAATAGTAAAATAGTGTTTATTTTTTATTTTAAATTATAAAAGTTTATAATGAAATAAATTATAATTTATGTTTTTAAAATATGTGAAGTTTTATTTAAAGAAAATTCCACATATATACAGACAAACATAACATAATTACAAAATTTAAATTCCGTTTATAATTTGAATTTTCAATTTTGGTGGTTTTTGATATTGACATTTGGTTAACACTGCCAAACAGATGTCAAGTAAAAAAGTAAGAAAATTCTATTTTTTACAGATTCTTACTTTCCGGTTCCGTTACATTTCATTTCTATAACCATTCGTATTGCTTTAAACATAACAAAAACGATCAGCTGTTTTTTACTGTTGCGGTTACATTCTTACGTTGCGGTTTCATAACTGAGGCTTAATACAGATCGTTCTATTTTGTTAACTAGAGTGTGCGTTCGGTAAGCATTTACATTGCTAAAAACTGAACATACGGTACGTTATGTTTGACTAACTGGCCCATGTAAGTCAGATTAAGAGAAGGTTTGGTAATGAAGATCAAATATATTCAACACATTTTTTATTGTAAATGTTTGATTTATACAACTGCCAGGGTTGTAAATCAGATTCAAATCATCTTTAAAAAATAATCTGAGGAAAGTGAAGGTACACACATTCAACTTAAAGAGGAATCTTCATTTCACTCTACGTCTGATTCAATAGAGTTTGACTCAATTGCAACAGCTTCAATGAATAATTTAAAATTTCCCAGATCTAAAAGAAACCGTCAACTTTCTAATAGGATGAAGTATTATAAACATTTTTGAACAAAGTGGTTAAAACTTGCTTCACTTTTACTTGCTATATCGAACTTATAGAATAATTGTTATCCTTTATGTTATATTGTAAAAATAATTGGTCATTCACTTTTGGTTTTGAACTTATTAACTTAATATACATTTTTATTGTTATTACAAAAAACATTTTATTTAAACCATGTCATAATATATGTATTAATCAATTAAACACAGCTGCGGAATGGTGCCACGATAATTGACTTATTATTAATGCAACAAACGCGAAAACAATGCATACATAGATATAACAAGAATATTATTATTTTAATTATTAAATTAAATAAAGATGTAATTGCGTTTCGAAAATGTTGAGAAACAACATTTAAATCCTTTATTTCACGCTCTTTTTATTCCATTTTTTTGTGACCTTACTTCGTTTATGGTATTAGAAATCTTTTTGTGTATTTTATATGGTCCAATTCTTATTTCATCTAGTTTCTTTCTGTTTAAGCGGTTACCGTTCTCTACATAAACCCCATCTCCTACATCGAATGTAATTTCTTTTCTACGTTTATCAAATAGTATTTTATTATAATTATGAGATTACTTTGTGTTCTCTAGAGCTAACCTTCTGTCTCTTTCCAGATCTTCAGCTGTACATTTTAATTTTAACCCGTGTGGTAAAATGATTATACATTCTCCTTTTAGTAAACATTTTGGAGCAAATTTGGTAACAGTATGTTCTATTTCGTCAGTTTCTTGCAATAGTTGTCCATGACGCCTTCTTTTTACTTTCATTTACCACACATCTTATTTTATTAACCAGCGTTTGATTCATTTTTTCGCTGAGATCATTTGAAAACGGGGCATTAATAGCAGTGCAAATCATTTGCATATTCTGTGTTCTTAAAAATTCTTTAAATTCTTCGGAATTTATGCCAGGATATTGATCTGTGACTAATATCTATTTCATAGTGTTGTGTTACGCTTTTAGTTAGTTTTATAAAATCCTTATCGTTTTGATACTTCGATGTTAAAATATGTATATGCATACCTCGAGAAATGATCTATTAAAAGATGTAAGTATTTTTTTTAGAACGCAACCCCCCAAAGCCTCCGATGGTACCAATGGCTACAATTTGAAACGGTCAAGTTGCTGGACCCAACTGTTATATTAAGCCATATTTAGACGATTTTCTTGATTTGTTTTTTATACATATTTCGCAATTATCACAGATGCTTTTAATGTTTTTAGTTATGTTTATTCCTGCAAAAAATGGTGTTATTTTATTTAACATTTGCGTTCTTCCAATATGGCAAAAGATATTATATACATTTTCTATTTATTTTTTACTGAGAGTTTCTGTAAAAACTATTTTATCTTTTTTCTTTAAAGTTTTGTAAAATATTTCATTTTTTAATTTAAATTTAGTTCTGTTGTTCTGCAGATCTGTATTCACAACTTTTATTACTTCTTCTGCATTTTTGGAAGATTCCAAAACGAAATTTCTGCTTGTTTTTTTATTTAATTTTCCTGGATTATAATTTACTTTAAAATAAGTAAGTGATAAGTAGTAAGTAAGATCTCCAAGTTCTTCATCGGTTCTAGCTTGTGTGTTCATATTTTCCAAAGGTGTGTGATCTGTGTAAACTGCAAATTCTTTTCCAATGGGCCAATGCTGCCAGCATCTTGCAGCTTCTTTTATTGCCAAACATTCAATTTTTACAATTTCGATTTTCATTATCTTGTTTCAATGCAGCTCCTATTCCTTTAATGCTTGCATCGATATATATTTTAAATGGTAAATCTGGGTCGAAAATTTTTAATATAGTCTCAGAACAAAGTAACGTTTTTATTTTTTTTTTAATAATTGATCGCATTCTTCTCACCAGGTTGTGTAAAGGATCCAAGATAATAGCTACGTGTGTAACAAATTAATAATTTATTTTTCCAAGGAACTGGCGGACGCTTTTTTGTTCTCGGAACTGGAATTTCCTGAAAAATATTTGCAGTTTCTAGTTTTTACCATGAGGTCCTCTATAAGTGGAAAAGACTGCGATTGAGGGATAATAAATTTATTTAAATCTCTAAAATCTATGCATAACCCTGATTTTTTATTTACCTCTTTTTTACTGGAGCTGCATAAGGGCTACACGATTCTTCAATTAAATTTTTCTGCAATAACTTTGCTAATTGATTTTCTATTTCTCTTTTGTCCTCAATCGTATATCTGTAAGGGCGTTCATCAGTTCAATATTAGCTTCATAGTCTTTGACAGTACATCGTATCTGACTTTTGGAAACACTAGTAGTATGTTTATGGGGTTTCTGGCTCAATTATTTCATACAAATTTGGGAGCATGCCTACGCTACAGTCGGTAGTTTAAGTTAGTTGATAGGTTTGTAACATGTAGATTGGACGGACAGAATGAGTGTGTATGTGTGTGTGTGTGTGTGTGTTAAAATTTGGGATCATGCCTGCTTCTTCTTGTTCCTTTTATTTGTATTACTTTACAAACGAATGATTGGACGGACAGAATGAGTGTGTGTGTGTGTGTGTGACATTTTTAAAGTGTGTGGTTATCCATCCTTTGATTGAAATTGAGTATGTTCGTCTTGCTTTTGTTTATTTAATTTTATTTTTTTATATTTGCTGATGATGAAAAGTGGGACAACGACACACTGTTACAAACAATAGCAGTGCTTTGTTCTAAACAAAACAACAACAAACAGCGAGACTCCTAAAGATTTCTTATTCTTAAGCATAAGTTCAATAAGAATATTTTTTAATGTAAACAAATTTTAAAACGCTTGACTCATATTACATTTTTTAATGTAAACAAATACAGAATTTTGGATGTGGTTATGTTTAAACTATTTTTTTAAGAAATATAGTTGTACGTGTTGTTGTTGTTGTTGTGTTTCTAACAGCGCTTTGTTTTGAGCAGGATTTCTTTTTTTTCAGTTTTTTTTGTCAGGTTTTAACTAAATAAAATTATATAATAAAGAGATTAATTAAAAAAATTAGATTTTTTTTCTAAGATAGGTATATTTTATTTTCAGATTTTGTTACAGTTCACATATTTCTATTTCTCCTTTAAGAAAATCTATTAATCACTTAATTTTATCATTTCCTTTAACATATATGACAGAGCATAGTTGTTCCCTTTTAAATTTTATATATTTAGTTTTTACTGTTTAAAATAAATAAAATTATATATATAGTATAGCTGGTATAGCTAGTATATCTGGTATAGCTTATATAGCTGATATAGCTGGTATAGCTGGTATAACTAGCCAGCCACTGTTTCAGTGTTTCATACGAAGAGGTACGAAAGTAACGACAAAAAAAAAGTTATAAACTACAGTCAAAACCAAAAAAAATTAAACCTATTTAGTATAAGATTGGAAGAAGATTTGTAAACAACTTAATAAACAAATTATATGTTGAATTACATCCACCTGGTTATCAGTTTTGTGGACCTGATATAAAACTTCAAAAACGAATAGCAAGAGGAGATAAAGCAATACATTTATTGGATGCAGCTTGTAGAAAGCACGATAAAGTGTACTCAAAATCAAAGGATATAGACACGAGCCATCAAGCAGATCGTGAACAGGTATAAATTAGATCGTAAGCAGATATAAAGCAGATCGTGATCAGATATAAAGCAGATCAAAATCAATACAAAAATTATTATAATGTCTAAAAATTATCAAAATAAAATGTTAGAAGATCTTGTAAAGACAAGGGCTGCTCTAAAGGAAAAGTGAAAAATTATTAAACTGAGTCAAATAGTTGAAGTTATTTATTAGAAGATACCTTTCAACCAATAACAAAATAAAAATGAAATAAAAAACTAATTTATTTTAATCAATCTCTTTATTATATATATAATTTTATTTATTTTAAACAGTAAAAACTAAATATATAAAATTTAAAAGGGAACAACTATGCTCTGTCATATATGTTAAAGGAAATGATAAAATTAAGTGATTAATAGATTTTCTTAAAGGAGAAATAGAAATATGTGAACTGTAACAAAATCTGAAAATAAAATATACCTATCTTAGAAAAAAAATCTAATTTTTTTAATTAATCTCTTTATTATATAATTTTATTTAGTTAAAACCTGACAAAAAAAACTGAAAAAAAAGAAATCCTGCTCAAAACAAAGCGCTGTTATAAACACAACAACAACAACAACACGTACAACTATATTTCTTAAAAAAATAGTTTGAACATAACCACATCCAAAATTCTGTATTTGTTTACATTAAAAAATGTAATATGAGTCAAGCGTTTTAAAATTTGTTTACATTAAAAAATATTCTTATTGAACTTATGCTTAAGAATAAGAAATCTTTAGGAGTCTCGCTGTTTGTTGTTGTTTTGTTTAGAACAAAGCACTGCTATTGTTTGTAACAGTGTGTCGTTGTCCCATTTTTCATCATCAGCAAATATAAAAAAATAAAATTAAATAAACAAAAGCAAGACGAACATACTCAATTTCAATCAAAGGATGGCTAACCACACACTTTAAAAATGTCACACACACACACACACTCATTCTGTCCGTCCAATCATTCGTTTGTAAAGTAATACAAATAAAAGGAACAAGAAGAAGCAGGCATGATCCCAAATTTTAACACACACACACACACACACATACACACTCATTCTGTCCGTCCAATCTACATGTTACAAACCTATCAACTAACTTAAACTACCGACTGTAGCGTAGGCATGCTCCCAAATTTGTATGAAATAATTGAACCAGAAACCCCATAAACATACTACTAACACTGACTTATATTTTTCAATTAATGTATCAATTTTCATCCGCTGATTAAAGTCTAAGAGATTTACCGTTATATCGAAATCATCACTATTAATATGTTGATTGACATTTACTTCACATTTGCCTTGTTCGCCTGGAGACGAAGGAATATTGGGGTGATGCTTATTTTTGTTCTCTTCTCTAATGGAGTTTTGTGGGACACTTAGATTATCATTTTGAATTAATTTAAATTCTTTTATACAATCTAGACCTATTAAAAAATCGTATCTAAAACTTTTATCATTTGTAACAAACATAGCCATGGAATATTGAAAATTTTTATTTGCATTTTAACACTGTCATTCGTGTTGCCTACACCATTAATCGTCCTCAAGTTTCGTGTTTGAATATAATTGGTTTTTGTACATTTAATTTTCAGTAGATTGACATTGATTAAAGACACATTTGACCCTGAATCATAAATTGCTGTAACATTTGAAATGTTTAAACGTAACTTGGTTTTTATTAATGGTGGCACAATTAGTTTATTAGCTCTTCTTCGTTTAATTCTATTTCTAATTCTGAATTATTGACAGTTCTCACTGAATCCTTTTGTCGAAACCAGCAATTTCATTCCGGATTGTAACGTTCGCCTCTTTTCTCCTTTTTCACATATTTTGCGTTCCTTCTTCCCTTTAAAAATTTTTGACTTTTTCTCTTTTTTTTCTTTTCAGTTGTTTTCTTCACTAAATGCTCTAAACCTCTTAATTCATTGAATAGATCTTTTGTATCTCTTCTATCTATTTTATGTCATACATAGTTCGGAAGTCCAACAAGAATTAGATCTATTAAAATTTTGTTTTCGAGTGACTTATTTACCTCCAATAGCATTCTTTCTTTTTTAAAGCATAATCTAGCAAACAACCGTTTATGTATTTACATATATTCAATAGCATATCTCACTGGAGTTCACCCTTTGTCTGCGAAACTGTCACAGAAAATATTTTCCATTGGCTCCATTCAGAATTTATCGTATGTTTATTTAATAAGCATTGAATTGTACCAATCAATGCAAGAACCTTCAAGAAAGAGTCTTAATATTTCAATTTTATGTATATCTTAATTTATTTGTAATCTTAAACATTCACCTTCATTGTAAAATATTTTCATTTTTTCCGATGAATTTTTCTATGAGAAGATTTTCTGATATATTTTTCAGACTGTGTGTATCTATTGAAATACCATTTACCCTTGTTTCGCTATCTTTTTGTTGTTGTTCTAATAGATAATTATTAAATTTTCCATCATCATCTTTGTAATTCCTTCAATATATAAAACTTTTCTCTTATTGCCACTTTATGTTAATGTTGTCTTATTTTTTTGAAATGTAGCTATGTTTTTCAACTTTCCATGGAGTGAAATATTTTGGATTTCATTTGGCATAATAAAAATCTCATTTTTGTCGTTCTCAATTGAGGTCATGGTAATGATGTTTGTTTTACTGTCGCTTTGCGACGCTTTTACAATAAACTCGAACTTTAGTTTTTCCATATTAAAATGAAATACATATTCGCAAAAAAAAAATCACTCGATTTAACTGTCAAGAGCAACAGAATATTTTATTCGAAAAATTTTTATTTATTATTTTCCAATAAAAAAAATAAAAAATTAATTTAAATATTAATTAAATTGGAGTGCAGTTTACACTCTCCTTGTGTTAAAAAACAAAACAAAAAACCTAAAACAATCTCAAATTCTTCAAATTACCACGTGTTATATGAAACAAATTTACCAATAAAACAAAAAAAAATTGTGAAAAACATCAACTACTAACTCCCACTATGGGAGGTTTCCTCTTTGATAGAGACAAAATGGTCCAAAATCCGGACTCTTTACATCCAATTTTTCTTATCATGAGCAGAGCAGGAGTTCATGCAGATAAAGGTCTAACAGACGTCTCACCGTTTCTTATACAACGTGCTATAGAAGCAGCAGGAGGAAAAGTCAAGTCCTGTAAAAAGCTTAGATCTGGGCAACTACTTATACAGAGTCTTAGCGGAAAGCAAGCAAATAAAATAATAAAAATGATGTCTTTAGCACTTGATATATTTGTTAAAGTAGAAGAACAAATTTTTTTTAATAAATCAAAAGGTATATTTTATTCTAATGACCTACGTGGACTGTCCGATGATGAACTCTTGGAAGAAATTCGTGAGCAAAATCCAAATGTCATAGGAATTAAAAGACTAAAGAAGAGAAATCCTGAAACCAAAGCACTTACAACAACTGAGCTTGGTTTATATATAACAACATTCAACGTAAGTGATCTTCCAGAAAAATTCTGCTAGACTACATGTATGCGATGGTTAAGCCATATATTCCTAATCCACTACATTGTTTCAAATGCTTTCAATTCGGACATGTGTCTGATGGCTGTTCATCTCAAGACAAAATATGCCCCCAATGTAGCAACATCGAGCATACACCAATTGACAAAAATGGAAAGCGTGAAAGATGTAATAATCCAGCAAAATGTGTTAATTGCCATCAACAACATGACAGTTTTTCATGAGAATGTGCTTTATTTAAAAAAGAATTTGATATTCAAAGAATAAAAATAATACAAAAAATATCATTAAATGAAGCACGAAGAGAATATTATAGACGAAATAAACTACCAACAACTTACACTAATGTACTAAAATCATGCAAATGTCAAGAAAGTGCAAACAAAATACTTACCACGAAAACAACAACTGATTTAAGCTTATAAACAACACCACCATCTCCGACACGTAAAATGACAAAACCCGATGGATCGAAAATAGAATTATTACCAAAAAATATATCGAAGAGATAAAACGTGAATTGACAAACGGTGGGAAAAAAGAAAAGGAAACTTAAGCTGGATTCACCCATTGTTTCGGAACAATTTTTTTATATGTAGTTTGACGTTTCTCTTTTTGAGAGAAAGAGCGAAAGAGTGTAAGCTTGCTTCGGAACATTTTCGGCTTGAATTGGTTTAATTCTAATGCCTTGGTTACCCGAGCGTAAGGAACGTAAAATCGTAATGTACGTACCCTTAAAAACGTTTGTGTAGTTATAGAAACGTTCAAAACGGAACATATGTATGTCAACGAAGAATGTAAATAAAAACGAAACAGAACACAAAGCAATACACAAACGAACACAACACAATGCAAAAAAATTGGTATACAGACTCATCATCAGTGTTGCCGTTTTTTGTTCAATGTGTAGATTTTTCCGGATTTGGTTATGATTTTTCTTATAAAAATAATTTTTGTTTTGTTTGTTAAAATTAATTAATTAGTAAGACTATAATTTGATTTTGTTATTTTTTGTTTCTTTTTTCTCAATTATAATTAAATTTGAAAAAATAAAATAAAAAACTGCGAATTTAATTTTGATCATAATTTTCCTTATTTGGTGATTTTTTCACAAATGTTGGTTACAATATTTTTTTTCGTGGCAACACTGTTCATTCTCTCTCATGTTCAAATGTCACGTAAAACCGTGGGAGAATTCTGTTTTATACAGATAGTTCCGTTTTGCTAACGAGGGAGAACGTTTCGGTAATCGTTTACATTGTTCTCCATATGTTACGGTACGTTACGTTACGTGTGGGTACACTACAGCATAATTTTTGTTCCGAAACAGTCGAACTGTGCTGCCAGGTACTTTAATTTTTTAAGTAAAGTTGAACTGAGCTGAAACATCATATTATATGTACATTTGTATGTATCTATTTATGTATGTGTAATATCCATTATTATCCATATTTTTCACTTCAACAATTTCAGATTTGTTTTAATTTACAATTTCTCTGTAACACAATAAAAAATATGATCAAACTCAAGCCAAGAAAACAAACGAATTGCAATCATCTGCTACTCTTCTGTCTAATTGTAAAACTAACACGCATCGTTTACAAAAATATTTCATATGGTAGCCTTGTTTTTACAGAACAATTGTTCGTAGTGGATGAATCGTTTCGGAACAAACTCTCAAAAGACTGAATTTGTTCCGCAACCACCGTATAAACAGTATCGAAACCATTGACTTATGACAAACGCTCATAGCAGCAAATTACTAGCCAATTTAGAGGGAGAAAAAAAAATGTTATAATGTTTTGCGAATCAAATGTGTTAGAAGCAACAGATATACAGAGTGAAAACTGGCGGATAAAACAGAAAAATGAAATGTAAATAAACATTTATTTTGTGTTAAAAAAGGGAAAATTTAGAATATTTTTTAATTTCTTTAATGAAAAGTTTAAAGATTCTTAAATATTTAAATATTAATCGAAATGTGTGTGATTTTCGGTCACAATAAATATAGTTTCTTGTGCCAGAGATTATTAAGAAGCTAAATATTACAAGATCAAAATAAGACGTACTGCTCATAAAAAATTTTTCTTGCTGAAAGTTGCCAATATTTTTTAATTTCTTGAAAGAAAAAGTTAAAAATTATTATTGCTAGTAGTTGTTTTTATTATTTATTAATAGTATTACACAAAAATTACATTTTCTATTAAATCTCGCCAATATAAAAAACCCACCCCAAAACCTAAAAAAACATAAATAAACAAAACAGACAGACAATCAGAAAGGGACAAAAATACTTTTTGGTAATATTTGCTGTCCCTTTCATAATTCGCTGGTAAACGTCAAAATTGCGTTTCGATACTGTTTATACGGTGTCCGCAACAAGCATTTTGTTCCGAAACAATGGGTGAATCCAGCTTTAACCACTAAATATTTGACAAATTTTGATAACCCAACAAACGAAATTAGTATGGATGACTCTAGTGACTTTACTACAAATGAATAATCAAATAATACAATGGAATTGTAATGGTTTTGTAAATCATTTTGATGAAATTAAACTTATGTTATTTAAAATTAATTGCTTTGCCATCTGCATTCAAGAAACAAGATTTAAACCAAGTCATTATAAGGAATCTTAGAAATTTTACCTGTTTCTTTAAAAACTCCCCTCCTTCAATTGCTCATGGTGGTGTAAGTGTTTATCTTAATAATTTGTTTAAGGGAGAAGAAATATCTTTGAATTCTCAATACCAAGTAGTGGCTATTAGGGTAAACTTCACAATTAAATTTATAATTTGTTCTATTTATCTACCAGGATCGGAAAGTTTGTCCGAAGGTAGACTGAATTATTTGATATCTCAATATGAATTACCTTACCTGTTATTAGAAGATTTTAATTCACACAATTTTATTTGGGGTTCTTGTAGAACTGACATAAGGGGCCATATATTAGAAAAATTTCTAAATGATAATAATATCAATATTTTAAATAACATAAATCTCCCTACCCACTTTAGCTTTGTATATAATACATTCAGCCATATAGATCTTAGTATAGTATCTCCAAATATTCAGCATTTACATATTTGATTGGAACATTAGTGATGATCTTTACAGCAGTGACCACTACCCAATTATGATTAGAATAAACGGTTTTTCGCAGAGCTGCGAACGAAGACCTTGCTGGAATATAAGGCGGGCAAATTGGGTTAAATATGACTGTAGTTTTTCTAGGCCTTTAACTCGGTTGGAGGATATAGCTGATGTTGAAGACCATATTACCGGCACAATCTTGCATGCTGCTCATAAGGCCATCCCTTGCGCCAGAAGGGAGGTCCCTTGGTGGAACGACAATATACAAAGATTGGTAAACGAAAGGAGAAGACTGTTGAAACGTTTCAAGAGAAATATGGCTTCCGAAAATTTGGCGAAATTCTTAAAAGCAAAATCTCAAACTCGTAAGGCTATTAGGGATAGCGGGATAGTTTAAGCACTTCGTCCAATAAACCCAATAAACAATAATGAATTATACAATAATAATTTTACTTTAATGGAACTTAAGTTTGCTCTAACTCCTGTCATGGCTCATCATCTGGCCCTGATAATATTAGATATGAAATGTTAAAAAATTTAGATGAGAAAGCTAGGAAATACCTTCTGGATTTTTATAATATAATATGGTCGGAACAAAAGTTTCTCAAAAACTGGAAAAGGGCTATGGTTATTCCAATTTTAAAATCTAGGAAGGATGGTACAAATAAGGATAATTACAGGCCAATTTCTCTCACCAACTGCATTTGCAAACTTTTAGAAAGAATGGTTAAAAAACGATTGGTATATTATATCGAAAAAAAAATAATATATTGTCGGAACCAGTCTGCGTTCAGAAAAAATAGGGGTACAATTGATAATTTGGCAATCTTGCACTCTGATATTATGGAATGTTTTTCATCCAGAGAAGATTTAATTGCAATCTTTTTTGATATTCGAAAAGCTTATGATTGTGTTTGGAAGCAATTAATCACAAGGAAACTAAATTTGGCTGGAATTCGCGGAAATATGGCAGCATTTATAACAAACTTCCTGGATAAAAAAATGTTTTGTTGCATGGTTGGAAACTCTATTTCTCTTAGCGATAGACGATATTCTAAATAACTGTCATAGGGATGTAAGGGCATTATTATATGCCGACGATCTTATTATATACTGTTCTGCGAAGAAAGTTTCGGCAATTACTAATAAAATTCAAAAAACGATAAAGAAAGTGGAAAATTGGAGTGATACCAGCGGATTTCGATTCCATGCTGGAAAAACTGTTGCAATGAAATTCTCTAGACGAATTAATACCTCTGACAAACCTATCATATACCTGTACGGCGAAAATATACAATTTGTAGACCAACATAGATTTTTAGGAATCATATTTGACAAGAAGTTAACTTTTAAACCACACATATACAACATTAAGGCAAGGGCAAACTTGAAATTGAATATTACAAAAATGTTAAGGTGTTCTAAAATCGGGTCTTATTCAAAAACTTCTTAAAATTCTGACCACAATAGTACTTCCAACAATATATTATGCATCAATTATTTATTCGTCCGCTAACAAGTCAAATTTGAAAATACTAGGTCCTATACAAAATACAGGGATAAGACTTTCTGTTGGAGCATTTAGAACCAGTCCTTCCATCAGCATTCAAACAATATCTTCTTGTCCATCCCTATTCTTAAGAAGATTAAAATAGCTTCTTAATTATACACTTAAAATCTTTTCATTACAGGATCATCCATTATATGCTAAGATTACAAATTCGGCAAAAATTGATTAGTCGAAGAACCCAAAATATCACCCCTTCTATGTAAGAGCTTTTCAGGAATTTGAGGAAATTATTTCCTAATATACAATAAATACGGGTAATATGGACAATATTACACTACTTTACATAAAACCCTGGTACTTCTCCCACATCGAAGTTGACTTTTCCCTTGCTTACTGTTGCAAACGTGATATGACTCCACACAGAAAAAAAATAATTGATTCAATTCAAAAAATCATTAAATCAATACAAAATTAATTAAAATCGGACTTACGACGAAAATTGTATATTCAGCGAACGAATTCGTAAAAAAATATTTGAAAAGAAAATGCAGTTTTTCCCAATTAAATAATTATGTTATTAGCCAAAAAAGTTAATCAAAATTCATTTCCAATTTCATATACATTTTTTAACTAAAACAAACATAACTTTTATTAAAGTTCACAATAATTATCAAACAATTTATTGTTAGAACCAATGAATAGTTTGTTTAAAAAGTGCCCCGGTTTTAAATAAATCCATAACAGAAACAAGTAAAATTATTATAGAGTTTTCCTATATGGCCAAAAAATTTCTTTTGCTGTAACCATAAATGATTTGTTTAAGAAATTGTTTAAATTCTATTTTAAATCATTTACAAATGTAATGTTTTTTTCCTACCCTTTCTATAATATTGCTTTAAATGAAAAATTAACAGATTATATAACATTATTGCGTTCAGATGACGTATTGACTTTGAGTGCCTTGTTTTGTTGTTTAAAATTCAAATTGCATACAATATTTGTTATTTTCTAACGACAAATAATAATTATGTATAACTAAATGTAATTCATTCTTTTTTAACATAAAATCGCAAAATGGTAAAAACTAAATTGTTTAGTTTTAAAGTTGATTAAGAGAAAATTTGTTTATATACATACATACATATTTCATTAAATCTTATAAAAATTATATGGACATGTTTCATTTCTTAAATGTCGTGCAAATGAATTTAAAAAATTAAAATTTATAAAATTAATTTATAATTTTTTATAATTATTATTATTAATATTATTAATTAAATTAATTTTTTTTAAATTAATTACTTTTTATGAGAAAATAATTATTTTAAATTTTATAAAAATTAATAATTTATTACAATTTTTGTATTTTTAAAATAAAATAAAGTAATGGAATAACTTTTAATAAATATTCAAAATTGAGTTTATTTAATAAAACAAAAATTTTTAAAATTTAAAAAAAGAATTTTCATATTACCCAAAATAGCTACTCTTAGGGCCATTATTACAATTTGCCGTTAAACTTGGGTTTAGTTAAAGGTACCTTCAGCTAAAGGGAACTGTAAAGTTACTTTTAGTTTATTTTCGTTATTACAACTTACAGATACAATTTTTCAAAAATATGGCAGTGCCGGAGCAATGTCGATAAAACTGCTCAATTATACAAGTTTTTTTAACGCAGAGGCAGCCGCGGGGTTCGTTTTTTTGTTGTATATGCTCATTTTGTTTAAATTTGAAGCTGCCATAATGAAAATAATATATAATATGGCAAGTTCAAACATGAAGTGACTTTAAATGTTAAAGGTAGGATGATCCTCCCTTTATCTTAACGATCACTTCTATCTTATTGGGTATTCATAATGACGAAAAACAATTTATCTGCCGTTAAAATTTTATTTTAGATTTAAAATTTCATGTTTAATGGTTGATACTTTTGAATACTTCTTTGCAGTAGGTAAATCGTATAAATTGTAAATTGTATAAAATTATAAAAAACTTCGGATTCTTCCGGATACTGAAGATTAAATAAAAAAAAATATTTTAAATAATGCATCAAGAGCATTTAAAAATGTCAAAATTGGATATTTAATGTTATCTAAATAATGTTTAATAATATTGGTTGTATATTTCGGCAATGTAGCTTCAGTAATTTCAGTTTAACTTCTAATTCCTCTGAAGTATTTGCTATTATTGTGTATCCTTCTTGGGAATCAGCAATTGAGTATTTCTTTCGTATTTTTAAGCCACTAGACTCTATGGAAACTTTTAGTTGTGGTGGGAAGAGATGGTAAAAAACCAGAATATAATAAATGTTTTAGACTCTGTAACAAAGGTATTTATTAAAATAAATTTTATCTTTTAAATTAGAGTTTTTACCATCATTTCTGGACTCAATATCGGCAAGTATTTTAGAAATACATATATGCGGAAGAAATTTTAGTTTTAAAAACGCACAAAATTTGTTCGCAAAATTGAGGTCATCGTTCATGCAAATTTTTGGCCATCGGACATTTTAGGGAAAAATCTATATCAATCTAAAAGAAAAAGTAGAATTACAACATATAAGCTATATTTATATATCAAAATATTGGAATGTCAGAAATCTACAAATGAAAACCTGATGGTTTTATGTAGTCAGGCCATAACTTAAAAATTTCTGCCGTTGTCTGAGATTCCGATATCTGTTTGAACCGAAATAGCGCACATTTGTGCCAATAAAGATAAAATTCCTCACCTGATATTTACTCACTTTGTAGATATTGTAAATACAAGTTGCAATTTTCTTCTGATTCTAAAATAACAACAATTATTAAATATAAGTAACAATAATATAATCATTATATTTACCTTCAAAAGTATTTATATCAGGTTTACTTTCACATTTTTTAAAACATCCTTTGAAAGCCTTTTCAAATAAGCCAATTTATTGTAAATTTCGTTTGATTTGAAATTTTTGGAAACAATTTAAAAATGTACATTCATAAAAATCTTTGGATGAGAGACCGCATTTGTTCAAATGGGTTTAAAATTTTTTGGGGAAATCGAATGATGCTTCGCATAAAAAGCATTCCATCTCCATTTTTATTCGAGTTATATTAAATTAATAATAAAAAATTAATACTGCACTTAAAAATGTATTTTTCGATAATGTGATCTAAATCTACACAATTTCATATAATTTTTTAAAATACTTTTCGTTTTTTATTTGTTAATAAATAACTTTTTATTATCGCTATTTATTTTTTCTTTCAATAATTCACTAAATTTTTTCACAAAAATAATTTTCTTAAAACACTTTAACGCATCAGCTTCTTAAAACCGACAGTCATACCATATGTTTCATGCGGTTACATGCATAGACCGAAAAAGTAGAATCAGTGTAGTTGATTGTGACAAGTTACAGAAGAAAACGCATAGACGCATAGAATGCAACAAGTAGGTTTACTTTATACTTTTCTATGCGACTCATGCAGTGTTGGAAAAAGTTAGCATTTTTTTAAACTTGACATGCCAAATTATATACTATTGTGAATGGTGTCTATAAATATGTTTAAATAGTGCATTACTATTTTCGAATTTTTCTTTTTTGCATTACAAAAATATTAATAAAAACATATTTCCTAATAAAGTTTATTACTAATTTAAGAGGAAAATTCTTTAAAATAAATTTTTAACACATTCCTTTCATGAACAAAATATGTATATGATGATTGTTTATATGTGTATATATATTATTGTTTTATGTACTGAGTCTCATCTATTTTGAATTTATTAATTTGTAAATGAAAAAAATGGAGGATAACTTAACTGAAAACACTCGTCTAAGCTCATAAATTTGTAATTAATGCCATAAGTTCTTTTAAAATTACAATCTGATTTTCTATTTTTTCCAAAAATGTTCTTGTTTGCTTATTTGTTGTTTACCACAACAGCTGATCAAAACAAAAAACCAGTCGCATAAAACGCGTTGTGTGTAACTTGCAATAAAAACAGCATATAATGCACGAATCGCATGTAACGCAAGGCGCATGGTATGGACTTTCGGCTTAACACAGAATAAAATTAAAATCTTAAAAACTTTTTTTTTCTCAATACACACATTTTTTACTGTTAGATTTCTTTCTGCAATCTCTGACGTATGTATATTAAAAAGCAATGAGAGCATTATGTGTATTTCAAAACCCACTCTTATTTCTTGTATTATTCCAAGTACATTTATACAAGTGTATGACATCATGCAACTGATCATTCGTTATAGTTTTAATTTTTGCTTCGCTAACTTTCAAAGTCGATATAAAAAAAATTGACAACAAGCTGATTGTTCTCTGATGATGGCCCCTCTTCCTAAATCATGAATACAGTGTGCAATGTACACATTCATTCATTGATTAATATATACAATTTAATTTATTTTCTGAAAAGTATTATTATCTTTTTAACTTTAATTATTTGAAACTTGAACATTGAAACAAAAATACTAATTCTAACTTTAATATAATAATATTTTACCGCATAAAAACATTAGATTTATTAAAATACATACATACATACATTAGTTGTATGAATACATCTATCACACACTTTTCCTTGATTTCTTTTCTTAGGTTTTTTTTTTATATGATTATGATGCGGTATTGTGTACTATAAAATATATTAAAAAAACGCAAAAGGTAAAGCGCGTTCATTATTTCCTAGGAAAAGGATTAAATTGAATGAACTCAAAAGCGTTTATTATAATTTTTTAAGTTGTCATTAGTGTTTGGACGAACATGAAAACCAAACAAAAATAATAATTGAAACAATAAAAAATATTTGTTAAAAACAAAATTAATTTCAAACTTGCGATTGTTTGACTCTTTTGGCGATAATTTTTTCTTTGCAATAGAAATAAAACAAAAATATTTAAAACTAATAAATAGAAAATACCCAGACCATTGTTATTTCTTTACAGAAGGCTCCGTCTATAAAGAAAAAGCAGGTTTTGCAGTTATTGGTCAAAATTTTGCATTATCGGAACGGATTCACGACTACTCCTCTATTTACACAAGCGAACTGCTGGCAATCAAGACCTGTATTGAAAATCTTAGAAACGTCGATCAAAAGACCCTTATATTATCAGATAGTAAGAGTGCACTCCAGGGTCTTCAGAACCCGTATAGTACTAATACAATTATAAACCGGATAAGGGAATCGGTGACTCATCTGTCGAACAATAAGATTAGTTTCTTGTGGATCCCCAGTGATTTTAGTATAGCCGGAAATGAAATGATGAGTAGATTCACTGGCCAAAAATTTCTTAGAAAAAGTATATCTGTACAATATAAATATAATGCTTCGGACTACAGGCAATACATTAGAAAATACATATTTGATCTCTGGAACGATTCGTTGCAAAATAGCCAGACTAAATTATCCAAAATTTCCTACAATTTGAATCCTCTCACTCTCTTTTTATCTCTATTCGTTTTTAAATAGCAAAGATTAAGGATTCATGTGTTTTTACATTATAGCCTATTACTAAAATTCTTATGTCAAAATCATTTGAGTGCCAGGCTTGCCAACAGCAGCCATAAAACAAGACCGTTGAATACAAAAATAAGAAATATATTTGTTTTGACATTTTCTTTACTCATATAAAACCGCCGAATGTTTTTAATAGAAACATTCATATAAAATTTCATAACTGGAACATCCTCCCCAGAAAGCAAAACATCGTAATCTAATAGATGATAGCTGCAGCATAATCATAGAATTACAATCGGGAACATGTTTAAATGGGAAGCACCCTATCTACGATATATTAAGACAACCGCAATACATAAAAGGCTGCATACAAAAAATAGTATTTCTCAAGAAAAGAGAAAAATCGCAACGTGAAATTGACAACAATGACCTCTTCATTTAACACGTTTTTGGTTGTTATAAGACGACAAAATTCGCCCAACTTTTTAAAAGCATATCCAAAATTAAATTTTTCGAACAAAAATATTGATTTAAAGGTTATGTCAAAAGTATGATTTTGTCATAAAAACGATTTTATCACTTACTTTTATTTTCCATATTTATTTAAAATTATGTTTGTTCTTTAACTATTTCAAAAAATTAGCAGTCGTTGCTAATTTTTTACAAAAAGGAAACATGCTTTGAAATGTTCTTTAAAAAATGCATTCCTGAAGGTGCGATGAATGACTTTTTGCCACAAAAATGGTTCAAATTACCTACAGTGCATCGGTTAACTCCTCCTACAGGATCTTTACTACAATTACTCGACGCAACAATCACTACATATGTTTGCATCCATTTTACAATAGCTGGTTCTCTCTATTCGTAAATTCGTATATGTCGCCTCGATTTATTTTTTTGCCAAATGGAAGAATCACGCAAAACAAAGTTTCCTGTTTGCTGTCAATGTCTTTGTCAAGATCTACCTACAACAACACTAGAAGTAGCACAGACAACATTTTTGGCTCAAAATAGTAGTGGTTTTGGCCGCGTAACCTGTCGTGCGTGGCATTTACCAGTAAAACGTATCATCTGCTCATTAATTGAATAGTTTGTGATATCTGTTGCCAATATATTGCGTCGTCGTCTTACCATATAGTTAATGAGTTGAGTTCTCCAAATTTATCGCGGTACATTAAGTTATAAATAGCAGGAGACATGGAGTTGTAAGTTTTGGTTTTTTTAATTAATACATTGTTACAACACTTTAACTGATGCAACCCATCATTATGGTACACCCATAAAGCGTTTTTATATCTGCTGTCATGTAACACATTCCCTGATCACTTTTATCTAAAACAAAAAATTTTTGTAAATCATACAACGTCCTCGTACTGTATCTGGAAAGTAGTTTTTAAAATAATCCAACAGAGTTTTGTTACGTGTTCACAGTTAGATATTATTGGAAACCTTCTGTTTAGAAATGATGCTCATTTGCATATGACATATCTGTTGGGTACTTTCGATTTAGTTACTGACAGTTGTTGTGCTGCATCTGAAAGGCTCGAGGACTTTGGTTGTGTATTTGGTATTTCGAAATACATAAGGTGGTTTCATCATACGAACTTTCATGGTCATCACTAAAGTCAGTATCTGAATAGTATAGTATATTTCAAATTGCTTCGATATCATGATTGTTCTTCATATCATATCAGTATATAGTGGTATTGGTGTTTGCATACCATCCAGGTATTATTTTCCGTCATAATAGACGCTATATCCCAGTTAGCCTTCATCACAAGTTTGCGAAATCTGCCCGCTTCATTCTTCCATTTTCTCAAAATTCGCATAAAATGCTTTTTTAAAATGCTGCAGTCAGTCCAGTTGTTCGTCAACTTGGCTTCATTAAAAATCATCCTATATTCACACAGCAATGGTGCAATTTCAGGATTTCAGGGGTCCATCATTATGGTTTAGCCATTTTTGCCCTAACGCCTTATCCAGACTGGCTGTGTCCTGATTAACCCTAATTTCTCGTAACCTATCAGAGAACGCTGATCTAAAGACGACAATCAGTATCCCGTGAAAGACATATTTTATGTGTGCGTCATCCGATAGGAGCAGTCGTTTGAGTTATTCCAGTGCTTTCAAAAGGATATATTTAATACTATTTTTAAATATATTAGATAGATAGTACAACTGAAAAAGTTGCTTCAAAAATATTTAAATCTATTTCAATGCTTATTATCTGAAGGGAGTAATGAGAAAAATATTCATTGCTGATTTAGAATCTGCGATCATTCAAAAGCGATGTAATTAAAAACTAAAGTTATATAATCGACGAAAAGAATTAAGGTTTGGAATATCAGATCTAAAATATTTTAATGATAAAAGTTCTAAATTACTCGTATTAAATGTAAAAGCACTGATGTACTCACCACACATAGAGGACTTTTAAGCGTTGGCAATATAATCGAAGCAAGTCGACTATAATACAATGGTAAGTTATAGAAGTCACAACCTACACCATGAACATAGAAAATTAAAAACAGTTTTTGCACTGATTCAATACTATTTATATGAACAAAATAACCATATAATAGAACCATATTGTCGAATATGTCGAAAAAGTGATTGAAACAATAATTTTTTGTAAAGATCAAAAATTCCTTAGACCAGAGTTTCATGTATCTAAGGACTTCATAGGCTTTATTTAACATCATTGAAATGTTATCACGATAGTTCAGTCAGTATACCAAGTTTGAACTTTATACCTCAAGATACTGGCGTGAGATATACCAGAATACACTTAAATAATTTTTGATATTATATTTCTAAATTTGACTTGTTGAGTTCTTTTAACCATCTTTCAGCAGAATCACTAAAGCCCATAAGTGATAATTTGTGTAATAGAAATTTATGATTGCCACTGTACAACGCTTTACTAAAGTCAGAGCATATCACATTAGTTTGTATCTTATTAGAAAAAGCTTCATTAATAATTGTGGTGAGTTCTGTGACATAGATTTACGAAAACCGTATTGACAATGCGATTAAGGATGTGAAATTTGATGGTATAGGTCATCAGTAAGCCTTTTCTCAAGCAGTTTTGAAATATCATTAATTTCTCTATCCTTCTGTAGTTAGATCCGTTCTACAACATTTGAATGATGCACGATTTTTTCCTCATGATTCAAGAGATATGTTGAATATTGCAGAAATGGCCTCAGCTAGTAAAAGTACAATTTTTAGGATACAACTTGTTATACCACCAGGACCTGGACTAATTCGATAGGGTAGTATCAACATTAACAAACGGAAGGTTAATCCCACTTGAATGATATATTGCATAAGGATAAGATCATTCAGTATCATAGAACATAGTAGAAGAAGGCAGCAAACGCATTACTTACTGAAATAACATCTTCAGCAATCAAAGAGCCATATTTAAAAAAAACGACAAGGATTACACAGGATTTACGAACTTTTAAAAACTTTAGGATTTGATTTTAGGTGTATTCCATTTTATCCGACTTGCCTAATTTTTACATGCAAATTTGTTGTATTTTCGAAAGTCGACAGATTCTTTTATATCTCACTTAATATTTATATTGTTATGAAAATAGAAATGGTGTTATTAAAATGATAAACAAAAGCTCCTAATAGAAAACAATGGACTTGTTTACACGATCAACGAATAAACAAAAATATAGCAACAACATCAGTATAAAAAAGAGGCGATAAACAAGTAACAACAACAATAACGAAAACAACATGTATACATTTATAGAGATTTCGCGAAGGCAATCATTCTCCTTCAAAAGCATCCAACAGAAAGTTTACCTAGCGATATAAAAGGCAAGACAAACAAGGCAACCAGATCAGAAAGAGTTCAGTCAGTCTTGTGTAAAGACACGTTGCGTGTGAAGAGAATAATTGTGGTTTGAAGATCTATGTTATAAAGATCTATTGAACAATTGTTATTGTGTACGCGAAAGAGTGTAGAGAAGAATAACAATTAAAGCAAATTGTAGTTTTTTAAATCAAGTCGTGAAAGGTGGCACACGGAATTGTGCGAACAATAAAGAATTGATATAAAACTAAACACACATTTATTTTTATTTTATTTGCAATCTACGAACTCATATTTTTAACGTTTTTAAAAGGGTAAAAAACGTAACAATATTTTTATTTTTAATGCTTATGAAGTGCCAATTATTCCAGAACAACAACTCCTTTTCGTGACTTATTTCTTTTTTTTATTTATTTCTTTATTTAATGTCAATAGATCCATTTTATCCTTACTGACTACCTGCAATATATACAATAACGGTTTTATAACAATGCAGCAAAACTTTAGTTAACAATTTAAAAATATGGTTAGGGTTTTTTTCAAAACATCTTTACCCTCCGAGAAATCAATTACTTGGTAGCATTCATTAAAGGTTTTACAGGCTCGTCTAAAGGAATCATTATTTGCATTGTCTGATCTGTAGTAATTTAATGATAGCAGTTCAAAATTACGTGTAGATCGCACAGGAGCATTAAATTTCAATCGGCTGATCAGGAACTCTGAATCAACATCGCCTCGTATTAACCCCAGAATAAAACGAGTACTCATCATGGAACGACGACTTTTAAGAGTTGGCAGTTTAATCAGAGTTAGTTTACTCCGATATGGCGGTAATTCATAGGAGTTTCAACCAAGACCTCGTAAACAGAAAATTAAAATTGTTTTTGCATTGACTCAATGCTATTTATATGAACTGCATAACAAGGGTCCCATGCTATAGAACCATACTCGGACGAGAAATATAAACAACAAATTTGTTAAATAAGGATCAAGAAAATCCTTAGACCAGCATTTCATATATCCAAGTATGCCATAAGCTTTATTCACGATCATGGATATGTTATCCTGAAAGTTGAGCCTGTGATCCAATAGTATACCAAGGTCCAAAATAGTTTTAACTTTATTCAAAACAGCATTCTCAATGCAATAGATGGTATCAATATTTGAGTGTCTAAAAAATGTCATGTGTTTACACTTTTTAATATTTAATTCCCACAAATTCAATTTGCACCACTTATAAAAACTGCAAAAGTCAGCAAGAAGTAGGTCGAATCCATTAACATCGTTAAAAGTGTTAAATATTTTAACGTCGTAAATTTTTAACTGAAGGAAAGTCATTGATAAACAAAGTGAATAAGATTGGGCACAAATGACTCCCTGAGAAACACCAGATTGCAGATTATATATATATATAATAACTTTAAATGTGACATTTCTAAATTTGACCCGTTGAGTTCTTTGTGACAGATATGAATTTAACCATTTTATAGCAGAAACCCTAAAGCCTATAGTGATAATTTGTGCAATAAAAGTTTATGATTAACTTTATTAAATGCTTTACTAAAATCAGTGTATATCACATCAGTCTGCATTTTATCTGAAAATCCTTAATTGACAATTGTGGTGAGTTCTACGATATTAGTTGTTGATGATCGAGATTTACGAAAGCCGTAACGATCGAGATTTACGAATGGTGATAGAAGAGGCGAAATTTGATGGTATAGGAGATCAGTTAGCATTTTCTCAAGAATAGCATTAATTTTGGCAATACATCTGTATGATATATGATTTCTTCCAAATTAATGGTAAATAACACGATTTAAGAGACATGTTCAACATTGCAGTATGGGGGCCCGGCTAGTAATGATGCACAATTTTTTAGTATACAGCTCGGAATACCATCAGAACCTGGACTAAATGAGCTTTTTAGTGATGTTAAATTCAAAAAATTATGATTGTTTTTTTTTTGTTTTCACAAAAAAATTTTGTACCAAAAGCGTCGTCAGTAAGTCAGGTTTTCGTAAACTTTAATCTCACATTATTTACTTTATTCTTATATTATTTACTTTAATCTTATATTAATTTCATAAATATATCGTAGCATAATAATTAAATAATAATCAATTAATTAATCATAATTAAAATAATTAAAAAGAATAATGAATTTGTTAAACCATAAATTAGTTCCGCCGTAATATGAAGTAGATAAATTAAATATAATAAAACAATTATTTATTAAAAAAAATTAATTTTTTAATGTTGAGAGTCTAAGTGACAACTAAACTTGTTTTATTGAAAGTAAAAATTACAATTATGTTTCTTATTTTAATACCCTATCGTTACACCTGCTTTGTAAATGATCACGCCACTAATACAATTCTGGAATGTGCACCGAATATGACACCCAGACATGTCGTCAGCATATTTGGTGGGAACACATTTAATGTGAACTGGGAGACATGTTGTCAACATATTTGTTTTAAACATATTTCATGTTGGTGGGAAATGTATTGTCAGCATTTTTGATTTAAACATATTTCGTGTTAACTTCTCCCCCTCTCAAATACAATCGTCCCGATTGTTCAAAATGCATGAAGATTGTAGATGTTTGATTGGTTTTCTATATTTGGTTCCGCATCAGGTGTTCCATCTATTTCCGGATGGGCTTCTTCTGTTATTTCTAGGTTGACTTCTTTTTCTTTATTTGATAAAATTTTTTCCAGATTTTCACACCCACGATGGCTCCCATACTAGCAACTGATGCAAATGCAAAAATTGTTGTCATAATATTGTTTTTTGTTTCTAAAAATTTAGTCTTTTAATATTTCCAATATTCATCTTCTGCAGACGTTTCAATGAAAGTACTTCTTCTATCCTGGCATTAACTATTTTAGGTTGCAGAAAGGCTGGAAGGGGCTTAGCACCGCTTAATTCGAGTGAAAAGTATTCTTTTTCATCAATTTTTATTGTTGTATTATAGTATTTTACCAAATATGTTCCATTTAGTTTTATCTCTTCATCGCTTGTTGTGATCTTGCCGTTGTATTGATTTAGCAATATGAAATCGATTCCGATTTCTTCTACAGTGGCTACGTCATCATTGTTAATCTGAGTGCAATTCCCTACTCTATTCTTAAATAAATTGGTTATACAATAATCATCTCTTAACTCTACTACATCATTTTTATTACATATGGTTATGTCATTATAACTTTTACATTTCTTTAATAATTTTTTTAACAGCAAATAGATCATTTTGACATTTTAGTATTTTATCGAACTCAATTTTATCCATTAGATTACCAAATTTTACAGGTTTTGTTAAATACATTTCACAGGTATCAGTATGCGTGATTGGAATATTTAAGATATATAAAATTTCTTTGTTATTTGTTATAATTTTACGTTTCCAAAAGTAAGTAATTCATCTATATTAAATATTGGTATATTATAATTTATTAATACATTATTCAAAGTTTCGATTTCTGTTTTAGACAAGATAAATGAATTCACAATATTAACCTTCGCCCATTGTATGGCATATTCAATGTTTTGTAATTCTTTTTCAATTAAATTCAATTTACGTTCTAAGCTAATTGTTAATTCAGTGTTCCAATCTTCTTTCCTAACCTTCAATATTTCATTTGTGATATTGGATATTTCCTGTATTCTATTAACAGTCAGTTCGTTTATTACCATCTGTCTATTGTTATTCTCCAAGAGATTGTTAATTTTTTTTGTCAAAATTTCAAAATCATGACTATCGGGTGTGCCCGCAATCCACTTCCATACAGTACCGATAGCATCTATTGCTCTTTTTATTTTATTCGGACTCAGACGATTGAGAAGTCCCCTTATCCCAAGGGTTTGTTGTTTTAAGAACGGACGGATCGGATGACCATATGTAATGTCATTGTTCAATACAGATTCTAGGTTGTCCAACAAATCTCGGTATTGATCGATATCTATTGCGTGAACAACCTTAAATGTTTCCTTCTGTCTTCTTGCTATCCAAGTATGGATTGCTACGAGTCTAGTGTTAGAGTAATCTAGAATGCTAAGATCTACCGAAACAGATACCAAAAATAGTCTGAAACAAAAAAAAATTTAAAGAAAATCATGCATATACTTTTTTTTATTCAATTCCTTATAAGACTCTTATGGACAATTTGTCCTCTTTCTGTTATTATTGTACTGTGCCCATCTTCCTTCCCTATTTCCTTTGAATAGCGCTTTGAGAGCTTAGTTCCTAATCTTTTATTTCTCCTAACGAAAATGATTTGTCCTGGAATGTACGTACTAAAGTCCTCTTTATTCCTATTATGATATTCTAAGTCCTTTTCCTGCTTGGGCTTCAACCTTTCGATATTACTACGTCTTGTCCTTTCCACGACATGTGGCGAAAATGATACTGTTCTACCGAAGAATAAATCAACGGGCTTCATCTTTGTTACCGAATGTATGGAGTGATTGTATTCGGCAACGGCTCTCTCCATTCGCTCCTCAAAATTCCTATGCTCAACGTTCTCCTTCAGGCATCTGATGATTTCGGTAAGTGTGTTGTGGAATCTTTCCACCTGTCCGTTCGCCTTGCTGTGATACGGCGGCACCGTATAAACATTTATCTTTAATTCGTCATTCAACATAAATTTTATTGAATTTGAATTTAGTGATGGTTCATTGTCCATCACTATGGTCTTGGGTACACCGAAAGAAAAACAATATCCCTAAGAGGTCTTCTTATATCCACTATAGCCCTAATCTTTAATATTCTGGCCTGAGCATATTTACTAAACTTGTCCAAGGCGGTCATTACAGCCTTTCCTTCGGTCAGATAAATGTCAATATGAACAATTTCTCCTGGATAACTTGGCAATGGAGTTTCGGACATTTTTAATTTTTGGGGCTGTCTTTCATATTTATTTTCTTTACAGATTGAATATATCCGTGCGATGCGTTTGACCTTCTGCATCATTCCCGGAAAGTAAAACTTTTCCAATATCTGAGCCTTGTTTTCCACTGCATTTCTGTGTGCTCGATTGTGAACTTCAATGATGATATTTTCCTGGTCCTGTTCGTTTGTCACATCCTCCACAATTTTTTGCGTATATCTGACTTTGTAGTTGCGCAAATGAAGAGGAAAAATATTTTGTATAATTCCCATTATCCTTTCCTCAGTGCAAACACCATTAATAACAGACGGATTAAGTCTTCTTTTTAAATGAGAAAGCAATTTTTCCTCTGTAAATTGGGGTTCTATTATTGTATGCCTATGCATTGAAGGGAAAATGATTTGAAATTGATACGATGCAGTTTCGCCGATTCTAAAGAATATTTGATTTTTGAAAACGTTAATCGGTACTTCGACACAAGGTATCAAATCCTCTCCAGAGCTGTCGTCACTGTGTGTTGCATCCGTAAGGGTGTTTATTTGATTTGGAATTCTTAAAAGGGAATCCGCAACAACATTTGTTTTTCGAGGTTTATACTGCAATTCGTAGTTATATTCTTCCAGAATTGCTTTCCACCTTTTCGTTTTGTTGTTGGTATTCCTATTGCTTAGTGCATAGGTCAATGGTTGATGGTCTGTTATAATTTTAGCCTTTTTTGATCCGTACGTAATTTCTGCATTTTCCGAGTGCCCATATAATGGCTAACATCTTCTTTTTGTTGACAGCAAGATGTTCTTCACTTTTATTTAACGACCTAGATATGAAGGTGATGGGTTTATTGTTTTGCGAGAGAACTGCCCCCACTGCGTAGTCTAAGGCATCTGTCGTCAACTTGAACTCTTTTTCGAGATTAAGGATTTTTTAATTTTTTCGAAGGGTTGTTGAGCCTCTGGATTAGCTGTTATTGGTTGTTTTTTTGAAGCATGTTTTGAGGTATGTCCATCCAGTCCGCGTAGTAAGCTGGTTAGTGGTTTTGCTATTTGTGCGTAGTTTCTTATAAATCTTCTATAGTACCCCGCCATACCAAGGAAAGATCTTAGTTCATTCAACGTTTTTTGAAATGGTAATTTAACCATTGCTTCTAACTTTTTTGGGTTGATCCTAATCCCATTTATACCAACAATAAAATCTAGAAATTCTACTTCTTCCTGTAAAAATTCGCACTTATCGAGCTGGATTTTCATATGTGCCTTCTCTAAGGTTTCAAAGATAATTTTAAGATTTTCGAGATGCTCTCTTTCGGTCTTTCCAAAGATAATGATGTCGTCTATGTAAACATAACATCTCTTGCCAATATGTGGCCGAAGAATATCGTCTAGAGCTCTTTGGAACGTAGCCGGTGGGTTCTTGAGTCCAAAAGGTAGACGCAGAAATTCATATTTTCCATTGTTGACTGAAAATGCTGTTTTAGGTATGTCGTCCTTTCTTAAAGGAATTTGATGAAATCCTGACTTCAGATCCAAGACACTGAAAAATGTATTTCTTCCGAGACTTGCAAGTACTTCGTTAATCTCAGGTATATGATAACGGTCAGGTATTGTAATTCGGTTTAATTTTCGATAATCGATAACCCTTCAATACTTCTTCTTTCCTGAAGCGTCCATCTTCTTATCCACGATCCAGACTGGAGCATTGTATGGTGATTTTGATGGTCGTATTATTCCATTTTCCAATAGTTCTTCTATCTGGTGTTCAATTTCTGCCTTCAAGGCCATCGGATATGGATATGGTTTGCAATATACTGGGTCATTTGTAGTGGTTTTAATTTCTCCTTCTACTGTCGTAATGTAAGTAAGTTTCTCATTTGGATCAGAAAACAATTGAGGATAATCATGAATTATTTTCAATAACTGACTACTTTGGTTACTAGAAAGATGAGAAAGTCGTAGTTCAATGCTTTTACGGATTGGGATTTTTTTTGTTTCAGGGGTATAATAATATTGGGTGCAATTGTCATAAAATTCCTGTCTGTATGAATGACGGCTTTGACTTTTCTCAAAGTATCATTTCCTAGAATACCATGAAATGTCTGTAGTGTTGGTAATATATAAAATTTTAACTTTTCTGTATTCGGTCCAAAAATGTTAACGAAAGCATGGTGAGTTATCTCAAGATTTCCCGCAACTGAATTGATATAAAAGGGTTTTACGTTAGGAATGGGGTTTCTTATTCTAGTGGATTGGATGTAGTTTTTATTGGAACCAGTGTCGATCAAAAATTCAAGAACGTCTTCACCCCTGTTGAGTTCCAAATAGGGTAGTGAAGACAGTGTTAGTCTACAAAATAGACGCTGTCAATAGCTGACGGTGCTGGAGCACCATGCATCTCACTCTTTTGTTGTGTATTAACATTGTCAGATATCCTCACGTGAATGTTCTCTTTCATAAGGTTCGATTGGACATTGATAGGTTTCAGTAAAAACATTCCTTTGTATCTTATTGGGGACATTTGTTATGTCCGAATTAAGTCTTTTTTTCGGGAATTGGTAGTTATTCCTTGGGACATTTTGGTAATTTATATGTCTAGAATGAATTGCCCTGTCTACTTCCATTGGCTGAGGAGGTCTAATACCGTGGGCGTATTGCCTTCTAAAATGCATATTATCCAGTTTAAGACACATTTGAAGTGCCTCTGGCAAACTCTTGGGTTCGCTTACGCTCAATAATCTGGCTAGATCCCCATTCAGTCCACGCACAAAAGTATCCAATGCCCTATTTCTATACGAGCATGTCATGGCAGCCACTGCGTCCTCCCCCAATTCAAGGCAAGCTACCTTATCTAAAATGAGTGACAACAATGAGTACACTCTCTGGTAATATTCCGCAACACTTCGATTTCCCTGGGTAAGTGAGTTCAGTTGGTACTCCAATGTTCCCAGATCCCTTCCATCCGAGTAGTGCATCATGAGACATTTCTTTATCTTGCCCCAATCGAGTGGGGTTCTGTATGATTCCAGAGCCGTGTCTGCGTCCCCCGTGATATTATTCCTGGTCACGTGTAATATCGCGTAATATTTTGGATATCCCTTTATGCCCTCGTACACACCGAGGATCCTATCAACGGTTTTCCTCCAGGAGTTAAATTCACCTGGTTTACCATTGAATTTTCTTAGGCATTTTACCATATCTGGAACCTTGTCGGCCTCACTAATCTGAGCCGCGGAAGTTGCAGTAAAGGTTACGTCGGAAGTCTCGTCTTCGTTCGATGTCGAATTAAGGTTTCTTAGTGTTTCCTGCACAAAAATCTGTATCTGCTCCCTCAGTGTTGGGGTCAATATCGACAAGCTACCTGTTCGAGATGTCGAGCTTCCTGACAATGACAGATTGCCCAATTGGTTGGCTAAGTCAGTTGGTGTGTTAGTCGTCATTTTTATCTTTTTCCTCTTACTAACTTATCTTCTAGTTAAATTTTACTTTAAAAATCTTATTTCGGTATCAGATCATATAGATTTTATACTTTAAATATTTTTTTATTTAATTTAAATATTATATTTTATTATTTATACTGTTGGAGGATCCCGTAGGAATCGCAACAGTTTCTTTTTTTTTTATTTTCAAATATTATTTTTTATTTTTTTTTTATATCTTCTCTTTCTTTGGTTTGGTTTGGGTTTAAATTTATATAAATAAATAATTAATAAGAATTAATAAAAATTTATGATTCTAAGTTACAATACAAATTATTCTTCTTTTCCGTTTACTTTTATACAAAATTAAAATTTTTTTATTTTCTTTAAAAAAAAATTTTTATTTTCTTTAATAAGCTTTCTTATTTCCTTTAATTCTCTATTTAATATTTTTCTCTTTTTTATATTTCTTTTCACAATTTAACAATTTTTGTTTTTCTATTAGAATTTTTTTTACACAATTTTAACATTATTCAGAACAAATTTACTTACACTATTATTAAAATTATTTGATACATCTCCACCGATGAGTGTTTAGATCTGGGTTGTTGGGCTCGTCGGATTGTCCTGTTTCTTCCGTACTGAGGGTCCTCTTCGCTACTAGTGGCCAGTTCCTTTTTATGCACACATTTTTTCTCTTTTTTTTGTGTAAATTTTATTATTCCTTTTGGCAAACTGCTATTATTATTTTTTTGTTTTTTTATTTTTTTATTTTTTGCGAATTGTTATCACTCTTTTGTGTTACAACACCTTGCTAAACCAATAAATTTTCTCGTTTCTTTTACTTTAATTTCTTGATTTGAATTTTGATTGTTTCACTCTAATATCTTTTCACTTTTTGCGTTGTTAATTTCTTTTTAGAGACCTGTTGGTCCCTCTTGGCTAGATGTTTCCAATCCGCTTGTTCACGTAAGCCGTTGTCCAAAGATTTAAGTTTTTATCACTTAGTTTTATTCCTTATCTTATTGAGTTTGGGATGTTTTTTATAATATTTAGTCACTTCATTAACATAATTAAATCCCTCATTAAGTTTATTTTATTATCCTCCTGAGTCTTTGGGATATTTTATTTAATATTAAATCACTTCATTAATTTTTATTTTATTATTACTTTAAGTCACTTTATTGTTATTAGAAAAACTTTATTTATAATTAATTTGGTGTCACTTAATTTATTTTATTTTCATTTAATTTAGCTTAGGATATTTTATTATCTTTTGTCGCGCTTACACCTTATATTTCTTCTTCAGGTTTTGAATTTTTCACACACGAATCCTTACTTTTTATTTTTCAGGATTTTGAATTTTTCACACACGAATCACGAATCCTTACTTTTTATTTTGCAGGATTTTTTTTCGCGTGTCCCTGCTCAGGCGCCAATTAAATATAATAAAACAATTTTTTTTAAAATAAAATTAATTTTTTAATGTTGAGAGTCTAAGTGACAACTCAACTTGTTTTATTGAAAGTAAAAATTACGATAATGTTTCTTATTTTACTACCCTATCGTTACACCTGCTTTTTAAATGATCACGCCACCAATACAATTCTGGAATGTGCACCGAATATGACACCCAGACATGTCGTCAGCATATTTGGTGGGAACGCATTTAAAGTGAACTGGGAGACATGTTGTCAACATATTTGTTTTAAACATATTTCATGTTGGTGGGAAATGTATTATTTTTGATTTAAACATATTTCGTGTTAACTGATATAAGATCAATGAATACATAAGAAATAAATAATTAAATAAACAACGGAGTTACTGAATTGGATTAAACTGTTAGAATTAAGTAAATACTATTACGATTAAGAAAATATTATTGAAGTAATAAAGTCAGTTGAATATTATAATCATACTCGATCGGTCGTTTCATTCCGTAAATGTTTGGTCTTTTCGGTCAGTGATTTCAAGTGTCCAATTATAAATAATTAAATTATAAGTTTTTTAAAACTATAATTTTTAAAACCTTAAAAATTATTAAGGAAAGGCAAACATCACATGTAAGGTCCTAAGTATTAATTAAGAGGACACATATTTTAGAATTTGAGTCAAATACATTTTGGTATACAATATTTAAGCTATAATTATAGGTTATTACTAATTTTTTTTTTTTTGGAATGGGATTCAGATCATCATATCAGGCCAAAAGTTTGAACTGACAATAAGGTTGTATGACAGTGTTGCAAAACTGGAATTATTAAAACGTACTGAACAATAACTGAAAGAGTACTTTTTTGAATCAAGGAGCGCTTTTGTAAAATAATACATGCATACATTATAACCCTTCAATTAATTATTTTGTGTATGTTAATTTTATAAATGAGTGTCGACTCGGAACGACAGATTTTTGAGAAACGTTATCATGGCAAGTTTATGATAAATATTTTTCATATTTCGTTTTGATGGGGTTTGAGCCGTGGGCTCACGTCTAATAAGCCAGCACACTACCTACTAGACTATTTATTTACATATTTATATTTAATACACATATGGCTCGGAACAGAAAAGTTATCGACTTATTCGTGTTCCCAAATACAGGAAAAAAACATCTGATTCGGAAGGTAAGAAAACGTAAAAGCCCCATTTAGTCAAAGGTTGTTGGAACGTAATGTAATATACGTTCGTTTTTAGAATATGAGGAGCAATGCAAATGCTTACCGATATTACCTGTTCTGCAAGCGTTTTCATTGATTTTCGCATTCTTAAAACGAACGTATGTTCCGTGGGCGTTTGGGTAACCGGGGCTAAAGCCTGATTCTACCTTTAGCATTACGTTGGACATGTTGCTAATGCATTAATAGTTGAAAAGCGCAAGACATAAAATATATAATAATAAAAAGTATTGAAAGCATCGCGGGGGTACTACGATATTTTTGAAATGAAAAAGTACTGAAAAAATATAAAAGTACTGAATTTTTCAAAACTGTAGTATGATCACCAGTGATCATCATGTAGATATCGACCGAATTGTTTTTAATTTAAATATCTGTTTTAAGTCTAAGGTAGTGTCGCTAGCTAATCGTGATTTGATTTTTCTCCCCTTTTAGGACAACTGTTGTAATCACTGTTAACAAATTTGTTCAAACTTGAAAATGGTTAAACAATTCGCCAAACATTGCATTTTTGGATTGTAAAATCGATACTAATTATTCACCTTATAGCTAGGAAAAAATTATGAAAGTCAATGTTAATACTTTGCAAACTAAACAAGTTCAGTGCAAAGTCTTGACCGGTTCTAAAAGTGCATCCGCTTCACGTGCTTTAAATGCAGTACATTTTAAACGATAGTTACCCAGGCATATCTTACAAGATATCATTTCCTATAACCGTATATTTATCATTTAAGTAGTTCATAATGAATTAAATTCATTCAATTAGTTTTAATAAAATTATATGCACCAATTTTGTTTAAACAATTTAAATTAGTTTTTTATATACATAAAAAAAAAAGACAATCTAAAATGCTAACTCAAAAAGTCTCCCTAGAGCTTAGGCAAAGTACTCCTCTTAACATAAAGATTTTTGAAATTTTATTTGTTTTCGCAAAATTTTTGAATTCTAAGTTATTCTTAGTTATTACGTCTTATGGAACATACAAATTAACGCCAGAGTTAATGCAAATAACAAATATTCATATTTACGTCAAAAAGTAGATTGAGAAAATGCGCAAAGATGGTAAAAGTTTACGGGAAATGGTTGACAATATTTCGAGACAACAATCATCAGAGCAATATGTGACAGAAACTTAAAACAAAATAACGCATTCGTTCCAAATTTCCCCAGGAAGTGTTCTATCAGAAATGAAAGGTGCTTCATTGCGAAGGAAAATCAGACGGATAGTTCGATTAAAAAAACCTATTCTGTGAAATAATAAAGCTGGATTAACCCATTGTTTCGGAACAAAATTTTTTTATGTAGTTTGACGTTTCTCTTTTTGAGAGAGAGTGCGAAAGAGATTAAGGCCGGGTTAACCCAAAAGTTTCTGAAACATTTTTGGTTCGGAGAAATTTCTTGTTTACTGAGAGTTTTCTGCAGCATGAATCACCCATTTCAGAATATTTGTTCGTACAGACAGTGCTGCCATATTTAATTGAAAATGAAGTAAATACATATGTGCATAAACTTAAGAAAGGTAATTATATTTGTGTCAAAATAAAGAAATAAAAAATTAATATTTATAACAAAAAATTAACTGTATTTGTGGTGAATTATTTGGCAAGAATAAAAACATCTTGTTCTGCGATTAATATAAATCATTTGCTACTCTTGTTCGCCATTGAAGTGACCAAAGTAAAATTACTTGCAAAATATATTTATGAAAAACGAAAATCAAAGATAAACAAGAGAACGGCTGTAAGACCACTTTTGAAACAAAGAGAAGCCAAGGGGTATTTTCACTCACTAGTTTCCGAAAAGCGTTTAAATGACGTAGATTCATTTATAAATTTTCATCGCATGTACCCTGGGACTTTCGATGAACCTCTGCAAATATTGGTGTATTGTATAAATTTCATATGGGTGGCATCCTTTTCTAAAGTGGTTCGGACCAAATTTAAAATTAATTTAATTCACACTGAGGGTTGTTCGCACAAAATAATTTCTCTCGCTCTCTGAGAGAAACGTCCATATAAAAAAAATTTCAGGAATCAGGCCTAAGCTTGCTTCAGAACATTTTCAGCTCGAATTGGTTTAATTCTAATTTTTGTTCCGAAACAATCGAACTGTGCTGCCAGCTATTTTAATTTTTTAAGTAAAGTTGAACTGAGCTGCCACATCATATTATATGTACATTTGTATGTATCTATTTATGTATGTATAATATCCATTATTATCCATATTTTTCACTTCAACAATTTCAGATTTGTTTTAATTTACAATTTCTTAGTAATACAATAAAAAATATGATCACACTCAAGCCAAGAAAACAAACGAATTGCAACCATCTGCTACTGTGCAGTCTAATTGTAAAACTAACACGCATCGTTTACACAAATATATCATATGGTAGCCTTGTTTTTACAAAACAATTGTTCGAAGTGGGTGAATCGTTTCGGAACAAACTCTTAAAAAACTGAATTTGTTCCGGAACAAGCATTTTGTTACGAAACAATGGGTGAATCCAGCTTAAATGAACTGTTCGAATTTATGAAAACGTTTTATTAAGTGCACAAATCTTACAGAATTTTCAGGCTTTGAGGAAATATATACCATGTTATTCACATAAGAAGCCTTTTCTCTCAGCAAGGATATAAAACGGACTACGCTACAAAACATGTTAATAAGTCAGATAATTGCTAGTAAATGGTTGTATATACCGACAAGAGCCTATTTAAAATTTTTGGATCATATGGCTTATATGTCAAAACACTTCGTTGCAGTTAAAACACTTAAAAGCAATCGCCTAACATGTAGGGGGCTTAGTGGTAGTGTGGGTCACTGTGATAGCCCCAAATCTTATATTTGGGGAAATGGGGGACAAATTTCATTATTTAAATGTTTTAAAAGAAAATTTTAAAATAATCATTCCAAATTTGAACAATGCCATATAAAAACTACTAGATTGTAATTCATAAGAATTAGTGGTAGTGTGGGTCACTGTGATAGCCCCAAATATTATATTTGGGGAAATGGGGGACAAATTTCATTATTTAAATGTTTTAAAAGAAAATTTTAAAATAATCATTCTAAATTTGAACAATGCCATATAAAAACTACTACATTGTAATTCATAAGAAAAATTAGTTTTCTTTCACGTTGGGAATTCATATTTCTTTAGGAAAATCGAAATCGTACAAAGTAATGATAATTATACTCATGGCAATGAAATATTTTGTACGTCATATGAATATTTATTTCCATTAAAATGTTGATAATCATAATAAGTTTATTATCTATACGATCAAAATATAAACATTTAAAAGGCGCACTACAAGCACGAACTGTGACTACTAAAAATTCATTATCATATTTGATTTGGTACATGCTAATTACATCGGATAAAGAATTAAAATTGATACAAAACTGTTATGCGGATTATTGAAAGCTGATTAATGCTAACGAATAAAGTACCCAAAATGGTGTACTAAAATACGGTGTGCTTAGTAAGTGATTTTATTACAATGAATATAATAAAAATTATATATTTTACACAATACATATACATACATATATTAATTTAATTATAATATTTTGCGGACATTGGCACACACTATAAATTAAATTAAAAAACGTAAAACTTATACATATATTTAGAAATATAATCATAAAATAGTTTATTACAAAATTTATTTCATACTCTAAGTTGTTGATAAAATACTAAAGTTGTTATTATAAACTTCTTTTAAGTCCAACATGGGTGTTGACGACACCTTTAAACGACACTTTTTTATCTATTACATACTCAAATTTTGCATTCATATCATTTTCGAATGTAAATGCCGGAATACGGTCAATATCCAAACGAAATCCTCGAATGTAGTATGAAACATTGGCACGCAATGGACAATGTTTCGGAAGATTAGAGTAATGGTCCAACATCGTACGACTCAGTTGTAGCAATGGTACCAGATTTTTGTTAGACAACATCTGACATCCGTTTAATTTTGTCAAATTTAACAAAACGAAGTCGCTCTTTCTTCGTGGTAAAACAACTATTATGTTAAGATCAAAACTGAAAATATCTTTTCTAAAGATTAACTCATAGTTTAATGTTCGACGTTTCATATTTTTACTAAGCCCACATTGATAAGCGGTTATCAAAGGTTTGTTTTCTTTAGCTGAAGGGTTCCAGCATGTGAAGTTTAAAAATGTTAGTTCAAATTTTTGCTGAAGGAGAAAAAAAGTATAATATTAGCTCAAGGCATTTCTATAGAACACACTTTTGTATTAAAATATTACGATTAGTAGTAATAATATTACGATTAATAGTAATAATAATTTCACAAACGAACATTCATTAAGGAGTGCAAATACGCATCATACACAAGTGTACAATTTTAAAATTGTTCTACACTTCACGTTATCACTTACTTGCGCTTTTACTTGCAATTGAATAATTAATATGACAAATGTTGTGGTAAATATTTTTATTAATATCATTTTCCGTTTATCAAAAAACACATAACTTTTTAACCGCTACCTCCACACAAATAAATAAAACATTTCCGAGAGTGATTTAAAAAAGTTGCTTCTGGTAAATTAAAATGCCATGAAAATAATTTCTGGTTTTTAATGAATTTATAATTACTGTTGGGTATTGTTATCAATTCTAATACATATGTACATATGCTTATTATTAAACTATATGCAGAATTTTGAAATAGTTATACAGGGTTCCCGTTTATTTATATTCTCATTCATACCGACAGTGTGTAAAAAAGTTAGTTTGTTCTTTTTTTTTTTTTTAAATATCCATCCATCATGAATTTCATTCATGTAGAAATTCTACTTCAGCAGATGTCAAGAATAAACTCAGAATAAATGAAAAGAAATGAAATAAATGAAAAGTTTTTCAAAAATTTGTTCGGAGTAGAATTTAAATCGCAACTCCTAGCTAAAAATTAACAAATACAACATGTTTGATGGATATGGATCATGGTTGATGTGAGAAGCTAGGTTGTAATCCTGACCAATAAAATAAATAATTACGGGAAAACTCCTTTCAACATATGTATGTGTGTACGTGGACGTTTTGGTCACTTTAAGTATGCTATCAATGCTCGGTAAATCAAAATCGAAAACAACTGCGTAAAATAAATTACAATAAATTATGTTGAAATCATACGAACTTAACTAAGGGCATATACTCAGTGTGGTGCAATAGTCCCGAGTCTAGTCTAGTCTAGTGGTCGCGATACTAGACTAGCATACAGCTTACTAAACATTCTACAAAACCAAAAAAGAATGACAAAAACTTATTGGTGATTTTGCAGAATGTAGGTGCCCTCAGGTAGAAAACAGAGTAAATTTAAAAATCAAAGGTCCATTATCTTAAAATGTTATATCTAACACCTAGTAAACAGAGTTGACAATTATGACGTTTGAAAAACGCTGAAAACAGCCTAACCGTTTATTTAGAGGGAGAAAACAAATATTACAATGTTTTGCAAAGCAAATGTGTCAGAAACAACAGATATGGAGAGCGAAAATGAATGATAAATCGTGATCGTGGCCTCTACCAAGGCGAATTCATTACGAGGTGGGAATAGTATTACAATAAGTACAACAATACAAAAACAACAGGTATTTTGTTTTTGTAAAAATGTACACATCTTGTCAAAAAAATTAACCCTCAAACCTCCATAGGAAATTAGTTAAAGCAATTAAAAAAAACTAAATAAATTTTATATATTGAAAATTCTTATGAATTTTATTATTACATTACATAATACTGCAGCACCTGTAAATTAAAAAAAATATCAGCTGCAAACGTTATTTCTTATAATAACAAATTTTCAACAGAAGATTGGTCCAATTTGTTTTAATCCCTATATCCCAATCTTCAGAAAGAGAATTTGTTTCAAAAATAACACACAAGTTATTTCAGTCATAATTTAGGCACCTAGTTGGAGACATGAATTTTTTTTTTTTTGGTAATTCATCACTCTTACCTAAATAACTATAAATATATGTATTTAGTGTTTAAGGCTTAAATATTGTTAATCATCTTGCAACAATTTTAATATATACATACTCTTCAGTCAGGATTATGATCTAGTTCCTCACACCACTTATGTTGTGCGTGTTAATTTTATATATGAGTGGCGGGACCTACAGTTTAAAGTCGACTCGGAGCGACAGATTTTTGGGCAACTTTTCATGGCAATTTTCTTTTAGTCTCAGAGTTTTTGCCAGAAATCTGCAGATCGGAAGTCGTTGAAGAAATACTTTTTGTGTTTCAATTTGATGTCTGGCCTGTGGCTCGAACCCTGGCTTTTCGTCTAATAAGCCAACACACTACCTACTAAAGCGACTTAATTCTAATATATAATTGGCTTTAAAATAGTAATCCTAAAGAATTTCCAGAGTGCGTATCGTTAAGGATACATGCGGTACATATGAGGGTTTATGAATAATATGAATACGAAATTGAATATCGAAACAAAATACACAAAAAACAAACATTTTTTTTGACATTGTTACTTACATCAGCTGGTAAACAAAACCCACCTCGTAATGAATTCGCCTTGGCCTCTACCTTATAACTGCAAGTCAATATAACTTGGAGTATAAACGATGTTATGCGAGATATGTTAAGACAATGAAATCGAAAAGTAAACGTTAAAACGCTAAAATGTCATAAATTTTTGAAAATTCAAAATAAAAAATTCCTACGGCAATACATCTTTTACATCTACTTTCTTTAATGAATCATTCAATAATGGTTCTACTTCTATACAATTTTAAGAACAACATCAATTGATATTATTTAGAGCCTCAACCATCTTAAGAGGCTAAATAACATTAAAGATTTTTCTGTGCGGTTGCAAGTGGTTTTCCCAGGTCTGATAATGTATTATCTATTTATATATCCTACCATAGTAATTATTCTTTAAAATTTGGAATGTTTTCGAATTGCCGGATAAACTCAATACCATCCTAAAGTTGTTTGAAAAACTAATAGATATTTTATCTCAGAAATTAACATAATTTTTATTACAATCTTAATATGGTTTTTGTAGTAGAACCTTATATAATTTGATACATCAAAACTTTATCTTCAAGGAGATCGAAATACATGCAGGTTTTATCTGGTGTTCCTTAGTTCTTACTCATTTGGTGTTTTTGTTGTTCATTAATGATCTTCCTAAAACTATTCGAAATAGCAATATCTCCTTATGTGGTGATGACGTCAAACTATTTATTCATTGGAAACATTGCCCTGCTGCAATATGATTTGGACTATTTCTGTAAGTGGCGCTATGGTGCTGAACTTAAAGAAATAATCTTCAGAAAATATTCAATTTATCAAATGGATGTAGCGTTAAAAATAGAAGACTCTTTTCCGGACCTTAAAGGTCATTTTGACAAGAAATAAAATTTACTTCAAGTAGTTTTAACTGTTAATAAGGCTCATAGCCTCTTGTATTTTTATAAAGCGTTGGGCAAAAGGGTTTGATGACCTTACATAACTGAACGTCTATTCACATCTTTAGTGAGGTCTATATTTCAATATGGTTCCGTAATTTGGAATACTCAATACGATTTGCATATAAAAAATTCCGTTCAAAAGCAGTTTCTATTATTTTGTCTTTGGTATTTCGAATGGAATCCTGTCTCATAAAATTACATACCCTAAATATTCGTATTAAGCTGCCAATCTGAATTTTTTTTACAAATTTTATGAACCGTAGTATACCTAAAATATCCATACACAATCGTCGTAAATGCAAGTAAACAGGCAGAAACTTCCTATCAATTACCAGAACTGTCAATGATCCTAAGAAACACACTTATAGGTGACCAATTTCATGCGCGTCAAACTGTGTTCAAGGATTTAGTCGGCTGCCAGTGGAAAAGACATCATTCAGTTCGACCTACCACTGATTTACTGACGCCTGCAGTCTTACGGACAAAATATGATAAGATTAAGAAATTACGTTTGTGGCGGAACTTTAGAAGCTGTCAAAGGAATTCTAATCCGCCCAACATACGTCATCCATGCTATTTGAACACTGAAATTATTCTTTGAGCAGCCAGAAAAATCCAAAAAAAATTTCACAATTCAATTTAAACGACTGCAGTCTGCAATAAGAATTTTCGAAAAAAAATATAATCCAACTCTACATACATATGTATGTCTTTTTGGGTGACAATTGTCAATAAACATTATGGAAGAATAAATCAGAATTCAACTGGTCTTCAAGGGGAAAGAGAAAAACTTTGTTTGAAGTGATCAGCAAATTTAGAAGGTATGGAATATAATTTTCGATATTTAATAATAAAGGTAGCTGATAATAATAATAGAAACGTGAATTTTGATGTTTGTACGGTAAGAGAACTTTTACTGGTTAAATAGATGCTTAATTACGAATATGTTTGTGGAAAATTTGATCATCATTGGAGCGGCAACAGAAGTTTTTATAGTTTTGGTTTTAAACAAAATTAAACAAGGAAGAAGGAATGAACTTGTTACTAGGACTAAGCGACAATTACTTGAATACAGTGCACTCGGGAATATAGTGAATAATTCATACACAGGCCTGTTCACATTACCAAGATATTCACTATAAACAAATGTTATTCATTTAATGTAAAATATTAAAACTAATGATATTTGTAGTCCTGAATAATACTATTTGTACTCATATGACTAGCTAATATATGTCACGAATAATAACTATTACGTAACAAAAAAAAAACGATTAAACTTTTTTCCTTTGTACGAAATATTTTAACTTTCTGTAAAGCTAAGTTACTAAATTTATGCAAAACTAAAATGGCTTCAGAGTCATTCGAATTATTTTTAGCCCGTTAAATTGTGTTTTCAAAAATTTTAACAGCTTCAGTGGCTGGAATAATTTCTGTTTTTGGGGAATCCTCCAAAACTTCGTTATTTGTGCTGGTTTTGGAATCGTCGTCAGCAAATACCGGAAGCATATTTTCTGCGTTGTTCCATTGTCTGATGTCATCTTATATGAATAACATGGTCTATTGGTTGTATTAATATCGATACAATTGATGGCATAAATACGACAAAAATGCATCATTTACTTGTAACTAGTTTGCACTGAGGAGGATAACAAGATGAGCTATCAAGAAGTAGAATTGATTTTATTCGCAGGTCCTTTTGTTCTAAATATGTCTCGACCTATATACATATATACATATATACTACGCACTGTATATGCAAATACATATGGAGATTTGAATCATTTCTCTACTTAAAAAAGGTTTTAAGGACAAAAGTAGACAGTATACCCCGCTAAATAGGAACTGTAATTACTGCACAAAGAAGGCTATACAGATTGCTAATCCCAAATATATACTGACATAAATAAGAGTTGCAAATAACAGTTCTATAAGCAGATAGACCAAATATCGGAGTGATTGAGATCATAGTATTCTTGTTGTACTTATATTTGTTAACACTATCTTTGTATGACTGCATATTTCTACTCTAGTCTATTGAATGAGATAAGCCAAAAACTACTCACTAAACTTATATAGGGTCTTCCAAAAGAAACGGCTTTTGATAAAAGGTCATAATTCAGTTGCGAATGGATAGATATGTTAACAGACAAAATGCATTTGCTTTGCTCTAGGATAAAGGCAAAACTGACAGCCGTCTCACTAGGCAGAGCTTACTTTGGTCCTGTTAGGCCTCGTTGTAACACCGAAAGTGTTTATTATACTTCAAAAAATGAAGGAATATAGACTAAAGAAAAATTTAATAATGCAAACGAAGACCACAAAATAATCCCTGCGTTAGTTAAAAGTGTTAAAGGCTTTTTAAGGTATTGATATATACCCAGAGGAACTCAATAATAGTCTTATAAAACAGAGTTTTAAAGTTAATATTGTTTCCAGTATCAGAAATTGATAAAAGGTTCCACAACCAGTGTTTCAAGTAGAACTTGAACCAACTAACTTTATAACTTGAAATAAATATTGTAACACACTCGATATACAATATAAGACCAATCAGACCAACAAGTTACTATCGAAGTAGTAGTTGCTTGGAGTTACGTATTCTAAATACAGTGAATAAGAATAAATAAATGCTTGAACCTTTGGTTTGTTTTCGGTTCCGAAGCTTATACAACAGCTTTATTTTTCTCCTGTGTAGAATGAACTCCAAATTGATTTATGGTGAACATCAACAATGTAACTCCTCTTTCCGATGAGTATTCAGTGTTAGTATTCTAACCGATTTACCATTTATAGTCCACAAATGTTGCAAGAAATTCTGTGTAAGTTGGTAGTGTAGAAATCTTTATACAGATTTATTGGTTTACTGTACATTTGTAATCGCCACAGATCCGAATGTTACCGTCTTTATTATTACGGATACTATTGACGTACTCTATTTACTGAATTTCACTGGACGTAGTATGCCTTCATTCTTCCTTATCTTCATTTTTCAAACTCTATACGTAAACTTTTTTGAAAAGTTATATTTTTTGAAGTTTGATGAGTTAAATAAGTTAACGTCAACAATGTTTAAACCTAATTACAAAAACTGTTTTCCCCGGCACAATCAACACGTGTCGCAATCCCAATATTAATAGTTGGTAACAGGTATGGATTGCACAATAGAGATGAGCGATCCAGTGACTTTTGAAGAACGTTATTCTGAGTGAACGTGACTTGTTAATCACTGTTCTTTAAAACAGTGATTGTGATCACAGTATTCCAAAAGAAAACAACGTAAGAAAGAGACAACTAGATACATACTACGAAAAGACTATTAAACAAAATCAAAGTGGTGTCATCAATGTTATTATTTTTAATGTAATTTTTTTTAAATGAAATTTGACAATTAAGTTTCACAGAAAGTTCATGTATAAAAGACAAAAGTAAATAATCAGCATCATCTAATAGTAATTCTGCCTCGCTCAAAATAATATGAAATAAATTTGAGTATGTAACAATTTTGAAAGAACGACATTATTAGTAACTGTTATTTGGCAATTTCAATCACTGTAGTTACCAGTGAATTATCAATCACCGTGATTAAATCACAGTTTTGAAAATATCACTCATCTCTATTGCACAATATTTTGGAATAATGCGAAATGCTGACGATGCGTCTGGAGATGGAAAGCGACATAAGCAGAAAGGTGGCGTGATACGAAGTTTGATAATTTATAAAATTATTGTTTGAAACCAAATTAATAAAGAACGCTTCAGACCCATGTCTGAAGCACTTTTTAAAAAATTACACAGTTCTGCAAATTTGGACCTTTTTGTGCAAATAAGATGGCTTCAGGTGTTTTCGAAGACATTTTGCGAGCTGAACACGAATCTGGTTTCATACATTTTCCATCACGTCAGGTTTTCGAGAAAAACGGGGTTGAAACCCCTAAAAATAGAGTTTTTGGCCATTTTTGAAACATTGTAGATCTAAACACTAACGTGCTAGAACCATCGCTATTGTCAGAAATTGACAATTGATCTTTGCTCTTTAAAACGAGCCCAAAGCCAAATTGTTTGCATGCACCCTTAAAGTAGGGGGTGGGTTTATGTCAAGGGGTGCAAAAGAAAAAAAAAAAACACATAACGGAGGTCCTTAAAAATTAATCAGATTTACTTGAAAATTGTTACTCAGGGGTTTTTGGGGTCGCTGATTACAGATCTTCATTCAGATTTAAAAAATTCAAAATGGTGGATCCAATATGGCGGTCAAGTAAATCTGATTAGTTTTTATAAACCTAGACCGCCATATTGGATCCGCAATTTTTGAAACCAGATTCGTGTTCAGCGCACAAAATGCCTTCGGAAACTCCTGGAGCAATATCATTTGCAAAACCCATGCAGGGCTGTGTTATTTGAACTGTGTGTACAATTAACTAATATAAGCATCTGCTAAGATTTTAAAAAAGTTTGCCATGGTTGCAAGAATACAAATGAATCTGGACATGGAATGTGATTAAACTCGGTAATTAACTAGAAAAACGCTAAATTTATTTAGAGCTTCATAAAAAAAATGCATAAAAAGAAAGAATTTTTGTTCTATTGTGAAATTTAAAATATTATGAGTGTATTGGTAAAATTTAATAAGTGTTACGTTTTGTGTCAGAAAAGAAATTTTATATACAAAATTACCAAAATATTTTCGCAGTATTTGCTCTTGCTTATTTGATTTATAGTTCGCCTTAGAAAACAAGTATTGACTAATAGCGATGAAATTCGGCACGAATTCTTGTAGTTCAATGTGCCTCAGACTTTATTTACATACATTCACTGACATTATTTGAAAAGAAATTAGAGTGTATACTAGGGTGGCTCTTAAAATTAAAAGTCAGATTTTCTCCAGTCTCACCCCCCAGATTTGTGAATATTGGCAAAAAAATGATATTGTCAAAGTTTCAGATCAATCGGTCTTGCCGCAAGACCGATGAAATTTAGGGGAAACCCTAAAATTTAAGTTTCATGACTCATAATTTCAAAGTTATTTACATTATGAAAAAATGTTGTAAGAGGAAAATGTTTCCTGCGAAGTTTTAAAATTTTTTTACCTTGACAACATTTTTCTAATTCCCAGCGTTGAGAAAATAAATTGGAAATAAATAAATAAACTAGTCATAATCCATGATTTTATAAGCGTACACCACATTGAAATATTTTTTAAATTTTTATATTTTAATTAAAAATATGTTTAGGCAATGTATATGCATTGTGTATCATGTACTTACTTAAATGGCCATTAACAACATGATTAACGGATTTTGACCTGATTCCTCCCGGATTTCCTTGACTATATCGAAAGTATAGATATCGGCCGTAATATGAGATCCAATACGCCGCATATCCCTACCTGTCGATAACATATACTTCGTTTTGTTCTCATTTATATACACGTAGAAGATTATATTAAATTAAATGTTTAAAGTATCTTAAATAATTCACTTTTTAGGCAACCAGAACACCTTTGTCTATAACTTTGTACAGCTTGTAAAATATAAGGTTTCTGATGCACATATTTCGTAAGAATCGAATTGTAATCATCTGTCAACTTAACAACGAATATTATACATTTTCGGGATTAAGATACCATAAATGATTTCGTAATTTTTTTAGAGCAACCTGCGCTATATCTTTGTCAATGATTTTAAAATTGTATATTTCCTCTAGTAATATGAAATCATTATAGGTCGCCGTAATTGGAGAACTAGACGAAAATAAATTCTATACATACTCGTATAGTTATTATAAAGATACATATTTGTCGCAGATCATTTTCATCTTGTTATGTCAATTTTAATTCTTCTCGGAATAAAAATATCTTTATCCATCTCGATTGGTGAACAGCACCAGGCGCATTAAGCATTATTGCTTTAGAATTGTGTTTCTTAGGATACTGTCCTAAAAACACAAAAGTGTAATCATCTCCTGATAGTTTTGTTTCGAGCATAGGCTAAGCAAAATTTATAACACGACTAACTGAATCCCTAGCATGCGATTTTATTCTTCCGTCATCTATTCCAAATCGAAATTTGTTTGAATTTAGCCAGGCTCTTTTAATTCCTTCGAAAAGGAAGACATAGAGACCGCCGTTCTTATTCATTTTTGCTTCAAACACGCTTCTCAAAATTATTTCATGAATATGATGTCCAAATGGTAGCCATAAGAGCGGCTTTTGTAAAAGATTTTCCGTGATACTACACGTTCCATTTATACGACCAGTGTTTACAGCTGTTGTATCAAAAACAATAGCGTTTATGTTGTCTTGAAGGCCTAATTCTTGAATGGCATTACACACAGCTGATGCCGGTTCTCATCCAGTTCCACTTTTCAAAGCAGGAACTTGGAGCAATTTTTCAGTGTACCCGCAAGATATAATAATTGGAAGCCTAGGCACATTTTCATTTACAGTTAACTCGGGTAATAGTTTGCCGTCCCAATGTAAACACATAACATTAAAGGTACTAATGTCGAAGTTTTTTTCAACTCTAACATATGATTGTGTCGTATTTTTTCTCGGGCTGCTCGAATAGAATTTTTATTAATTATATAGTTTTAAGCGTCAAGATCTAATGCCTCAATAACTGCAATGATAATATGTATATACAGCTTTTCAGTTACTTATCATGTACGCATACAAAGCGAGGGCTAAAGTTAGCATAAAAATAAACCGTGGACATCTAGGGATTTGTTTAAATATTGCCTTTATTCCGTTAAATATAGGATTAAGAAAAAAGTTGTCAATGGGAAAAATTTTTGAAACTTTATAGGAAACATCTTCCTCTTACAACATAAGAGGATGTAGCTACAAACAGATGACCGCTATCTACTGTCGAAGTACGGAAGTTTTTGACTTACTTCAAACCAGGAATATATCATACTTATCTTAAAATAGTTTACAGAAATTATAGTACCTAGACTTATGCTGTAGTTATTTAATTAATAAGTGGTTATTAATTAGGATTACGACCTAACTTCTCACATCCACAATGTTGCGTGTGTTATTTTGTATTGAATACACTTTTTGTTTGTGAACGCTCAATGCTATGCTGTATTGTGTATTTCGTATTCCAAACGTCAGAAAGCGATAAGAAGAATTCCAGTATTCATAATTTGATTTTCAATCAACAAAATGAAAAATATTACGGAAGAAAGTCAATTAATTAATTATCTGTGCGAACATATAATTTTGAAATGTTAATTGTTGACTCAAGTTACATAGAAAATATTTTGTATTTTTGTTCTTCTTCTTGATTACTGGCATTTTACATAAACTGACAGAACGAAACCAATACAACTTCCACAAACACATGAATAAAAAGGCTGAATGAAATAAAAGGATTTTTATATGAAAATTATCAAAAACAAGCATACACTGTTGTATATTCGTTCAACAATACAATGAATACAACGATACGACGGCTTGTGATAATTGACCAATAGTAAATACCACACACTGCGATTTTTTTAATACTAGCATTGTCCGTATCACTATCAAACACTGAAGTTCTAACTGATGAAGATGAGATATTATAAGTTTTTATTTGTGCACAAATTCCCGAACAATTTTTCTGTTAAAATTAAATCTCATTACTAATCGTTTCAGTAATTTTTAAGAAATAATTCCATAATATTATTATCTACACGATTGTTTGGAATATGTTGCACAAACTTCTGTGTGTTGCGATCTTTTGGTTAAAATTTCAAATCTTGACGTATCTGGAAACATTTTATATGCTTTAAAAATGAAATTACAAAGTTCATTCGGGTTCTACCAAGTTAATTTTTGCTTTTAATTGTCGCGTTGAGTGCGTATGTAAGTTTGTATGTGCGTACATATACATACGTACATACTTTTATGTACGCATAATTACTTATTATATAAATATATATGTATTTAGAGTTGGTTAAAATTGCTTTGTAAATGGATTTATATTATAAATTTTATTTAACCTTATCTCATTATATTTTTCAATCTTTATTAGTTAATAATTTTTTATGCAATTAGTACCTCAAAAAACCTCATTAGCTGATAAATACAATAAAGGTATACACTTTTATACATATATAATGCATATAATTCATTAATAAATAATTTATTTATTAATCAGTTGAAAGCAAATAGTGAAAACTTACTTAATTTCAGGGAATTTTTAAAAATGAACAAAGTTCCGTACAGATTGATAGTTACAGTTGTGTGGTTTGGAATTATTATCCTGTCGTTTGCTTCTGCTGATTCCAATGTACGTTACACTTATTGCTTTTAAAATTAATTTTAATTATTTTGATTTTCCCTCTAAAGTCTGGATTTGCCATGATTTTTAATAATATCACCTGTACATCTGATGATACAAATGGCTTTATGAATAGTTTGTCCTGTTATGTAAGTAAAAATATCAAACGTCGATCGTTTTCAATTGAGATGGAATTTAAAAAGGATATAAAATACTTCCTACTAAATATTTGCATTGTCCTACCACGCAAAAATGAAGAAAACTTTGTACTTTTGAATTTAACGAATATCGATGGCTGCAAACTTCTTTCAAATAAAAATCAGGCAACTTTCATAAAATTGGGTCGATCAACCTTAGATCGTTTTGGGAATATACCTCATCAGTGCCCATTTAAAAAAGATAATCCATATTACATACGCAACTTTCGAGCAGATATGAATATGATGCCAGCCTTCACATTTGAAACTGAAATGTTACTTTGGTTTGACCTCATAGCAGGACGCGATAAAATAATTAAAGGATTTATTCGGAGTTTTGTATCACTAAAGCAAAAACCAAATAACAAAATATGGTCAAACAAAAAAGGGTTCTTTTAAATGTTACTTAAAAATATTGTAATTATTTTCCTCAAATAAAACGATCTATGATCAATATCAACACAAAAGTAAAATATTTAAGAAGCTACGTATATAAATAAACTGATTACAAAAAAATGTTTAAAATTGTATTTTGATGACTTCCAATAAATTCTTTCAACAGATTTAATTCATAAATGCCTAACAGCTTTGTATTTCAAATTAAAGAAAAGATGCAATATGTTCACATATACAAGTAAAAGAGAAATTAAAGTAAACACTTTCTTTTGTGTCGAATTGTAATTCTCGAATCCAGAATCATTTTTATAAAAATAAACCGTAGTAATATATTACATTATTATGACAACTATAACACTACCCATTCAAAGATAAAATCCTACATCCACTACATATTCTTAAGCAACTACGTCAAAAGAAAAGGAATTTATCTTAATAATATTTTCAGGATTCCATGCCAGTAAACAGTATTGCTGATTACTGGATATATTCTCTATATTGTGTCTGTAATTCTGCTTATATGCAGTTGATGAAAAGGTTTAGTCCAATTGATGAACAAATTGGGACACATTGGTTTGCAGTTTAAGGTTTAGCACTCATTAGGTATGGCCGTTCAATCCGTTGTCTATAAAACTTGAACAAAAACTAATAATAGCCCCTTTTTTGGTGTACCTTCACGAAGTAATCATAACGGGAAGAATTTTCAATGAACTTGAAGCGATTATCAAATTAAAACACTAGTATATTAATTTAAATCTACCCTGTCAATTATCGGTGCTGTCAAATATAAGTGTTGTCAATCACCACAATATCCTCCTCCTAGTTAAGACCTTAACGATATTTTAGAGGAATCTTGACATGGCGTGCATATGACGTATGATGCGGATCCCGGATTCGTTTGCGGTTACCGTCAGAGGTGTAAACATTGGCGGCCTTTAGTCGATCTATGGATATCCTAACCTTCCGCTGGTGTATGTTCACATCAAGGTATTTGTCATGTCTGGCCTCGTGAGATCCTTCGTAACTGGTTCCAAGGGCGTTCGCACATGATCCACCGCAAATCAATTTCAAATTCAATCAGCAAATGCTGGTTGAACATAACATCGTGGCAGTCCATAACGAACGGGATGGGTAGTTGGTAAGGTCGAAATGACTCTACGAAACGCTTGTATGAATTCGGCTTCCATTTTACTCGCCCTAGAAGGGCCAAGAAATGCTCCAGGGATTCTTAACGAAGCACCGAAAATCATCTCCGCTGGGCTTAGCCCAATGTCGCTCTTTATCGTGGAACGCATACCCAACAGGATCAGCGGAAGCGCAATATCCAATTGTTCGTTTCAGCACTTTTAATACCGGATGTCAAAGTACGATGCCATCGCTCAATTCTGCCATTGGCCAGCGGGGGATAGGCGTTCGTACGCAAATGTCGAATGCCCAGCGACCTCATAAATTCCCGGAAGAAGGTTGACTCAAACTGTCTTCCCAAATGATACAAAATACAAACTAATCTAGCCGTTAATAAACCGCTAGCGATGCTCTGAACCGTTATGTCGATCAATAGCAGCGCTGCTAGCCACCTAGTCAAACGGTCGATGCATGTAAGTCAATACCGGAAACTATTCGGTGATGGTAATGGTCCTACGATATCCACATTTATATGTTCGAAACGGACATCAACAGGTATGAATGTGACTTTGTATGACGCTGCACTGTTGTCTTTTATTTCGTTGCCATTATGCCAGGATGAGACAGCGAATGAAGCTTTCGAATAGGGTATTATTCTGTCCTCCGAAACGGCACAATAAAATTCTCGCGAAGAATGTGAAATCGCCAGTTTTGTAAGCTTCAACGATGTATTAGTGCTGCCTTTCAATAGTGTTTGTGTCCCTTCAAACCTTGTTAATGTGGCGCTGCTATGTTTGGGCAGCATTTCGTAAACCAAACGCCATTAAACATAATTTAAATAAGCCAAATGGTGTGATAACAGCTATCTTTGGGATGTCGTATGGTTCTATCGTATTTTCAAAGAGAATACTCGTCACGTCGGGTAAAAACGGTATTGGGTACCTGTCGGGAATGGTGAGGATGTGAAGGCCGCGATAATCGTCACATGGGCGTCAGTCTACATTAGCCTTCTTCTAGCCGCCTGTTGGCATTGATGGTACCCAAATAATAGCCGGGCATAATTATCACAACTGTCGTATTCCAAAAATTGAGCGCAAGGAGTAAGAGCGAGCGAGTTTTTGCTTCGAGCAGCTTGGTACGATCGATGAGCTTACCTCTCTTGATATCGACTAAAAGATCACAGTGACTCAAAAAATCTGAATCAATGATAGGATAGCTAAAAAAAGCTCCAAATAAAATTCCGACGAAGACCAAAAAAATGCTTTCTCAATGGGTGATCCATTAGCTGCAAATAACTTTTTCGATGTCCCCATATGCACTCCCTTCAAATATCTCTGCTGATATGAACAAGTCCGCCGGTACTACGTAGCCTTCTCTACAAATGTGTTATTAATTAGAAATACGAATCATGCTCAGGGTATCCGATTCAACAATTTAATCGGGAAGGCAAAAAGACGATCCTTGAAGGATTTCTGTAACAATGTTGACAGTGTTTCCAAGACAAAGAAAGAGTTTATTGGCAAGTCCTGTAACACCATTTTATTTCAAGAAATCTGCTAGAGCATGACTACAAGTAGTAAAAACACCCAAAAACACCATGTGTTTACTTTTGTGACACGCTTCCAAGGCTGACAAGACCTTACCTCACCTGCCCTCGAGGCATATGGTACATCGAATATACCAATCTCATGTTCTGGACGTATCTAATGAAGATGCTTGACAGAATCTGTCCAAATACTCTATAGTGACAACACGCTTTCGTGAAGAGCCGATATCCCAAGTGGTATTGCACTCATTAGTTTATTTCGTAGAAAAATCCCCATAACATTCTTTGGCCGTTTTCCTTAATATAGAGAGTGCTTTCAAAAACAATAGTCTGGAGTCATTGTGTGACAACTGAATAATCCTGTGGTCATTATTTTTGTTAAACAGAAACTAAGAATAAAGGATTTTCGAATCTAGCTTGGGCTCCTCAAGTATTTCCAAAGTGACAGTCCATGGAAGTGCGAAAACACAACCTCAACATGTTACTGAAGTACATGGAATTTGCAATCTCCAGTATTAACGGTGTAGCACTCACCTATTTCTAGCCAATAGCGCTAAATATCTTGGGATTTTACTGTCCCCCAAACTAAACTGAAAGGTGAATGCAACAGCTCTTCATTGTTTCAAAAAATTAAGGTATTAGTCCTAAAAATCTATGCTTAGGCGACTAATGTAAACGATGTTCATAGGACTAGAACATTTATGGCATTGTTTACTATTCTTAACAGCGACTACCATCGGAACCTGGGTGAGTAACCATCCATTAGAGGATAGTTGTTGCCTTCTAATGGCAACAATGTGATCTACTTTAACAGAAAATTTCGGATTTCTCCATTTACATCTGTTATGAAGCTCTTTCACACATTTAACCTTTCGTTCTTTTGCAAAACTGATGGTGTTGAAATTTCAGCATTTGCCGTCTGTACACTTCGCTAGGGTAATATTCTCGGTACTGAAATAGTGCTCAGCGACTGATAATAAGGATGAGTCAGTTAAGAAATGTGGATTTTCACTTATGGATTTCCACTTCATGGGCTTGAGGGTCTTGAGTTGAAGCATCCTTCAATTCTAGCCAATAGGCTTACTAGTTCTTTAAAAGCGTATTTGAAGGTTGCCAACTTTCTAATGTTGGATTTGAACCTCTTAAATTTTGCTTCTAATAAGTCTGTCAAATGTGGAAGTTCCGGGGGGATAAAGTGGCACGTCAAGTTTTCGAAAGCTATTAGCTGATGTAAGCAATCTGACTTGTATGAGGAATTCCTGTCGCTGCGTTTTAATCAGTTGGCCAGCGCCAACGAAATTAGTTCCATTGTCGGAATATGCAGCGACACAGCATTCACGCCTCGAAAAGAAAAATGTGCAAATGCTGTCATAAAGGCGTACGTGGGATAAGCTATAGCTGAATAGCTTTGGTAGAAAAGCAAATAAATGTTCCACCAATGTAGGACTTTATGACAAATAGTCCGGCAAATATTCTGGGGATAAAGCAGCCATAAATTGAATAGTTTGGCGATTCCGATATTTCGTGCAGGGTATGTGTTTGGGATTTTTGCCCTTAACCTATTACTATGAAAAATATTGACCACATACACTACAAAAGTTTTAAGTTCTAAAAATTTAATTCACTTATTTTTTTATGTTGTCATTCGTTTACTAAAAAAATTTAAAATAGCTCATGGTTAATTTCTTTTATTACAAGAAGTAAATTCAAAGGCGTTGGAAATAATATCTGCAGAGGTCGATATCAAACAGGTTTTTTAAGATTTGTAAAAAGTAAATTGTTGGAGTTCTGTTTTAACTTCCGCAAGAAGCGGACTTTTTTAAATTAAATTTGAAGTTAATTTGTTAAATAAATTAAATGTGAATATTAAATAAAGTAAAAAATAAATATCTTCATGAACACGAAGCAAAATGAAGTCATAAATTTAAAATAATATTTTCAACAAATCTTCTAAAATACAAAAAATAAAATCTAAAGTGTCTTTTTACTTGATCATGAGGATTTTAAAATTCAATTAATTCTCCTACAATGCGCACCTGCTGACCACAGAACTGAAAATGTTCTATAGTTTCGGAATTCAAAAACTCGAGCGAATTATTCGTAACATAAGATGATTTCCGTCGTGTAGGATTAATAAATGAAGCCGCCGTAGTCTAGTAGGTAGTGTGTTGGCTTATTAGACGAAAAGCCATGATTCGAACCCCAGGCCAGACATCAAAATAAAATACAAAAATTATTTCTTCGGCTAATTCCTCTCAGCAGATTTCTGGCAAAAACTCTGAGAGTAAATAAAATTGCATCCTCAAAAATCTCGTTCGGGGTCGACTTTAAACTGTAGGTCCCGCCACTCTTGTATAAAATTAATACACACAATATAAGTGGTGTGAGAAACTAGGTCGTAATCCTGACTGAAGGGTTGTAATGACCAATTATGTATGTATGTAGGGATTAATAAATTAGAGGGGCTCGAATAAAATTGGATGTCTTTCACCATTTGATAAGCAGTTGAAATTTTCCCATCTGCCATATGTACGCATGATATTTTTAGCGTCTAAAACGGGTGTAATGATGAAAAATTGCTATATATATGTGTGTTGTTAGGCACTTTGTAGGGTCATTCTTCAAGTAGGTTGTTCCATTGAATTGCATCCATTGCATGACACCATCGGCTGGGGTGTCATAAGAGGCTACGTGACTTCAGTTCTTGATTCCTACCGCTTTGAAAATTGCAGACACATGATTTCCCACAAAGGTGTTCCAAGTTGTTGAGTGTTTATTAAACTATGCCAAATCTATGGAGAAGGCCGTTCAAAAATCCATTGGGTGTTGAGTTATTCATACCTGGGTAATTTCATTGTGTGCCTGTTCTGCCAACAACTTTGGACTGCAAAGTTCTAATTTCGGTAACGACATTACTTCGATAGGTGCAACACTCTTCAAACATCAAAACGAAATATGAAAAATATTTCTTCGGCGACTTCCTCTCAGCAGATTTCTGGCAAAAACCCTGAGAGTATATAAAATTGCCATGAAAAGTTTTTCAAAAATCTGTCGTTCGGAGTCGACTTTAAACTGTAGGTCCCGCCACTCATGTATAAAATTAACACACACAACATAAGTGGCGTGAGAAGCTATGCCATAATCCTGACCGAAGGGTTATTGTAATGGCCAATTATGTATGTTATGAATATCAATGCTGGTAATGATTGAGAATTTTCTAGTCTAGTGTTATAGCAAAAGCACTTAAATCCAGTCAGATAAAACGCATAACATCAGCGGATAAAGTTTTTAATTCCGACATTTGATACATATAGGTTTGAAAAAAAATTTATAGTTTTCGATAATAAATCGAGTTGCCTTGGATAAAAAAATATTTATTTCAAATATAAAATACAAATCCAATCAGCAGACAAAATTGCCTATTGGGTACTCTCTGAGTTTTTATGGTACTACACAAAGATAACGGCAATATTTGTTCTTCACAATATTTTGGAAATGTTATTGAAGGAAAAAGTGTAATTATTGCGTTATAAAAAATTTGAAATTGAATATTTTCAACATACCTTGTGTTCACACGAGTGAACAAATACACAACCCTAACCCTGACTTCCAATAGGACAACACAAACATCTTTAACAAACAATAACAATAACATCACCAACACATATCAACATTCACAATATACATCATCATACACACTTTCAACAACACCTTCAACATAATTATTTGATCCTTATATGTTCAGTTGATTATCGATCCTTGAACGACACTAAACAACCCAAATAGCCTTACGCGTGTGCGAAAATAAGTGATTTGGTTATAACATTAAATTAATTTATATTAAATATAGTTAGCAAATTACAGATATTGTGAACATTAATAAATTGAAACCCAGTTGTGAACGAATATGAACAAAATAAACATTGTAAACAAAAATAAATATTGTTACAAAACACAAATAAAATACGTTTTATAACGTTTTTAAAATGCATATATAAAACAAGACTAACATTTATTATTAACATACAGACACATACATACTGAAAGGTTGGTGCTTATTTTTATATACCCTACCCCCTCTTTCCATCATACTAACTATGCAAACTATAACCCGTTTGTTCACCTTGTTTGCTGAGGGTATGTATGGTACAAACCTTTACAAAAAAAGAGAAATGTATTCTTGTGTTTTCTTACAATTCCTCTTTGTGAGTGGCGGTTGTAATGCATGTTATGTTGTTTGTAATGTTAATAGGTTATTTATTAATATTAATGTGTGCTTTGTGTTATTGTTTTTGATTTATTGTCAGTGAACTGGAATGTAATGTAATTGTATGAAACCTTTTTATGTTATATGTAGTATTTTTGTTAATGCACTTTATATTCTACGCGATTTTTGTGTGATTATTATTGTATTGATTGTTAATTTGTCTTAACACTTTTCTGTTTTAAGCACTGTACATTCTTATTATATTTAGGGCCTTTATTACAACTTGCCGTTAAATTTGGGGTTAGTTAAAGGTACCTTTAGCTAAAGGGAAGTGAAAAGTTACCTTTATCCAAAGAAAATAAAGTATAAAGAATGTGCATTTTAAGATACACCTATTACACGGTAGATACGTTCCTGAGAAAAACGTGTAAATCGAAAATTAAAAATTTTCAAGTCAAAACCGTGTAAATCGAAAAGCTTGCACAAAAAGCATAATTTTGCTATTTAACAGTTGTGATTTTTTTCAATATTTTTAGGTGTACACAGAAATAAAAATAAAATGCATTGCAGGTTAAAATATGTAATACATTACGGAAACACTGTTTTTTTTTTATTTAATTACAATACATTAAACAGAAGAATAAAAAATAAAACCAAAGGTGTTTTATTATCCTTCATCACTATCAGAAATTACTCTCATTCTTTTTTTCGGAATCGAAGGTTGGAATTCACTTTCATCACTCGAAGTTATTTGTGCCGATTCTATGTTTGAAGCAGAAATATTTACATTCTGAGAGGTGGTAATAAAATCGATTATTAACAATTTCTTCGAATTTTTTGTAAGATCTTTGTAAACTTCTTCATATTGAGCCAAGCAGCGATTTATGTCACGTTGGAATCGTAAAGCCCTTTCAACGTTTGTGTCATTTAGCAGTGAGTGTTATTGGTACTAATTCCTCTTCATCAGATTTGTCAGACTCACTTTCGCAAACTAAGTTAACTAAATCATCCTCACTTAGTTCTTTATCAGCCATTAACTCTGCGATATCATCATCAGTAAAATCATCAAAACCTTCTCCGCCCAATGAATGCGCCATCTGTACTATCTGCGAATATTCATCATTTAACGTTGAAATGGAATGTTCATTTTTGACTACATTTGGCCACAATTTTTTCCAACAGCTATTGAGCGTTGTTTGCTTAATCGCAGTGTATGACAAGGCGATATGCTTCACACAGTCTAATATTGTAAAATTTTTCCAAGCACTAATAACTGTTAAAGATTCATTGTTCTCCATTTGTTCCAAAATATATGTAAAGGCTCGTTTTATGTACAAAGCTTTAAAAGTAGAAATTATGCCTTGGTCCAATGGTTGTAATAATGAAGTTGTATTTTATGGTAAAAATTTTACTTCAACGTTCTCATATTCTAGATCTTGTGGGTGACCCGGCGCATTGTCAATTAACAAAAGCACTTTAAAAGGCAATCCCTTTGAACTTAAATATTTTTTGGCATCTGGGATAAAACAATCATGAAACCATTCAGTAAACATTGCAGCAGTAACCCACGCTTTCTTATTAGCCCTCCAATAAACGGGAAGATTATTGATGTTTACTCCTTTAAAGGCACGGGGCACTTTTGATTTGTTAATCACTAATGGTTTCATAATACATATAATCTCCTGAAGCATTGCTACAGAAAATAATTGTTATGCGATCTTTTGCTGCTTTATGACCACTAGCCGATTTATAAAATTTTGAGACATAAGTCCTTTCAGGCATTTTTTCCAGAATAACCCTGACTCATCAGCATTGAAAACCTGATCAGGGGTGTATGAATTGTCGTTAATAATTTCTGCAAAATTTGCTGGATATTCTTGGGCTGCATCTACGTCGCCAGAAGCCAGTTCACCTTTTAATTTTAAGCTGTGTAAAGAATGTCTTATTTTAAATCTTTCAAACCAGCCATGACTTGCCAAAAAATTTGGCTTCTTTTCAGTTGAAGAAGAAGATGGTAATTGCTGTACAATTTTTTCGTAAATTCGTAATGCTTTATTTGTTATAGCGGCCGTATCAATGGGTACTCTTTTTTGTGTTTGATCTTCTATCCAAAGCATTAACGCTTTCTCCATTTTTTCCATTGCGATATTTCTGGTGTATGATGTTGTGCCCATACTCGTGGTATTGTCAGCTGTAACACTCTTTCTAATTGTGTTTTCATTTGTTCTAATAGTTCTTATTGTAGCTTCGTTCATGCTATATGATTTTGCAACATCTACTACTCTATCTGCCTTTCGTAAGCGATCCAAAATTTCGATTTTAGTTTCCAAATAAATAACTTTTCTTTTAACTTCTTTCGGCATTATAAGCCTATAATTTTTTTTTAATTTATGTTAATTTATAATATGTAAACTAAATTATGCACTCACTTGTAATTTACGAATATGGAAAATTAAATCTTTCTGAAACTTTCACTCAAATGAAATTTTCCGTAGATAAAACTTTAATTTTGTGCGAAGAAATACAGACACAGTGTGCATGTGCAGCAAGTCAGCACATAAACTCGGGATTCCCAGTGAGATGTGTACACAGCGCACGTGTTCAAACACAGTAGCATTTAGTAGATTGCGATAAAAACAAAAAAAAAAAAAACTTATTTGGAAAACCGTGTAAAAGCGAAAACGTGTAAAACAAGTACCGTGTAAATCGGGGGATAGGTGCATTTTGGAATATTTTTCAAAAATATTTCACGACGCGGGGGGAAAGATAGAAGGGAATGATACAGAAACCAAGAGCGTAACAATGCGTTGTTCTCATCGTGCGTTTTTGTTGTTTGACCACTTTTTATTTATTTTTCTGGTGTTAAAAACAGACGTCGGCACCAATGTCCCTCAGGGGAAGAACATCTTCGACTTTTTACACACATAGGACACGAACAGAAGTCACCGTGGTATAGTAGGAGTGTGTTGGCTTGCTATTCGTAAAGCCCGGGTTCGTATCCCAGGTCAGACATCAAAAATGAAATATGAAAAAAAAATATTTCTTCGGCGACTTCCTCTCAGCAGATTTCTGGCAAAAACTCTGAGAGTAAAATAAACTGCCATGAAAAAGTTTCTCAAAATTCTGTCGTTCGGAGTCGACGTTAAACTGTAGGTCCCGCCACTCACGTATAAAATTAACGCACACAACATGAGTGGTGTGAGAAGCTAGGCCGTAATCCTGACTGAAGGGTTGTAATGGCCAATTATGTATGTATGTATGTAGGACACGAACATCAAGAATGTTCGTTAAAAAGAGCGTAAAAATCTTGTCAGTTTTTAAAGAAGAAGGTTCATGTCGCTTTTTTCAGACTTCAATGATACACCCAAAGAAATATCACAGTAGTATTCACTAATATCAATGACAAATGATTTCGATTTTTGGAAGAATACTTGCCAAGTTAAATACGCTGGCTTAGTGCAGTAAAAATTTTCTATATTTTCCGATCACATATACATATCATTGGGTTAATAAGTAGACTTGACATTATTACTAACAATTTTCTCCTACGTTAACACATGCCTATAGTTATGGATTAGTAAGTGAGAGAGAGAAAATAAGTTGAGAGAATTTATTTATTTACAGCCATATAAAAGTGTTAGTAATATACTCTATTTTTATTTTCATTTCATCAACATACATATGTAAAGCTGTCTATCTTTGGCTTAATAATTTTGGATAAATAAAAATAAAATAAAACATCGATTTTATTATTAAAATAACATAAAGCTATCCATCTTTGGCTTAAAAATTAGGCCATGTTTTTTAGATAAATAAAAAGAATAAGAAACCATTTTTTATTAAAAGAAAAAAAACGAGCATTGCAAAGCATTTAAAAAAAATATACTATGGGACAAAATAAAAAATAAAATACGCCTAGCTAATGACATAGAACATTTTTAACACAAAATATTCTTCGAGTGTTATTCTGAAATAAAATGATGAAGCATCCGCAGCACATGTATTCTTCACAGAATATACACAGAATAGAAACAAGAGTTTGACGTTTAACTTTCCATGGAGAAAGAGACAGCAAATATTACCAAAAAGTATTTCTGTCTCTCTCTGATTGTAACTCTGTTTTGTTTATTTATGTTTTTTTAGTTTTCGGGGTGGTTTTTTATATTGGCGAGAGTTAATAAAAAATGTAATTTTTGTCTAAAACTATTAATAAATAATAAAAACAGATAATAACAATAACAACTTTAACTTTTTCTTTGAAGAAATTAAAAAATATTGATAACTTTCAGCAAAAAAAATTTTTTATGAGCAGTACGTCTTATTTTGATCTTGTAATATTTAGCTTCTTAATTACCTCTTGCACAAGAAACTATATTCATTGTGACCGAAAATCACACACATTTCGATTAATATTTAAATATTTAAGAATCTTTAAACTTTTCATTGAAGAAATTAAAAAATATTCCAAATTATCCCTTTTTTAACACAAAATAAATCTTTATTTACATTTAATTTTTCTACTTTAACCGCCAGTTTTCACTCTGTTTATCTGTTGCTTCTAACACATTTGATTCGCAAAACATTAAAATATTTTTTTTCTCCCTCTACGAGGTAGGTTAAAGTGCTGCTTTGAGCGTTTTTAAACGTCAAAGGTTTCAATTCTGTGTATATTCTGTGGTATTCTTGTCGCAGTCTGATCGACGACTAAATCAAAAAACACAAGAATACATACACATGTACATACGTACGATGAGAGCAACATATTGTTACGCTCTTTGTTTGTGTTCATTTTCCTTCTGTCTTCCTCCCTCTCATGAAGAAATGATTTTTAAAAATATTTTGGTGAGAGCGGGTCGTAATGTTACGACCCGCCATAAGAAATTTTACTTCCACATGATGCGTATTCTTTATATCCATATTCTTTGCTTTAACTTATTTTCGTTATTACAACTTACAGATAAAAATTTTCAAAAATATGGCAGTGCCGGAGCAATGTCGATAAGATTGCTCAATTAAACAGGTTTTTTAACGCAGTGGCAACGGCGGGCTTCGATTTTTTTGTTGTATATGCTCATTTTGTTTAAATTTTAAGTTGTCATATTGAAAATAATATATAATATGGCAACTTCAAAACAAACTCAACCTTAAAAGTTACCGGCAGGATGATCCTCCCTTTAGCTTAACGCTCACTGCTATCTTATTGGGTACTCATAATAATGAAACACAATTTATCTGCCCGTTAAAATCCTCCCTTTAATTAACGGCAGGTTGTAATAATGGCCCTTAATGGGTTTTGTCTACGTTCATCTTGCATTTTGTAATTTTAATTTATTGTCGCTAATAGTTTTATATTCTATAAATTTTGTCTATATTATCAAGGGTGGGGTAGAGTAGGATTGCTTCGTTTTAAGTCGTTCTATGCACACATAGCGGCCTGTTGCGACGCTTTTGGCTGGAGAGTTAAGAAACCTAAATCTGCACCTCACAAGAGATGAACATTGACAAAGAAAGTGGATAACAGTTTCTTTCTGTTCAGCAGATTCACACCTTCGGCAAAAATTGTTTGATGAGAGCTGCAGATTTCCCCGCGTAGAGTGTAAATGTTCTGGCGAGCTCATCGGTCATACAATTGAACGCAGAGACAATGTTGATGCTCTCCAAAGAGTCTAGATTAGCCGCTACGCTAGAGGAACTTAATAACGGCTTGCCTTTTAGAAAAAATTGAGATACGGGAGAAAGGAGCACCGTTGTTGAGCCATCACCTCCGCATGAAACGCGTCACGGTGATCCGTCAGTCGAATTGAAATATTCAAATCGAGTTTCTGAAAAAGAACCTGCTATCAGCCCTATTATCGGTTCTGGAGCCATCAGTTTATACATCCAGGGCTTCCATCAACTTGAAATTTAATTTGTCGGATGCCGCCTGCGGACACATTCCCAATGGCACTCGCAGCAATGGCAATGTCGTCAGCGTAAGCCACATCGTTATTACCAGAGGATTCGAGTTTTTTAATAGCGAGTTGACAACGAGATGCCAGAGAAGTGAACCCACCTTTCGGTTTACCTGTACAATCAATTTGACAAAATGTAGCCCCGACTTGAGGATGAGCTCAAAAAACCAGATATCCTATCAAAAATATTGACGTAGCTTTCATAAAATGGTAATAAAATGTTATAGTGTAAAATGGTTTTATTTGAAATAAATAAAAATATTCAAATTTTTTAACACAATCTATCAAAAATTGCGAAAATTCTATGTACTACAAGTATCGATCTATGGTTAAGAGAATTTACTACAGAGTTCGGATTAATGTTATTGAAAGCACCCTCAATGTAGGGGAAGACGTTCAGAGTGTATTCTTTAACGTGCAACAAATTTTCTAATTTTGAGATGAGCAAGTGTAGTGCTGTTTCCACTGATTTGCTCTACATGTAAACATGTAGAATGTAACGGATGAATCGAGGTTTTGATATGAACATCAAGGACCCTTTCGAATGTTTTAAAATAAGGAACAAAAACTAATTAGTCTAATGTACTTAGACTTAGTGTGGGATGGCTTCCCCGCTTTTGTAACAAACATCATATTACATGTTCTCCAGTTCCAAGGAATATAGAGGAATCTAAAGCTAGCATTAAAAATGGCGAGCAGCCAAGGAAAGATAAGCTCTTCTCCATGTTGAATGTCGCATGGAATTATATTATTATGGAGACAAACCATTCAAGGATCTTGTTTTTACGGGTTATAGGGTGAGGGTTAGTATGTGGATAATAAGGCTAGGGTATATAAAGATCTATAATGCACAAATCTTTTTTGTTACATAAATTGTGAATGTATGTTGTAAATAAATGTTAGATATGTAATTATTTATTTTTGTTTATATTTTATTCAAACGTTATAAAGTGTGTGTATGTTTATATTTATTACAATATTTATTTTAATTCGTAACATTTAATTTCACAGTTTTTATTAGTTCACTATTCTTGTTTTATTATAATAATTTATTGAAAATTCTAATATCTTTATATTAATTAAATACAAGATAGTTCACACGCGTAGGGTCGTTTTTATGTTTGTCGTTGTTCGATGATCTATAAGCAACTGATCGACAAAGGATGTAAATAATTATTATTGAAGGTGTTGATGAATGTGATGTGTGTTAGAGATGTTATTGTCATTATGTGTGTAAGGGATATTGGAAGGCAGGGTTAGGGTTGAGTAAATTTGTTCACTCGTGTGAACATCCTCCCGGGCCGGTAACCTGTGAATGAAAACTATTTTTTATTTTAACTTTTCAAAAAATGGGTATGGGTTCCAATTTTTTTACTCGGGGTTTCAGGGTTTTCCCATGAGTACAGACTTTCAATTCCAACTAGGATATCAACCATAACTTCTTGTCTGATGGAATCTGAAATTAGTCTTTGGGTGAGTAATGGGTGTGTAACAAGGGTAAAATATGGATGATTATTTAAAGGAGTTTAATTATTGTGTGGGTAGGACTAAGGCCTTGGTTATAGGCCGAGTCAATGTTCCGGTTGATGTTCGTAATTCAAGTACTCTAGGCAGTCCATCGGACCCTGGGTGAGTTTTGGTTACTCGTCCGAGTAACCATTCATTTTAGATTTTCATTCAGATTGAGATGATAAGTTTCTGCAGTCAAGGGATCCAAAAACTCGAACGAATTATTCGTAACATACGACGATTTCGGCGGTGTAGCGTTATAAGATGAACGTGTAGGATTTATAATTTAACAAAGGCGCTCGAGTAGGGTAATAAAATAGGTTGTCGTTCTTCATATGATAAGCTGTTGGAATTTGCTAATCTTCTATTTGTGCGCTTGATATTTTGTGTGTCTTAGAAGGATGTGAGGAAGAGTAAGCTGCCTTTCTTGGATAATGGGTTTTGATCTTTTCAGACAATAATATTCATCATTGAAATATTGTGTCTATCACGGGTAGTTTCGATCACATGCCAATCAAGTTCAATACTCGGGTGGGTTAATAATCTATTGAGTCTTTCGTCTATAGATTGTGGATTTTTTCGATCCAGAACTATGCTGTCATGTCGAATTCCATTCTTTGAGTAAATGATGCGCGATTACAAAATCGATAGACATATGACAATATTCAAAGAGCTTTGGACCATTTAGAAAATCTTTCCAAAATGATCTGGGTAGGGTGAGTGAAGTTCATAGATGTTTTTGGGTTTACAGTCGTAAAGAACGACTGATAAATTTTAGCTTCAGCTTGAGTTTCGGAGGCTAAATGTATTTGTGTGTAATTTTAGTGGGATAATTGTTAGTATTCACATAATATTTGTAATTGTTTTTGATTTATTGTTAGTGAACTGTAATGTAAAGTAATTGTGCACTTTATGTTTTTAAATTTTTTTGTCTCTATATGTATTCTGTTGCTATTTTTTGTGTTTTCATTTTTCTGTTTCTTACTTTTGATATTGTTTATGTATTGACTTTAAATTTGTTTCTTATTCTCACTATTAGTGTGATTTATATTTTTTATTTTCTGGGCTTTCTTCGGCGACTTCCTCTCAGGAGATTTCTGGTAAAAACTTCGAGAATAAATAAAATTGACATGAAAATGTTCTAATAAAAGTCTGCCGTTCAGAGCGGACTTTAAACTGTAGGTTCCGCCTCCCATGTATAAAATTAACACACATAAAATAAGTGGTGTGAGAATCTAGATGATTTTCCAGACTGAGGATCATTTATTTATATAATATTTTGGTGATTTGCATCAGTATATTTTTAAAGTTTTTACGGGTTTTAGGGTGAGGGTTAGTAAGTGGATAAAAATGGTAGGGTATATAAATATAATAGGAGCACAAACCTTTTAATATGATAATAAGTCTGTATATTAATAATAAATGTTATTGAGGAACATTATTACAACTTGCCTTTAACTAAAGGCAGGATTTTAACGGGCTGATAATTTCTTTTTCATTATTGTAAGTAGACAATAAGGTAAAGGTGGACGTTAAAATATAGAGAAGATTATCCTCCGACACTGCTGATTTTATTTCATCAGTAAGTTGCAATAACGAAAAAAAGTTAAAAGACTTTATGGTTAACTAAACATAAAAAACAATTTATCTTCCCGTTAAAATCCTCCATTTAGTTAACGGCAAGTTGTAATAATGCCCCTAAGTATTATACATTGTTAAAAAGCTTTTTTAATTATCTATAAATACTTCCATTGAAGTGGAAAAATCGGCACCCGAATAATCTCATACCTAGTGCCCAATCATACATTTGAGGCAGAGTATGTCTGAACATGTTGAACATTTTTGTACAATTTTTTTTATTAGTATTATATGATAATTATGTATATAAATGTGTTACGGAGAACTTGATACCTCCCTAGTTTCAAGAGCCTCCGTTCAATTGGTAGAGTAGCTTAAATTTATGTCTTAAACACTATATTTTGACTATATCTATTACTAACAATATTATGGTTATACTTGTTATTATCAATACCTTTATTCTGGCATACCATTTTATGGTAAACTAATTCCTCAGTCCTTTCTACATTTTTAAACTGGCCTATTTGTATTTCTTCGAATTTTTTTTGTACCATATGCTGCATATCCGCAAAACTGCAATACATAAGTTATTATATTATTAGTATTATAGAAATTAATTTCATTACAATTCTTCTACCGTCACAGTCTTGTATCAATTTTGTGTCTACCGCTTTTTTATTTAAATCAAATCATCATCCATACCACCGCGACCAATCAACATATTGTATATGCATATACTTAAAATTTTTTCTAACAACACAGTTTTCATTCACTTTCAAATCACTGGGCAATGAAGGTGGAGGTGAAAAAAACAAAGATGGGTGCAAAGCACATCCTTATTGTTGCCTTATTGTGGATGAGGTGATTATTGACGCCGATTTTCTGTTAACCCACAGTATAAATTTGAATACGGAGCAAAAATTATGGTTTGGCGAAATGTGAACATACCTCTAGACGTGGGATACGACAACCATATACATACATGCCGAAAGTCTGGTTGGTGTTAGTCGGAAGAAGTTATTATCGCAGTCTTGAAACCTGATATGGGCGCTTATGGAAGGAGGCTGTGCCGACATTTATAGACATTTCGAGAAGGTGAAGTCTTTTTCATTTTTTCATTTATCAGATTCTTTACCCTGCGATATAAAAGGCAAAACAAAGCAGACAACAGGGTCAGTAAAAATTCAGTGAGGCGGTGTTTGAAGAAAGTAATCGTGGTTTGAAGATCACCGTTATAAAGTTTTATCGAACAAATTGACTAGTAATTGTTATTGTTTACGCAAAAGAGTGGAAAGAGTAATAACCAAACAAAGCAATTGTTGTAGTTTACATCAAGTTGTGAACAGTTACACTCAGAATTGTGCGAACAATAAAGAAATTACAAACACAAATTTATTTTTATTTGCAATCTACGAGCTCATATTTCCAACGTTTGTAAAAGGTAAAAACGTAACAATATTAATCTTAGAAATGAAAGTGATATGGGAGTAATACAAAAAAATTATGGACATTAAAAGTGATAAAGTATATGATATAGTGTAAAAATAGTAATGAATAAGGATTTGTCGTAACCTCAGAAAATTTAGAAATCAATGCAAAAAATAAAGATAACTAAAGAAATAAATATATGTAACTGGGTGCCCTGTTAGTCTAGTGGGTAGTGTGCTACACTATTAGCGTGAGGATCATGGGTTCGATTCCCACCAGAGACTCTGGTCTATGACACTACACTGAGCATATGGTCAAGTTACTCCGCTCGTATATAATTAGAATATAATTTATAATTGTATTGTAATTAATAAATAAGTAAAATATATATAAAAAATAAATGAGGAAAGGTATAAAAAACAATGTATACATACAAAAAAATATTCGAAATATAGAGACTTAATTAGAACAAATATGAAAATTTATAATCAGTAACAAAAACAAAATAAAAAGTAAAAATTTACAAAATAATCAACCTAAAAAACAATAAAATTCTTTCATTTTTTTCTCAATCCTTCCTTGTCTTTTATAAAACCTAGGTATGATAATTGACATAATATGAAATTGATGGTGACGAGATAAGTTCTCTACGGTTTTTTGGAAAATAACTGCTGCTGTTTTTATAGCAGATGATATGCTATTATTAAAACACATATGAGTGTACTACAAGTACACAAAAGTTGAGATTTATCATCAATAAATAATTGGTGGTATGCCTGAGAAAAACAAATTTGGTAAAGAGTTCACTTCTTTGAAGATCAGCAATAGTCTCTTCTATTCGTAGTAAAGGATATCTAAAATCGACCAAATACTTATTAATATTCACCTTATAGTCAGCGCAAACATTTATATAGCCAACAGGATTAATAGCTGATACTAATGGGGTACATCATTTTCTACAAATTCCAACATACTCTGGCGTACCATTTGTCTGAGCTCTTGTTCAACTTTACACTTCCAAGCCTAATGGTAAAGGTGTAGGTTTATGAAAACTAGGCTTCGTTGACTAACTGCAGCAATACTTTTTCGCTGGTAAAACTGCAAATACTGATGAAAATTCTTTCGTATGCTAAAATGGCATAATGGTCAGAAGCCCTAATAGATTTCTCTTGACAAAGGTCAAAACGAAATGCACTTAAAAGCTACTATCCTAATAATGGTGGATTTTTGGGGTTGATCACCCCAATAACATTTTTTTTTTAATTTTTCGCGATACGTAACTAGTCCTTCAAACTCACCCAAAGTCAACATTAGGTACTTTACTTGGTGTCAACTAAGTCACACTCATTTTCTTATATAATTCTCCCGGAAGTAGAATACATGGTGCACCCATGTCACATGCTGCCTCCAATTGCAGACTTTCTAATGAGACTGTATATAAAATATATATAAAAGCTATATTAAAGTTATATTAAAGTGACCTCATAGTGCGTCTCACATTTATAAGGTCACTTCTATTTTCAAAATATCTCTTAAAATATAATCTTAATCGATTAGATTCTTTTCAAAGATTTATTTATCTTCTTTATGTACTTTTAGGGAATACTCTATTCTTATTATATTCTTAAATATTCTATTTTCCATTCTACTGATTAAGTTTTTAGTTTTTTTTTTGCACCATACTTTTAAAATTTTTGTTTTTAGTGAATGAAGGTCATCAAATTGTCAAACCACTTAGATAACATTCCTCATATATCTGTCAATAGAATAAAATCTGGGGAACATACTTAAAATTCATTATATCAATAATTTTTAATATAAACCGATTCTTTGAGTAAGAATTCTTGAGGATTGTTACGATATTCTCCTGAAATCTAATTTTTTCTGTGGAGATTTATGATAAAAATAACATCTTTTGGCACGAATGATCGAAATGTGTGCGGGACTATGGGGAAACGCATCCATTTCCGGCGAGCTCTTGGAGTGCTTCGAGCAGCTAACCATCCCCTGTTTCTTTTCCAAAAAAAAACCTATCAATACTTGTACTCAAAATGGTATCGCTAGAAAAGTATCGATACCTACCTAATATCTACAGAAAAATATCGATATGTACTTCATTTACTTGCGTCGTTTCATCCATACACTGTATATATCATGGTATGATATATCAAGTATGATATTTACTGTATTATGTTGTGCTAAAAGTGGTCGATTGAACAACTAATTTCCGGTCATAATTAAACACACATTGACTAGTTTGTAAAGTTAATTAAGAAATATTTTTTTTAATTTTTTTATTAGAATACAAATATTTAGTTTCTTTTATATGACGATTTAGAAAGCGAATTCGAAAAAATGTTCGTGCAAGATATATCTAAATTTATATTAGTGAAGTCCAACAAGTTTTACATGTAATTTGGGCTAGTATTTAAAGAATTTCCATTATTTAAAAAAAAATTGAGTTTAAATGTTGCAAACGTTTTAAAAAATCGGTTATAGGCTTATGTAAACCTCCCTCGGACAATAAATTTATATATATATGTATAATTTTCATCTTTTTGTGCCGAAGTTTTGAAGCCAAATTCTGTAAGACCCATTTTGAAAATTATATAACCCGCAAAATTTTCCAAACCATCGAATTCAATATCATTTAAATTTTTAACATAATTCAAAAACTGCTCTGTTTCTTGATGTTCTGTAATCTATAAAAATAATTAGATTTATATAAAGTAGATTCTACAGGTATTTGCCTCTATTTGCTCTTCATCGTCTGTTGGGTTTAGATTTATTAGGTTAAAAATTTGTTGACTTAACGTTACGCCCGGATCTACTGTTTGAAAATCTAAGATTTTGCTTGAACATTTGCTTCCGAAAGAAGCACAGTGTACCCATTTCATAAAACGAGCGGCCAAAAATGAAGGAGTTATCGTAGAGTTTTTAAATTTCGTACATTTTCGTAGAATATCTAAATCAGGAAAAATAAAATTTTTTAGGATAATCGGGCGAAGGACACGCCCACACCCTACATGTGGTGTTCTTAAAACAACTGTTGTTCTATACATTCATATAAAGAAAACAGTTAAAAAATTTACAAATGTCATACACGCAAAAATTAGCAATTTATATGCAGATTATTTTCTGAAATTGCAACAAGGATTTTAAATTCTGTTAAATATCCTTCAGGTGAAAAACTTATATCTCTTTCAAAATTTGTTTGATTTCTTTGAATTACAATTGTCTTCCGGTATTATACTTACATAATATAATAGATGTTCCACATGCGAAATTATATAAAGTCCATTGAAGGCTCCATAACTTTGGTAATAAGTAAATTTAAAATAAAGATAAAATTTCTGAAACTTACTTTAACAAAAATAGATAAAAAACAAATTTCTTTGCTTCTTTTTTTTCTTTTAATATAGTGTTTTCACACCAAAATTTAAAACCTGATTTTAGCATTAAAACCATTATCAGCTGATTTTGCGTTCACACTGCAAGTTTTATTAAAACTGGTTTTAAATTCATGACATTTATGACTGCGAGAAAAAAATTGTATGAGCAGTATGCCTTATTTCATACATACATACATAATTGGCCATTACAACCCTTCAGTCAGGATTACGGCCTAGCTTCTCACACCACTCATGTTGTGTGCGTTAATTTTATACGTGAGTGGCCTACAGTTTAACGTCGACTCCGAACGACAGATTTTTGAGAAACTTTTCATGGCAATTTTATTTACTCTCAGAGTTTTTGCCAGAAATCTGCTGAGAGGAAGTCGCCGAAGAAATATTTTTTTTTCATATTTCATTTTTGATGTCTGACCTGGGATACGAACCCAGGCTTTACGAATAGTAAGCCAACACACTACCTACTACACCACGGCGACTTCATGCCTTATTTCATCTTGACATATTTAGCTTCTTACTTACCTTTTGCACAGGAAACTATATTCATTGTGAGCAGAAACCACACAAATTTCGATTAATAATTAAATATTTACAAATATTTAAAATTTTCATTGGAGAAATTAAAAGTATTCCAAATTTTCCTTTTTTTAATACAAAATAAATGATTATTTACATTTATTTATTTATTTACAGTTATTTTTGTTTTTATTTTGTTTTATCAGCTGTTTTCAAGATTTCAGAGCTGGTAGCTCTGATTTAGTACATCAAAACAAGGTTGTATTTCATAAAACCTACTTAAAATCAATTCAAAAAAGGTTTTATTTTGGTTTTAACACAATAATTTTGTGTGGTAAAAACAGGTTTTATTTTTGGTTTTAACGTTAAAACCAACTTTTGCGTTAAAACCAATCGGGGTGAAAACACTATAAGGCTTAAACAAGCTTATTTTAGCTTAACTGTACGTATTAATCACTTAAACTATCGTATTCGCTATCACTTTCTTAATTTTCGCTTGAATTTAAACTGTTTATATCAGAAAGGTTATTATTATCATCTTGTCTTAAAATAGATATTTTTGGTTCTGACATCAAAATCATTCTTTCAACTAGGTCTTTATTAGTGGATTCACGACTTATTTTCTTAGTATATTTTAATCGTGTATTTCTAATAATTTTATAATTTGTTCCCAAAGCTTCTTCAGATAGCATCCCTATAGGTATATTTGAATGCTTTATAAATTCTGCTCCATGGACTAAAACTTTATGAATATTTTTCTATATATAATTTCTATGATTCGTTAAGAAGTTTTTGAAAGCTTTGTATGTTAATTTCTTTTTCACTGAAAAGAGTTCATAAAATGAGGGATCAATTTCTGTTATTTTAGAGAATATTTCAACGTTTTTAAAAAATCTTCTGGCAGTATTGCCATCGTTTGTGGTACCATAACCGGTTTTTACTTTGTCTACTATAATACCAATTTCTTTTTTGAATTGGACTTGAATTTTAAATTTCCGCTCGGTAACTATTCTTTTGTCCTCATGGCTTGAAATTCTCCACTTTTTAATTGGTAACCGATATGATATATCGATGCCTTACTTTCTCAACCTCGTATCATAAAAAATACAACTTTTCAGGAGAGAGAAAAAACGGTTCATCCTTTTATACTTCGGTGTTTGAGTAAAACTTCAAATGCAATTATTAAGGAATTGGTTGCATCTATGTATATTAGTAGAAATAATATACTAATCTTTTTTAGTTTAAGCATGAAACGCATTTATTGAGATACGAGTTTTCTGCACTAACAGTAAATTTAATTCTTGATACTTGATGAATAAGTTACTCGTTTGTTGCACTTATAGCTATAGAAAGAAATAACGCCTTTATACCAAAATTATGCAATGAAAACAATATTTAATATAGAATGAATGTTTTATTTTCAAGAAAGGAAAAAAAATAAAAAAAAAAGAATTCATAAATAATCAAAAAAAGAATTCATAAATAATAATATCATTGGCAAATTATCGTAAAATGAATGATAGTCGGCTGGAATCATACGTTTTAAGTCTTGCAAGTCGTCATATTTTCTTTTTGAAATTGGTAGTTGTTGATTGTAGAGACCCGGTAGTAAAATGTTATCATTGTGCTGCACTTGTGGTCGCAATTTACGATGACGTAATAGTTGCCAATCTTCATCAAAACATAATTTGTATTGAACTCCGTCATTAAAGGTATATTTGAGAGCTCGCAAATTTATGTTGTTGCGAGTTGAAAGTAGAGGAATTGTTTGCAGTGCTTGCAAGTCCACCGTTAACATTTGAATATCACCTCCTGAACAACGTTCCTTTCCTTGGGTTTTTGTTTCCTGGCGCGCTCCTTACTTAATTACTCCTTAATTTCGTTGCACTGCTTACCGAATTTTTTTGCACATATTTCCGAACGGCAACGCGCCTTCAAAGTTCTTTCTCTTCTAACTTCCATTACTCCATTCCATTCTTTGCTCCGCTTTATCGATGAATACTCCTGGCCACGCATTCTCTTGAGTTTTTTACGGTTTCTATCCCAGTTTTGCTTATTTCCCTGGCCTTTACGTGCTCTTTTAATTGTAATTACCCCAGAGGATTCATCCAACAATACAGAAGGAGATACATTGCCAGACAAATGTGAATCAGTGCTGGACTGGTACTCGCTTTCACTTGCTGAAAAATCGTATTTGGAGGAAATGCTACACTGATCAGAATTCACTGAGACAAAATGTTCTGTTTCTTCATCCAAAATTACGTTTCCAGTTTGTTGTGTTTCAGGTTCTTGGCAAAGATTCTTGAAAACAAAACAACCTGTATCAGCGTCAAGAACAGCTATTGTATCACTCATTTTACAGTAAAAACTAAAATACCTCAGAATTATATTTTCACCAAGCAAAGCGAACATCATAACTAAAATGCAATTGTAGTACTACAAAAAAAAAAATAGAAAAATAATAAAAAAAATATAAATAACGGGAATCCCATGCATACGTCACTTACTTCCTAACTAATATACATACTCACTTCAATGCTATTGTGAAGAAGAATAGAATAAAGAGACGCAAAGAAGATTTTTTTTAAATTCTTAACTGTTTAACAACTGCACATATTAAGATAAGAGTTTGACGCAGTTATGGAAATTGGAGTGATTGAGATACGAAAATATATTTTATTAATATTTACAGAATTGAGACAACGTATTGAGATAATAAGTTGTTGCATTAATAGAACACAAAAATAGCAACCGTTTGATATGAAAAAGTGAAAACCGTATTTTTTTAAGATACGAGGTTGAGAAAGTAAGGCATCGATATGGAGGAAGCATTCAAAAAATTTTATCAATGCGTGCAATGTTGATAGCCCATATTTGTAAAAATCCTATTGCTTTACCTTTCGGTCAAATACATCAATTGAATTGATATCTATTGGCTTTGCTCCACAAATGAAACAAGTAGAACTGCTGCTATTTTCTGTCAAAACATTTACCACTGCTCCATCTATCATCGTTAAGTTAAACTTAAAGTGTACATTAACAGGTATGGTGTTAGAAATATGGCTGAATGGTTCCAATTTTTCTATTTCTGTATATGGCTTGGCACATGTTTAATTAAAGTTGGACTCTCTTTTTTAAAATAAAAACAAATTGGTCGGCAATGTTTTGTAGAGGATGTCTTCGAATTATTCCACAACACTTTTTCAGTTGCCTGATCTAGAAATCTTATTACAAAAAAAAAGCAACAAATAGAAATTCATCACTTGAATTTGAATTACTAAACGTTTGCTTATATGTACTATTACCAGAGCTGCCATCGAATCCCCATTTAATTTCACAAATTATATCATTTTTCAAATCAAAATTAAGTAAGTCTAAATAACTTTTAACCGTAAGGTTAAGCATATTTTGGAGTAGTATTTCTACTGACGTTTCTGTTACAACGATTCCCACCGGAATATATTTCTTTTTTGCGTTTTTCAACGCATAATAAGGCGGACAACAGTCTTTGTGCGCAGAATTAACAACTGTTTTCATAATTTTGTATTTTTTAAATGACAATTTCATATCTAATAAAAGTGCTAATGATTTGTCCACAGAAATAGATGTGTTGATGACACCAGTTCAGCAACTTTTCTCCTTTTAGTACGTTCAGAAGAATCATTAAACTCTACTCTTCGCCTACCTTTCTTACTGGTACTAGGAGCCTATAAATTCAAAGATTTTTACTTAAAATAAAAAATAACATAATCTCTTTACTTACAAGGTCTAAGTCTTCACCACTTGCAAAGAAATATGAATCCAGCCATGTACCATTTTTTTCTTTAAACTTTTTCTTAATATAACAACTCTTTCCATTTAGTTTATATTTTAAATAATATGAAATGAATTTTTTTTATCTTTTTTCACTTAGTTTTATTTCAGAATTATTTTCAAATAATGGCATACTGAACTACAACCTTCAACTTTAAATCATCATATCTTTTTTAAAAGTCTATATTATTGAAAAATTATTTTTGATTTAATCAATTCAGAATGCTACTAAAGCCCACTTCACACGGTAATACTTTACGTACGTAAAGTCTAATGAAAAAGTAAAATGAAATTCCATCCGTATGACAAAAAAGAGAATAAAAGTCGTATGATTTATATTTTTTGCGTTTACATGATCGGTATAAGACAATAACAAAGTAAAATGAAAACAGCTGTTACACTTTTTTTCTATGTGTTTACATAAAAATACATCCCTGATCTAATGCGATTTGCTTGTTTTCTGAATCATTTCAAAAAATGAAGAGAGCCATACGACTGTCAAACTTTTCATCCGTATTTTCTTTCAATTTGTGATTGTTTCATTACATAGTACGTTTAGACGATCACATCCGTACTCTTCTACATTAAATTTTGACAGATCATATTACTTGTGGGACCGTGTAAAGTAGGCTTAATAACATCAGATAGTGCTTTTCCTTTTATTCAGTACGAAGTATGTTTTCATTGCGACCTGAGTTTATGAATAATTGTTAAAAAATTTTTAAGAAATATAATTTTCTTAAATATACCTAAAAGATATGATCGGAAACGGTAATTAAACTCTAAAGGCGATGGATGGTCATGCAATCCAGCCTTTACACGTATCGCACTGTAAAAGTTTTCTGCGCAATCTTGGTTCAATCTTCCAGCCACTGCTGGCGTTTTTTGGAAAATGTGGGGACTTTAAAAAACCGTATGTTTGAATTTTTGCAAAAATATTTCGTATTTTCGCATTGGGGGAAAATACAACTCATGCTTTTTAAATCTTGAAATAATATTTTCAAATTGGCTTTGTAAGTGTTGATATATAACAAGTCTTACTTTTGATTCCAATTTAAACACAAATATTTTAATATACAATTTTTTCAAAATATTTTTCAATTGAATTGAATTTATTATTTTCATATGACTTCAAAGAAAATGTGGGAAATTTAAAATTAATATGGTAGCATTATTTTAACGAAAACGTCAAAATCTTTAAGCATGTCAGATAGTGAATTTTAAAAAATAAAGAGAATGAAACGACCTTCTTTTCTTCTACTATGGTATATACTATGTATATATTATATTTATTCATTTATTATAATTTACATAGCACAACAAGATATAAAGTGACAGTGCTATGTTTAGAATCAATGATCAATATATAAAAAATTAACAGTAATTAAATATAAAAAATATATAAATATTTAATTTCTATATAAAGAAAAATATAATATCTATATAGGAAGTTAAAAAACTAACAGTACTGTAGAAATAAATAAAAGAGTTGAAAGACAATAAATTATAACAAAATAAAAATGGTACTATTTAGAAAAATCAGTTTAAAATTTTTTTACAGAAGTAGGTATAAAAATATAATATAGATATAAACCTAAAGATATAAACCTAAAAAATAAAAACACAAAATATATAAATATAAGGTTAAAGGGAGCTAATGTCGTACAAATTTTAATTATGAAAATAATTTAAATATCTCCTTTTTGAAAGCGTTTGCATTGCCCAGATTTTGGATGTTATTTGGTAGGGAATTCCAAAGACTAGTGTTGTGTATGAGTAACTGTCGCTGAGACAGAAGAGTTCTGAAACGTTGCTGAATAATCTTCATACCCCGGTGGGATCTAGCAAACTTAATTCGACAAAATAAATATTTCGGCTGTTCCGTGTAAATTATAAATTATAACTAGAAGAAGGCATTTAATTTTCAAGAGATTATCAAAATTTATACTAAGAATCTGGTAAGCTAAATGAGAAATGTCATTACGACGCCCTTTAAGAAAAACATATTTAGCTATGTTATTAAGTGCCAAGTTAAGTTTCCGGTTAAATAAGTGTGTTGGGCCAAATACGAATCTACCCCATACCCCTCTTTTGGGTAATCATAAGAACATTGAAGATATTTTGCAATCACCGGACGTAAATAAGGAAACTACAACAATTAAAAAAAGTGCAGCGAAGACTGAGAGCAGTGAAAAAGTCTTATCACTTAATACTTATTTATCAACTCAAAAGTGCAAAAGGTTTAAACGTAATCATTAAAGGCATTGACAGTACTGTACCTATTAGCGATATTAAGAATGCCCTTCAATCTGAAGGGTATGAAGTCAAATCAATCCATAATATTTTAAATAAAAATAAAATTCCACAACCGCTTTTTAGAGTCGAAATAGAATTTAACTCGAACAATATAAGGAAAAAAGGTGACAATCATCCTATATATGGATTACGGTATCTTCTAAACTGTCGAATATATGTAGAATAACCCATTAAACGTAAAGGCCCCCCTCAGTGTCAAAATTGCCAAGAATTTGGGCACACAAAATCTTTCTGCAAATTACCGGCAGTATACGTCAAGTGCGGAGACGTACACAGAAGCAATGAATGTCCCCACCCGAAAACTGAAGTTAGCTGTAAAAAATGCAGTAACTGCGGTGAAAACCACACGGCTAATTATCGAGGATGCAAAGTATACTTGGAACTCAAAAATAAAGCGGTGGTCAAAAGACCTATATATAATCAGTACCGTGAATCAAACTTCCCAAGTTTACCTCAGTCCACCATTCCACAACAGGCAAACTCCAAAAATGCTGCCCAAACCACAAGTAAATTTCCAGATGCTTTTTCATATGCTGACGCTCTAAAAGAAGGCATTCCAACTGCACATTCGAATTCCCAAAATTCAATTGATACTCTAATCCAAACAATGAGTAATTTTATGGCTAACATGCAGAACATGTTGCAGCAGCTGCTTCAAAACCAAAATATGCTTATGCAGATTTTAGTAAATAAGACATGAACACCCTCAAAATGTGCTTTTGGAACGCGAACGGCTTAAGCCATCATAAAAACGAAGTACAAAACTTCTTATATACTTACCAAATTGATGTCATGCTAATATCGGAAACACACTTCTGGGATAAAAACTACTTTAGAATTAATGACTACTACACATATGACGCAAAACACCCTAGTGGTAGGGCATGCGGAGGGGCAGCTATTCTTGTTCACAAGGACATTAGGCACTTTCCATTGCCAGAATTCACCCAAGATTACATTCAAGCAACATCAATCAATTTACCCTACATTGGTGTTACAATATCTGCACTTTATTGTCCTCCAAGACACAACATTTGCAAAGATCAATTCCTCGATTACTTCAACACGCTGGGTCCGAAATTTATTGCAGCAGGTGATTATAATGCAAAACACACATTCTGGGGATCACGTCTCATTGCTCCGAGAGGAAGACAGCTATTGGACGCAGTATCTTCGAACAGAATGGATGCCTTGTCTGCTGGTCATCCTACTTATTGGCCAACTGATCTAAACAAAATTCCGGATGTAATAGATTTTTCCGTAGTAAGAAATATTAGACGTGAAAATATTCGTATGCACCCGTCATTGGATCTGTCTTCTGATCACTCACCAACCATCCTAACATTTGTGCCTGATACAAACCTACTGGAGCAAAATTATGTTCAGACGAGGACAAATTGGCGGAAATATAAAATGTTCGTAAGCTCGCACCTGCCATCAAATATCTCTTTGAAGTGTGAACAGGAAATTGAATCCGGCGTCCGCCAGTTTACTAACATCTTAACTGAAGCTGCTAGGGTATCTACATCCTCTACCCCATTGGTACGAAAACGAAAATTTCCCTGCTCTAATAACATAGAAGCACTGTTACGCCAAAAAAGGAATTTAAGACGCCAATGGCAAGAATATCGTTCTCCAGGTCTAAAGTCTCAACTTAATCAGTTTCAAAGTCTTCTGCGTGACGCTTTGCACAAGGACAAAGAGGCGAACCTGCAAAAATACTTGCAAAATTTGGACGCAACGAAAGACTCGGAGTACAGTTTATGGAAGGCAGTAAGGAAAATGAGGAGACCTACTTTGCATGAATCCCCTTTACGACTACAGCACGGTGATTGGGCAAAACGCGCAGAACAGATAGTGGACGCTTTTGCCAACTACTTAGAGAATGTTTTACACCAAACAATTCTGTTTCTAGTATTGCCCCAGTTACAATCGACGATGTGGTTAGTAGGCCGATCAAATTCCGGCTGTCTGCAGCGATTGCCGTTACCCAGAGACTAAAGCCGAACAAATCACCTGGTTGTGACAAAATAACTGCGACAATGATTAAAAATTTGCGTACATCGGCCGTGCGTTTTATATTGTTCATCTTTAACTCTATGTTGCGAATAGGATAGATGCCAAAATTACCCAGATCAAACTCAGAACAGCACAGCTTTACTGGCTTATTGGACCTAAGTCAACCCTTGATTTAGAACTAAAACTGATTTTGTATAAGTCAGTATTGAAACCTATTTGCTGTGGGGAACAGCCTCACCATCCAATGTAGAGAAGCTTCAAAGGCGGCAATCTAGACTTCTTAGAATAATAACAGGTGCTCCTTGGTATATGAGAAACAGTAACATCCACAAAGATCTGAAGGTGCCCTTAGTTCGAGAGGAAATAAAAATAGCAAGTGTCAATTACATCTCTAGGATTACAGAACATCCCAACCGTCTTGTAAGAGACTTACTTGTATTCGAGGGTCACAGACGTCTCAAAGGGTTCAAACAAATGATCTGATCAGATAAATTTACTTTTGATGTGCACTTTTAGTTGTACGTTGCAGTGGCAATAACAACATTTATTATTGTATTATTTTAGGTTAAGATTTGAATACTTATTGTAAATTCTGAAAGGAAAGATTCAATAAATAATATATGAAACAAGTTTCCGGTTGTCATCACAACTGCAGTTTGCAGTTCGCATTGAGTTGATTAAATTGCTCAGGACTAATGTTATCCCATTCTGCCTGGAAAAGCTGTCAAAGTGCTTTTTGCTGCTGGGTTTTTTGGCTGCAACTGCTCGATTTACGATCCCCCAAAGATTTTAAATAGGGTTCAGATCGGGACTTTGAGTTGGCCAATCAAGAACGCTTATTTTTTCAGCCAGGATGAGTAAAGCATATGAAATTAAGCATATGTAATTAATAAAAATTAGTTGTTTTTGTTTCCATTTTTCTTAATTTTTTTAATTTTTACAAAAATGAAAAATGTTGCATAGGTGACTTAATTGTGTGTCCACAAGTGTACATGGCTAGACCACGATAATTTGTCATTAAACACAATACCCAGATTGGTTGCTGACTTGACAAATTCAATTTTATTCTTATATTATTTCAGGTATGACAAATGATCCATTGGTTCTCGAAAGTATAAAACATTTAGACTTAGACAGGCCCAGCTGTCAATCTTTCCTAAATCAGGATTAATGTAATCTAAACAAGAATTATTATTCTCCCTAGGAATACTTGTATAAAGCTGCATATCATCGGCATACATAGGAACATTACAGTTAACCAAAACATCCGGTAGATTATTTATATATATGTACATACAAAACAGCAGAGGCCCAAGTATTGACCCTTGGGAAAAATCTCTACTAAACCTCTACCTTTTTTTTCAACAAGACTGTCGAACTGTTCGGACGTGTTTTTATTTGGCGCATATAAAAATTCTAAACTTTTTAGTGCGAACTGTCTTCTTATACCTGTGAAATTGTTAAGACATATTTAACAGAAAAAATAGAAAATTTAAAACAAAGCAATCAAAAACATTTGCGAATTGGATAATAAAAAAGAAATAGAAATAAAGAATAAATCTAAATCAAGTACACAAACAATAACAATAATCAGTAAATACACTGTTTTTATACAACAAATACAGAAACAATAACTTATATCAAAACAATAACAATAAACTTCAAATATAATAAATAGCGTACATTGGTATATAAACATTACAATTTCAAAACAATAACAACAATTCATAGTCAGCTGATTTATCCCAACAAAAAAAAACATACAAATAAACAAACAATAAAAATATAAAAATTTAAAACAAAACAATCCGAAACATATGCAAATTTAATGTAAAGAAAAGAAAAGAAAAGAAAAAAGAAATAGAAATAAAGAACAAAACAAAATCAAATACCTAAACAATAACTAAGATCGGAACAGTTTATAAACCGTTTTTTTTACAACAATTAAACATAGAAACAATAACTACAGATATTAAAATCAAATAATAAGCAAATTTAATACTCAACAACAACACTATAGATCACCTGTTTTTGTTTACTTGTCAAGTTGAATAATAGAATTGCCATCTGATTCAGACATTTTCTACACTGAGCAAAACATTATATAATTAATTTTGAAAATGGCTTGCTTATTAAAAAATTGTAATATAAAAAACGATGATGAAAGAATGATTGTTTGTTGGCTGTGTCACGAATGTTGTCATTTTAAATGTAGTGGTCTTTCGGGACTCGTTGCTGAAGCCGTATCTAAAAATAAAGGCCTGCATTGGTGTTGCGAAAACTGTAGAAAATTTGGAGTAAATTATTACCGTTTTTTCCAAGAGACTAAAAACAAATTCACCGAACTTCAAAAAGAGGCAATTAAATTAAATGACCGCATTTCGGCATATGGAAAATTATTTGATGATTTTAAATCTTTAGATAATTTAAAATCTCCTCCACAGTCTTCTCCAAAACGTCGTAAGTCGGCAAGAAATATGAATAAAGATATACGTGACGACCAAGCAAATGTTTCTGGGCCCCCATGTAACTCTGCATCCGATTGTAATATTCAATTCTCCAATATTACTGAATTGAATAGTAATAATTTATATCGTGAATCCGATTGCATTGTTCCTTCTGCCAATATTACTGAATTAAATAGTACTAATTTATATCCTAATGTAAGCAATCCTCCACAATCTATAAATATTAATCCTCCCGGATCCATAAATAGTGATTCCAGGTATATTCCTCTCCGAGCAGTTCCTCCAAAAAAGACAATTTTCATTTCGCGCTTACATTACGATACAACATCGGAATCTGTTGATTTCTACATAAGAAATGCTATTGGTAGTGATGCGGATATATCAATACAGAAATTTAATTTTTCTCAACCTAGATCTATCTCATCATTTAAAATTGCCATTTCTACGGATATTTTTGAGACTCTAATTAATCCGAATTTCTGGCCAACAAATACTCTAGTTCGGGAATATATCTACAGCGCTAGACCCCAAAGTATAGCCGTACTTCCACAACGTGAATCTTTTGTTCCAAAAAACTAACAAATGATTTTATGTCCATCGTTTATCAAAATGTTCGTGGCTTGAGAACAAAACTTACTACATTATACACGAATAGTTTAACATCGATCAGCAAATATTAGTGTTTACGGAGACGTGGTTAAATGATAATTTTTTGAATACTGAAATACTTTGTAACAAATTTAATATCTTTCGTCGTGATCGTGGCAACGAAACTACAGGAGGAGGTGTCCTTATTGCTGCTTCATGTAGTGTACCATCTGAGCTTGTAGTAACTGATTCACCTCACGATATAGAATTTATAGCTGTTTCAATAAAAATAAATGGTCATCGTATTTTTACAAGCTGTATACATAAAACATGCAGAAGCTATAAGTAATGTAGCTCATTCTTCAAAAGACGGTGATTTTATTTTTGTCCTTGGAGAATTTAATCTACCTTCAATTCAATGGAAATACTTACCAGATGATGGTTATTTCATTCAAATGAAGCAGAATTCAAATTTCGACGAATTTTTTAATATATTGTATGATTTGGGTCTTTTCCAAATTCATGGCATTCCAAACATTAATTTCAAAATAGTGGATTTAATATTCGTAAATGAGGTGACTAATAGCTTTATTAAACGCTCGTTCCCTATTACCAGTCCAGAAGATTGTTATCATCCAACGCATCAATTCCATTTAATTTATCGATGCCTTCGTGTAGCAAAAATGAGAAAGTTTTTTCATTTAAGCATACCAACTACAATATGTTAAATGAACTCCTAATCCTAATTGGCACTCCTTTTTTTCATGCTATACTAATGTTGATGATATGTCTAAAGCCTTTTACTCTAAAGCAGAGCTCGGCATTTCCTATGCACGCGTGCATTTCAGCCATTACTAAATTTACAACAACGTACTCACACGTATTAAAAACACTCTCAGTCTCGTTTGAGCATTCATTGAAAGAGGTTGTGTTGTCGCATGTTTCTTGCTTTTGTACATGAAGACATTCTAATGCAGGGATGGAAAACTTAATGTTTTTAACATCAGCGTATGGTGTACGTTTTTAGAATTATAATCTTTTTCAAAATAAATTATTCTAATTTATTAAAACAAACTTAATAAAACAAAAACAACTTATATTTCACTATTCATAAAAACTATGTACATATAAAAGAGGAAGTATTTTTCAAAAAAAAGAAAAAATTTCTAAATTTATTAAAACAAAAAACAAATTTAGTAAAACAAAAAACAAATTTAGTAAAACAAAAATAACTTACATTTTACTATTCATAAAAACTATTTACATATACAAAAGGAAAAATTGCTAAAATTTTGATTGTAAAGAGGAATTATTAAAAAAAATTATATAAAAATATATAAAGTTATGTAACACATTCATACTGTATTGTTTATAACTTCATCAATATTAATAGAATATGGACAACATTTTATCCTTAGTAGATTTTCAATATTATTGTCAGATAAACTGTTTCTAGTTTTGGTTTTTATTAATTTTAAAAAAGAAAATGAGGATTTGCAAATATAAGTTGAACCAAACATCGAATAAAATTTCAAAATTTCATTTTTTGTTTTTGGGTAAATTTTTGCATCAACTTTTTTCCAAAATTCGATGCCATTTGCTAATGGTAATGATATATCGTTTATCATTTGAACAAGTTCAACTTTAATTTCATTTGATTGATTGTTTATATTACATAACAATGGATTATTATGTAATTCAATTATGTGTTCTATTTTTGCAAAATCGCTAAAACGCTTTTTGCAATTTGTTAATAAATTTTCAAGTACTTCTACATACTCATCTAATTTAAAGTTTAAATTTTCATTCAAAACTTCTGCAGTTCTTTTAAAAGTATTTAAATTTTTGTTTTTTAAATTAGTTATTAACATTCCAAGTTTATTTGTAAATAGTTTAACTGCGCAAACAAGTTCAAAAATGTTTTTATTTTTGCCTTGTAACTGAAGATTTAAGTGATTCACAAATTCTGTAATATCAGTTAGAAATCCTAAATCTAAAATAAAAACTTATCGATTTTGTTTGTTTTTATTCATTTTGTGAGTACAGTATAAATTTCCCAGAAAGTTTTCTATTAAATATGTATATTTCCAAAAATAAAAACAAATTTTAATCTAAAATGCTTTCTGAAATAGATATAATCAAAGAAGGCTAAACGAATTTTACAAATTTAAAAATTAACATTTTCCATGCCTGTATGTAGTGAGTGTGAGAGCATAAATTTTTCTCTTTTCTTAATTTTCGCTCTCGCAACAACTGACCAATAGCAAGTGTTGCCTGGCTCTGCTCTAAAGTTAATACCTTTTTGAATTTATGTGTTCCAAAGCAAATATCTAGACAATTATCCGGTCCCCCATGGAATAATAAACAACTGGCTCGTGTAAAAAATAAGAAGAATAAATACTATAAAAAGTTTAAACAATCTGGTTGTTATATGGATTATATAAGATATTCTGTTATCCGGGCGGAATACACAATACCTAATAAATCATGTTACGATAAATATGTAAATACAATGAAATACAATTTTAAGCGTAATCCAAAATCGTTTTTTAAATTTGTTAATTCAAAGAAAAAAGTAACTGGTTTTCCATCTTCTATGAGATTTCAGCAGATTGAATCTAGTGATGACAGCATTATAAGCAATTTATTTGCCAACTTATTCGGATGCAACTTATAATGATTCCACTGATTATCCCATTAAAATAAATACAAATTCCAGTGTCAATAAATTTAATCAACGTTCCTACTATTTCTATGGAATTGAGAAAACTAAAGTTCTCCTATAACTTTGGACCCGAGAACATTCCTAGTAGCATCTTAATTAATTGTGCCGACGCTATAGCTGTTCCACTATCATACTTATTTAATAAATCGATTATATGTGGTTATTTTCCTAATGTTTGGAAGTATTCATTCATTATTCCTTTGTTCAAATCAGGAAACAGATCCGATGTTACAAATTATCGTGGTATTGCAAAACTGATCATAATTCCAAAACTGTTTGAAAAAATGGTTACAGATGATTTATGTTATCAAGTTTCTAACTTGATATCTCCTTAGAAAAAAGTGTTCTACTACAACAAACCTGCTTTATCTCTCAACAGTTGTGTATCGAGGATTTTTTCATCAGAAACAAACAGACGTTATCTACACGGATTTCAGCAAGGCCTTCGATAAAGTCAATCATGTACTTTTGAGGAAGAAACTTTATTTATTGGGATTTTCTGATCTTAGTCTAAAATGGATTTACTCGTATTTAACTAACAGAAAACAAACCGTACTTTTTAAAAACTGCTGCTCCAGAAGTATTGATGTCCTTTCTGGGGTACCTCAGGGTAGCCATCTCGGACCGCTTCTGTTTTCATTGTTTATTAGCGACTTACCTGATACGATTCACTATTCCAATATCCTAATGTACGCTGATGACGTAAAAATTTTCTTGAATTATCGCCAAAGTTCCGATCAGAAACTTCTTCAAAATGACCTAAATTCGTTTCATTTATGGTGTAATTTAAATCTAATGCAGCTTAATCTCAAAAAATGTAAATACATGAGATTTGTAAGAAAGAATCCGATCCCTGCAAACTATGTTTTTGATGGATACGAGCTTGAGCTTGTAGATAACTTCCTGGATCTAGGAGTTCTACTTGTTCCCAAATTAAATTTTATCTCGCACATAACTATGACAGTAAATAAAGCTAGAAGCGTACTTGGTTTTATAAAACGGTGTGCAAAAGAATTTAACGATCCTTATGTTACTAAATTGCTCTACACATGTCTTGTAAGGCCTATACTCGAGTATGGTTCCATAATATGGGATCCTCTATATAAAAAATATTCCGACGTCATCAAATCTGTACAAAAACAATTTTTGATGTTTTGTCACCGACGACTGAATTTTAATCCTACAAGTTTACCTTCTTATTCTGCCAGACTAGCATTAATTAAACTTTCGACACTTAAAAGCCGCAGAACTATGTTAAATGTCTCGTTCATATTCAATGTAATTACTGCTGATATAGGCTCCAGTTTTTTAATCCATCATATCACGTTTAATGTTCCTCAACGTCCGTCACGTAATTTTTCCCCATTATCAATACAATTTTTTAGATCCAACTACGCTGGTGCTGATCCAATAAGGAGAATGTGTAAAGAATTTAATAAATTGTATATGCTAATAGATTTTTCTTCATCAAATAATGTTATAAAAAATAGTGTAATTATATATTTAAATTCGTAGTTTTTTAAAATTGATATTTTGTAAGTTTACTAAAATGCGTGCAAGGAATATTTCCATAGGCAAATAAAATAAAATAAATAAAAAAAAATATTATGTGGATCTGAAATATTGCCATTAAAATTAACTTTTTGAAATCTGTTGGTTAAATAAGAGTAAATTAGATTACAGGCAGAATTAGAAAAATAAAACAGTTTCTGGAGCTTTTTCAATAAAACCGTGTGATCGACTGTATCAAAAGCCTTGGAGTGATCAAGCAGAACTAAAAACGCCACACTAATTTCATCAAGTTCCGACCTAAGATCCTCAACTACAACTCCTACCTTTCATGAATCCCGACTGACTAAGTAATTAAGTAATTGTGACTCTCCAGATAATTATTGATTTGTCTGGCCACAATGAAGAATTCTCCCACGTTTTTACGCGACATTTGAACATGAGAGATGATGTATATATAATGTTGAATTTTGAATGGTTATGCCCTTTTGTTTCCTAATAAAATTAATTAGAAATACTTTTATTATTTATTACATTTTTTAATAATATTTTCTTTTTGTTCATCGTTGACTATTTGCACATTTCATTTACATATAAAAGACGTGTGTATATTAGAGCAACTCAAGTTGTATGGAAGAAAAATTCGTGCAAGGTGTACCCCCCCCCCTAAAAATGAACCTTGGACTTTTTAAGATGACATTTAAAATATTTCGGCTCCATCTTTGACCCCTCGTGAGCTGGACCATTTTTAAAAAGAGTCTATTTTTTCATGTTTTGTTAATTTGAGAATATGTTTCCTTACCAATATATACAATATGGGTATCATAAGAAAGGTTTTTTAAGGCGCGTCCAACAGTATATGCAATTTGTCCAAGGTCATCCATATCCTTTTTCTAAAGAAGTTCTGTAAAAAAACGGTTTTTGAATTTTTTTCGGGGTTGTTTGTAATAAAAATGCCAAATTAAAATATTTTAATCTTTAATCGATTTAATTAAATACGGCTCTCAGCTTGTTTTGAAATTCGCGCTATTTCGTGTTTTGACAAAAATGCAATGGGGTGGTAACCCTTCGTTTTAAATAGGGTAATATGGGCATCAAATTTTTTCTTTTGCCAAGTACATCATCTTTGTATGTAAGACGCCTTTTGCACGTTGAAATTAGTTTCGAAACAAGTTTCAAAAACTTTTTTGCATTTTCTTTTAAAATTTCTTTCGCTTTTGCACGTAAAAAATTAATTTCACAAATTTTGTTTTCTTTTATCGCGTCATTCTGCTGTTTTTGACTGTTATAACTTTATTTGGCATTGTGATTTAGGTTCAAACAACGCCAGACAATTCTTTAAAAATGAACATTATATGAATATTATATTTTTTTTATAATATTATAATATATTATACATATATTTATGAATGTATTATTATTTTTTAATATATTTACCTTATTGATTTTTAAAAATTAAAAAATTAAATTATATTCTTTTTGATTTTTATTTTTTCATTTTTACAATCAATTGTTTGGTACTAAAAAATTTCTTTTGCAAATGTTTTGATTTCAAACACAAAATAAAGAAAAAGTAATGACTGCCCACTACGAGATAATTCATAGTTGGCTCCCTAGAACGGAACGCAATCTACGAGTTATCTCGTACTCATTAAACCACTTTTTCTCCTAAAAAAAACATAATTTTTATTTTTGATGATACCTACGATCTAAAAATAGAGTTTTTTAAGTAATATAATGTAAAAAAAAAATCAAATTGTCATTTTTGGCCAGTTTTTTGAAAATTGCCGCGACAGCCAGCATGTTAACTTCACTATGCGAAACAAAAAATAAAAGAAAATGTGAAATCAAATACAACTCTGTGTATATACGAATAAAGAACAAAGCAAGTTTTGCGAGTACATGAAATTGTGAAATCACCCCCGATCGTTTTTCCCCTCTCTCCTACAAACTCAAGAGTTTTGAAATTTGTTTCGAATTTTGTTTCACAATTTCATGTACTCGCAAAACTTGCTTTGTTCTTTATTCGCATATACACAGAGATGTATTTGATTTCACATTTTCTTTTATTTTTTGTTTCGCATAGTGAAGTTAACCTGCTGACTGCCGCGGCAATTTTCAAAAAACTGGCCAAAAATGACAATTTGATTTTTTTACATTATATTACTTAAAAAACTCTATTTTTAGGTCGTAGTTATCATCAAAAATAAAAATTATGTTTTTTTTAGGAGAAAAAGTGGTTTAATGAGTACAACATAACTCGTAGATTGCGTTCCGGGAGCCAACTATGAATTATCTCGTAGTGGACAGTCAACGTGTTAATATAAATTTTCCTTATTTAAAATAACATTACTTTTTGTTTATCTTGTGTTTGAAATCAAAACATTTGCAAAAGAAAATTTTTAGTACCAAAGAATTAATTATAAAAATGAAAAAATAAAAATCAAAAAGAATATAATTTAATTTTTTAATTTATAAAAATCAATAAATAAGGTAAATATATTAAAAAATAATAATACATACATAAATATATGTATAATATATTATAATATAAAAAAATATAATATTCATATAATGTTCATTTTTAAAGAGTTGTCTGGTGTTGTTTGAACCTAAATCACAATGCCAAATAAAGTTATAACTGTCAAAAACAGCAGAATGACGCGATAAAAGAAAACAAAATTTATGAAATTAATTTTTTACGTGCAAAAGCGAAAGAAATTTTAAAAGATAATGCAAAAAAGTTTTTGAAACTTGTTTCGAAACTAATTTCAACGTGCAAAAGGCGTCTAAATAATTTAGATTTTTGCAAAAATATAAAATCAAAGTATGCTATATGAAAACTTTCATGCATAAGAACAAAATTGTAAATTTAAGTTTATCATTTCCCAATATCGTTGGGTTTAAGCTAAAAAAAATTAAATAATTGTTCATTGTGTCGTGATTAATTAGTTACGTTAGTTGAATTAAACGGAAAAAGATTACCGACAAACCGCGATGTGATACAACATTTATTATATTTGCGTGATCGAAACAAAAATCGCAGATTCTTATATTGGATACTTCTCACCTGAAGATGGAATAGGAATTGGAATTGCAATGGGTATTATAAATTTCTTGAAAGCTGAGGGGATGTCGTTAGAATATCTGATCGCTATTAATTGCAATGGAAAGAGCTGCAATACTAGTAAATTTAATGGTGCAATTTGCTCGTTGGAACGTCAATTAAAACGACCATTGTTGCAGTGGTTAGTGTGTTTGTTTCATCTTAATCACAACGCTGTTAAAAAACTGTTGTGAAACGCATCTGGGCCTCAAAACTGGCCAGGAGTAATTGGTGAATTGCGGAAACATTCCGGTAAACTACTTTCATTATTTTGTTATATTAGTATGTATTATTCGAAAATCGCTTTTAGATTACTGACTTTTTAGATCGCTGACAATTTTCACCCGATTGAGATGGGCGAAATGCCTTCGGATAATTTGAAAAATCTTGCCGTTTTCTTTTTGGAGGTATACGCTCCTTTTTCGTTTCTGGTAAAAAGTCAGCCTCAAGCTATCAATGGTAGCCGATATTTATTTAAGTATATTAAATGGATAAACCAATCACCAGAACATATGCAAGTCATAGTCCAAAGATCAGTGGAGATTGAATTTTTCGCCCATACACAAAATATAATTTTTCAATCACGTGAACATACAATCCAACAAATTCGTCCATTTACTGTGCTTAAAATACTAATAATTGTGAATCGCCCAAAAACATGATAAATTGGAATGAAGTTGAAACTGGTATAGAACCACCTTGTATACAGTTTTATTCACAAGAATACTTGTTAGAGCTTCAAAATTCGTATAAAATTATTAATATTCCAGATATAAAAATATATACAAAAAATAATATTAATATTATTAACGAATTTATTGCAGAATTTCCTTGCCATTCACAAAGCACTGAGCGTTTTGTACACGTTGCCAGTCAATCTACAATATTTAATTATTCTTTAAATAAATTAATTTTTTTTTATTATTAATTTTTGAAAACAACTTTTTGGGACTCGCATTTGTTTTCATTTGGAATAAAAGTAAACCCGTATTATTTTCCAATTCCAAAATACAGATAATTAGAACATCTTAACTTTTTAAGAGGATTTTAAATATATGATAAATTCTCAAGTCGTTTATTTTTTTCTTTTTTTTTATTGAGGACAGTTTTATAAATATAAACAATAAAATTTAATAACTTTTTTAATTTGCGAAAAAAAATATGTGGCCAAAAAGTCGTGAATCATTTCTTTAGTTCTATTTTCGTCCATACATGATCTAGAAACAGAATCATATTAGAGTTACCACAATATTGCATTTATATATATACCTGAGCACCGTGTAAAATGTATCTAAGTTGTAAAAATCTAAATTATTTACATACAAAGATGATGTTCTTTGCAAAAGAAAAAATTTGATACCCATATTGCCCTATTTAAAACGAAGAATTAAAACGCAAACTAGCGCGAATTTCAAAAAAGCTGAGACCCGTATTTAATTAAATCGACTAAAGATTAAAATTTGTTAAGTTGGCATTTTTATTACAAACAACCGCGAACAAGAAATTGAAAAACCGTTTTTTTACAGAATTTCTTTGAAAAAAGGACAAAGACATTGTATATACAATTGAACGCGCCTTAACCCTCTCATGCCCGAATTAAAATCGGCGTAGCTAAAATTTTTTTAAGTAGACATATAAGATAGATTTGATCTCAATATCAACCGTCTGTATGTGTGATGGCTCTGCGATACAACAACCAACTGTTTACTAAGCTCGAATTTATGCACCAGTACACTATGCGCATGTACCATTTATTTGAACGGTGGTTGATTTTGTACAATTTAAGCAGCATGTCCGCAAGATCAACCCCTCCCATGTGCTTGTTGTAGCATTCTACTATACCTGGACGAGGTATAGTTATAAATTTATTCTCTTTGCGGCACCATCTTTTGCATTCTCTCATGGGGTTCTTAACTGCATAGTTTGAAACCAGTTGTACACTATTGTTATCATACCAACGACAAGCAATCAAGTTGTGCGTTGCTTCATATTTGAAATTGCTTGATCCTCGTCCTCGTTTTTGAAGTTCCTTCTCACTACTTAGGGCCGTTTTTTGAATGCAAGTTTAAACTCGAGATTAAGTTAATCTCCAGTTAAAGTTAATCTCCAGTTAACTTAGTTTTCATTTTTTCAATGCGAATTTAACTGGAGATTAACTTTGTAGAGCTGCCGTACTTATAAGCAAAAATGGCAACATTTTCTTCGTTTATATTGTTGTTTTTACTACTTTTTGCAAATTATTTCACAACAATTAGCTTTTGTATATAACAAAAACAAACAAACAAAAGCTGAATACTATTGATCTTTATGTAAAAAAATTATTTTCTTAAAATAATAAATAAATTGAGACTGCCTATTGTCAATTTGTGTTTTATATAGTTCATAGTCACTTAAATATTTGTCTTATTCGGCTTCCCCTCACTTAAAAGCTTTTTTTAAAAAAAAAAATTGTCAACTACTTGTCATAGTTAATCTCGAGTTTAAACCACCAACGTTGCTGGTTTAAACTCGAGATTAACTACTTAACCGTAAGTTTAAACTCGAGATTAAGTGAATTCAAAAACTGAAAACGGAGTTTAACTGGAGATTAACTTAATCTCGAGTTTAAACTTGCATTCAAAAAACGGCCCTTAGAGTACATTTTTTCAATCGGTTGTTTCTAATTGCACCAAAGGCTAATATGCTTTTTCCTTTCAGAGCAATCATTAAGCTTATTGAAGAAAACCAATTGTCAAAAAACAGTTTGAAATTTTGGTTTACTGGCATGTTGGATGATAAAAAAGCACAATATCTGATGATATTCCTAAGCCATAAGACTTGCACGTTCCTTCTCCAATGTAGAGAGTAAAATCATAAATAACCCAGATACACCAGCTCTAGTGAACATTTTGAAACCCCACTTTTGGGGCTTCATAGGAAGATATTGTTGACCTAAGAAAATAATGAATTATTCATAAATGTATTACATATGTTCACAAGTAATAAGATATCTTTATAGCCGAGGCCAGCCGAGCAGCCATTTGAATGAAATTATTTTCCATTATTAACATTATTGTACTTTCAAATAAAAAAAGAAATTTGAGAAAATATTCACTAGTTTTTTTTAAAGCATTTTCAAAAAAAAAATATTTGGCGGACCCTTTAGTTACACTAAAGCTAACAGAATTGTCTCCTTTCGAAGCATTATAATACGAAGGCTGTGTATTACTTGTATTGTAGTTATGTTATAGGTTTTTATCGATAGATTCTTAGAAATGCTCTAATACATTTGGATGGATTATTATGGAGTGTGATAGCTTATTAGACGTAAAGCCAGGGTTCGAGCCCCAGGCCAGACATCAAAACAAAATACATAAAGTATTTCTTCGGCGACTTCCTCTCAGCAGATTTCTGGCAAAAACTCTGAGAGTAAATAAAATTGCCATGCAAATTTCCCAAAAAACTGTTGGTCGGAGTCGACTTTAAACTGTCGGTCCCACCCCTCATAATTTTATACATGAGCACACAACGTAAGTGGTGTGAGGAACTTGGTCGTAATCCTGACTGAAGGGTTGTAATGACCAATTATGTTTTGCATGTCTTCTTTTCCTTCAGTCTCTAAAAGGCAATTTTCTTATAATTTGGGAGACCTTCGCAATTGTTCGAACTGTATTGGCAGTCTTTTCCCGAACATTTAATTATTAGCTGGACGATTAATACACTTAACAGCTTTTGTCCTCATTGGCCTCACGTCTAATAAGCCACTCACTACTTACTAGACTATGGCGACATCACAGGACATGACATAAGTCACGAGCATTATCGTTATGAAGAGGAGGAGAAGCTAAAAATACTAGGCGAGTACCTAGAGAATCTACCAAACACATCTGAAAACGTAAACCAATTTGAAACCCAAGAATTGTGGGTGCCCGTATCTAAAACATTTGAACGAAGAAATCTTAAGACAAATTCAAATTTTTAACTATGTAACTCACCAATTTGTGTTGTGCCCAAAAAAGCTGATTCAAAACAGTTCAGAATAGTCATCGACTGCCGTAAATTAAATGATCAATGAGTCCGGAGATCAACGATGTTTTACCAGAGCTCCGACAAAATAAGATCTTCTCAGATCTCAACACATGTGTTCTATTAAACAGACAATCTTTGTCAAAAAAAATAAAAGTCTAGGGCCTAACCTCAATAACCGAATAATATGCACATAGTTATTAATAAATAAACTGTAGACAAAATCAATGAACTTACACATACATATGTATACCAAACAATTTATTACAAATATTAAAAAAGAATAATTCCGTGAATGAACAACTTTATTAAAATATGATTAAAATATGAGTCAAACATTATAAAAGAAGAAATAATAATCATTTAAAATGCCATTCATTGGGCAAAAGTTGGTGCAGTCGACCCTTTTATACTTACATGTAATGGAATAAACGTTCTAAAAAAAGTTATTAATGAAGATTCTATACCATTTATAACTTTAGAACAGATATTCCAATTTGCCGATGTAAAAGTAGCATCTGATTATGATTAAATTGTTTATTTTTTGAGTATTCCTATAACAAATGTAAATGCATTTAACAAAATTGTATTAAGACCTATACAAATCGGTAGATAAAGTATAAGTTTGGTCGTACTAGAGAGGTCCTATTGAGACCATAATACCACCTGTTGGCAAGAGTAATACTACGCTTGATATAATTTTTGCTGATACCGGGGAAATCACGGCCGTAAGCTGGAAATATAAACGCCGCATGTTACTACTTGTCGACTTTGTTTTGCCCTCATTTACTGCCAGACCCATCTTGTTTGATTCCCGTTCTATAGCGCTTGGTACGCCCTATAATATCAATGTTGTCGGCATGCGATAGCTACTGGGCACTTTTGTAGAAAATAATGCCACTGTACTGCACTCCCACCTTTCGCGGAACCCTCTCCATGATGCAGTTGAAGAGGTGGCGTGATAAGCCATCGACTTATCTGAAACCTCACATGGTATCAAAAGATTGTGAAAGGTTCATTTCTACTTTGACGGAGATGCAGGAGTGGTTCAATCTCGTTCTGCATATCCTTATGAGCTTTGTAGAAACACCGAGCTCGGACACAAACACAAAAAACACGATTTCTTATGGAGCTATCAAAAGCTGACTTAGTACACAAAAAGATAGTGTGTCAACTTGTTTTTCAAGGGTCTTGTCCAGCATTTAACATTATGAAGATCAGCGTTTTGACAAGTGGCCACGGGGAGGCTGCGTGTCAACTTAAATACAGCAAAACAGAAATTTAACCTTGTTTGCATGCATTAAATCTCATCCCTCTTGTTTTCATTTGTCGATAAAAAAAAGTACGGTAAGAAGTTCAATTTTGATTTATTTATAGAACTTAACTTGTATGTAAATATTTTCGAATCCATCGTTTGATTATTGTTTTTTTTTTAGATTTGTGTTCAAAACAGGAGATATAAAAGTGGCCATTAAGTCCAATGCCTGCAAGGAAAGGACTATTGGCGCCCCAAAATACTTTTTTGGATACAATTGCAACAAGATTTGATGGAACACGTAAGTATTGTCTAAACATGTTAAATTTTTATAGATTAATTTGACGAAAAATTTATAATTAAGTTGAACATTTGTCATAATCTTCAAAAAATTAATTGTTGGTAATTACAACGTAAAAGTAAAATTTTGCTTTTATAATTTATTTCATTTCACATTCATCGATTATTATTGGAATGTAGGTATTGAACAACTGCCAAGATTGTATCTCGCTAAAAGTTAAGATTGTCTGAAGATTTAGAATTTGTCACAAACATGCACCAGCAACAGATGATGAGTCTAACTATACAGAGACATAAGTGCGTTAACGAATAAAACTGCTCAGGGGCAGACACTGTTAATTGGTGTGGACTCTATATAACAATCAGAAAATTTAATGATGTGATGTTAAATCTCGTTCATTTGGAATAAAACTAAACTTAGATAAAAATAACACTAAGCAGAAAAGGTAAATAGACAACAACAAGGGGTTTTTACCAATAGGAGAACAAAACAAACATTAAATGTAAAGCAACAATGCTTAATAGAAAGATCACGATATAGTCACACATAAAAATAAGGCAGTATAAATAGAGCAAAAGGCAATGTTGGGTGTCAGTCGGCAGTAATGACGATGGGTTGGAATAAAAAGTGTGACCTTAAGCACTTTGCTTTTGAACACTGAAAGTTTATTTGTTAATAAAAGATAAAATAAAAATAAAATTGAGAGCACAGTGTTGTCAACAAGTGTTTTGTTCTTTATATACTTCAGAGATAATAAATAAAGGATTTATTTAAATATTATATAAAGGATTTATTTAAATAAAAACTATTTCTTATATTTTAATTGCAATCCTCCAATCTACAAAAAAATTAAAATTTTGCGGAAATTAGAAACGTAACAATTTTAGATAATGGAAACGCTCTAAGGGCCATTATTACAACTTGCCGATAACTAAAGCCAGGATTTTAACGGGCAGATAACCTGACTTTAATTATTATGAGCACACAATAAGATAAAATTGGGCGTTATGCTAAAGGGAAGATCATCCTACCTTTAATTTTTAAAGTTCATTTTATCTTTGAACTTGCCATATTATATATATTGTTACGTTTTTACCTTTTTAAAAACTTTTAAATATGAGTTCGTTAATTGCAAACAAAGTAAAAAAAATGTGTTTAATTTAATTTCAGTTAAACTCTTTATTCTTTACACTACTTTTGTGTGCCACCGTATACAACTTAACGATACAATAATAATCTGTTTATTCACTTTACTAGTTCACACAAGTATTCACTGGATCTTTACAACCACGACTTATTTTATTCAAACGCAACTTCACACAAGGCTGACTGAATTAACTCTGACTGCTGCCTGCTTTGTCCAGCCCTTTTATAGTCCGACACAACCAGTCTAACGAACATTCTTGACGTGGAAGGTTCGTGATCTCGCTTTCTCGAGAGCTCTATTGCTAATACATTGTTGTTTGTGTACTTTGCTTATGTTGTCTATCCCTTTTTTTGTCACATACATGTTATTGTTTGTACCAGGCGCGACCAGTTTCGTCGTACATATATATATCTATGCAGCTTTAGATAATCAACACATTAATTGTATTCTTAGTGTTAGTGTGTATTTGTATCGTGTGGCTTTTGTTTATCGTTTTTGTTGTTAACCGATATTAGGTCGTTTCGATTTGCGTAACACTGCCGCCCACGTAAGCCTGTTCGTCCCGAATAGGCTCATTATCTCTTTTCCCATATTTTGCCAGTCGCTCTATGTGTACGGCCTTCATTTTTTTTCGGGGGCTGTTAGCTTTCTGTATCCTGTACACGACATCGTTTAACCGTTTAATTATTTTATACGGTCCATCCCAGCTGGTTTGTAGCTTGGGAGATAATCCCTTCTTCCGCTTTGGGTTGTATAGTAGAACCAGTTGTCCCTCATGAAAGCCCTCCGTGTTTGCTGCTCTATAATACCTGGCTTTCATTCTATCACTGACCATTTTTATACGGGCGCGTACAAACTCATGAAGTTCATTCAGGCTTTCTTCTTTTCCAGTGTATGTTTCGTCCCTCTCTGTGGCGGGCTTAACACCAAACTCTAAGTCACCGCACAGTTTTATCTCAGTCCCAAAGATAACCCTGGCGGGTGATCTAGATGTTGAATCATGGACTGCAGATCGGTACGCTAGTAGAAACCTCGGAATGTGTTCGTCCCAGTCCTTTTGTTGCTCGCTCACTACATTTCGCAAGTATTTCTCTAGGGTTCGATTAAATCGTTCTACCATTCCGTCTGACTGTGGGTGAAGAGGCGTCGTTCGAGTCTTCTTAATACCATATATTTCGCACATTTCCTTGAATACAGCTGACTCAAAATTTCTGCCTTGATCAGAATGTAGTTCTATTGGAACCCCGTAGCGACATATCCAGTTGTTGACAAAAACATTTACTATTGTGTTCGCCTCTTGATTGGGTATGGCCACTTGCTGAAATAGTCCATCACAACGAGAACATAAGGGCCTGCTACGTCCATCGCTATCCGCTCGAAAAGTGCGCCTGAGTTATATTGTTGCAGCTGACCTCGAGTTCTTCTTACTGGACCTTTAGCTGCAATACACTGGGTACAGTTTGCTATCCAGTCCGACACTGCTTGCTGACATCCAACCCAATAAAAACGTTGTTTTAGCCTTTTCAGCGTCTTGGTCACTCCAAGATGTTCTCCGCTGGCTCCATTATGGAACTCCTTTAACACTTCTTTCATTATGGAGGAAGGCACTACCAATAGGTTGGATGTGGTCTTGCCATCAGCGCTTTCCCAAAGTCGATATAGGCACCCATTTATGATATTTAAGTTGTCTCATAGTGCCCAATATGCTTTTGTAGGAGGACCTTCTGCGGATATCTCATTTCTTATAGGTCGTTTGTTCTCGTCCTTCGCTGCTATTACATTCGCTAATATTGCGTCACTCCTTTGTGCTTGGGACAAGTCTTCGTTGGCTTCAATCCGCGTTAGCCGGATATCGACGATGGATTCCTTTTTCTCAGCTTTCACGCAATGTTTACACTCCAAATTACAAGGTCGGCGTGAAAGAGCGTCAGCATTTCGATGTTTTATGCCTCTTCGGTGTTCAATGCTGAAGTCGTAAGTCTGGAGGCGTTCAATCCAACGCGCTGGCTGTCCTTCGGGGTTCTTGAATTGTAACAGCCATCTCAGTGCGGAGTGATCAGTCCTTAGCAGAAAATTTTGGCCATACAGGTACTTATGGTAATGTTTGATGCACTCCAGCACTGCCAGTAGCTTTCGTCGGGTCACACAAAAATTCCGTTCAGTCTTTGACAAGGTGCGACTATAGTAGCCTACGTCTTCCTCTGTTCCATTGACCACTTGGGAAAGTACACCACCAATGCCATATCCGCTAGCATCACTGTCTAAGATGAATTTTTTCCTGGGACTGGATACGCCAAAACTGGTGCAGCGCACAATAGGTCTTTTAGTGTCTGGAACGCCTTTTCTTGTGACTCACCCCTTGCAGCCACGCTGGCAAAGTTAGGCACACCTCGTCTGTAGTATGTGCATAGTCCCAAAAAGCTGCGTAGTTCATGAAGATTCTGGGGACGAGGCCAGTCCTTTAATCCTCGTATTTTATCTTCATCCGTGGATATGCCTTCTGCTGTGACAAGATGCCCCAAATATTTTCCCCAGGTTCTTGAGGTGTTCGTCAAAAGTTCTGCCCATCGCTATTATGTCGTCGAGATACACCAGGCAAGTCTTCGAATCCAGTCCCTTTAGCACACGTTCCATAAGCCGCTCAATTGTGGCCGGAGCATTACAGAGTCCAAATGGCATAACTTTAAACTGCCATAAGCCGCCGTTCGCACTGAATGCGGTTTTCTCTTTGTCCTTGTCTGCAATCTCCACCTGCCAATACCCGCTTTGTAGATCCAATGTGGAGAACCACTTCGTTCCGGCTAACGTGTCGAGTGTGTCGTCAATTCTTGGTAGCGGGTAACTATCCTTTTTGGTTACATCATTCAGCTTCCTGTAGTCTACGCAGAATCTTGTACTGCCTTCTTTCTTCTTTACTAAGACGACAGGTGAGCTTCACGGACCCGATGATGGTTCGATTACACCGTTCTTCCTCATTTCGTCAACTAACTCCTTGACATCATTACGCTTCGCCAGCGGTATGCTTCTGGGTGCCTGTTTTATCGGTCTCGCTTCGCCGGTATCAATTTCATGCTTGACCATTGCTGTTTTTCCTTGTCTTCTATTGTTCGTTGCGAAAGCGCAATCAAACCTTTTTAGCAGCTTTCTGGCTTTATTTCTCTCTGGAGCTGCTAAACCTGCTACCCATTTTTCCACATTTTCACCAAATTCCTTTTGATGCTTGGCTGACATTTCTGCAGATTCCGGCGATTGTTCGGTGTTTATTACCGCCTCTACTGGAGTACATTGGCCCACATCAGAGTTTTTACAAATGAATTTATCGTGGCCTGATAAATTTAGCACTCTCACTGGGACTATTCTCTGTTCGTTGGATTTAACGATGGGCTTTGCTGATAACAAATTGGTCTGAATTTCTACTGGTTCAACAACCCACAAGCGGTTTTCCACACAATCTCCATCCATACGCGCCCATATCAGTGATTCACTCTGAGGTGGCAGTTTGAGTTGTTCAACCGCAACTATCCTTCTTGCGTGCACTTGATGCTTGTACCCCACGTCTAGAGGTATCTCTACATTTCGCCAACTCATAATCTGTTGCCCCATATTCAAATTGATGCCATGAGCTATCATAAAATCGGCACCAATGATAACCTCGTCCACAATATCGGCAACAATAAAGATGTGACTTACACTAATGTTGGCTATAGTCACCTTCGCTTCTGTTTTTCCGTGGACGGTGGCAGACTCTCCCGTAGCTGTCCGTAGTCGTACATTGCTGAGTGCCTCACACTTTCCCTTCACTACATCTGGTCTGATGATAGACTGCGTCGCCCCGGTGTCTATAGTGAAGATATGTGGTCTCTCATTTATGTATATGCGCGCCGTAAGATTGTTGTTGTTCTGTTGCATCACTGATATTGAGATTATGGGGCCCTCGCTTGTGGAAGCCAGCACTTGCCCCTCAGTACTAGCTAGTTTTAGTTTAACGGGGACTCTTGTGAAGATGGTTGGTGGTTCGCCCGTTTCTTATTCCTTGATGGTGAGGCGGATCTAGATCTCTTGCGTGGCGCTTTGCAGTTTCTTTGGAAATGACAACTCTTTCCACAGTTGATGCATTTAAGTTTAGCCTTTTGTTTGTTTTCTTCCGAAACTTGCTTCAACATCTCTTTGCTCATTTGTGGTCTAGACATCGTGGGACCGGTCTCCTGGGCTAGTGCGACGGCCATGGTCTCTGCAAAAGTCGTCTTCTGTGTAGAACATACCGACAGTTAAATGTCAGGGTCGCGTATACTATTCACAAACGCCTCGGTCTTAATGTTGTCTATCAGCGGGTGGTTTTCTCCGGGATATGTAAGCTGCAATAATCTCTCGACTTCCATTGCAAAGGCCTGAAGTGATTCATTAACCTTTTGCGCCCGGCACCTTAATTCCATGCGGTACAATTCTCGTTTCTGCTCATTACCGAATTTCAACTGTAATGCCACCATTAACTCGTTGTAGTTGTTCCTGCTGCTGGCTGGCATGATTTCTAGGATCTCAGCTGCGACACCTTTTAACGCCAAAATTAGTTCTAGAGCTTTCTCGCCATCGTCCCATCCGTTTCTGCTGGCTAATGTCTCAAATTGTAATTTGAATACGGATAGGGGTTAGCTACCATCTAAGCGAGGTACCTTCAGACACGACTCGTACTGGAGGTTGTTGATCTTTTCCTCCATCATTACGAGTTTTCCGTCGACGGTCTTTTCCAGATTGTCCACTTTCGTGTCAACGACCTTTTCTAACTGTGACACCCTTTCCTCGACACCAGTGATTCGATTGCTGGCCGACTTATGTATTTCCTGCAGCTTCCCTGATGTCACTTCGAGCTCCTTTTCAATTTTTACAAAACCGCTGCTTGCATTCTTTCCATTCTTTGTTCACTATCTCGGCGCGGCTCTGCCAGAAGTTTCTGATTTTCGGCTCTAGAAGCTTCAAACAGCTTTAGGTTTTCGGCTCTAGAAGCTTCTCGTACATCAGCAAACAGCTTTTCGTTCGCTTCTTGCATTTTCCAATTTACGGCTCTAGAAGCTTCTTGTACCTCCGCTAGAAGTTTTTGATTCTCTGCTCTGGAAGCTTCTTGAGCATCCGTTAATACTTGCATTTTTTCCATCATAGCGGCTAGCAACGAATTTATGTCGATACCGCTAGGGTTTGCAGGTGCCTTTAACTCTCGTTCCTCTTCATCCTCGAACTCGTAGGAATCGATGTCGATGCCCTGAAGCTGCAGTTGTTCCCTTAACCGCCTTTGCTGTTCATTCTTCGTGCCCGTTGTTGGCAGTTCTAGTTTACCCAACTCTCGTTTCAGTCGTTCCACTCTTAGTTCGGTGAGCTTCATTTTATTTATTTATTTCCTTTTATTTATTTTTACTTTTGGATTTTTGCAATCCCACTTCTGACACCAATTGTTGCGTTTTTACCTTTTTAAAAACGTTTAAATATGAGTTCGTTAATTGCAAACAAAGTAAAAACAAATGTGTTTAATTTAATTTCAGTTAAACTCTTTATTCTTTACACTACTTTTGTGTGTCACCGTATACAACTTAACGATACAATAATAATCTGTTTATTCACTTTACTAGCCCACACAAGTATTCACTGGATCTTTACAACCAGGCTGACTGAATTAACTCGGACTGCTGCCTGCTTTGTCCAGCCCTTTTATAATCCGACACAACCAGTCTAACGAACATTCTTGAAGTGGAATGTTCGTGATCTCGCCTTCTCGAGAGCTCTATTGCTAATACATTGTTGTTTGTGTACTTTGCTTGTGTTGTCTACCCCTTTTTTGTCACATACATGTTATTGTTCGTACCAGGCGCAACCGAGTTCGTCGTACATATGTGTGTGTGCAGCTTTAGACAATCAACACATTCATTGTATTCTTAGTGTTAGTGTGTATCGTGTGGCTTTTGTTTATCGTTTTTGTTGTTAAACGGTATTAGGTCGTTTCGATTTGCGTAACAATATGTACATATTATTTTCAATATGGCTACTTCAAATATAAACATAAAAATAAACGTTAATATTGATTACCAATTTTGGCAAGTTTTTTAATAGATATTTTTATTAATTAATAAACGAATATGTACATTTTTATATAAAAACTAAATAATTCAAGGATTTTATATACATACATGTTTCAAAAATATAAAAAAAACCGCACTTCTCAAATTTCTAAATTAAACTAAACAGGTTTACATGTATGCTTCTGACTCATCGTATACAAAAGAGGGAATTCACCTTTTTCGCTTGTTTGTCCAAAATAATAGAAAAAAATGTTTGCTTATAATCACGGATAATAGAGGTAATCACGGTTAAACGATGCAGAAAAATTTAAGTCGATCCAAAATAAAATTAAGTCGATGAAAAAAATTTTCTTTTTCCATCCCGGATAATTGATGTTGTCGGATAATCAAGGTCCTACTGTATTAATAGTTTTTCAATTCAAAATGGACGTTCATTATATTCATTTTAAAATAAAATACATACACAAAAATAAAAAAGCTAAAACCTCAACACACAAATTTTATAAACAAAATGAATAGATATAACAAATAAAAAGCCGCGTCGCACGAAATTATCGTATGTTACAAAAACCAAATTTTACAGGACAGCAATTTTTCTACTTTTCTCTGCTTTCGCTTGCAATATCAAAAGTAAAATATACATGTGCTTAAATAATTAACTAATATAACTACACCTAAAAGTTTCCGGTGGAAAAGTTCAAGTTTTCCGACAAAAACGTATTTTTGGCACATACGATAATTTCATTCACAACATTTCGTAGATGCGAGTGTAGAAAATGGCACTTACGATATCATTTGACAGTGTTAGAAATAAATTGAAACAAAGGTTTATTAGTGGCTTTATGTATTTGTTAGTAGTTAAAATATACTATTGAGTAATTGACACTTCTTCGCACAAAATTTAATGTTACTTATATGTAAATGTTTATAAAAAAAATTTGTTGATTAATTTTTTTTTAATCGTGCAGAAAATAAATTTTCATAACTTATTAATATACTATCTACACGTTGCGACTGGCTGTACAACTTTATTATTTTGTACAAACCATTGCAACAACAAGTAAATTTTATTGAAAAATCGATCCCGTGAATAAGAAGACAAATCGTTGATTCATGGAACTAATCGCAACGTATAGGGGCCGCATTACATTCGAAACATGTATCTTATAAAATTGAGCGCATCAAACATGTATGAAAAAGTATGCCCATTTGCCCAGTTTCTCTTTTTTCCAAGTTTTTTGAGATGCGAAAAAGTTTTTATTAAAAACAAAACAAGTTTTTTTTTTCAAAAAATTCAAAATTTCAATAAATTCAACAATAACACGAAATATTTACATTTTAAATATAATATTGTATATTATATTAGTCCCGGGCAAAATAGCGAAGAAACACCAATAGCGGTCTCCGCTGTTTCCATTAAAAATGTTGATACGTTTTTTTTTTGTAAAAATTTTTTATTTTTACCAGAAATAAAAAGTTTTTAAAAATTGCTGGCAACGCTGCCTATACACAATATCTTCAAACCAAATTGAACGTAAACGACAAGTAGAAGTTGTATACATTGTCTTTCATACTCATAAGTATAAGATATGCCTTGGTATGGATGTCCTGTAAAATCTCCCCTTACTGAGATCCCCCATAAGCAGACGGATTTCTTGGTTCTATGTCATTAATGGCAATTTTAATACAAAATAATCTCCGTTAAACGGACTCTCTTGGCCGGAACCAATATGAATTAAATATGTGTTAAGTAATACGCAGATTTTCTTTTTAATTTTAAAAGAGAAACTATTAAGTTCAGTATAATTTTATTATTTACAATATGTATATAATAATAGTGAATTTAAACAATATTAAAAGACCAGTAGTTGTTATATCAACTCTCTACGAGCATATAGCGGACAAAATTAGCTCGACGGTCGTTGTTTGCTTATTAGAGATTTCTCTGTACTTATAACATAACAACGGTAAGTGAAGCGAAATACCCATACTCTTTACCTTACCTGTTGCGAGAGAAATGTTTATAGAATATAATATTTTCTTTTTTTTTTTCCTTTTTGAAATTTGATTCTTTACTGTTATATTGGTCAACACATTAAGTTTTTCGCAAAATGTGCAGGCTATTATTTTTGACATCAGCCAGCACTTTTATAAAATTAAAATATTGTTACGTTTTTACCTTTTTAAAAACGTTTAAATATGAGTTCGTTAATTGCAAACCAAAGTAAAAACAAATATGTGATTATTTTCAGTTAAACTGTCTTTATTATTCACACTACGTTTGTGCCACTGTTCACACTTAACGATACAACAATAATAATCTGTTTTATTCAGTAGTTCACACAACTATTCGCTAGATCTTTACAACCACGACTTATTTTGTTCGCACGCAACTTCACACAAGGCTGACTGAATTAACTCTGACTGCTGCTTGCTTTGTCCAACCCTTTTATAGTCCGCACACACGCGTATCAATCAGTATGATGAACGTTCTCGATGTGGAAGGTTCTCGCTCGCGTCTTCTCGAGAAGGCTTATGTTATGTACCAGCCGCAACCAGGTTCGTTACATATTTGTCGTAGCTGGTTTACTTCATTCCATGTTGATGTTGCTACCTGGTCCGTTGTACACATGTGTGTGTGCAGCTTTAGATAATCAGCACGTTCATTGTATTCTTAGTGTTAGTGTGTATTTGTATTGTGTGGCTTTTGTTTATCGTTTTTATTGTTAAAGCCTACTTTACACGGTCCCACAAGTAATATGATCTGTCAAAATTTTGTGTAGAAGAGTACGGATGTGATCGTCTAAACGTACCATGTAATGAAACCATCACACATTGAGAGAAAATACGGATGAAAAGTTTGACAGTCGTATGCCTCTCTTTTAATTTTTTGAAATGATTCAAAAAACAAGCAAGTCGCATTAGATCAGGCATGTATTTTTATGTAAACACAGAAAAAAAGTGTAACAGCTGTTTTCATTTTACTTTGTTATTGCCTTATACTGATCATGTAAACACAAAAATATAAATCATACGACTTTTATTCTCTTTTTTGTCATACGGATGGAATTTCATTTTACTTTTTCATTAGACTTTACGTACGTAAAGTATTATCGTGTGAAGTGGGCTTAAACGATATTATGTCGTTTCGCTTTGGGTAACAATATGTTATTTTATAAATTAATTTCTTGTAAGAATCCATGGAATCAATGAAAATACGTTTGTTTATAATTAGTGCACAACGTGGGGTTTAGAGTTGTGTAGTTCACGAACGAACTATTCACACAATTGAATTGGTTACCCAAGCGTAAGAAACGTAAAATCGTAACGTTCGTAGCCTTAAAAACGTTTGTGTAGTTATCGAAACGTTAAAAACGGGACATACATATGTCAACCAAGAATGTAAATAAAAAAGAAAAACAAAACAAAATGCTGTTGTTATTCACTTCTTATTTTCTTAATCAAGTTGCAGCAAATTTTAGTATTGGAATAAAAAAACTTATTCAATGCCACATAATGGATTTGGATGATTTATTTGTTGATATCAGCATTTTAAGTCTAGTGAATTTATTAAATAAAAAGAAATCGACTGTCGTACGCCGCAATAGAAGACGTTTATACGACGACTATATTTAACTTGTTGCTGACCCTAGTTCGAGATAAACTAGTCAAACCAAGCAAAGGATTGGAGCAGAAGAGAGTATTAAAGTAGTTTAATACGTGAAGTTTTGTAGATACTTAAGACATGGTTGTTCACTACAGTCAATAGCATGGAATCACAAAATTGGGAAATCTACTGTACGGCGTATTGTGTTAGAAACCTGCGAATTACTTTGATGAGTTTTATCTCCAGTCTATTTGAGCGAGCCAACAACATCTCGTTACGTAGATATTCAAAAAGATTTTAATTTAATGTGGAATACTCCTAATTGTGTGGGTGCAATAGATGCGAAACCCCCTATAATTATAAAAAATATTTTAGTTTGGTCCTGATGGGAGTGTGTGATGCAAAATACACGTTTACATCTCTTACTGTGGGAAGCTATGGCAGTCAAAGTGATGGAGGTATTGTTTTAATTTTGGATACTTTTAATGACTTTAATACAACTTTTACTACAGGAATATTTCGCTTATCGTCATTTGAACAATCTGTAATCTGTACCTGTGCCAGCGGATAAGCCATTATGTCCAACATATTAACATCCTTTCCCACATTATTTTATAGGTGACGGAGCATTTCCATTAAAAATAAATTTAATGCGCCCTTACCCAGGATCAAACTTGGATATAGTAAAAACCGTTTACAACTCCAGAATCTCCAGCGCTCGCTGAGTAATAGAAAATTGCGTTGGTATTTTATGTGCCCGATGGCGAGTACTGTTAACAACTATAGAAATATCACCGGACAATGTGGACATTATTGTGCTGGCATGTACTGTTTTACATAACTTTATTATGTTAAACGATCAAAAAAGATGGTATTGGCCAGCAAGTTACGTGGACCGTGAATTAGAAAACGGCACTTTGCTGGAAGGAGACTGGAGAAGACAGCTCCGAAATAATGGTGACAGACCTATGCGTTCGTTTACGACCCATATTCGCAGATCCACTCAAGCCGCAATCGACCTGAGAAATAATTTGGCGGAATACTTTTCAACCGAAGGTGCAATTCCATTTCAGTATCAAAGGAATTAGATACTTCCTGAAATTTTTTTCCCAATTTTACACTAAATGTAACTCATTTTTGGTTTTGTTATTCTATATTTAAGTAACTTAATTAATAAACCGCCATATATGAAATAAAAAGGCAAAAAATTAAATTTTATTAATTTATTGAATTAAAAAAGAATTAAAATAAAAAATCAAAAAAATATTTCTTGAAAATGGTTTATATTTTCAAAATTTTAAAAACAAAATATAAACTTAAAAAAAGTAACAAAATTTAATATAAATGTACTTACAACTAAATAACAATAACAATTAAATAATACATGCAAACAATATGAAATTAAATACAACATGAAAAATATACATAACTTAAATATTAAAACAAATTTATCACAATATACATGATAAATTTGCTGATGGAAATCAAACAATGGTAGATGATTTTATTTTTATGTGTGTATATGCAGACTTTCAACTGGTCTACATATACACATATAAAAATAAAATCATGGAAATGTGTACATTATTGTTCACGTTTCATTTCCATCAGCAAAGATGTCACACGTTGGATAGCCCTAGTCTGTTTTTCCGGATCCATACTTGCAATTGTCGCCACCACCATCCTCCCCAACCCGTATAAGAGATTTTTTCCTCCTCATCCATCTTCGCTTTTCTCGCGTCGGAAAGCGATTTGAAGGCTGATAGAGACTCCGTCAAGGCTTGGAGATGATGCTGGCGACGGTGGAGACGAAAGTTCAATATTAAAATCTTCCGAAAGACTTGATGAACATCGTGTTCTATATATAAAATTAATAAATTAGAATTAATTTAAACAAATAAAATACAATTTCAAACGCATACTTACCTTCGCGGCATGATGAATTTGTCGATGAACTCCATGGATTTCATTAGCGGCCACTGCGATCTTACAACTGACGCACTGTCAGAAGGCGCATTTTCGCTGCGCTTCTCTATGTAGCGGTCGCGCAGGCATGTCCATCACTTTACGACTACTCCTCTAGAATATATTTAAAATTAATTATAAAGGGTGTTTTTTATAGAGGTACAGAACTTTAAGTTGCAATAAAACAACAACGGATTATTCGATTGACATGAATTTTATTTATCCGAAAGATAATCTTGTGGCATTACATTTTAAATATGATTTCTGGCATATGACCGCCACGGCTGGCGCGGATGTAGTCCAATCTGGACGTCTAATTTTCGATGACTTTTTCCAACATTTGTGGCCGTATATCGGCAATAATACGGCGAATGTTTTCTTCCAAATGGTCAAGCGTTTGTGGCCTTTACATAGCCCCACAGAAAGTAGTCTAGCGGTGTTAAATCACAAGATCTTGGAGGCCAATTCACAGGTCCAAAACGTGAAATTAGGCGGTCACCAAACGTGTCTTTCAATAAATCTATTGTGGCACGAGCTGTGTGACATGTTGCGCCGTCTTGTTGAAACCACATCTCCTGGACATCATGGTTATTCAATTCAGGAATGCAAAAGTTAGTAATCATGGCTCTATACCGATCACCATTGACTGTAACGTTCTGGCCACCATCGTTTTTGAAAAAGTACGGACCAATGATTCCACCAGCCCATAAAGCGGACCAAACATTCAGTTTTTCTGGATGTAACGGTGTTTCCACATACACTTGAGGATTACCTTCACTCCAAATGCGGCAGTTTTGTTTGCTGACGTAGGCATTCAACCAGAAGTGCGCTTCATCGCTAAACAAAATTCGCTTATGAAAATCGGGAACAACGGTAATCTCGTTTTGGGCCCATTCGACGAATCTACGCGTTACTGGATGATCGTTTGGCTTCAAATCTTGCACGAGTTGGATTTTGTAAGCACGCAAACCAAGATCCTTCCGCAAAATCTTCCATAAAGTGGATGGACACAGATCCAATTCCTGTGCTCGATGGCGGATGGACTCATTCGGGTTTTCCTCAATGCTACGCTCTACAGCAGCAATAGCTTCTTCTGTACGCACCGTACAGCGTCTCTGGGGATGCGAGTTATCAATAAGAGTAAACGTGGTGCGAAAACGTTCCATGGTTAATCGAATTAACTGCTCTGATGGACGATTTTGTTGACGATAAAATGGACGTAGTGCGCGATACGTTTTCCGCACAGAACCATTATTTTCGTAATAAAATTGCACTATTTGCAAGCGTTGTTCAGGCGTGAGTCTATTCATGATGAATTGCCAAACCAAACTGAGAATAAATCACTTGACAGCTGTTAAATCGGTCGCCATCTTGAAAAGTAATGCCAACTTAAAGTTCTATACCTCTATAAAAAACTACGTTTTTCCAGCTCTTCTACTTCTCGCCCAACTTGTACGATAAGCAAAACTTATTATAAAGGCATTCATTTGCCTGGACGAGAAGAATAAGCTTTTCGTCATCCACTGAAATAATAATTTTTATTAATATATTTTAATTTATTTAATTTTTTACTCACTTTCTTTTGATCCGGAAAAACCAAATAACAGAAAACAAAAAAAAACACTTGATCACTATACAATGCCAATGAAATTTGTTTACAAATTGTAATCGTCAATTTGAATTCAGCTGTTCAGAACAGTGATGAGTATTGTTAAGATAAAGCATAATAAAAAAGGTGCCAATTGGGTACTTTTAATTAGAAGAAGTTATATTTTCTTTTTAAATTACATGTTATTATCAGTATTTATTCTTGTAATATTATAGAATATTACATATTTGGTTCAATCTGAGTTTATATTTATTGAATTTAGATATAAGTACAGTCGAATGTTGTTCTATTCAATTTTATTTTTTTGTTTTTTTTTTAAATTAAATAGCAAAACAAATTGTTTAGCCAGAAAAATAATAGCAAATACTCTTATAATTCTTTAAGAACATTGGAATCATAAGAATATGTATTTAAAAATTTTAAATATTTATGAATAAATAGGAAAGTACCAAAAAGACATTTGCGTTACATTACCATTCAAAATACATACGTTTTATTTCTTATGTTTCAACATTTTTTACACACATTACAATCATAATAATAATAATTAAAGAAAAATCATTTTTTATGTACAAATTTAAAAGATTAATACATACATATTAATATATATGAAAGTACCAAAAAGGAGAATTCGTACCACTTCGTCACTCAAAATACATACAGTCACACAGATAATTATACGTACCCCCCCTAAAATTCATTTTTTTTAAAAGTAATAAACTTCTAATCTAAAATTTATTTACATTAGCGTCTGTAACGACACATTTACTTAAATAAAGGAAAAATATTCCCAAAATCTATGAATTTGTAACTGCAGTTTGCTTAAAACCAATATGGCACCACAGAAAATTATACGTACGACGTACATTTCGTATAAAATTTCTCCAAGGGCAGCCCGGTATATAAAAGGTATTGTGGATAAAAATCCTAGGCTACAGCCGTATAAATACGAAATACCTCGGAAAGTGATCACAGTGTTATTGTGCATTCCGAACAGTTCGAAGTGTTTTGAGAAAGAACGGTTTCCGCAGCCGAGCGCCGAGAAAAAAGCTACGATTGGAATTCTCCCAATATATGGATAAGTCAACTGATTTTTGGGCGAATGTAATATTAAGTGATGAGAACAAATATTATTTGTTCGGCTGTGACAGAAAACAAAAAATTTGGCAAAAAAAAATCAGTTGACTTGTCCATATATTATCATTTTTAAAAAAATGATGTTTAGGGAGTACGTATAAATTATCTGTGTGACTGTACATATTATTTATTTATTTTGTTAAAATTAAAAATTTCATTATATACATGTACATGTACATGAATGTACCAAAGAGGGCGTTTGTGTCGAAATAGAACTCTGCATTCAATAGCTTCATCACTCATGTTCAAATGTCACGTAAAAACGTGAGAGAATTCTTTTGCTCCGTAGTTCTTTTAGTTCACGTTTCTTATTCGTTCATTTCATTCTTATTCGCTCATTTCACTCTTATTCGTTCTTTTATTTAGTTTCCAGTCATCGTCTAGCTTTCAATGCGTACGGTTGTTTTTTTCGAATCGCTTCGTCTCTTTTCTTTGAATACGTGTTTTTTCTGTACCGTTACTTTCTCACAGCTTACTTTGCCTTAATATTATTATTTTTCTAAATTTCTTATTTTTTTCTCGCGTTTGTTTGTGATTCTTCCTAACCTTCAATAGAAATTCGTGCACATTTTTATTAACACCATGGCTACGGATCCCCCGGACAAATTCTCCAGCAACAGATTCTCTGTTCTGGGGGATTATATTAAATGCCGGCCTAAGAAACAGAAACTTACCGATTATCCCGATCTACCCATTCCACAGAGCAATAATAATAATAATAATAGCAACCCAAAATATGTTGTAATTTCTTCGACTGACCCAAAGAAACTTTTAGCCCGTTTGCTATAAAAAAGGCATTGAATGTAGCTCCACAGAATACACATCCATAACCTCACTTCGTGATGGAAATCTACTAATCCTCATGCGCAACACTCGCGCTGCCGACAAATTAATAAAAGCCAAATCCCTAGCAAATTTGTGTCCAATTTCGTGCAAATTTCATGACACGTTAAGTTTCGTCAAAGGCGTTATATACGCACCCTGTCTCATAAATGTCCCAGAGCAAGAAATAGTGCAAGAAATGAGTCAAGGAGTCACCAGTGTTTATAAATTTACAAAACCTGGCGAAGATGGTAATTCACGTATTCCTTCTGGTAAGATCATTCTCACTTTTGATCTTTATCGTCTTCCATCGTCGGTAGATGTGGCCTGGTACAAATGCAAAGTGGATCACTACATCCCGAACCCAATGAGATGCAAGAATTGCCAAAAATTGGGTCACACCAAAAACCGCTGCAACGGAAACACTACATGCCCCACTTGCAGTCTCCCTCCCCATAATCCCGAAAAATGCACCCGAACGCTCTGCACAAACTGTTCTAGGGAACATTCATCTGCCGATAACAACTGCCCCCGTTACATTCAATTAAAGGAAATATTGAAAATAAAAACAAGGAATTGTTGTAGCCTAAGTGAAGCCCGGCGAAAATATAGAGAAAATAATCCCATTCAAACAGCTCATAACAACTCCTACGCATCAATGGCCTCTGGTCCCCTTACACTACAAAAATCCAACAGCAATAAGCAACCTATCAATAATACAAACTTACCTTCAGCAAATAACGTATCCGAAAACCATCCCACTCAAACACCCCTTCAACCTAAAGTCAATACCCCATATACCTCAAGGCAAATTACACAATCTAACGTCAAAGAATCAGCCCAAACCAACAACATCAACAAACTTAGCAACCTCAAATCACAAAAAAACATTTTTTCAACCGAGAATATATACCAAAAACAAAATATCTCTATCGTGGATAAATTTAATTCACCTATTTCAAATTTGACTCAATCTCTATTAGCCAAAAATAATTATTATATCCCGAAATCGGATGAAGAAGACTCAGACGAAACATCAATGGATACACATTCACCTTAACTTTTCACATATTTCTTCCATCTTGATAAACGTCTTTTACCCTAAACTTAATTCGCACTAATATACATATAGTACATATTTCGTTCATATATATTTTGATGGAGTTTATTGTTTTACAATGGAATATCAACGGCCTCATCAATAATTATCAGAATCTTCAACTACTCATGGGAGAAATAGACCCTTGTTTCATCTCGCTACAGGAAACACACTGTCCCTACAACTTCAACCCCATTCCGCCAAAAAATTACACTGGTTATTTTGTTAACTCACCGGATAATAATACCTCAAAACAAGGTGCTGGTATCTTCATAAAGTCCAACATTCCTCACACACTAATACCAATCAACTCCACATACCAAATAATTGCCGTCCAAGTTAGTTTAAATATTAAATTCACTATTTTATCTTTTTATATTCCACCGAATTAAGACATTTCCTTAAGGGATGTTAGTAACATTATATCATCGTTTGATACACCGTTACTAGTAATTGGAGACTTCAATGGCTGGAATACTCTGTGGGGTTCGGCAAGTAATAACAACCGATGCATTATACTTGAGAATATCGTACTACAAACTGGCTTTTGCATACTAAATGACGGTACCCCTACCCATTTCTCCTCACATAATACCCTCACTAATATAGATGTTTCGTTCTGCTCAACAAACCTTCTTCCGTTAACATCATGGACCACTCTTGATGATTTGCATAATAGTGACCATTTCCCAATTAAAATTACTATAAAACTATCAGAGGAAATCTACAATCCAATAAAAACTTGTAAATTTTTGCTACACCTCGCGAACTGGGAAAAATATGCAGCCAGAGCAGAATCCGAAATTTGTACTCGTATGTCTAGACCACTAACTTCTTCCAGTAACAAAGATGCTGCCAGCATTACTAAGGCAATTCGAACTGCAGCTAATGTCCACATTCCTCAATCAAAACCGAACATTAAAATGAGAAAACCTCCTGTTCCCTGGTGGAATCCTACACTTGCCATTCTACGAAACCTTAAAATGAAAAGTTGGCAAATCTTCAAAGCCAACCCCACATCGGATAACCTTTTAATTTACAAAAGACATAACGCAAAATTCCGAAAAGAAATAAAAATTGCCAAGCATAAAAGCTTCGAAAACTTTACCAAAACAATAAACAGAAATACTCCTACCTCTATAATATGGAACAAAATCAACAGTATCACCCGTAAGGGCTCTTCTTCCTTCATTAAAGCAATCGCTAGCCCGAATGGGACACTTATCGACCCATCAAAAATAGCTGATTACTTCGCTGTAGTTTGGGCTGAGTATGCTTCCGACTCTAACTTCTCCCCATCATTCAACTCAGCAAAATCCACCTTCGATTCAACAGCCATCACCACACAGGACAAAAAAGCCCGCTTCTTAGAACACCCCATCACCATATCCGAAGTGAACAACTGCCTGAGTAAAGTGAAAGGTAAAACACCAGGACTTGACCGGATCTCCTACCCAATGATTAAAGCGTTATCACGGGCAAGCAAGGTTAAACTACTTCACTTATATAACACCATATTTCAAAGTGGCTACATCCCTCACGCTTGGAAACTTGCCATCGTTGTGCCTATACCGAAAACCAAAAACTCATCTTCTATCGGTGCATATCGTCCTATATCGTTACTTCCGTGCCTATCCAAAATCATTGAAAGGATCATAGCGACTAGACTTGCTTGGTTTTTACAAAATAAAAACCTTATAGCTAAGGAGCAAGTGGCTTTCAAAGCTAACAAAGGATGTGACGACGCGTTATTACACTTGGATTATTACATCACAAAGGCGCTTTCTGCTAGAAACCACATTACTATTATATCAATCGACTTTGAGAAAGCATTTGATAGAATCGGCTCTCATGTTGTTTTGAGCATTCTAAAATCTTGGTCGATAGGCCCAAAAATATTTAACTTTATTAAATCTTTTTTATCAAACAGGCGTTTCAAGGTAAAAATTAATGGCCAGCTGTCTAAAACAGTTTCTCTGGAAAACGGTATTCCACAGGGGTCACCACTTTCTGTGATACTATTCCAAATTGCTTTTAACGAAATTAGCAAGATAATTAGTGCTAACCGATTTGTTGATCATTGCTTGTATGCCGATGACTTATACATTATGTGCAAAAAAAATAGTAACAATGACTCAACTAGAATCCTACAAAAAATACTTCTGGATATCAAAAACTGGACCGAATATTCCGGCGCAAAAATTTCTCTTTTGAAAACAAAAAAATTCCATGTTTGCAGAAAGCACAATTGCGATTCATCTTCACACACAATAGTTATTGATGACACTTCAATCCAAAATGTTTCAAAATTGAAAATTCTTGGCCTTACATTTTCGCGTAATTACAACTGGAAAGACCACTATCTTCAAATAAAAAGCCCACTTACCTCACGCGTCAACATAATACGCTATCTGTCCAATAAAAGCTTTACTCATTTCAATACTTTAATATACCTCACCAGAACTCTAGTTTTGAACAAAATGGACTACGGTCTTTATTTATATGGCAACAGCAGTAAATCAAATATTAACATATTAAAGCCTATTTACCATCAAGCCGTCAGGTCCAGCATCTACGCTTTCCGGACAACTCACATAGACAACATACTCCATGAAGCCAATCTCCCCTCCCTAACCGATAGAATTTACGAAATGAAAGCCAGACTAATACCTAAACTTCTCAACAGTACCAACTCAATCCTCGATGGTGATATCTCCTCTATTATTTCTGCCGCTAAGCCTAACGAATTAAATCTGCAATGGCTTCATCTTTATCATTATGCTCCGATCTAAACATTCCTCTCCACAGATTTAAATACCTCGTGAATACCCCCCCCCATTGGAAAAACATTGACTCATGCTTCGATTTGTCACTTGCCAAATATAATAAAACTACGACACCAAAGACCGTCTTTTTTAACTTACTATCAGAACGTAATGACTGTTTGAGAAACAATGGTTGGCGTTTTCTCTACACGGATGGCACTAAATCCCAAAACAACATTCCAGCTTACGCTGTTGTTGGTGATTCCGGTGAGAACCTATTGCTTAGCACTCTATACCAACACTCATTAGTATTTACAGCGGAATCCTGCGCAATTTACCAGGCTATTCGACTAATACAAAGGGACAAGATTAAAACTGTCATATTCTCGGATAGCCTTTCGGTTTTGAAAGCAATTTGTAACCCATTCGACAATAAGTGGATAACAATAAATAAAATCAGGGACTGTCTTGTAAAAAACAACAACATAATAAAAATACACTGGATTCCCAGTCATATCGGCATTGCAGGTAATGAAAAAGCAGATGTTGCCGCTAAATACGCCTCCTACGCACCTGTTATAATGGACAACACGCTTGAAAAAACCGACATTCGCCGTCATATCGCCAATTTCATCAACTTAAGACTCCATCAGAAAAAAATTAATCATCCCCATTATTCAATCATTAATCCACACCATATTAACCCAATCTACCCCACTTCCGTCAACAATCAACAAATTCGAACGTTTTCAAGGCTACGCTTGGGACACACTATTTTCTCCCATCAATGGCTTTTAAAACAACCAGCTCAACTCCAACGTGCAACCGATGCAACTGTCACCTTACAATAAAACACATCTTAATGGATTGCCCATCTTACTCAAACCATAGACGTAATCTTTTTGGCAACTTCTCTGGATCTGAACTCCTCAGAGAACCTACCTCCACTAATACCATCAAAATACATGACTTCATTCTTATCTCCAAACTAATCATTTAATCTTACTATAACTATTAAAATTTTTGTAAATATGTATATAGTACCTCCTTAATAATCTTAATTGTAGTTTATAATTTATATAATTTGTAATTCGAGCTGATGGCCTTTGCTGCTAGTGCTCCTTAACTAAATATAATCCTTGGATTTATTCCCTTGGTTTTATATGAATAAATAAATAAATAATATTTAGTTTATCGTTCTCATGTGTGACATTCCTTTTGGAATGGGGTCGGTGTTACACATAAAAGAAGCAAATAAATATAAAATATTTTTTCTATTGAACTAAATGAATGGTTTAGAAGAGAAGTAAGAAGAGATATTCTCATTAAATATTTAAAAATAATTAACATGCTTTTAAAGTGCTTCAAGCACATAAATGAATTAATAAAAATGAAAAAACGTTAAATACCACAATTTATTTAAAATGAAAAATCATATTACAAATATGTTCTTATTTTATGCAATAAGTTCAGATAAATTTACACGGAATACATTAATTTCTTTAAAGGTATTGTTTACGTCAGTTTAAATATAAATGAGCAAACGTTGCCATAAAGAAGTTACACAAATTGAGGAAGAGAGCGGAGTTGTTTAAAAGGACTGAACTAGAAAGAAAGAAAAAAGAAAAAAAAAGAGCGAACACTCAAAACAGCGAACAAACACAACTCTAGTGGGGTTTAAAGAAAGGACATAGAGCAGTTAAATGCCAAATTAAAAAAATGTAAACTTGAAGAATGCACCTAGTACGCTTAAAAGTAAATTTGAAAAAATATAAACTTAAAGAATGGATATACATATATGGATACATAATTGGTCATTACAACCCTTCAGTCAGGATTACGACCTGGCTTTTTACACCACTTATGTTGTATGTATTCACTTTTATACACGAGTGGCTGGACCTACAGTTTAAAGTCGACTCTGAACGACAGATTATTGAATAGATTGCGCTAGCCAAGTAGAGCGTAGACATATTTGCAGCAGACTTGGATGTGAATGGTGCCACGGACAATGCTGTGGTAACCAAAGGGGAGGAGGTGACCGCGGCATTATAGGCGACTTGTATGCCAAATGAAGATTTTCCGCTTCCATACTTCCTCTAGTAATGATTTTTGTGCATCAGCGGAGGTGGAGGCTTTGTGTTCACCATTGGAGGTTAGCGAGGATTTTGGTTTCTAGGTGGTGTTAGAGTTCATGTTAAAAAGTTTCCTAATCGAAGCCGCTATCTTTGCCTGCAATGTGTAGTTACCCATGACCTATCCCGTTGTCCGTTTAATGGGAGGGGTAGTTATAGACCTAGCCTGGAGCCGTTCATACAGCGGTTTCACCCCGATGCTACCGTGCGTAAGTAACTATGTCCAGGAATTTGCAACCACTAAATAAAATTCAAAACAAGGGAAGTCCAAAATAATTAATAAAAAGGTAGTGCCGTGAGGGGGATCTGCCTTAATAACTTCGGCTGAGGAGTGGGTGTTATTGGCTCCTTAGTCTAGATCCGTAGTGTTTGGTAAAAACGGTCTTGATAAAGTAGAGGCTCATGGTTCCGTAAGAGCTACAATCGCCTATCCTTATCGCGTGGAAAAAACCACTTGGTCCCAGTTTGAATAAGACTAACAATACGGATAACAATATTTAAAATCAAATAATAAAAATAAGTTAAAACATTCCCTAAAGTATTACAAATGTTGGTTTTAAATCTCTATGCGCAGCAAATTGTTTGAATGTGATTTAGTTTAGACAAATGGTGGAGACAAAGAATTGGGGCTGGAAGAAAGCTTAAAGAAGATAATTGGGAGCATTTATGCATAAAAATAAATTTTAGAAGACTTTCAAAATTCATATTTTTCTATTGCTCATCATTTATTTATTGCATTTTCAATAATTTAACTAACTATATGTTCTCAACCTTAACACTAAAATAAATAAAATCTATTTACTCCCGGTCTACACCACGAATAAATTCACCTGTCATAGCTATTTGGGTGTCATGTTGACACTAGAGCTGCAGCGACTGTCCTTTTAAGACCACGGTACTATTTATTTATTTATATGAACGATTCCCTAAATAACGTACATGTAACGTTAATATATTTTTGTTCATTAACTTTTATTTTTCACAAATCTAGTTGAAAGATTTGTTCCTGTAGGTGTCGAGAAGCTTCGTTTGGGCTCTTATGCGTGCTAATAAAAACAGTGTTATCATCAAAGGTAGCTGAGTGCTTATGACTACTCACTAGTATATCCGAAGTAAATGTATGTATATTAAATACAAAACTGCACCTAATATACTTCCCTGTGTCACACCGACTGAAATCGACTAGGGATCATTAAAAACGTCACCTACATAAACTAAAAACTTTAGGTCGATAATTTTTGGACAATTTCGAAATTAGGATAAGTAAGCCTGTATTCATATACGTTGTCTAAATAAAATTATTTTTTACTGAGAGTAGTGTTACCGTTGAAGAATTTCAACAAAATAGTAATTTTTGCAAAAAAGAGTCACTAAAGAGAGTTCTAGGGCCATTATTACAACTTGCCGTTAACTAAAGTGAGGATTTTAATGGGCAGATGAATTGTTTTTCGTTATTATGAGTACCCAATAAGATAGAAGTGATCGTTAAGCTAAAGGGAGGATCATCCTACCTTTAACATTTAAAGATCAGTTTATGTTTGAACTTGCCATATTATATATTATTTTCATTATGGCTACTTCAAATTTAAACAAAATGAGCATATACAACAAAAAAACGAAGCCCGCGGTTGCCACTGCGTTAACGAAAAACTTGTATAATTGAGCAGTTTTATAGACATTGCCCTATTGGCCTATACGGCACTGCCCTATTTTTGAAAAATTTTATCTGTAAGCTATAATAACGAAAATAAGTTACCTTTAGCTAAAGGTACCTTTAACTAAACCTAAGTTTAACGGGAAGTTGAAATAATTTCCCTTAGTAACATAAAAAAAATACAAAAAGGATTTCTTCGGCGACTTCCTCGCAGCAGATTTCTGGCAAAAACTATTAGAGTAAATAAAATTGCCATGAAGTTTCTCAAAATATTTGTCGGTCGGAGTCGACTTTAAACTCAGGAATGCCCAAAGCTAAAACTGTATTAGTATTGGTGAATGAGAGAGAACTGCACTGAAAGAAAAGTTGTTTAAACTAAAATAAAATGTACGGAAAAAATCCAAAAAGCGGAATTTACAATAAAATTTGGAATGGAAATTCGTCCATATTATTTAACTAAAATATAGTTTCTCAAGAAAAGTTACAATCTTAAATTAATTATATGCTAATTTTTTATCTTCCATCTGTAATATTTCCCATAAAAGATTTATGAAAATTTTTCATTATTATTCAAAATTAAAAAAAAAAGATTATGAAAATAAAATAAATTAAATTAAATAAAAATAAAGAAATTCAATTTTAAATGTAAAATTTTGTTCAATCAGGACTATGGAAAAGACTAAAAAACAAAAAAAAATAGATACAGGGTTATTTCTTTTATTTATATTTTAATACGCATCTTATACAAATAATGAGTTGACAAAGATCGTTAATATCTGTACTTTCATCAAAACAAACAGAAAAAAGTACAGTTTTTTAATTTTTCTACAATGGCGGCTTCCAAAGATGCCCCCAATTGATCAGTGCGCCGAATAACACTACTGCGTGACAATGGAAGATTTTCGATAAGCTTAAAATTAAGTTTTTGAAAATATTTATTTAAATTTTTTTTAATGAACTCCCCATCAGAACACAGTCTACCATGCCTATCAATATCCAAGCTTATTAAGCTTGATAAATCAATTTTTAACATTTTATTTTCTGAGTTTTTTTTCAATTAACTACTCTTTCAATTTTTCCAAATAAATTTTTTTATTTTTACACAATAAATCTTTTTTTTTCCCCATCATTAAAATCATCCATATCACTGTTTTATAACATAAAATGCATTGTGCATTACCAAACGTTTTTTTTATCGTAAAATATGTTTCGTAAGTCATAGTAAATTTTTTTCAGTGCTTTAAGCAAAAAATATTACAAAAAATCGTACACTCGTCGCTGTCTGAGTCACAGCCATAGTCTGAGTGACGACTAACCAAAGAGAATAAGAATATGCGTGTTTTTAGTTTGCGCAAAAGCGCTATGAAATGGGCATCATTGCCTTAAACTGACTGAAGGGTTGTAATGACCAATTATGTATGTATGTTCTGGCACACAGAATTGTGTGAATATTAAAGGATTTTAATTAAAACTAGACACAAATTTATTTTTATTTTATTTGCAATCTACGAGCTCATATTTTAAATGTTTTTAAAAGGTAAAAACATAACAATGTGAACAATTTATAATTCACATTATTTACTTTTTGTTATTAATGGTTTTTAATATAATACAAGTTAACACGAGCAAGTGTACTTGAGGTAAACTCATGCCCACAATTTAATGCTGACGTTGCACACGCGCCAACAAAAGGAAATTAGACCTAGCTCACATTTCGTCTGGACAATTTCCCACATTGCGAAATTGTCTGTATGCAGAATCAGCACTATTAATTAATTATTATTTCTTTATATACAAAAACATTGTAAATTAGTTGGTTAGTCTTTTGGGGAATACTAGAGTGATAAGTGGTTGTGAACTAAAATAATAAATTGTGAATTGAATTAATTGAAGTGTTTTATTTGTGAAAGTGGACAGTGGCGATCCTAAAGGGAGAAAGTTAAGTGGCGCCCGAGCAGGGACCTGAAAAAGAAAATCCGGTAGCGAATAAAAATCCTGTGAAAAATAAAAAATCTAAATAAAATATCTTAAGAAGTAAATTAGCAAAAAGAAAAATTCTGTAGTGAATAAAAATCGTGGATAAAAATCCTGTGAAAAATAAAAAATCTAAATGAAATATCTTAAGAAGTAAATTAGGAAAAAGAAAAATTCTGTAGTGAATAAAAATTGTGGATAAAAAATCCTGTGAAAAATAAAAAATCTAAATGAAATATCTTAAGAAGTAAATTAGCAAAAAGAAAAATTCTGTAGTGAATAAAAATTGTGGATAAGAATCCTGTGAGAAATAAAAAATTCACAAGTCTAAATTAAGAAATAAATTATCACAAGCAAAAATCCTGTAGTGAGTAAAAAATTGTGGAAGAGAATCCTGTGAAAGATCTAGGAGCCTAAAATCCTGTAAGGAATAAAAAACGGTGAGAAATAAAAAAGGACTGTGAAAACTTGCGAAAGAATCCTTCAACTTAATTTCCCAACATCTCGAATGCTCCTGAAACAAATAAGGTAAATATGGAAAGTTTACAAAATAAAATAACAGAACTGACTGGGGGGCTAAATGCGGTCCTAAGCCAGCTTAGAAACCTCGATCAGAGGACACTAAGTCTGGAACGGAGGACAGATGTTTCGGTCAGGAACGAAGATTCCCCGACCTCTCACCCTCCTTTGCGCGCTCCAACAACGGAGTCTGAATTAAACGAAATCGGGAAATTACCTGATTGTGTAAAGGACTTGCAACCTTTTGAGGGTGATCCAACGCAGTATGTATCTTGGATACATAGTGTAGAGAGCATCCTGAAGGACTATGAAATTGTCCGACAAAAGCCAATTTACAGGGCTATTATTCAGGCTATACGCCGCAAATGCAGAGGAAAGGCCGACGCTGCTCTTACCTCATATAACATTTTCGATGACGATTGGGTAACTATAAAAAATTGCCTGTCTCTGCATTATGCAGACAAAAGGGATGTCCGTACCTTAGAGCACCAGTTAACTCAACTGGCTCAAAAGGGGATGAGCATAAATGAATTCTACGCTACAGTAAATCATCAGCTCTCCCTTATCATAAATAAGTTGAAAACTGAGAGTTACTCAGAAGAAACAACCACAGTACTTATCGAGACATACAGAAACAAAACTCTGGAAGTCTTCGTCAGGGGTCTAAATGGCGAACTATCAAAAATGATAATGCTTATGAAGCCAAAGACACTTCCTGAAGCATATTCGCAATGTCTGGAGTTGCGAAATATAAATTACAGGAGCCCGGTCACCCTGCATTCGAGTGACAATCGAAACAGAGTTCAGGTTCCAATAGGTCTCAATAAATTCCCCGGTCCCCCAAATAAGACTCAAAACCAGACTTTCTCCCAAAGGTTTGTTCCGAGAAATCGATATCAACCTCAATTGAACCCCTTCATAAACCGACAGCTTGAGCCACAGCATGCTGTACAACAGTCTGCCCCAAATCCACCCGAACCAGTGCAGGTGGATCGGAGCACACAGTTTAGGAAATCTGGAAACCGTCCGTGGAATAATAACTATAAAAGACGGGCATTTTCGGAACAGGTTCGCTCCGGGTCAGCTCAACGCCTGTTTAAACAGCAAAGATTATATAACATGACACACGAAGAAGGACTGAACAATGAGGAAGACTCGGCTGAGGATGAAATAAATTTTCAGACGCGGGCCTTTCGGGCTTACCATACGTAAGCCGTAAGCTAAAGGATGGCTGAGAAGTTAAATTTTTAATTGATACCGGGGCTACAAAAAACTTCATTGAGCCAGCCTTATGCCCCTGTCCCAAGAAATTAGATAAACCATTCCTCCTTCGTACTGCATCAGGGAAGATGAAAATTAATGAAAAGGGAAAAGGGAAATTCTTTGCCCCATTTGGTAACGATACCACATTATCCTTCTATGTGTTACCAGGGCTTATGTCTTTTAATGGGATAATCGGCGACGATACTCTACGTGAGCTTCAGGCTGTGATAGACCATAAAAATAATACATTAACGATTGCCCCGGGAATCAGTATACCTCTTGCAATACATACATATGGTGGACTTAACAAACTTTCCCCGGACACAGAAGACACTTTAAACGGACTTATAGCTGAATTCAATGACATATTTGGGCCAATTAATAACGAGTTGGCAGCAACCTCTATTAAAGCTGAGATACGATGTACCACTGACGAGCCAATATATTCAAAAAATTACCCATATCCGGCTAGTATGCGCCCTGAAGTGGACAGACAAATAGAAGAACTTCTAGAAAAAATATAATTCGGCCATCAAAAAGTCCCTATAACTCTCCCATTTGGGTTGTCCCGAAGAAACCAAAACCCAATGGAGAGAGGCAATATCGTATGGTGGTCGATTTCAAAAGACTGAATGCCGTCACCATACCTCACACATACCCAATTCCTGACATAAATTCAACTCTGGCGAGCCTTGGCAAAGCGAAATTTTTTACAACCCTTGACCTCACTTCAGGGTTCCACCAGATTCCAATGAACCCAAGGGATATTCCAAAGACAGCCTTTTCTACGATGAATGGCAAATACGAGTTTTTGAGACTACCATTCGGCCTGCGAAATGCTCCTGCCATATTTCAACGCATGGTCGATGACGTCCTGCGAGGTTGTATAGGAAAGATTTGCTACGTCTACATAGACGACATAATAGTTTACGGAAGTACTACTAAGGAACACCTAGAAAACCTTAGGAAAGTATTTCAGTGCCTAAGAGAAGCTCGCCTTAGGGTCAATCTAGAAAAAACTGCATTCATGAAAACCGAGGTCGAATTCCTTGGTTATGTAGTCACAAAGGATGGTATTCTACCCGATAGGGGAAAGGTAAAAGCAATCCTTGACATTGCACCACCCAAAACCCTTAAGGAACTGAAAAGCTTCCTAGGATTAACATCTTATTATAGGAGATTCATTAGAGACTTTGCCAAGGTAGCCAAGCCCTTAACCAATCTTACTCGTGGTGAGATGGCACAAGTTAAGGCTAATCAATCAAAAAAGGTTAAAATTACTCTCGGTGAAGAGGAATTGCAAGCATTTAATGATCTCAAGGAATTGCTTACCTCATCGGATGTATTAGCCTTCCCGGACTTTGACAAGCCGTTTAATCTAACAACGGACGCTTCCAACAGCGCGCTAGGTGCCGTACTTTCTCAAGGGGAAATGGGAAAAGACAAACCGATAACTTTCATTTCTCGGTCCTTGTTGAATAAGACAGAAGAGGCGTATGCCACAAACGAGAAAGAAATGCTCGCTATAGTTTGGGCATTAGACAATCTACGCTCCTATCTATATGGAGCCAAGAAAATACGCATTTTTACCGACCACCATCCCCTGACATTTGCTCTGAGCAATATAAACTACAATGCGAAATTGATTGGAAGGCTAGAATTGAAGAATACAATTTTGAGCTGATATACAAACCAGGGAAATCTAACGTAGTAGCCGACGCCTTAACCCGCCTAAAGACAGACTCAGCCGACTCAGTAAAAGCTGAGCGGACTTCAAGAGCTGCATCTACAGATTTGTGTGCCTATATTGCGGATGAATCCTCCACCGACACTGCGAGTGAAGGTAGGGCAAGAAGTGAGGACTCAGATACTGTAATAGCTAGTGAGGGTACAACAGGAAATGAGGACTCAGCTACTGTAACAGCTAGCGAGGGAACTGCACACAGCGCTGAACAGGATGGCACAGACTTGATTCCACATGTCGAAGCTCCCATTAATGTTTTTCGCAATCAAATTATAATACGACAATTCCAATCCGATATGACTGCACACATGAATCCTCATCCTGGTTATAGCCGCCATGTCATATCTTTAGAAGAAATTAACAAGGAAAACCTTACACGAATGTTAAAGGAAAAACTTAGACCTAATGTCCTAAATGGAATTAAAATTCCTGAACAATATTTGTGGATATTACAAGAGATTTATTTAGAACATTTTTCACACTATAAGTTAAGAATCACTCAAACACTCGTAGAAGACGTGACTTGCCCAGACAGGGTGTGCCGTTTGATAGAAGAAGAGCACAAAAGGGCACATAAAAGTAAGGAAGAAAACAAATTACAACTCCTAGAGAAGTACTATTTCCCTAAAATGAACAGTTTAATAGGAAGATATACGAAAAATTGTGAAGTATGCAAGGTTAACAAATATGATCGGCATCCACCAGTACCAAAACTTCAAGCGACCCCAGTTCCTTCTTATCCCTGTGAAATACTGCATATGGATATTTTTGTACTCCAAAATGAGTATTTTATTAGCGTTTTGGATAAATTTTCGAAATTTGGAAAACTCTTCCCTCTTAGGAATCGTTCAGCTTTACAAATGAGAGAAAAACTAATTGAGGTCCTTAGTTATTTCTCGATACCACGTATTTTAGTGACTGATAATGAAAGGGGATTTATTAGTCCAATAGTAATGAATGTGATCCAACAGTTTGGCATCAAGGTATACTTAACCCCAGTAGGCCGTAGTGAGGTGAACGGACAGGTGGAGCGGTTATACTCAACGTTGCTAGAAATTTACCGATGTTTGAAGGCTGAACATGAAGGCTTAAGTGTTAGGGAACTTATAATGATAGCCACTGATAGGTACAATAACACCGTCCATTCTATGACGAACAAGAAACCAGTGGATATTTTCTTCAATAGAGCCGAAAGGATTAATTACCAAAGGTTGCAAAACTTTAGGCGAAAATTAAATAAAGAGATAAAGAAATCAATTACAGAAAAGCAAGAAGCAACCTTGAGGAGACACAACGCTAAGCGTCGTGTCATACCGAAGGATTATGGGGTAGGCGATGTCGTTCATGTTAGGAATAGGCAGATTAGGGCCAAACATAGACCACTTTACGAAAGAGCGGTCGTTAATAAAAACAATCGGGTCACAGTGCAGACAAGCACTGGGAAAAAGATTCATAAGACCCATATTAAATCCTAGAGGCTTCCCTTAATGCGATTTCTTTTTTTTGGGACAACGATTTGTGATAGTGATGTCCTCACTATCATGGGTCGTGATAGATTCTCGTACCATGAGTAGGTTTCCTGCAATTAAACCACCAACGCTGGAAACTAAAAGGGATAACTCGGGGTCTATGGTCCATACAAAAAAAATGAACAAATGGGCTCAAAACTGTAGTGGAAACCGCTTATTGCGGTAGGGTTCAATTCTCTGTGGGTCCCATGTAAGTGAAGAAATCGTATTGTAGGAGAGCCTAGTAAAAAAAAAAAAAAAAAATACAAATGGAATAAAAAGCTTAAAAATGGCAAATGATATGCAAAAAATTAAAACAAAATAAAAGGCCTTAAAATATAAAAACCGGTAAAAATATGAATTTAAAAGATTATACAAGCTTAAGCGAAAAAATATTACAAATAATTAATTTAATTCAAACAGAATTATTATAATGCAATAAAGTAAATTTATTTTGGAGCAAGGATGATCCATGCCAATGGCAGGATACAAAGGAAGTCCATGGCTTAAGAGGCTATCATTTGTATCCTTTGCATATGGCAGACATAATCCCAAGTTCAAAACAAAAAGAAGGGGGATGTGGCATTCTGCCTTGAAAATAAAATAATTGAAATAAATTCAATAGAATTATAAGAATTACTTTAGAATAAGAATCATGTTAACAGTAAAACACTATATACGTAAGGTAGAAATTTGATTGTACTAACTTCTTAATTTTACTAACTTCGTAATTACTAATTATACTAACACTCTAACAAACTAATCGTAGAACTAGAAAAGCAACATTTATCATTCCAGTTTTATGTGGTTCACTGCTGTGAACTGCTTACAAATCTTCGAATATCACTCGCCGTTGGTTACGTTCAAGCATGGCAAAGGTTGGCTGGTCGACGGAAGATTTAATCTGGTACATGTCATCAACTTAGAAGAATATGAACACCTCTTGGACCAGGCGGTAGCAATGCTGGGGAAAGTTGTCGTGGACGAAAGAGCAAAGATGGTAATTGACTTCCACCTTAATACAATTTCTTCCCAATTAGATACGCTTATGCAGCGGATTGGGATAAAGTTTTAAAGTCTGAACAGAGCTTAATTAAAAATAACAACCATCAATATGTGATCAACGATCGACTTTTTAAAGCATCACAGGAGGCCATATCCAAAGTTAACGCAATGGTGGCGCGATTTCACAATGAGGTCAATGAGACGAATGTCGAAAAATTTATCAATCAAGTCATACGCCAAATAGTGATAATCAAGGAAGAAGTAAATGAAGTCACAAGAGCCGCCCAGATGGCCAAGGGTGGTACAGTCAACACCAACGTACTCGACAGAGAGGAAATTCACCGCATAATAGACGAAATTGCAACGCTCCCATATTCCAACGAGTTGGAAGCTATCGAGTATGCTAATCCGAAGGTATGCACAAATGGTTCCATGATATTGTATGTCCTGTCACTGCCAAAAGTAAGGAAGGCTGAATATAACTACCTTATTGTCAAACCATCCATTCGAGAAGGGAAAGTGATAGACATACGTTTTAATACGCTATTAGTAAACGAGGAGGAAACTTATGGTATCACCGAGCCTTGTATGCGAATCAGCAATAATACAGTGTGCGAGGAAAAAAAGTCTGAAAAAACTTCCTGAAGACGATTGCATTCCAACCCTCATCAAAGGAGGGGAAGCGAAGTGCTCATACCGATCCTGTGAAGAGGAAGTCGTTGAGCTCGTTATGGATATATTTCTTTATATACAAAAACATTGTAAATTAGTTGGTTAGTCTTTTGGGGAATACTAGAGTGATAAGTGGTTGTGAACTAAAATAATAAATTGTGAATTGAATTAATTGAAGTGTTTTATTTGTGAAAGTGGACAGTGGTCGTCCACTATAAAATATATTTTTTTGGCAATCCTGAAGGGAGAAAGTTAAGTGGCGCCCGAGCAGGGACCGAGTAAAAATACAGGAGACTGTGAAGGAAAATACAAGAGACTGTTAAGAAAAGTACAAGACACTGTGAAGAATAAAAAAACTTGTGAAAAATACAAAAGACTGTGAAGAATAAAAAACTTGTGAAAAATACAAAAGACTGTGGAGAATGAAAAAAACTTGTGAAAAAACAAGAGACTGTGAAGAATAAAAAACTTGTGAAAAATACAAGGGACTGTGAAAAGTAAAAACTTGTGAAGAACAAACAACTTGTGAAAAATACAAGGGACTGTGAAAAATAAAAAACTTGTGAAGAATAAAAAAACATGTGAAAAATACAAGGGACTTTAAAAAGTAAAAAAACTACCAAGAATACAAGGACTGTGAAAACTTTCGAAAGAATCCTTCAACTTAATTCCTCAACATCTCGAATGCTCCTGAAACAAATAAGGTAAATATGGAAAGTTTACAAAGTAAAATAACAGAACTGACTGGGGAGCTAAATGCGATCCTAAGCCAGCTTAGAACCCTCGATCAGAGGACACTAAGTCTGGAACGGAGGACAGATGTTTCGGTCAGGAACGAAGATTCCTCGACCTCTCACCATCCTTTGCGCGCTTTAACAACGGAGTCTGAATTAAACGAAATCGGGAAATTACCTGATTGCGTAAAGGACTTGCAACCTTTTGAGGGTGATCCAACGCAGTATGTATCTTGGATACATAGCGTAGAGAGCATCCTGAAGGACTATGAAATTGTCCGACAAAAGCCAATTTATAGGGCTATTATTCAGGCTATACGCCGCAAATGCAGAGAAAGGGCCGATGCTGCCCTTACCTCATATAACATTTTCGATGACGATTGGGTAACTATAAAAAATTGCCTGTCTCTGCATTATGCAGACAAAAGGGATGTCCGTACCTTAGAGCACCAGTTAACTCAACTGGCTCAAAAGGGGATGAGCATAAATGAATTCTACGCTACAGTAAATCATCAGCTCTCCCTTATCATAAATAAGTTGAAAACTGAGAGTTACTCAGAAGAAACAACCACACTACTTATCGAGACATACAGAAACAAAACTCTGGAAGTCTTCGTGAGGGGTCTAAATGGCGAACTATCAAAAATGATAATGCTTATGAAGCCAAAAACACTTTCTGAAGCATATTCGCAATGTCTGGAGTTGCGAAATATAAATTACAGGAGCCAGGTCACCCTGCATTCGAGTGACAATCGAAACAGGGTTCAGGTTCCAATAGGTCTCAATAAATTCCCCGGTCCCCCAAATAAGACTCAAAACCAGACTTTCTCCCAAAGGTTTGTTCTGAGAAATCGATATCAACCTCAACTGAACCCCTTCATAAACCGACAGCCCGAGCCACAGCGTGCTGTACAACAGTCTGCCCCAAATTCACCCGAACCAATGGATGTGGATCGGAACACACAGTTTAGGAAATCTGGAACCGTCCGTGGAATAATAACTATAAAAGACGGGCCTTTTCGGAACAGGTTCGCTCCGGGTCTGCTCAACGCCCGTTTAAACAGCAAAGATTATATAACATGACACAAGAAGAAAGACTGAACAATGAAGAAGACTCGGCTGAGGATGAAATAAATTTTCAGACGCGGGCCTTTCGGGCTTATCATACGTAAGCCGTAAGCTAAAGGATGGCTCAGAAGTTAAATTTTTAATTGATACCGGGGCTACAAAGAACTTCATTGAGCCAGCCTTATGCCCCTGTCCCAAGAAATTAGATAAACCATTCCTCCTTCGTACTGCATCAGGGAAGATGAAAATTAATGAAAAGGGAAAAGGTAAATTCTTTGCCCCATTTGGTAACGATACCACATTAACCTTCTACGTGTTACCAGGGCTTATGTCTTTTAATGTGATAATCGGCGACGATACTCTGCGTGAGCTTCAGGCTGTGATAGACCATAAAAATAATACATTAACGATTGCCCCGGGAATCAGTATACCTCTTGCAATACATACATATGATGGACTTAACAAACTTTCCCCAGACACAGAAGACACTTTAAAGGGACTTATAGCTGAATTCAATGACATATTTGGGCCAATTAATAACGAGTTGGCAGCAACCTCTATTAAAGCTGAGATACGATGTACCACTGACGAGCCAATATATTCAAAAAATTACCCATATCCGGCTAGTATGCGCCCTGAAGTGGACAGACAAATAGAAGAACTTCTAGAAAAAATATAATTCGGCCATCAAAAAGTCCCTATAACTCTCCCATTTGGGTTGTCCCGAAGAAACCAAAACCCAATGGAGAGAGGCAATATCGTATGGTGGTCGATTTCAAAAGACTGAATGCCGTCACCATACCTCACACATACCCAATTCCTGACATAAATTCAACTCTGGCGAGCCTTGGCAAAGCGAAATTTTTTACAACCCTTGACCTCACTTCAGGGTTCCACCAGATTCCAATGAACCCAAGGGATATTCCAAAGACAGCCTTTTCTACGATGAATGGCAAATACGAGTTTTTGAGACTACCATTCGGCCTGCGAAATGCTCCTGCCATATTTCAACGCATGGTCGATGACGTCCTGCGAGGTTGTATAGGAAAGATTTGCTACGTCTACATAGACGACATAATAGTTTACGGAAGTACTACTAAGGAACACCTAGAAAACCTTAGGAAAGTATTTCAGTGCCTAAGAGAAGCTCGCCTTAGGGTCAATCTAGAAAAAACTGCATTCATGAAAACCGAGGTCGAATTCCTTGGTTATGTAGTCACAAAGGATGGTATTATACCAGATAGCGGAAAGGTAAAAGCAATCCTTGACACTGCACCACCCAAAACCGTTAAGGAACTGAAAAGCTTCCTAGGATTAACATCTTATTATAGGAGATTCATTAGAGACTTTGCCAAGGTAGCCAAGCCCTTAACCAATCTTACTCGTGGTGAGATGGTACAAGTTAAGGCTAATCAATCAAAAAGGGTTAAAATTACTCTCGGTGAAGAGGAATTGCAAGCATTTAATGATCTCAAGGAATTGCTTACCTCATCGGATGTATTAGCCTTCCCGGACTTTGACAAGCCGTTTAATCTAACAACGGACGCTTCCAACAGCGCGCTAGGTGCCGTACTTTCTCAAGGGGAAATGGGAAAAGACAAACCGATAACTTTCATTTCTCGGTCCTTGAATAAGACAGAAGAGGCGTATGCCACAAACGAGAAAGAAATGCTCGCTATAGTTTGGGCATTAGACAATCTACGCTCCTATCTATATGGAGCCAAGAAAATACGCATTTTTACCGACCACCACCCCCTGACATTTGCTCTGAGCAATAGAAACTACAATGCGAAATTGATTGGAAGGCTAGAATTGAAGAATACAATTTTGAGCTGATATACAAACCAGGGAAATCTAACGTAGTAGCCGACGCCTTAACCCGCCAAAAGACAGACTCAGCCGACTCAGTAAAAGCTGAGCGGACTTCAAGAGCTGTATCTACAGATTTGTGTGCCTATATTGCGGATGAATCCTCCACCGAAACTGCGAGTGAAGGTAGGGCAAGAAGTGAGGACTCAGATACTGTAATAGCTAGTGAGGGTACAACAGGAAATGAGGACTCAGCTACTGTAACAGCTAGCGAGGGAACTGCACACAGCGCTGAACAGGATGGCACAGACTTGATTCCACATGTCGAAGCTCCCATTAATGTTTTTCGCAATCAAATTATAATACGACAATTCCAATCCGATATGACTGCACACATGAATCCTCATCCTGGTTATAGCCGCCATGTCATATCTTTAGAAGAAATTAACAAGGAAAACCTTACACGAATGTTAAAGGAAAAACTTAGACCTAATGTCCTAAATGGAATTAAAATTCCTGAACAATATTTGTGGATATTACAAGAGATTTATTTAGAACATTTTTCACACTATAAGTTAAGAATCACTCAAACACTCGTAGAAGACGTGACTTGCCCAGACAGGGTGTGCCGTTTGATAGAAGAAGAGCACAAAAGGGCACATAAAAGTAAGGAAGAAAACAAATTACAACTCCTAGAGAAGTACTATTTCCCTAAAATGAACAGTTTAATAGGAAGATATACGAAAAATTGTGAAGTATGCAAGGTTAACAAATATGATCGGCATCCACCAGTACCAAAACTTCAAGCGACCCCAGTTCCTTCTTATCCCTGTGAAATACTGCATATGGATATTTTTGTACTCCAAAATGAGTATTTTATTAGCGTTTTGGATAAATTTTCGAAATTTGGAAAACTCTTCCCTCTTAGGAATCGTTCAGCTTTACAAATGAGAGAAAAACTAATTGAGGTCCTTAGTTATTTCTCGACACCACGTATTTTAGTGACTGATAATGAAAGGGGATTTATTAGTCCAATAGTAATGAATGTGATCCAACAGTTTGGCATCAAGGTATACTTAACCCCAGTAGGCCGTAGTGAGGTGAACGGACAGGTGGAGCGGTTCCACTCAACGTTGCTAGAAATTTACCGATGTTTGAAGGCTGAACATGAAGGCTTAGGTGTTAGGGAACTTATAATGATAGCCACTGATAGGTACAATAACACCGTCCATTCTATCACGAACAAGAAACCAGTGTATATTTTCTTCAATAGAGCCGAAAGGATTAATTACCAAAGGTTGCAAAACTTTAGGCGAAAATTAAATAAAGAGATAAAGAAATCAATTACAGAAAAGCAAGAAGCAACCTTGAGGAGACACAACGCTAAGCGTCGTGTCATACCGAAGGATTATGGGGTAGGCGATGTCGTTCATGTTAGGAATAGGCAGATCAGGGCCAAACATAGACCACTTTACGAAAGAGCGGTCGTTAATAAAAACAATCGGGTCACAGTGCAGACAAGCACTGGGAAAAAGATTCATAAGACCCATATTAAATCCTAGAGGCTTCCCTTAATGCGATTTCTTTTTTTTGGGACAACGATTTGTGATAGTGATGTCCTCACTATCATGGGTCGTGATAGATTCTCGTACCATGAGTAGGTTTCCTGCAATTAAACCACCAACGCTGGAAACTAAAAGGGATAACTCGGGGTCTATGGTCCATACAAAAAAAATGAACAAATGGGCTCAAAACTGTAGTGGAAACCGCTTATTGCGGTAGGGTTCAATTCCCTGTGGGTCCCATGTAAGTGAAGAAATCGTATTGTAGGAGAGCCTAATATAAAAAAGAAAAAAGACAAATACTAAAATTCCATGGGAAAGGCCTTAAAATGAAATAAAAGAAACAATATAAAAAGATACAAGGCACGAGCAAATATAAAGTAAAATAAAAATTAAAATTAAAAGTTCGAATGGAATAAAAAGCTTAAAAATGGCAAATGATATGCAAAAAATTAAAACAAAATAAAAGGCCTTAAAATATAAAAACCGGTAAAAATATGAATTCAAAAGATAATAAAAGCTTAAGCGAAAAAATATTACAAATAATTAATTTAATGCAAACAGAATTATTATAATGCAATAAAGTACATTTATTTTGCAGCAAGGATGATCCATGCCAATGGCAGGATACAAAGGAAGTCCATGGCTTAAGAGACTATCATTTGTATCCTTTGCATATGGCAGACATAATCCCAAGTTCAAAACAAAAAAGAAGGGGGATGTGGCCTTCTGCCTTGAAAATAAAATAATTGAAATAAATTCAATAGAATTATAAGAATTACTTTAGAATAAGAATCATGTTAACAGTAAAACACTATATACGTAAGGTAGAAATTTGATTGTACTAACTTCTTAATTTACTAACTTCGTAATTACTAATTATACTAACACTCTAACAAACTAATCGTAGAACTAGAAAAGCAACATTTATCATTCCAGTTTTATGTGGTTCACTGCTGTGAACTGCTTACAAATCTTCGAATATCACTCGCCGTTGGTTACGTTCAAGCATGGCAAAGGTTGGCTGGTCGACGGAAGATTTAATCTGGTACATGTCATCAACTTAGAAGAATATGAACACCTCTTGGACCAGGCGGTAGCAATGCTGGGGAAAGTTGTCGTGGACGAAAGAGCAAAGATGGTAATTGACTTCCACGTTAATACAATTTCTTCCCAATTAGATACGCTTATGGGCAAATATAGACAACAGAAGAGCTCTATCAACTGGATCGGTTCAGCCTGGAAATGGTTGGCTGGCAACCCAGATGCAGCGGATTGGGATAAAGTTTTAAAGTCTGAACAGAGCATAATTAAAAATAACAACCATCAATATGTGATCAACGATCGACTTTTTAAAGCATCACAGGAGGCCATATCCAAAGTTAATGCAATGGTGGCGCGATTTCACAATGAGGTCAATGAGACGAATGTCGAAAAATTTATCAATCAAGTCATACGCCAAATAGTGATAATCAAGGAAGAAGTAAATGAAGTCACAAGAGCCGCCCAGATGGCCAAGGGTGGTATAGTCAACACCAACGTACTCGACAGAGAGGAAATTCACCGCATAATAGACGAAATTGCAACGCTCCCATATTCCAACGAGTTGGAAGCTATCGAGTATGCTAATCCGAAGGTATGCACAAATGGTTCCATGATACTGTATGTCCTGTCACTGCCAAAAGTAAGGAAGGCTGAATATAACTACCTTATTGTCAAACCATCCGTTCGAGAAGGGAAAGTGATAGACATACGTTTTAATACGCTATTAGTAAACGAGAAGGAAACTTATGGTATCACCGAGCCTTGTATGCGAATCAGCAATAATACAGTGTGCGAGGAAAAAAAGCCTGAAAAAACTTCCTGAAGACGATTGCATTCCAACCCTCATCAAAGGAGGGGAAGCGAAGTGCTCATACCGATCCTGTGAAGAGGAAGTCGTTGAGCTCGTTATGGAGGATACCATTTTCATTACCAACTTTAAAGGTAATCTTCAGAGCGGTAACGTTACTAAATTCCTATCAGGAACCTACGCGGTGCGTCTTAATAACGAAGAAGTGACAATAAAAAATTTGACCTATATCAGCCGAAGCAAAACATCAATCCAAATCCTACCTCAGATCGTCACAACTGTCCTAGAGGGAAGACGGCAGCTTGATATGGGTTATCTTCACAATATCAGTCTGCAAAATATTAAGAATCTTGAAAGACTAGATAAAAGATACCATTATTCCATAGTAGCGGATTGTACTATTTTTTTGCTCCTATTGTTCTTAGGCTACCTATGCTGGAAAGCCCTGTACTCCCGGGTTCATCTTCCTCCTCTGCGGAGCATGAGTATCTCAACACCGAAACTTCAATCTGCAGGACGCAGATTTTTGGCAAGGGAGGAGTTAACACGAGCAAGTGTGCTTGAGGTAAACTCATGCCCACAATTTAGTGCTGACGTTGCACACGCGCCAACGAACCGAAATTAGACCTTGCTCACATTTCGTCTGGACAATTTCCCACATTGCGAAATTGTCCGTATGCAGAATCAGCACTATTATTTCTTTATATACTAAAACATTGTAAATTAGTTGGTTAGTCTTTTGGGGAATACTAGAGTGATAAGTGGTTGTGAACTAAAAAAATAAATTGTGAATCGAATTAATTGAAGTGTTTTATTTGTGAAGTGGACAGTGGTCGTCCACTAGAAAATATATTTTTTGGCAATCCTGAAGGGAGAAAGTTAAGTTACATATTACTAACACTTTTCTATGGATGTAAATAAATAAATTCTCTTAACTCATTTTCTCTCTCTTACTCACTAATACATAACCAAAAAATTTGTGGTAAACACTGATGTATATCAATTTTATTGCATTGTGTTGTGTTCGTGTGTGTGTTGCTTTGTGTTTTGTTTCGTTTTTATTTACATTCTTAGATGACAGATGTCACGTTCTGAACGTTTCTATAACTACACAAACGTTCCAACAGCAACGTACGTTACGTTTTTACGCTCTCTACGCTTGAGTAACGCTGGTATTTATTGGAAATTTATTTCTAAAAATATGACAATTGGACGGAAGTTGCACGTATGTGTCGTACACAATTTGTTCGCAGAGAAGGACCAACAGTGCCTAAAGTTCATGAAACTGGTTTCATTGTTGACGCGCCTGGACGGATGCGAGTTCGTACAGTGCGTACGAAACTGCGGCTAAGAGAGCATCTATGAATATCAATTCCTGATCGTTCGCAAGAATTGAACATTTCACGAAACAATTTACGTCGCATTTTGCGAAAAGATTTCGGTATGACGTCTTACAATGTTCTGCTTCGTTTTCGCTTTGCTAGATGAGCCAACGAGAAACTGCACTATGATGTCGAAAAATCATCTAATCGGAAGAAGCTCATTTTCATCTTGGTGAGTACGTTAATAAGCCAAATTGCCGTGTTTGTGGTTCAGAAACCCCACAAGTGGTCCTGCAGAAACCAATGTACCCATGAAGAAAACATACATACTATCTAATTTTCTACGTACGAAAAATAAAATCACATCTATATAAACCGCAGTCACACATAGGTATATAAAAGCATTTAATGTAGCATTAATAATGAGCTATGTATTTTTTCCAAAATGTAAAAAATTCCAAAATATAATAAATTATTTTTTATAATATGTAAGCCAATTAGTTTATTTATAAATGGGGCTCCGCGTCGCGAGAAATTATTCTCTTTACAAAATTTCTTATTGTATTCATAAAAATTATTTTTGAAACTACATCTAATTAGTAACCACATTATCCCACCTCGAATGTAAGGATAACTTCTATGTTGCAACTCTATGCTTCCTCTATTCTATGAAGAAATTTATATGAGATGAACATTTAGGTCAATAGTAAGGAAAATTACAGACCTGTAGTATATTGTTTTGAAGCCGAAAAAATTACTGGAAGTGGTTGTAAAGAGTATCGATTGCTCCGTACTTCATTATATATTAAAAAGAACACAATACCTCAACCCCTGTTTAGAGTCGAAATCGCATTCCACGTGTCTAAACTAAAGAACAGGACCGAAGTTCATCTCGTATACGGTTTTGCGGAACCTATTAAAAGGAAAGGCCCTCCTCAGTGCCCTTAGGGCCAAAAGAATACAGCAAATTACCACGGTTGTGAAGTATTCCTACGACTCAAGGAAAAAAGTTAATAAGAAATCCAAAGTACGCGCAGTATCAGGTTCCAAATTACCCTGCACTCTCCAAAACTTCTTATCAAAATACTGTCGTCCCCGATGGGAAAAATAAACTTTATTTCAACGCAATTGTCGGAACTCAGTTAATGCAAATTATATTAAATAGAAGGTGACTCTCTTTCTGGGTTGTTAAGCCAACTTAAAAACGATATTCAACATATCCTTCATTCGCAGCTGGTGGCGAAAATTCATTTGACACAAAAAAATGTTTTCAAATGGCAAAAAAAAATTTTAAATTTTCCTAAGACACCAAAAGTTCGAGTAGTCGAGCATGTGAAAATTCATTAATTTTGGTGCATTAAGAAGAATGAAAAGGAACGTATCCAGGCCATTTTGTTAAATCTATCAGCAAGGGGCAGTTTATTAAATACTATATTACCGTTGGTCCAAAATTCGTATATAGAAACGTTCAAAACGTGACATCTGTCAACGAAGAATGTAAATATAAACGAAACAGAACACAAAACACAACACACACACGAACACAAACCAATGAAAACAAATTCATGTACAGATATTTGCACGAAATCAGCTGTGATGAGTGTTGTTAAGGTAATGCAAAGTTTAAAAAGTACCAATTAGTACTTAATTTGAAAAAGTTATATTTGTTTCTTAAGTTTTATGTTATTATAAATATTTATCCTTGTAGTATTATAGAATATTACATTTTTGGTCTAATCTGAATCAATATTTATGGAATTTAGATATATGTAAGTACACTGTCGAATATTGTTCTATTGAAAGTGATTTTTTTTTTGTTTTTTTTATTAAATTGCAAAACAACACCTCTCGCTAGAATAGTAATAATAAAAAATACTCTTATAATTATTTATGCACATTAGAATCATAAGAATATGCATTTAAAGATTAAAAAGATTTATGTAGAAATAAGAAAGTACCAAAAAGGCATTTGTCTCACATTGCCACTCAAAATACGTATTGCTTATTTATTTAGTTTCAAAATAATGTGTATAATTATAATCATAATAATAATTAAAGAAAAATCATTTTTTATGTACAAATTTAAAAAAAATTTATATATATGATTAATATACATACATATATGAAATATGAAGTACCAAAAGTGGGAATTCGTACGACTTCTTCACTCAAAATACATATTGTATATTATTCATTTATTTAGTTTAATTTTTTTGTGTGCACAATATAATCATAAATTTAAAATCATTGTATACATGCAGCGTTACCAGTAATTTTTTTTATACTTTTCATTCCTGAGAAAAAAAATTTTCTTTTACAAAAAAAAAAAATTGTTTTCTACAAAAGTTCTAAAATTTTTTAAGGAAACACCGTAGTCCGGTGCCCTCCGTTGGTGTTTCTTTGCTACTTTTGCCTGGGACTAATAAAATACACAATATTTTTTTAGAAATGTAAATATATAATGTTATTATTCTTGAATTTGTTGAAAAAATTTCAAATTGAAATTTCTTGAAAAAACTTGTTTTGTTAATTCATACTTTTCGCATCTCAAAAAACGTGGAAGAAAACGGAAAACTTGGCAAATAGAAACGCTTTATACATGTAAAAATGTAAAAGTTTTATATAAATAAACATGAGAGTACAAAGAGGGCATTTGTGCCGCAATGAAACTCTGGTCGTTAAGCTAAAGGGAGGATAATCCTACCTTTAACTTTTAAAGTTTATGCTGGAACTTGCCATATTATATATTATTTTCAATATGGCAACTTAAAACTTATACAAAATGTGCATATGCAACAAAAAATGAAGCCCATCGTTGCCACTGCATTAAAAAACTTGTTTAATTGAGCAGTTTTATCGACATTGCTCCGGCACTGCCATATTTTTGAAAACAGTCAACTCTGTTTTATTTTTTTGAAGTCGCCGTAGTCTAGTAGGTAGTGTGTTGGCTTATTGGACGTAAAGTCAGGGTTCGAGCCCCAGGCCAGACATCAAGATAAAATACAAAAATTATTTCTTCGGCGACTTACTCTCAGCAGATTTCTGGCAAAAACTCTGAGAGTAAATAAAATTGCCATGAAAAAGTTTCTCAAAAATATGTCGTTCGGAGGCGACTTTAAACTGTAGGTCCCACCACTCATGTATAAAATTAATACAAACAACATAAGTGGTGTGAGAAACTAGGACGTTGTGCAATGATTCAATTCGACCTCCGGGTATTGTACTTGTCTTAATTGACAAGTACACGTCCTCTAACCTAACCTAACTTTATTTTATCTTTAATTTAATAACGAAAATAAGTTAAAGGTAACTTTACAGTTCCCTTTTGCTAAAGGTACCTTCAACTAAATCTAAGTTTAACGGCAAGTTGTAATAATGGCCCTAAGAGTGTCAAACAAAACAGCACAATACCTTGAAGAAATAAAGGAGTCTAACTTAAGACTTACCACATACGAAGCTCCTATTCGATTACAAAGTGGTGTGAAAGAGTTGAAGCTATTGCTAATCATTTAGAGAATGTCTCCATTCCAAATGTTAGAGGTACGCATATCAGTCGCTCAGTGTGACCAAATTACCGCCTTAATGATAAAAAATCTATCTACCTCAGCCAAACGAGTTATATTGTTCATAATTAATAATTCCATTCCATTAATTAATTCCATTCTTCGAGTTGGTTCATTATGATACTTAAGCCGAGCAAGGATATAACCCAAGTTGCGTCATATCGGCCAATAAGTTTGTTTCCTAAAGAAGTGGATCTCAATACCATTATTCCCCATATTTCCCTGATAGCACTACTGAACAAATAAACAAATTTTATTCGACATGCTTTCGAGAAAAAACAGTATTGTAGTGCGCTTTTCATAGAAATCTCTCAAGCATTTGACACGTTTTGGCACGATGGTTTAATATACAAAATTTTAAGACTCTTACCCGCTAATGTCCATAAGCTCTGCAGAAGTTAACAGATATTTTCACACAAAATCAAATTCTACTTTATCTTTCCAGAATTTCTACTGGCGTTCCTCAGGGAAGCATCCTAGGGACATTCTTTTATTTGTTGCTCACTGCTGGTATGCCAATGTGCTCATTGATTAATACTTCAGCCTTCACAAATTAGACTGCATTTATAAGTACTCATGAAAACCCTGTATTTGCTGCCGCACGAGTCCAATTCCATGTTAATGCATTAGAAAAATAGTTAAATAAATAGAAAATTAGAGTTAAAGCTAGACTAAAGCTAAAATACCTTACACGATTAAAAAAAATTGTCCTCCCTTGAGCATTAATGGTTTAAGTATTTTGGAACAAAACCACATCAACTACCTCGGTATGCACGTTGATCGCCGTCTTACATGGACTCACCACATTGCGGCAAATATATCTCATATAAAACTAAAATCCGCCCAAATGCACTGTCTTATTGGACCACGATCAACTCCGGATTTAAACATTAAGATGCTAAAACATTAATGTCATACAGTTATGGTGAACTACGTCATCATCTAATGTAAAATATTACAGTGAAGACAGTATAAATTGTTAAGAATGATTACATGCGCTCCATGTTACATCAGAAACAATGACAACCACATCTTACTTAATGAAACTGTTTAACCATCCAAACCACCTCACAAGAAATCTGCAGCTTTCTCATGATCATAGACGTCTTAAAAGGCTACAAACTATGGATTTGACCTTACACTTTTTTCCTAATTTTTGCGCACATGAAACTTTGGTTATTGTTTTGGCAATATCAACTATATTTAATACATATTGCTAATTTCGTTGGAAAGATCCAATAAATAAAAATTAATAAAAAAATCAAAATTCTCTTAACAGTCGCGCCATATGTTAACCAACATATATACGATATTTGTATTATATTTTTATGTTTGGTACTATTGACACTAGTATTTAGTAATTGAAAATCTCTTTGGTAGTTCATATTGCACAATGGGCTGTTACAGCATTAAAAATAGCCTTATTTTGAAACTAATTTTACTTGCGTATTCCGTCAAAGCTTTAAAAAGTTTGATAGCCATTGTTGGAGAACAACAAATTAATAATTATTTAGTTAAACGTATTTTATAATGTAGCACATTTATATTATCATTTCTAATAATATTCTTAATGTACCACTGTACTTGCTATAATTTATCTATTATCTATCTTCATTCTTTGCTATTTTAAATTTAACACATACATATACACATACATATACTAGCTTTGTCACGCAATTTTCAACCTGCTACTAAGCTAACCGGTTTTTTATACATACATACATAATTGGTCATTACAGCCCTTCAGTCAGGATTACGACTTAGTTTCTCACACCACTTATGTTGTGTGTGTTAATTTTATACATGAGTGGCGGGACCTACAGTTTAAAGTCGACTCCGAACGACAGATTTTTGAGAAACTTTTTAAGGCAATTTTATTTACTCTCAGAGTTTTTGCCAGAAATCTGCTGAGAGGCAGTCGCCGAAGAAATACTTTTTGTATTTTATTTTGATGTCTGGCCTGGGGCTCGATCCCTGGCTTTTCGTCTAATAAGCCAACACACTACCTACTAGACCACGGCGACCGGTTTTTTATACATATCCCTTTTTTATTATTTGTAACAATTTTGTAAGAAAACAGAATTATTTTGGTTTGCCTAAATTTTGTAACAAATTGTTATAGTCCTGATCGTGACAGCTATAACATCACTGCCTTGCTGCTAATTGTATCAATAGCTAGATCAGTAACTTATAGTCAAACTGCCTTGCTGCTATTTCATATTCATTAATAGTTGAATGAATTAAAGTTAAATTTGTATAATAATAAGTTTTTAAATAATAAATAAAATTAAAATAATAAATAAAATTAATAAAGTAAACTAAAACCTCAATCTTAAACAGCCGTTGTCTCTCCAACTAAAAATAAACCCAAAAATTCAACAACAATTTTCTGTTTTGTAATACATTAGTAGACTATCCACAGTCAAGGAAAATTTCGGTTCATCGATACGCGGCCATGTGCATTACGGTTGGATGAAGTTCCAACCTTTTTACAAATTGACCTACATTTTGTATGATGCAGTTTTATTTCTGAAAAGAACTAGATGTAGAGGAAGAATTTTTTAAACAGACAAACGAATTGATCTACAGTAGCAATGGATATGTGTTTTGGAATAAATGCAGACATTTTTATCACCGTATAAACAGTATCGAAACGCAATTTTGACGTTTACCAGCGAATTATGAAAGGGACGGCAAATATTACCAAAAAGTATTTCTGTCCCTTTCTGATTGTCTGTCTGTTTTGTTTATTTATGTTTTTTTAGGTTTTGGGATGGGTTTTTTTATATTGGCGAGAGTTAATAAAAAATGTAATTTTTGTGTAAAACTATTAATAAATAATAAAAACAACTACTAGAAATAACAATTTTTAACTGTTTCTTTCAAGAAATTAAAAAATATTGGCAACTTTCAGCAAGAAAAATTTTTTATGAGCAGTACGTCTTATTTTGATCTTGTAATATTTAGCGTCTTAATAATCTCTTGCACAAGAAATTATATTCATTGCGACCGAAAATCACACACATTTCGATTAATATTTAAATATTTATTAATCTTTAAACTTTTCATTGAAGAAATTAAAAAATATTCTAAATTTTCTCCTTTTTAACACAAAATAAATGTTTATTTACATTTAATTTTTTTGCTTTATTCGCCAGTTTTCACTCTGTATATCTGTTGCTTCTAACACATTCGATTCGCAAACCATTATAACATTTTTTTCTCCCTCTAAATTAGCTAGTAATTTGCTGCTATGAGCGTTTGTCAAACATCAATGGTTTCGATACTGTTTATACGGTGATTTTTATATCCACAATTTTAATAATTGTTTTAATAATTTTAAGCACAATGTACACAGTGGCGACACGGGATTTTGACAGTTAACCGTATACTAAGAAAGGGACAGCAAATATTACCAAAAAGTATTTCTGTCCCTTTCTGATTGTCTGTCTGTTTTGTTTATTTATGTTTTTTATATCTTGGGGTGGCGAGAGTTAATAAAAAATGTAATTTTTGTGTAAAACTATTTCTTTCAAGAAATTAAAAAATATTGGCCACTTTAAGCAAAAAAAATTTTTTTATCCTCTTGCACAAGACACTATATTCATTGTAACCGAAAATCACACACATTTCGATCTATATTTAAATATTTAAGAATCTTTAAACTTTTCATTGAAGAAATTAAAAAATGTTCTAAATTTTCCCTTTTTTAACACAAAATAAATGTTTGTTTACATTTAATTTCTTTACTTTATCCGACAGTTTTCACTCTGTATATCTGTTGCTTCTAACACATTTGCTTCGCAAAACTTTTAACATTTTCTTTCTCCCTCCAAGAAAAAGGTTAAGGCATCTGATTTTAGCGTTTTTCAAACGTCACAATTGTCATCACTGGTTACATTGTGATTTTATAGGCCATTTACACTAAAGCGAAATCTAGTAGATTCGATTTCAAATCTTGCTCAAAATCTACAACGTTTACACTGGGTTTATTTGACAGTAGCAAGATTTCATTTTAATAACAAAAACAGCTGACTGAAATTTAAAAGAAAATAATAATATTTTAGTTTAACCCTAACCAAGTCAGGAAAATTTTTTTACAAATCCAGTCAAAATGTGTCTCAGAGGCACATAAAAAGAATTATTATATATTATATTAATATATTATTTATTTATTTTCGCATTGTAAGCAAACTTTTGAACAATGCTCGTTGCAAGTATTTTTGTGGTAAATACTGCAAGACTGCTTACACATTCTGCATATCTTCGGTGGGCACATATAACATCTACGTCGCATATCTGTCTGCCGTGGCTGGTTTGAGAATACATCCTCGTGTTGTATGGACCGAACATTTGACAAATTATTTTTATTTAATTTTAGAAGACTACGGCAAATAATGGGAGCCAGAACTCTTCGTAACTCATTATAACTCATTATTATATTTAATTTTGTTGTTCACCAATAATAGAAGTAATAGTTAGCGTTCCCATATGTGCCTCATAGGCACATTTTGACATGATTAAGAACATTTTTGATTGAAACAAAATAAAAAATAAAAAGAAATTAATTTATTACTAGAAATTTGTAAATTCTAAATAAAACAACTGAAAGTAGGAATTCAAGAAACAGTATAATTAAGGAAGTTACAACATGACCAAGTGAAATATGTGTCAGAGAGGCACATGTTGACTTGATTAGGGCTAAATTGAAATTTCATTTTTTTCTTGCTCAGCGTTGTATTCTTAAGTACTATTTGGCAAAACACATAGTTGCATTTCTATTTTTACTAGATTTTGAGTAGATTTTGCCGAAATATACTAAATAAGTAGATTTTGTTTTGTATGGGAAATCTAGTTAAAATCAACTAGATTTGGCTCGAAATCTCATAAGTACTAGATTTCGCTGTAGTGTAAATGGCCTATTAAGCAACTGCGAGCATCTTTAGTTGGCTAAAGCCAACCTCCAAATGCATTACTTTTGTATTCATGTTACCATAAATACATTTTATAATCTCATTTTTCACAAACCTAGATTTTCCCATTCATTGTTATACCGCCGTGGATTATATTTTTTATTTTTTGGGGAAGGTATACTTTTACATTTTTTAAAATATATTATAAACAAAACTCACTTTTAATTTAAAACGGTTATCAATGTTTGCTTTGATCAAGTCTATTAAAAAATCAATCTCAGGCGAATGATAACACGAAGCTAGCTGTTGCTTTGCATGTACAACAGCACACAGATCGATTTTTTTTGTGATTTTTTAAAAATTTTTGTCAAGTTTCCCAAAGAAACCTACTTTTTTATTTAATTTCCCCAATAAAAACCCCAAACCGCAAAAGAAAAATTCAATTCTTCCTGGACATGAAACGTTATGCATGCAGAAACGAGTTATGGACCAAAGAATAAAAGTGGCGGAAATTTAATTTGACATCTTAATAAGGGGGCCGCGAAAGGTACTACATGGTTTTGTAGACACTTGCTCATAGTAAAGACCGTTAGGAAAGTTAGCCGCATTGATTGTAAGGGACGTACAGTCGTGCGTGAAAGTAATCACACGGCTAAAAAGTTGAAAATTTTATATATTGAGTTGCATTTAAAACGGGTTCGCCACTGGCTGTGAAAGTTGCGTAGGCGACCGAAATTCACAGATAAATTTCATTGGGGTTTAACTTTCCGAGTGGATATCGGCAACTTATATTGTTTCCAAGAAGAATGACATAATCCAAATTGCAGGTAATTATAAACCTATTGTTAACTTTAGAATTATTATGCGCGAGCATCTCATATTGAAACCACATTTTTAATAAAAGTAATGTAATGGAATAAAGGAACGATGATAACTGTATCCACAAATCCGATAGGCAAGGCCACTTTCTACAAATTTTTTTGAAGAAAACTTTTGTATGGATTGTGGATGAAGACAGAGCATAGACTACAGTGCCGCTCTTATATCGGATGTGATCGCACATAATTTGAAAGACTGACATTAGAGGATACTGTTTAACGCTAGACAAGGTAAGCTCCATGTTCATCAAATCTGAGCTCGAGTTGGGTCAGTTTCCGGAGGAGGAAATGTATTGATCTGGCATCTCGTATTCCCAGTGTTACATTGGTTTAATCTTATTTTTTTGAAGCCAACACCCAGGAGACGACGGCTATTCATGCAGTGTATGGTGTGGGATAAAAAATATAGTTATAGAAGAAAGGAAAGAGACGGAGTGTGGAAAAAAATTTATTCTTGAAACATGTTTTTTAAAGTCAAATATCGCTTTTTTCGAGAATTATTTCGTAATACTTCTCACTTTCTTTTTTCTGTTGTGGTTAATAACATACAGTATTTCCCTGATATAATAATTATGAAATCTTAATTTTTGCTTCTAAGTGTATTGAAACTATTTCAATATATGCATACCGCTCTATTCTCTTTAAAAAAATCGTTTATATGCACTTGACAACTTTCTTTCCAATATTGGTCTTGTTCACTAATCCCCGCATTCGTACGATCAAACGTTTTTGGATTTCTTTTAATGGGCATATGTTGAGGTATTGGGTTATGCAGATAAATTATAACTCTTGAACAATTGGTAGCCGATATTCCCCATTAACGCCATACGGCAGATTTATTTGGAAAACAGTAAAAAATTGTACAGCGCAATACAATTCCATTCCAATCTCAGACAATTGATTCCGGACAGAAAATTTGCAATGTACCAATATTCGGTTTTCGTTATTTGTAAAGCTCTTTTACTAATATGGCTTGGTGCAGGTATGGGAGAAATCAACGACCTGACTCTCTGCAAAGTTTATACTACCGTAGGACACTTGAATATGTCTATAGAGTCTGCTGCGGATTCATCTATTTCAGCAATTTCTTCGCTGTGATCTCCAACCTGCCGGCATTCCATAGAATATGAAGCCAGTGCTGTCAATAAAACAAATAGCTATCAGCTTGAATGGCACGTGGTTATTTGCTCTTAGGTATGGGATTTCGATACAATACAAGAATTCACCACTTATGCGCATTTTTTAAAGCGCTTATATCCGGGGAATACTGTATAACATCAAAAAAGTAATCAGAAAATCACTCACACCCAGTGCCGCTGGTGGCAATTGAACCCATGGCCTCGGCACATGAAGTTTGGAACACTACCAACTAGGTCATTGTGGCACCCATCTGACAATATTACTCGTCTTGGCATCTTTCAATTTTCTAGGACGTTTGTAGTTTTTATTGAATAAAGTTGTCTAATTTTCTAATTTTTTGCTTGTTATATGACAATTGTGTAAATTTGTTTTTTGGAAAAATTATGTTAAATAGTTTAACGCGTATTACTATTTCATAAAATGATATTTTTAATTGCAGATTCAAATTTCGTTCTTGGAAATGCACAAGCAAATGGCAATCCAATTGTTTATTGTTCAGATGGATTCGTTGACTTGACAGGATATTCTCGTGCGCAAATCATGCAAAAAGGTAAATCTATGCAACTTTAAATAATGAAATGCCTCGAACTTAAAAGAGTAATTAAACATTTTGCAGGCTGCTCTTGTCATTTCCTTTATGGGCCAGAAACGAAGGAGGAACATAAGCAACAAATTGAGAAAAGTCTGATGAATAAAACTGAACTGAAGTTGGAAGTGATTTTTTACAAGAAGGATGGTAAGTTCCGTTTGAACATTTCAACGTAGTGTTTTCCTTTAAATTTAATTATTATGTATAACCATTAGCAAAAAATATAATCAGATAGTAGCAAATCCGTTCAAATGAATAGAACAAAAATACATAACCAAACTTGTCGTTTTGAAAACAATTATGACATTTAAAAGAATTACAATAAAATAGATCTACTTTAGTAATACAACCGGAACTACATGAACGTGTTTTATTTACATCGAATTTGCGAGTTGTTATACAGATAAAATAAAATAAGTGATACTCTATAGTCACCTCATATTATTAATTTTCAATTAATTGTTTTAGTTTACCATAAATAAATCAAACTACGCCTGCAAGCTCTACCTGATGGCTACCATTTGTGCAACAGGGCAAAATTCATGTTTGCAAACTTGCCTTCTGAATATTAAAACTGTTTGATATTTGGAAGTTTAATGGCAAAATACTCTCATCAGGTAGTGTTTACAAACGAAGTTCTACACGATCGAACTTAGGCATGAATTTTTTCAATATGTTTAAAGTGTATTTAAATACATTATTTTTCATTCATTATAAATCTAATAACGCTGGCTTAGATGGATGATGCATTCTTATGGAAAATACATACGCAGAGAAAACCCGGTTTACATTTTATTTACTTTTTTATTTGCAGAGTTGCACAGTTCATTTGAAAAAAATGAATGAAATTCTATATGAATGAAATTCTAAATTACGTAAAGTCGTATCGTGTATATTGATCATTACACAGATTATGGCATTAATAGTCAATGTGTCCACATATGTGGATCTTTAACTTTTTTATAATTAAAATAATAAAAAGAACAAAAATTTTATAATAACTTATTGACAATCGAATCCTCCAACAAGAGAAGTACGTTCCCACGACAATCGGATCTTCGCTCCGGAGCGACCCGACCAAGTATTGTCAACCCAGCGAAAGCTGTATCAACCGGAAGTCCACATCTATAGCCCACATCTATAACTCCCACACTCCAACAACCTACCATCCACCATAGTATACATTTCAATTTCAGCATCATGCAGTTCCATTGTAACGGACTCAGAAATAAAAAAGGAGATATCACAAATTTCATGCACAACAACATCAGAATAGCCGCAATACAAGAGACCAAGCTACCTAGGGAGTGCCCCACTACATCTACGGGCAATATTATAGGAAAGACAGGGAAAGGGATAACGGAGGAGGACTACCTTCTATCCTCGAACGTAACGTAAAATATAAAGTGACGAATACACCAGCGCTCCCCAGTCCAGATATATCATTGAGGCGATGTCCATACCGTTAAGGTCGGAGGATACCGATATCTAAATCACCAACGTATACATTTCACCAGTAAACAGTTGATTCAGACTTCGCCACGATAAGTGAGGGTCACAGCAAGATGCTCAAGCTCCCCGGACCTAACCATTGTCAGTCGGTCACTCCTAGCCTACACCACCTGGCAGAAACATACTGCCCTGAGCTCAGACCACATACTCATTGAGGACAATATTGAAAAACATAGCGACTTCCTGGAACCTGACCGACACACGTACATTAATTACAATAAGGACGAATTGGGAGGGTTTCAGAGCCTTCATTGAGGACAACATCGAACGTCTACCCTCCCCCACGTGCGTTAGAAGTGGTGAAAGGCAATTCCGGACAATTGTTCGGAATGCGGCGAAGCGTTTTATCCCTGCCGGTAGAATTAACAACACAAGATCGAAATACCCTTCAGATGCCGCACGCCTGGACGAAAGGCTGGAATCGATGACCTCCAGAATAAACCAATTGGTGAAAGAGCACAGACGTTACAAATGGATAGAACACCAAGAACGCTGCTCCTTAGCTCCCAAGAAACTCTGGAGGACAGTAAAAACCTATCTGGCTCTAAAACCAACAATAACTTCGCAGCTATATATATATAAGATAGGGGGCAAACAATGCGCCAAAGAATTCTGCAAACAATCGAACACCCAACTGATCAGAACAAAGGCAAGAGAACAACATTGAGAATTCTAAGAAATCTGCGCAGGGACCAACAGGAACAATTCTTCGAACAGTCCGCGGTAGCTAACACCATCACCAACGCCAAACCATCAAAGGCCTTGGGACTCGACGGACTGTCCATGCTGATGCTGAAGAAACTAGGCGAAAATGCCTTGGGGTTCCTTTCCAGATTGATAAACTTGTCAATGCTCAGCCTGGTTATACCAGACATCTGGAAGGTAGCGAGGATCACCCCGATCCTAAAACCCAACAAACCAGCGACCAAAGGAGAATCATATCGACCAATTCCTTACTATCGCCAGTGGTAAAGATTCTGGAAACCCTTCTGCTCCCTGCCTTCAAACGACACTTTACATTTCAGACCACCAACATGGCTTCAGGGAAGGTCGTAACACCACCACGGCCCTCACCGAGATTACATCAAGAATAGCGAACGGACTCAACCGACAACGACCATGTCCTGGCCTTTGACACGGTCGACCACTCCATACTCCTGAGAGACATACTAAACTCAACCTTGCCCAACGACCTGAAATGCTGGACCTCCAACTACCTTGGAGGTAGGCAGGCCTTTGTTGAGTTTAGGGGGCAAAAATCTTCTCACAGAAGGATAAAAATGGGGGTACCATAGGGGATTTCTATCGCCTATCCTATTTAACATATATCTCATCTTACTCCCAGCGCCAACTCCAAACATCTCCTTGGTTTCATATGCAGACGATTGTACGGACTTTGCTTCGGGTGTAAACATTGATGACATCAGTACCGACATAACGAATTACCTTACGTCCTTGGTGGAATTTTTCCGTGTAAGAAAATTGCGCATATCTGCTCCGAAATCATCGGTGTCTCTCTTGACGACATGGACGAAGAAGAACGCTATACGTAGCAGTGGAAGGCAACATCATTCCTACTGTTCGGTACCCAAAGATTCTCGGGGTCACTTTGGACAACCTACTTCACTTCACCGCACATGCGACCAACATTAACGCTAAAGTGGAGAAGAGAAACAAGGTCCTAAAAGCACTAGCAGACACCACATGGGGAATGGATAAGGAAACCATCCTGACCACCTATAAGGCTATCGGACGGTCACTCCTCAACTATGCTGCTCCAATTTAGACATCATTCTTGAGCGACACACAATGGAGGGCACTACAGACGACACAGGTTAACGCCCTACGAATAGCTACCGGATGCGTAAGGAGGACCAGTATAGGCCACCTCCACTATGAATCCAAAATGCTGACAGTTAGAAAGCACAATGAGCTACTGACTAAGCAATTTCTCATAGCTTGCTACTTGCCTACCCATCCAAACCACCACATAGTCATGAACTATCTCCCTCCTCGCCGCAGAAGACAAGATCTAACAACTTATAACTCGGACATCACTCACCTCATACCCTAAATGGTGGACCCACAGTCTGTAAGAGAGGCACAAAACGACCTACATCAAACTACTGTCACGACGGCCAGAGACGAGCTCAGCCACAACAAGGTCATAAATCGACATACTGCACCTATATCCGATACAGAAAGGCAGCTACCAAGGGTTATGAGAACCATTCTGGCCCAGCTTAGATCAGAATGGTCCTGAAGAGCTACAGGGCAAGAATTATCCCGGGAACCCAGGATAGCTGCTCCTTAAGCAACCGGGCACCACACGACATGGCGCACATCTTTAGCTGCCCAGCTAAACCGACAGCACTGCGACCCATAGATCTATGGCTGAACCCAACGACAACAACGGACTTCCTCGGACTACCGACTACATGACGATGACAACATACACACACAACCAACCAAATTCATTAAACTAATACTTACCATCTTATATTTTAAATACAGGGAAAAGCTTCCGGAGACAACAGCCGAACTGTTACAACAACAACAGGAGAGGTAAACATTTTACTTTATAATACCATCTGGGAGGGATGAGATGCATGCAAACAAGGTAAAGTTTCTGATTGTGGTCAACGTGGGAACCACCGTTGTCTTGCTGTATTCAAGTTGGCACACAGCCTCCCCGTGGCCCCTCCTCATGGCAATTTTTTATTTACTCTCAGAGTTTTTGCCAGAAATCTGCTGAGAGGAAGTCGGCATTCCTCTTAATGCTTTTTCTATGATAATTGCTTCGCCTTTCGCACACAGTCTTTCAAAGATGTCTTTTGTCATGCCGATTATAAATTCAGCCAACACAAGGACATCTAGATGTGAGCCAAATTTGCAACTAAGTGCCAATTGTTTCAACCGTGCAAACTATGCTGCAACTATTCCATCGTTATGGGATTCAAATGTCATATTTCGAACATAGATAAAATAATTAGACTTTAAGGACTATATTTAATCTAAGCACTAAAAATGAGATCATATTCTTTAAAATATAGATATGATATGATATATTTCTGATCGTATATTGATTATTCTTAAAACTATATAAAATTACCTTGAATTAATAAATAATTTGGAGTTATATTTCAATGTTTCACACAGTATGCACAAGTACAGTGAAAGTAAGTTCAGCATAGCACAATTAATATAAATATGTATTAAAATTTAATTTAGAAAATAAAATTTGATTTTTACAGTAATCTAACAAAATGAGCTAATAACTACTTAATAAATCGCATGCGCATTAGATATATTCTCGATTAATATATAAGGTTGATATTTTTTTTCTTTTTAGGATCACCTTTTTGGTGTCTCTTTGATATTGTACCCATTAAAAATGAAAAACGTGATGTGGTATTGTTTCTTGCTTCACATAAAGATGTGACTCATACGAAAATGATGGAAATGAATACTAATGAAGAGTGTGACAGCGGTAAGTATTATGTAATTTGTAAATTTATCTACTAGTTGTCAATAATTGTTAAAACAATAATGATGATTTGTTAGCAACAAGTAATATTTTATCTTAGAAATTTATTTTCGAATATTTTATCTATTGAAGTCATCTAAATATTGTTAAACCAACATTTTCAGTAGCTTATGTATGAAACATATTTTCACTCATAACATTTTAGTGTTTTTGAAATTGAAATATGGCCCCTTCTTATTAATTAAAAAAAACTGTGCAAACTGAAGACGTTCATTACTATTGCAATGCAGGTTTGCAATAAAATCTTTGGCATACAAAAAGACTAAATAACTGGGTCCAATTTTAAGAAAAAATTTTGAAAATAAGGCTCCAATTACACACTTAAATAAAATTAATGGAATGTATATTTCATATAGTTTAAAATATGCCTTTCAAAAGTAGTCTGTAATGGAAACAAAAACTAAAGTTGAGCTATTTATCTAAAAACATATCTGATACACCAGTACTTCCAATTAATAAGTTCTCTAAAGAAACAGCAGAAGCGACCAATACAGATTACAAGAAGTATAGATTAATAATTTTCAGAGTGTTAAAGAATTTTAACAAATATGGATGTTTTGTACCGTTTGCTTGCATCATCGGATTCGTATATACATACATAAGCCAAAGACGTCAACGTCTTAAATAACTTTTAGAACTAAGTGATGTAGTCAAAGAAATGATAGTTGACGAATAAAATGTTTGATTATTTTGCATAAATTGGTTAGTCAAAAACATTATTTTCCCCGCTATTAATTTCTATTCTGTCAAACTTGAAAACACATTGGGCCTCATTGGTCAACAAAAAAATTTTATTTGAAGAAATTTTTTGTACTTCAAAGCATCTGCATTTCAAATTCATTTCAATACCGCACTTACACTTTGAAATCCGAAATAACATATGCCAATTATTTTCAAGGTTTTTTACAGTCTTATAATAATACTCTAAGAGTCATTATTACAACTTGCCGTTAACTGAAGGGAGGATTTTAACGGGCAGAAATTTTTTTTTTCATTATTATAAGTGATCGTAAGGCTAAAGGGATCATCCTACCTTTACCTTTAAAAGTTGCCATATTGAAAATAATATGTCAAGTTCAAACATAAACAAAATGAGCAAATACAACAACAAACAGAAGGCCGTCGCTGCCACTGCGTTTTGAAAAAAACTTATTCAATTGAGCAATAGTAGTGTGTTTATGTATGTTCTAGGTCACTTACTCCATACAAATTTAGGAGCATGCATAGCTGTAAAAGAGTAAGAACATTGCAGAATTGTGAAATGAATTGTGTGCGATCGGTCTTTAGGTTTGTAACATGTATTATGAAAAGGTAATGCTTTTTAATGTGTACGTGTGTGTTAAAATTTGGGAGAATGCATATCTGGAAAAGAATTAAATCATTTTTATTTTCAATTTTTCCCTAAAAATTTGGGATCATACCTGTTTATTCTTGTTCATTTTATTTGTATTGCTTTTCAAACGAATGGTTGGACGGACAGAATGAGTGTGTGCACGTTTCCTCATCTACATCCCAGAGTACAAGTAGACTGTAATGTTAAAATGTATATACGTATGTACGAATGTTTGGACGGACAGAATGAGTATGTGCGTAACATGTAATGTGTATGATCGTTTTTTTTTTAATAGTAAATTCTTGGCACGTATTGCTCATGATCACAGGTAGAAGAAATAGAAATATAAACTAATAAGAAAGGGTAGGTTGGTTGTGCGGTTGTTTTTAATTTGATGAGAAAGAAATGTATAGTTGTGCCTGTGGGTTTTTTTCACGCATAAGTATAAGTAATATCTGTTTTCACATAATTGAATTTACTGATTGATCTACAACACCCCAGAGTATAAATAGACTTGCTTTTAAGGATTTAGAATTTTTTAGTTTTACTGTTTTAAATAAATGAAATTATACAATAATGAGATTAATTAAAACAAATTAGTTTTTTATTTTTTTTGAAAATTTTATTACATATTTCTTTGTTCAGATTTTTACAGATTCGAATTTAAAAATACGTTTATACAGATTAAATAACTTAAGTGTTAACAAATATTGTGTATAGAATGTTTGACATCGACAAATGTTGAAAGATTGTGAATAAGTATTTTCACAATAATACAAACGTATGACATATTAATACATAAAAATGGATTACTTATTTTACTAATGTTACATATTCTTAGTTCATTTATAAGTTTCATAAATAAATCTATATGTTTTATTAATAGTTCTTCCAATTCAGCTGATGTTACCATTTTTGTTCCCCTTCTTTAAAAATTTAATAGTAGGTTGTGTTAGTGCGGGACGATGTACTCTGAATTATTTCATTTTAATTTATATTTATTGAATAAAAATTTTAAACACAAGTGCCCACAATTAAATGTATTAAATTTTTGTTTTCGTTCATAATTATATTCAATAGGAAATTTTAAGTAGTTGACAATCTCAAGTGGTGGTTGTAAGTTTCCAAAGCTATCAAAGTATTCCTTATAGTTGTGGTTTTTATAATATGCTACCCAATGTGTTCCCATACCATTTGAATCATCTAAATTAACAATGCCGCATTCTTGTTTGAATGGTTTTTCAGGTAAAGAATCACGCATGAAAACACCCCTAAAATGTTTGAGATGTCTTCCATATTTATTCAAATCCAAATCTGTTAATGGGCGATTGGGAAGGTTATCTAATAGTTTTTTGGAGCTGGACTATAGTAGAGACCATATCCAGTTTTATATGGTTTGAGGTACAACCCTTTACCCATTGCAATTGATTCCATATATCTATTATGACGGTTAGCTTCAGCCAATTGTTCTTTTCCATTTTTGATAGCATTTACTGCTTTGACAATAGCGGATCCTCCACTTGCCAAACCACCAAGCGCTGACAATGCTGTTAGTACGGAAATAAGTGGAAGAAATCCTCCAATTTTCGGTACAGGTATAACTCTCGGTATTATAATGTCTGCTCGCTTTTTCCCTTTAAAATTTGAATGAATAGCCTTTTGAGCTATTTTAACAGCATCATTTATATCAAGGGGTTTCTGTTCTTTCAATTGTTTTAAAGTTTTTCTCACAGTAGCTGTGAATAATTTCTTATTACACTTATTCATTTTTCCTTTTCTTTTCTTATGTCTCTGCTCCTTCAAACCTAATCCAAATTTCACCTTAGCTTTCATAGCGTTTGTCACAAACCACGCGTTAGCACGTTCTTTAATATCACTATCTTTAGATTTAGCTCGTTGCCAGGCTTTTTCAGCTAATATTTGATCTGCTTGATGTCTTGTGTCTATATCTTTTGATTGTGAATATGCAATATCGTGCTCTCTACAAGCTGCGTCTAGTAAATTTATACCCTTATCTCCTCTTGCTAAACGTTTTTCAAGTTTTGTACCAGGTCCACAAAACTGATAACCAGGTAGATGTAATTCAACAGGTACTTTATTTATTAAGTTGTTTACAAATCCTCTTCTCATCTTAAACTGGCTGAGGTTTTGTTTTGACCCTAGATTATAACAATTTTTTTTTTCGTTACTTTTATACCTCTTCGCAAAAATAGCTGAAATCAAGACGATGTCCTCTATATATACAGCAATTTATATGATTTCAGTATGTTAATTTTTTGATATTGATTTTGATCTGCTTTACATCTGATCACGCTCTGCTTTGTATCTGCTCACGATCTACTTTATTTCTGATAACGATCTACTTTTTTGGTTTTTGGTTTTGTCTATTTTATTTTAATTTTTTTTTTATTATTATTTTTTTTTTGACATTGCCATGTTTTAGGTAAACATGTTCTACCTCAATGTTGAAATTGTTTATTTGATCAGCTAGATCATCATATATTTGTGTTATATATTTTTCGATTACAATATTTTTGTTTTTATGGTTATATTTATTAAAACTTTCTCCAAATTTATTAATATAAGACATTTCTTTCACTCTTCTAATAAATTATATTAGATTCTTTAAGTTCTTCGATAATAGAGATTATTTCGTTTTGATGATTGTTGTGGCCAGCACCTTCCGATGAGAGAAGTAAACGTAGTCTGTCAACTAATTCATTAGGATCATCCCAATGTATGTAATTTGATTTCAGATTATTTTGTAATTTTAGCATTAAACCACTGCCTTTTGTTAAAATGTTTGTTGTTGTTTCGAATAATTGTTTAATTATTCGTATATATTTGAAGGCTCGTGTTCCTTTCACTTGTTCATTCGGTTCATAGCGACGTTTATGTGCATTGGTATTAATTAAAATCTCTTTATATTTTTTCAAATCATTTTTAGAATAATGGAGAGGTTTTTTATGAAATACTAGTTCAAATAATCCAGGCGTCATTTTCAATTTCATATTCCCTATCTGCATAGTATTATCTCTATTAAATATTAATTTTTCCTTGCCATATCTCCAACTACCGTCTACATCTTGATTAAAACCATAAATTTTATCCAATTGCTTATTATTAATAAGTGTTTGTATATTTTCAAATAATGGAGAGCTTTTCGTCAGCTTTAAACATTGTTTGCTTTCCAAGTTTTTGATACATGTACTTGATACAGGTCTATTATGGTCATAGTTTTTTTCACCATCATTATCATCAGTTGAAATAATTTCATACTGAAAATCGTTATTATCACCGTTTACATCATCGTAATCATCGTCATCATCAATAGTGTTGTCTATATCCTTATGCTTATCTTCAAGTTTTCCGATGATTTCATTATCAGCATTTACGTCATAATAATCGTCATCATCATCAATAGTGTTGTCTGTATCCTTATGCTTATCTTCGAGTTTTCCAATGATTTCATTATCACCATTTACGTCATATCTTCCTCATCATCTATAGTGTTGTCTACATCCTTATGCTTATGTTCAAGTTTTGGGATGTTTTCATTATCATCATTTACATCATCATAATCATCGTCATCATTAATAGTGTTGTCTATATCCTTATATTTATCTTTATTCGCGTGTGGGTGTTTAAAGCCTTCGGACGTGTTATTAAAAACGACCGGTTTATCACGTGCATATTCAATAAAAACAACCTTACTTATTTTAATTTTCTAAAATGAACAACAAACGCAAAATATTTTGGGGAAACCATCACCAAAACAGGTGAAACAACTTCAAGAAATAAGTTCCAGCCATTATCGGATTTGGAAGATTTTGACTCAATTAGCCTCGAAAGAGAGGTGCAATCAGCTCCAATCACTAAAATTCCACCGATTGTCGTTGACGGAGAACACAGCTTTAACAAAATAATTGATTTACTTGGACAAAAATGTAAGTACAAAAGGATGTCAATTGGTACAAAAATAATTCCTAACACGCTTGAGGACTACAATGAAATTGTCAATACACTGAAATCTAAGAACTTGACTTTCTTTACTCATCCAGTAAAAGATAACCAAAAATTTAAGCTTGTTCTGTATGGTCTGCCCCAAATCAGTACAAAAAAGATCAATCAGGAATTCAAGACAATGTTTAATATTGAACCTCTTTCGACAAAAGAAATTCATACTTCTCGCTCTAATGCGAATGATGCATTATATATGCTTGAATTTAACAAAAATGAAATTTCAAAACGTGAAATAAGGAAAATAAAATATTTATGTGGGATTGTTGTGCAGTGGAGAAATCCCCTACGTAGCAAGAAAGGACCCACGCAGTGCTCTAAGTGTACAATGTACGGTCATGGAGCCGCAAATTGTTTTAGGAAAGAAGCATGTTTAGGTTGTGGGGGTTCACATGACTATTCAATTTGCCCCTTGGACAAAGTGCCTTCAAATGGGCCAGTTATTTACAAATGCTTCAACTGCATTAAAAAGAACCGCAAGCATGTGAACCATCGAGCTGATGATCCACGCTGCCCCCTCCGTAAAGAGTACATCGATATTAGACACAGAATTACCAATAAGAATCCGCCAAATCGTTACTTACAAGAAACCTCTCAGGACATTGATTTTTCCGAGAAAGAGTTCCCAGTATTTAATAATATTAAGACAACACAGAACCAAACAGGCAATTCTAACAAAGCCTCATACGCATCTATGATAAAATCTAGAACTGAAGTAGATGATAATGACATTTCTAACGAAAGAATTCTAGAAATCTATTTTGAAGCACTTGATGCTTTACAAAAGTGCAAAAACAAGTTTGACAAAATGAGAGTTCTTGGTATGATGCTAAAAAATGTCTTGTAATCAAAATTCACAAAATGATTTTCAGATTATGCACTGGAACGCCCAAGGCATAACAAGTCCGTCAGCAATGTTAGAACTAGAACACGTCCTTAATGAAAAGCATATTGATATTGTACTGATAAATGAGACTTTTCTTAAACCACACCATAAGTTTAAATTAAAAAACTATAATATTCATAGAGAAGACCGCCTAACTCATGGTGGGGGTGTTCTAATTGGCGTTAAGAAAAATATTCCTCACAAACGTCTACCAAAATTTCCTACTACCTCAATAGAGAATGTATCAATATTAATTTCTGTCAACAATGGCCCAATAAGAATTACTTCTGCATACTGTCCGCAATATTCATCACATTTTACTGACGATCTAGACAAAATAACAACAACAAGAAACGATTTCTTTATTTTTGGAGACTTTAACGCTAAGCACACTAGCTGGAACTGTCACCATAACAATAGAGCTGGTAGTAAACTTTACAATCATCAAATTACATCACATTATTACGTTCACTATCCCGGATGCTTTACAAGATATGGTCAGCAAGTAGCACCAACTTTGCCCTCTGTGGTGGATCTTCTTCTAACAAATAGCAGCTTGTTGATATCTCCAATAGAAACCCACAAAGATATATTAAACTCCGATCACGTACCAATGACATGCACAGTTTACGGAGCTATTATTGTTAAATCGATGCTTGTCCCCCAGTATAATAAAGCAAACTGGATCGCTATACAAAAATGGGTAGATGATGAGATTAGAAACTTAAACTTGCATACTGTGGATATAACACAAACCAATGTTGAAGATGTTTTAGCAAAGATCACACAGACTATACAAGGATCCTCAAATCTAGTGCCCGTAACCGAAATTGAACCTTGGCAGAAAAAACTAAGTCAAATTAGTATATACTTAATTGGCCAAAGAAGGAAATATCGGCGAAGATTACAAAGAAGCATTGATATACTAGAAAGAAGAACACTGACAAGCATCTTAAAACAGCTGAATTTGTTGATCAAATATCACGTGCTAAATGACAGGAATAACAGCTGGTCAAAATTTATACATAGGTTGCCAATCGGAAAGAAAAAATTTTGGCTATTAAGTAAAGCCATAAAAGGTAAAAGAACACCAGTTGGTACTTTACATGTAGATGGCGCTGATATTTACGACAGTGAAATCAAAGCAAATACTATTGCTCAAACATTTGAAAATTTCCACGGGACTACTCACAGCATAATATCACCAAATGAAAGAAAAGTAATAAAATTTTGCGAATGGTTGGATAATACTTGCCTTCAAGAAAATATAGATGACGTGTTAACGAGTGTAGATGAAGTAAGATTTTATGTAAACCAGTTAAAGAATTCTAAGGCTCCAGGAATTGATGGTATTAAGCCAATTGTTCTCAAAAATATGCCAAACTCTATTTTCATTATTATATCTAAGGTTTTTAATTGGTGCTTGACAACCGGATATTTCCCCGAAATTTTCAAAAATGCAAAAGTGATTCCCATTTTAAAGCAGGGTAAAGATCCAAAATCACCAATGAGCTACCGACCCATTAGTATGTTGAATTGCTTAGGCAAGGTTTTCGAAAAGATAATTTTAAGCAGATTAAGCGAGTTTACGGAGTCCAACTCAATATTAAGAGAAGAACAATTTGGCTTCCGAAAGGAGTTTTCTACGACACATCAAATTAAAAGGATTGTTAACCTGATAAGATTAAATAAATCGCAGCGTAAAAGTACAGGCATTATATTTCTGGATGTAGAAAAAGCATTCGACACAATATGGCATAAGGGTCTCGTGTATAAGCTTAAAAACTTCGGTTATCCGATGTATATTCTAAAAATCGTTAAAAGCTTTTTAGAGAATAGAAAATTTGTGGTAGAAATTGATGCAACACACTCTTCCCCTCGAAATATTTTAGCTGGCGTTCCACAGGGCTCAGTTTTGTCACCGATTCTATATTCCATATATACATCGGACTACAAACTACCAAGAAATTCAACTTTGGCCTTATACGCTGACGACACTGCTTTAGTTTCATGCGGAAAAGTTTCAAATGCTATCATCAAAAATATGAAAAAGAATTTTTTGCATACTGAAAAGTACTTCAAAAATTGGAAAATACAAATCAATCAGGGAAAAACACAGGCAATAATTTTTCCCTTTAACAAGTCACCAAAGAGAATTCCCTCAATTCCGCTAAATATTCAAGGTCACCAAATTCCAATACAAACATCCGTCAAATACCTTGGTATTATTCTGGATAAGCGTTTGTCATTCAAGGAACATGTTTTACATGCTTGTGATAGAGCTATAAAGTGTGGAAGAGCACTTTTTCCTCTGCTAAATCGAAAATCTAAGCTGAACACTAAGAATAAACTTTTACTCTACAAAATGTGCATCCGTCCAATCATGACTTATGGATGCCAAATATGGGCAGAAATTTGCGCCAAAACTTATCTGAAAAAATTGCAAATTATTCAGAATAAGAATCTTAAAATTATACATAACCTACCCAGACTATACCCTACTTCCCTTCTTCACAGGAGATTTAAGGAAAATATGTTCAATACCATTACCGATAATCTCTCTCGGCGATTCGAAGATCGAAACAGATCTTCACAACATAATGTTATAAAAAATTTGAATCAATAAACTCTTCTATTATTTCAGCAATGAAATTTTATAGAAGTGATTACATCATCAAATTTTTCTAATTATATGAAAATGGGGTTTTTGCTCTATCTAAAATTATATTTATCTTTAAGTTTTCCAATGATTTTTTTAAGTGGTTTTGTTATTGGTTGAAAGGTATCTTCTAATAAATTAACTCTATCTATTTGATTCAGTTTAATATTTTTTAACTTTTTCTTTAGAACAGCCCTTGTCTTTACAAGATCTTCCAACACTTTACTATGGTAATTTTTAGACATTATAATAATTTTTTTATTGAATTTGATATGGTTATGATCTGCTCGCTATCTGATTATGATCTGCTTTGTATCTGATTACGATCTGCTTTATATCTGATCACGAACTGCTTGCTATCTGGTCACGATCTGATTTATACCTGATCACGATCTGCTTGATGGCTTGTGTCTATATCCATTGATTTTGAGTACGCTATATCGTGCTTTCTACAATCTGCATCCAATAAATTATTCCTTTATTTCCTTTATTCTTGCTATTCGTTTTGAAGTTTTGTATCAGGTCCACAAAACTGATAACCAGGTGGATGTAATTCAACATATAATTTGTTTATTAAGTTGTCTACAAATCTTCTTCCAATCTTACACTGATTAGGTGTTTTTCTTTTGACTGTAGTTTATAACCATTTTTTTCATTACTTTCATACCTCTTCGCATGAAACACTACACCAGCTATACTAGCAAGCTATACCAGCTATACTAGCAAGCTATACAATCTGTACTAGCTATACTAGCAAGCTGTACAATCTGTACTAGATATACTAGCAAGCTGTACAATCTGTACTAGCTATACTAGCAAGCTGTACAATCTGTACTAGCTATACTAGCAAGCTATACAATCTGTACTAGCTATACTAGCAAGCTATACAATCTGTACTAGCTATACTAGCAAGCTGTACTAGCTAGTACAGATTGTATAGCTTGCTAGTATAGCTGATATAGCTGGTATAGCAGGTATAGCTGGTATAGCTGGTATAGCTTGCTAGTATAGCTGGTGTAGTGTTTCATGCGAAGAGGTATGAAAGTAAAGAAAAAAATGGTTATAATCTACAGTCAAAACAAAAAACCAGTCAGAGTAAGATGGGAAGAGGATTTGTAAACAACTTAATAAATAAAGTACCTGTTGAATTACATCTACCTGGTTATCAGTTTTGTGGACCTGGTACAAAACTTGAAAAACGTTTAGCAAGAGGAGATAAGGGTATAAATTTATTAGACGCAGCTTGTAGAGAGCACGATATTGCATATTCACAATCAAAAGATATAGACACAAGACATCAAGCAGATCAAATATTAGCTGAAAAAGCCTGGCAACGAGCTAAATCTAAAGATAGTGATATTAAAGAACGTGCTAACGCGTGGTTTGTGACAAACGCTATGAAAGCTAAGGTGAAATTTGGATTAGGTTTGAAGGAGCAGAGACATAAGAAAAGAAAAGAAAAAATGAATAAGTGTAATAAGAAATTATTCACAGCTACTGTGAGAAAAACTTTAAAACAATTGAAAGAACAGAAACCCCTTGATATAAATGATGCTGTTAAAATAGCTCAAAAGGCTATTCATTCAAATTTTAAAGGGAAAAAGCGAGCAGACATTATAATACCGAAAATTGGAGGATTTCTTCCACTTATTCTCGTACTAACAGCATTGTCAGCGCTTGGTGGTTTGGCAAGTGGAGGATCCGCTATTGTCAAAGCAGTAAATGCTATCAAAAATGGAAAAGAACAATTGGCTGAAGCTAACCGTCATAATAGATATATGGAATCAATTGCAATGGGTAAAGGGTTGTACCTCAAACCATATAAAACTGGATATGGTCTCTACTATAGTCCAGCTCCAAAAAACTATTAGATAACCTTCCCAATCGCCCATTAACAGATTTGGATTTGAATAAATATGGAAGACATCTCAAACATTTTAGGGGTGTTTTCATGCGTGATTCTTTACCTGAAAAACCATTCAAACAAGAATGCGGCATTGTTAATTTAGATGATTCAAATGGTATGGGAACACATTGGGTAGCATATTATAAAAACCACAACTATAAGGAATACTTTGATAGCTTTGGAAACTTACAACCACCACTTGAGATTGTCAACTACTTAAAATTTCCTATTGAATATAATTATGAACGAAAACAAAAATTTAATACATTTAATTGTGGGCACTTGTGTTTAAAATTTTTATTCAATAAATATAAATTAAAATGAAATAATTCAGAGTACATCGTCCCGCACTAACACAACCTACTATTAAATTTTTAAAGAAGGGGAACAAAAATGGTAACATCAGCTGAATTGGAAGAACTATTAATAAAACATATAGATTTATTTATGAAACTTATAAATGAACTAAGAATATGTAACATTAGTAAAATAAGTAATCCATTTTTATGTATTAATATGTCATACGTTTGTATTATTGTGAAAATACTTATTCACAATCTTTCAACATTTGTCGATGTCAAACATTCTATACACAATATTTGTTAACACTTAAGTTATTTAATCTGTATAAACGTATTTTTAAATTCGAATCTGTAAAAATCTGAACAAAGAAATATGTAATAAAATTTTCAAAAAAAATAAAAAACTAATTTGTTTTAATTAATCTCATTATTGTATAATTTCATTTATTTAAAACAGTAAAACTAAAAAATTCTAAATCCTTAAAAGCAAGTCTATTTATACTCTGGGGTGTTGTAGATCAATCAGTAAATTCAATTATGTGAAAACAGATATTACTTATACTTATGCGTGAAAAAAACCCACAGGCACAACTATACATTTCTTTCTCATCAAATTAAAAACAACCGCACAACCAACCTACCCTTTCTTATTAGTTTATATTTCTATTTCTTCTACCTGTGATCATGAGCAATACGTGCCAAGAATTTACTATTAAAAAAAAAAAACGATCATACACATTACATGTTACGCACACACTCATTCTGTCCGTCCAAACATTCGTACATACGTATATACATTTTAACATTACAGTCTACTTGTACTCTGGGATGTAGATGAGGAAACGTGCACACACTCATTCTGTCCGTCCAACCATTCGTTTGAAAAGCAATACAAATAAAATGAACAAGAATAAACAGGTATGATCCCAAATTTTTAGGGAAAAATTGAAAATAAAAATGATTTAATTCTTTTCCAGATATGCATTCTCCCAAATTTTAACACACACGTACACATTAAAAAGCATTACCTTTTCATAATACATGTTACAAACCTAAAGACCGATCGCACACAATTCATTTCACAATTCTGCAATGTTCTTACTCTTTTACAGCTATGCATGCTCCTAAATTTGTATGGAGTAAGTGACCTAGAACATACATAAACACACTACTAGCAATGTTAACCCTTTGACGACCAAACATTTTCTGCTGAAGCGATTTAACCTTTTGGTTTATTTTAATAATCTGTGGCCTAATAGTAGTGACGAAAAAATTGCCCTCCTGGGTATCCTCTAAGTCCCCCATTTCGTTTGGCAAATATAGTTGCCTATGGGTTGAAAGCAATCTTTTTATCCCAAATTATTAATTTTTAGACATGATTTAAAAATAGTTTTTTATTAAAAATATAAAGTAAAATACAATAAATCTTAAAAATGTTTAATTAATTTTGTTCGTGATAGTTTCCAAAGCAATCACGGGATGTAGTGAAACAAAGAAACACATTGCATTGGACGCAAAAAACATTTGTGCGACTTTATTTTTTACAGGAAGCACAATAAAAGCAGCGTTTCCAACATTCACTATTTTCGAATTCATGAAGAGATTTGGACATACTTATAAAATTAGATCCAAATTTGGTTGACGCTGAAAAGGCACGTTTTCTTGAATTGAAGCAACTTATCAGTTTTTTGGCTAAAGCTGCTCGAAATTCAATTGAAGTCACATTGATTGAGGAACTGTTAGCCAATATGAGTTTCTTATACATTATATAACTATTAACTCAAATAGGTCGGAGAACAATCGTAAATAAAAACGTCACTTACTTCTGCGATCGTACTCGTAATAAACTTTCTTTTGGTCCATTAGATCAACGCCTCCCATTCCTTTGTTGTAGTGCTGTATAATCAGAGGACAATCAATATCTATATCAATATATATTTTATTAGCTTGTCCAGCAACACGTCGCTTGACCTTGACTACCTCTGTTGAGTCAATAAAATTTGAGGCGATTGTCCATCCATTTGACGACGGAAATGCTTTCTGACATGAAGTAACTTATGTCCCCTCTTTTCATTTCTTTATCCGCCAGAAAATTCTTCGGTATGTACTTTCTACTACATCGAATAGTTCCACATGTCATTATTTCATTTTGCTGAAGAATGTGCATTAAGTTTAGACTTGTAAAGAAATTATCAAAGTAAACTTCAACCTCTTTTTTGCCAGTGGCTTACATAACTGCAGGACGACAGCTTCCCAAGACCGTGTTCAACAAATTTTAATTTTTTTTTGTAAAACCAGCACTCAGGGGATGGCCCCTACTCATGCAGTGCATTGTGCAGGTTTAGGAAAATAGGTTATAGGAAGGTGGAAAGAGGGAGTAGTGTTTGTGGACATTTGATTTAAACTCAAGATGCGAACGGCAAGGAAACGAGGTGCTGCTAGGTGACTATATAATGGCCAGTGCTATACCTTCACCATTAGACAGTCTACAGCAATCGTCTCCAAGAAGCCCGCATCTTAAGGTTATTTGAGTTCAAATATTTAAATTTTTGCCGTTAAGTGTATGCAATAGGTATGTAAGTATGTAATAGGTTATTTTTAATAAATAAATACTTCGTTTGATGGTGTTGTTTTTTAAAAACTGTAGCTTGTTGTTATTGTCTTATTAATATTTAAATTATTGCGGTTAAGTGTATGTAATAGGTATATCTGTATGTAATAGGTTATTTTAATAACTATTTCGTTTGATGGTGTTGTTGTTTAATAATTGTTATTGTTTTGGTTTTGTTTTATTTTGATTTTGTTTTAATTTTGTTTTCTTTTTAATTTTAGCATTTTAGTGTTTTTATGTTATTGTTTGTGGATTATTTTAAATTGTTTGTGGATTATTTAAATTGTTCTGGATTTCGTAAAAACAAAATGTAATAGGTATGTATGTTGTAATAGGTTATTTTTAATAAATATTTCGTTTGATGGTGCTGTTGTTTAAAAACAAAAATAGACGGACGACGCAAAATAGACGGACAGTGCGATTACATCTGCACACGACGGATGACAAAACACTACTGTTCAGCAAATGGTTTTTTTCCTGTGTAAATGTCAATATTGTATATGTTCCAGCTTCTGACTCATATAAACACCATAGTTTGAATCCCCATGAAATAGGTTTGTCCTTCGTATACTGTTTCATGGCATTATGTCCCTTAAACTTTACCATATGTTCGTAAATTAAGAGTTTTTTGGAAAATCTATATGCTTCAGACATAGCCTTGTTAATGTGCTCTATAATTGGGCGGATTTTGTAGCCACGGTCAGTAACATCAGCCTTACTGTTGTCGCAAAAGTGAAGATTGCCTGTAATTTCCTCAAATCGGTTCCGTGGCATGAGTCCTGCAATCTGAGCTTGGTGAAATGTTGGATCAGTTGTCTAATACAGACGTGTTGATGGGAGTTTCACTAAGCTATGATAATGCCCATATACGCCTTAAACTTGGATACGGTTAAAGTGAACATACGCCCTTTTTGTAAAGCATATAGGTTTGACTGCTCCACTATCATGAGACACAGGCGCGCTTAAAAAAGCTCAAATTTAATGACAATTTAGAGGTTTTAATTCTAGAGTTTTTAGGAATGATAATTTTCGTTTCAACCCATAGGCAAACATAATTGCCAAACATAAAATTACTATTTTTAGGCAGTTTGGAGTTTATCTAAAACTGTTCATTATATTTTTTTGATAGACAAAGGCTAAATCCAAAACATAATTAACTCCCATCCCCTTGTGCCCTATCTTTACCCTGTAGTAGCCCTCGGTATAAAGACCATTACTTGCCCAAATTTGGAGCCTCGTAGAGTACAAGTGGAGATAGATAGGGGTTTGCACTCAACTACATTTTTGTTGCACCAATCTTCTTCTATAAAACATTCTCTGACATATTTGCTCTATCTGTAACCTGGACAAATATATAAGCCAAAAACCTTCGGGCAAGCATACTTGCCTATGGTCGTCAAAGGGTTAATGACATTGCTTCGACACAGCCATATTTTTGATAGAGTTAACATTATTTTATCTTTACGTTATAATAACGAAAAGAAAATAAAAGTGACTTTAAAGTTCACTTTAGCTTAAGTTACATTTAACTAAACTCAACTTTAACGGTAAGTTGTAATAATGGCCTTGAGAATTTTTTAACTTCTATAACTTCCTGTTTAAAAATAAGAATAAATAGTTCAAAGCAAAAATTTCATTAAAATAATACGGCTCAATTTCGTTCAAATATATTCAGTTTTAAAGTGGGTACGAACCGAGTTCATAAAAGCCATGACTAGAATTTGACGTAGTGGTACAAATTTACTGAAGACATCTCGTATTTGTAGGCATGACAAAAACAATAAAAAATAATTTTTTTAAATTAAGTTTAATCCTAAAGGTCACAATTTTTTTCTATACACTCTTAATAGACTCGAAAGCCTGCTTGTTTGTTCCGTAATGATTTCTCAATGCTCTGTGAACTATAGTAGGAATAATTTTATTTATATTTGTTTTCCTTAATTAATTTTTCTCGAGTTTTGTTCGCGTTTCCGGTAGTTGTTCCTTTAACCAAGCCTTGCATATATGAATAACTTTGACGCTATTGATAGTATAGGCTAAAGTAGTTTGATGAAAATCAATATTACTGATTCCTTCGAAATTCTCCTTTGTTTATTCTTCTACATTTGGAAAGAGCGCAACCTTTACATCTTTTACGCCATAATTTTTAGTATCACTCTTATTGCTGCGACCACTAGAATCCATAGGAATCCTTTGAATTTACGACGAATGTAAGTGCGATCTTCTAGTCTTGCAATATTGCGATTTGGAGATATCCAATTGTGATATGTATAAATCATAATTTTTATTTAATAATTGACAAAGTTTGTTTCTAACTGATTAATTCTTTTTAAAATTTAATCGAATATGAAAGGAAATGTGCTTCTAGGTTTGGTGTATTGTGTTCATTATTTACCTAATCATCGACATTCTCTGTGTTTTTTTCGAAACTACTAAAAAATCGGGCTCCATCCGATATAGAATACCAATAATTAATGATTAATTTCGAATTTTTTGAGATTATAAATTTCACCTCTTCACCCTTAGCTATTCTCTTTTTCGCTATATTATATAACATTATCGTTTAATAATACTATCTTACCACCTACTCTTCACCATAATTTATTTATACTCATAATACATATACTTTGACAATTGATAACGGCCATCTTGTTGAAGCTATGTTTGTTATATTAATTATTATTTATTCAGTATGTCAATAACATATGCAAGCATAAAATTGTTTTTTATTAAAAAGGGCGTTCTGTTGGGCCTGCGCTGTAAGTTGGCCAATTTTCCCATCGCTGTAGTCGTCCTATTGAGATTACTATTTGCAAAGTGGTGGATAAACACGAGAAAGGTAACCCAAAATACCATTTTTGTCAAATAAAACAAGTTTGGAGGGTTCGAGAAATATAAAAAAAATATTTTTGAGTTCTACTCAACAAAACTGACAGTCGCACCGTGTTCTTATACGTATGTACATATTTTATTTTGTTTTATTTTTATTAATTTTATTTTGTTTCCTTGAAGGTTGTTTAAATTTAACACAGAGTATTAATACATCCCTATTTGCTTTAATTCACCTCCGTTTTTATGATTTTTATACCTCTTGATACAACTCTGTTATGTAATTGGTATTAAGAAACAACATTTGTATGAACAACACATCTACTTTTACGTTCAATATTCGGTTTAATTTTTTTTAAATATATCCATGGTCATTACAACTCTTTAGTCAGGATAACAACCTTGTATCTCACACCACTTATGTTGGGTGCATTAATTTTATACATGAGTGAAGGGAGCTACAGTTTAAAGTCTATTCCGAACGACAGATTTTTTTTGAGAAACTTTCCATGGCAATTTTATTTACCCTCAGCGTTTTTGCCAGAAAACTAACGAGAGCAAGTAGCCGAACAAATATTTTTTTCTTATTTCGCTACAATGGCCCTTAAAATTAAAAGTCAGATTCTTTCATGTACCACCGAACACCCCCCCCCCTATTGGTGAATATGGTTAAAAAAAATTTCAGATTAATCGGTTGGGGTTAAGACATGCCGCAAGCCTGATCAAATTTGGAGAATCCCATAAAATTTAACTTTCTTGCCTCATAACTTCAAAGGTATTAACTTTATGAATGCTGTAGAGGAAGATGTTTACTGTAAAGTTCATATAAGCTAGATATAAGTGGATTTTCAGATAAACCACAAAAAATTTTAAAACGTTCGGTGACAGTATTTATTCTGTCACGTATTAACCTAATATTGTTGTTGTTGTGTAGGACTCTGGTAGAGAAGTGCCATGGCAGGCTTAGCATCATTTTGAGCAATTTGTTTTGACAAATTTGTAATTTTTTAACATGTGAAGCAGCGCAAACACCCCATACTGGGCATGCGTAAAGAATTATTGATTGAAAAACTACCTTAGCTAAAATGATTTTGTTTTCACTGCTTAAAGGAGATCCACGCCTAATGAGTGGATATAACATGTTCCTAGCCATATTGAATTTTTCAATTTGTCTCTTAACATGTAGTTCAAATATGAGTTTTCTGTCCATATGTACTCCCAAGTACTTAACACTATCATTCCATGGTATGCTTGTGCCATTAATTTTCAATTGGGTTGTGGGGTAAAAGCAAGCTTTGCGTTTTCGAGTAAAAAATACAGCTTGAGTTTTTTCCTTATTAATTTTAATTTTCCATTTTTCAAAATAAGATACCAAGTTTTCTAGCGCGCATTGTAATTTAATCACTATATTTTGACCAAATTCATGCGAAAAGAATAGGCAAGTATCGTCAGCATATGTAGCGCAATTACAACCGTTGAGATCCGGCATATCTGAACAATATAAAATATATAAAATTGGCCCCAAAACTGAGCCTTGTGGCACACCGGCAGGGATTTCTAAGAGATCAGAATACATATCATTTAGACAAACACAAAATAGTCTGTTTTTTAAAAATGATTCAACAATTCTTATAAGATAAAGTGGGAAATTAAATTGAACCATTTTGTATAATAAGCCATTGTACCATACGGAATCGAAAGCCTTCTCAATGTCCAGGGTAACCATAATTGTAGAACTTCCACTTTTGAAACCGGTATTTATGTGATTATATAACCGCTTAATTTGGTGGGTTGTGCTGTGAAATGGTCTAAAGCCAAACTGGTTTAGTGGAAGGATACTACGTTGATCCATAAATTTTGAAATTCTACTTTTTAAAACTTTTTCTAAGATTTTACTGAGGCTGCTTAGAAGACTTATTGGGCGGTAGCTACTAACTGAATTGGGGGGTTTATTCGGCTTTATAATCGGGATTACTTTAGCAGTTTTCCAAATTTTTGGAAAATATTGCAGTTTTAAGCAGCAATTTATTATAAAGCAAAAATATAGAATAGCAGAATTAGGTAATTGTTTTAACATTAAATTTTTAACCCCATCAATACCAGCTGCTTTTCGGGGTTTTAATTCTTTAATAATTGATCTTATTTCATTGGTATTTACAAAATCCCCTGGATCTGTTGCAATAGTAAAAGAAGATAATTGTTGATTGACACTATCAACCATTGAAACGTGTGATTCATCCCCTAAATCTTCCGAAACTCTATGATTTTTTAAAAAATTAAAAGCAAGTTGGTTCACCTTTTCTTCATCACTATAATGCGTAGTCGTTTTATCCAATAAAGGTGGTACAAATATTTTTTTCTTTCTAAGACATTTCGCTATATTCCAAAATGGTTTAGATGCCTTATCAAGATCTTTTATTTTATTATTCCATGATATATTTCTGAGTTTAGATATTTCATAACGAATTTCTGTACTGTATATGTTCATAGAAACAAGGTCTGATGTGTTTCGATATCTCATCCATTGTCGTCTGTAATAATTCCGAGTTATTATTAAATGTTTAATATGAGGCGTTATAGAATTTGACTTTAAGTCGGATTTTATTTTTGGAATTGCAATATCTGCTGCTTCTATAATGCTGTTAGTTAAAATATCTACACTGAGATCAATTGAGTTACAATTTGTTGTATTATTTATATCACGGGGCAAATGCGAGACTGATTTATCAATGGAAGATTTAAAAAATCCCCAGTTTGCTTTTTTGTAATTGAAAAACAAATGTTCAGTTTGTGAGGCACTCAGGTTAAGGTTGAATGAAACAGGTAAGTGATCAGAACTTAAAGAATTTATGGTTATAGGATTTGTAATGTATTGCGGAACATTTGAAACAACAATATCTAAAATGGAAGGGGTTTTGTTTCTTGAAGTAGGAATATATGTTGGTGAACTAGGGTGTAAAATAGTATAAGGAAGTATAGCAACTGTATTGCATAAAATATTTCCCCAAGTGTTTGCTCGATTACACATCCAATTTCTGTGCCTGCTGTTCAAATCCCCACAGATTATTATATTTCTATCAGTTTTAAGAAGTTTCCTAATGTCTTTTCTAAAAATACCCTGTGATTGAGAATTTGACTCACCCCCAGGAAAATAAACTGAGAATAAATTTATTTCCATCGCATCAGAAGTTTTTAAACAGATTCCTACATTTTCAATTTTTTCAGTTTTAACAAATATAGGTTTAAAATTCGTAATACATTTTCTAATAAGTATTGCTACTCCTCCACCAGTCCGATCGGGTCGATCACAACGAACACAATAATATCCTATTTGAGGTATATTTACACTGTTTGTTAGCCAAGTTTCTGTAAGAAAACATAAATCTACATTATTAGTATTTAAAAAATCATAAAGCTCTAAATATTTATTTCTAATGCCTCTACAATTCCAAAAGATTATATTTAATTGTGTAGCTGCCATTATAACTTATATATTATACAAATATTTTGTTGCTAATTGTGTGATAACATAAAATTGTTCATCTTTTGTTTTACAAGATTTTAATTTGCTCACTATATCTAAAGTCAGCTGACTTATCTCTTCTACCGTAAAGAGTTCATTTGATGTTTGAGTAGTGTTTCTCTTATTATTGATTTGAGATCGTGGCCAGGCCATTGTATTATTTTCAAATCTAGCATTTGAGTTTGGAAGTTGAGGGAAATTATTATTATCCAAAGTATTTAGATTTGTTGTTATATTTTTTCTGCTTTGATAAATTCTATTACCATGACTTGGATAACGGTTGTTTTTGCGTTGAATATTTTCTCTTATATCAAGAAATGATGCTCTTACTGGACATGAAATGTCAGTTGATGTATGCGTGTTGTTGCAATTTGCACATTTTACTTTATCTTTATTTTTACAATCTTTGGTTTTGTGTCTACCAGAGCAGTAAGCACATTTTGTTTTAATGGAGCAACCTTTTTCTCCATGTCCAAACATTTGACAGTTATGACATTGAATTGGTTTGTTTTTAATCTTTCTTTGATAATCCCATCGAATTATCATATGAAAAAGAGATTTGACGTTTTGTTTTAAATCACGGAGTTTAACTGTTCCATTTGGAAAGTAAACAATATAAAGAGTATCAATATACTCATTATATTTCTTTTCAATTTTTTTGACATCAATGCAATTGTATTTAAGAGAATTTAATTCTTTTTTTAATTCTTCCTCAGATTTACCTTCAAGGCCAAATAAGACAAATTTAAATGGCTTATCATGTTTTGATTCATGGGTAAAAAATTGACAGTTATGTTCTTTTAGAATAGTAACAATAACGTTGAAAGTGTCTGTTGATTCACAAATTATTTTGATTCCAATTGAAATCTTTTTTATACAGTATTTAGTCATACCAGCGTTTTTAAACATTTTATGAAAAGATTCACAATTATGTGAAAGCACTTTTATTGGTGAAATAAATTCTTTTTTGGTGTTTTGCACTTGAGTGTCTGTGTTATTTGCATTTTCAGCATCTTCATCTTCATCCAATGCCTGCAAAGGAGTCCAAAAATTAAACTTCCTCATTTTACTACCAGAGGAATTTTCTGAGGACCATAAGTCCTCAGATTTAACTTGAGCTTTTCGTTTATTAATTTTGATTTTTTTTTTTTTATTAACAAATTATTCACTGAAGCGAAGAAAGAGACACGTCATTCACAGCTGACCGATGGAGTTTGATTGATTACTGTAAAGTTTAAAAAAAAAAAAAAAAAAAAAATTTTACGTTGCCAACTTTTATTAAATTCTCAGCGTTGAAAAACTAAATTTGAAAGAAATAAACAAACTAATCATTATTTAAGATTTTATACACGTATGTAAAGGGTGTTTTTTATAGAGGTATAGAACTTTAAGTTGGCATTACTTTTCAAGATGGCGACCGATTTAACAGCTGTCAAGTGATTTATTCTCAGTTTGGTTTGGCAATTCATCATCAATAGACTCACGCCTGAACAACGCTTGCAAATAGTGCAATTTTATTTCGAAAATAATGATTCTGTGCGGAAAACGTATCACGCACTACGTCCATTTTATCGTCGACAAAATCGTCCATCAGAGTAGTTAATTCGATTAACCATGGAACGTTTTCGCACCACGTTTACTCTTATTGATAACTCGCATCGCCTGAGACGCTGTACGGTGCGTACAGAAGAAGCTATTGCTGCTGTAGAGCGTAGCATTGAGGAAAACCCGAATGAGTCCATCCGCCATCGAGCACAGGAATGGGATCTGTGTCCATCCACTTTATGGAAGATTTTGCGGAAGGATCTTGATTTGCGTGCTTACAAAATCCAACTCGTGCAAGATTTGAAGCCAAACGATCATCAAGTAAGGCGTAGATTCGTCGAATGGGCCCAAAACGAGATTACCGTTGTTCCCGATTTTCATTAGCGAATTTTGTTTAGCGATGAAGCGCACTTCTGGTTGAATGGCTACGTCAACAAACAAAACTGCCGCATTTGGAGTGAAGGTAATCCCCAAGTGTATGTGGAAACACCGTTACATCCAGAAAAACGGACTGTTTGGTGCGCTTTATGGGCTGGTGGAATCATTGGTCCGTACTTTTTCAAAAACGATGGTGGCCAGAACGTTACAGTCAATGGTGATCGGTATAGAGCCATGATTACTAACTTTTTCATTCCTGAATTGAATAACCATGATGTCCAGATGTGGTTTCAACAAGACGGCGCAACATGCCACACAGCTCGTGCCACAATATATTTATTGAAAGACACGTTTGGTGACCGCCTAATTTAACGTTTTGGACCTGTGAATTGGCCTCCAAGATCTTGTGATTTAACACCGCTAGACTACTTTCTGTGGGGCTATGTAAAGGCCACAAACGCTTGACCATTTCGAAGACAACATTCGCCGTATTATTGCCGATATACAGCCACAAATGTTGGAAAAAGTCATCGAAAATTGGACGTCCAGATTGGACTACATCCGCGCCAGCCGTGGCGGTCATATGCAAGAAATCATATTTAAAATGTAATGCCACAAGATTATCTTTCGGATAAATAAAATTCATGTCAATCGAATAATCCATCGTTGTTTTATTGCAACTTAAAATTCTATACCTCTATAAAAATCACCCTTTACATGTTATTGAAATATCTTTTTAAATGCTTACATTTAAATAAAAAAATGTATAAACAATACATATATATTTTACATGTAGAAAGTTACGACAAATTAAAGGTTTAAACTACAGCAATTAAAGTGTGTTAATATTTTAAGAATACCGGAATGCCTTTGTCCACTATCTTGAACAACTTGTAGAATATACTGTTCCTGATGTTCATCTTTCGCAAGAATCGCATTATAATCCTCCATAAGTTTAACAACTCCTGCTGCGTGATTGATCACATTTAGTAGGAAAACAATATTCTTTGTCTTAATGAAAACGTTTAATTTATTATAACTTGCAGGATTCTCTTCCAAAAATTCTTACCTTTTTGGAAACCTGTCAAAAACCTGTCTTGTAATCGTTGAAATATTATTTCTATTTATTGTTGACCTTTTTATAGTTTTTTCCATTTCCTGTCGTATTTCAAGATTTCAACCATTTTATTCCTTTGTGGAATATGGTATCCTAAAAACAACATTATCAAAATTAAGCTACCATGAATGATTTTGTAATTTTTGAATTGCAACTGCTTTATATCCTTTTCAATGTTTTCAAAATTTTATATTTGTTGCAGTAATATGGAATCGTTATAGTTATAGGGCACCATAATTACAGAAGTAAATGAAAACAAAACTTCTAATATCTGTAGACCACTGATGTCTTCGAAAAAAATCTCTGTTTAAATAAATATAATGGGGCTTCATTACGTCTGTGGTCAAAATGTTTTTGTTACTAACTTTTTTAAAAACATTGTTAGAGAAATGCGGATTTCACGCAAATTGGGATTTCACAAATTGATTTAAGTCCTCTTATACTGTTATTTCTGTGAAAAAGGAACATATAGTTATTATAAAGATACATAGTTGTCGCAAATAATTTTCTTATTGTTTAATTAATTGAATTCTTTTCGGAATACAAATTACTTCATACTATAGATGACTTTCGCCATCAATCTCATATGATGAACAGCACCACGTGCATAAAACATTTTCGCGTTACAATTATTTTTTAGGTTACTATCCATAAAACACTAAAGTTAGGTCTAACAATTCTCTGTAATCATCTTTTATTGGTTTTATTTCGATCATAGACTGAGCAAAATTTATAATGTGACTGATTGATTCATTAACATAGAATTTTATTCTATCATCATCTAGTTCAAATGGAAATTTATTTGAATTTTAATTTGGCCAGTTTTTTTTTATTCATTTCTACCTCAAACTCGGCCCTCAAAATTCTTTCGTGGATATGGGTCTACAGGGTATTCACAAGAGCGGCATTTGTAAAAAGTTTTCCATAATAGCATATGTTCGATTTATACGAATAGTGCTTACAGTTTGTGCATATAAACCTAAATCATTTATGTTGTATTGAAATCCTAATTCCTGAATGATATTACATACAGCTATTCCACTTTCGAAATCAAAATTTTGGAGCAATTTCTGAATATGCCCGCTTATATAACAGTTGGCAGCCTATCCAATTTTCGTTTCCAGTTAACGCTGATAATAACTTGTGGTCCTAATGCACACAACATTAAAAGAGCTAATGTCGAATTTTTTTTCATCTTTAACATAGGGCTGCTTAATTAGAATTTTTATTATTATGCAATTTTGAGCGTCAAACTCTAATGCCTAAACTACTGCAATGCTAATATGAACAGCTACGTTCATTCTCATGTAAAATTTGTGAAAATGTTGCCCTTAATATATTAAATATGAGATTAAGAGAAAGTTCTCAAAAGTTGTTTAAAACTTTACAGCAAACATCTTCATCTTACAACATTTTTGCTTAAAATTAAAACTTTGCTTAAAACTAAAACTTTTAGAGTTATGAGGCAACAAAGTTAAATCTAATGCCTTCCTCTAAACCCCATGGGATTATGAAGAAGACAGAATGGAACCTACCATGTTTTCTTTTATAGAATTTGAAGATGATACTGCAGAAGAAACTCCAGCCCCAGCTAATAATAAAGTAAAACCCAAATATATTATTCATATGATATATTATAATTTTAATAAAACTTTTCTTCCTTGGATTAATTAAATTCCTTTTATTTGTGTAAGAAAACATATGTTCTTTGTTTAAAATTTTTGCATTTTAGTCAGTGCTGTAAAACGAACTAATTAACTCGTTTCACAACACCTATGCGACAAATCGATTCGTTTCGTATCGAGTAACATCATCACAAAATTTCCCGCTATCGAAATTATTTTCCATTCGAACACAATTTCGATCACGACTGCGAGAATTAGACCCCAGAATAAATAAATTTCATTTACTTGGGGAAAACGAATCTGCTAAGGAATATGTATATATATATATATAAGTGTATATATATATATATATAATTAAAGTCTTTTATATCGTCGTTTATTGTTTTAAGCATTTTAGTAATATTTTTAACGCCAGGAATATATATATATATATATATATGTATATATATACACATTAACACTTTTCAGCGTTAGATGGATCAGAATTTAGAGTCAAACATATTGTTACGAAAATGAAAACACCGTTTAACATTAAAGATAAACAAAACCTACATTAACAAATACAACGAACTTGGTTGCATATACACTGAGCGCCAAAAGTGAGCAAACACCACTGAAATAATTCATTTTCTTCGAATAGCGAGAAAAGTAACTGAGAATAGTCGAATAAATTTCCAAAAATAAAAACGCTTAGTTATTACTTATAAAATGTTAAAACAAAACCAACAATTCATAATTTTTTATACTTAAGAACAAAACTGTTTTATACTTAAGAATAAAAGTATTGACTCACTCTACATACATAATTAATCATTACAACCCTTCAGTCAGGATTACGGTCTAGCTTCTCACACCACTTATGTTGTGTGCGTTAATTTTATACATGCGGGACCTACAGTTTAAAGTTGACTCCGAACGACAGATTTTTGAGAAACTCTTCATGGCAGTTTTATTTACAATCAGAGTTTTTGCCAGCAATCTGCTGAGAGGCAATTGCCTAAGAACTATTTTTTTCATATTTTCGTTTTGATGTCTGACCTGGGATTTGAACCCTGGCCTTACATCTAATAAGTTGACACACTACCTAATAGACTACAAAAATTAGAGGACTACAAAAATTAGAGGACTTAAAATTCACAAATAAATCACACAAAATAAAATACTTTCCTTCCTTGTTGCCTGTCCGACTTCTTACTCTTCTTGATTCAATTGATTCAGTTTCCTTTTTCTCTTCAGACTTTAATTAAATTCACATTTTGTTCCTATTTCTTCCACAAGCTTCAAATTTTGAATTCAAATTTTATATTATTCTATTTTTCACGCAGTTTTTTCACAAAAGTTTTGTGGGAGTAGCTTTGTTTTCAAAGCCTACTACGATTGAATTTTTGACATTAATAAATATTAACAAATACAACTCTGTAGCATAAAAAGTCAAATAAAAACTACATGTGTGTAGTAAGTAAGTTTTGTTTGTGTTAGTCTCGGTCATTAATTTCTTGTAGGGTACTAGCCAATTTAGAGGGAGAAACAAATGTTATAATGTTTTGCGAATCAAATGAGTTAGAAGCAACAGATATGTAGAGTGAAAAGTGGCGGATAAAGCAGAAAAATTAAATGTAAATAAACATTTATTTTGTGTTAAAAAAAGGGAAAATTTGGAATATTTTGGAATTTCTTCAATGAAAAGTTTAAAGATTCTTAAATATTTAAATATTAATCGATATGTGGGTGATTTTCGGTCACAATGAATATAGTTTCTTGTGCAAGAGGTAATTAAGAAGATACATATTACAAGATCAAAATAAGACGTACTGTTCATAAAACATTTTTTTCTTGCTGAAAGTGACCAATATTTTTTAATTTCCTGAAAGAAAAAGTTAAAATTTGTTATTGTTATTAGTTGTTTTTATTATTTATTAATAGTTTCACACAAAAATTACATGTTTATTAACTTTCGCCAATATAAAAAACACCCCGAAAACTAAAAAACATAAATAAACAAAAAAGAGTTACAATCAGAGAGGGACAGAAATACTTTTTGGTGTCCCTTTCATAATTCGCCGGTAATCGTCAAAATTCCGTTTCTATACTGCTTATAAGGTGCCCCGAACGTTCTACATGAAGAACCTTCATCAGACTGAATACGCGAGCATATAAAAGAATTCAGTCAGTCTTGTGTGAAGACGCGTTGCGTGCGAAGATGGTTTGAATATCTATCGAAGAGTTGTTAGTGTTTGCGCGAACGGAAGTATAAAGTAGAATATTGAACAAAAGTAGTGCGAACAATAGAGGGTTTAATTGAAACTAAACACATATTGGTTTTTACTTTGTTTGCAATCAACGAACTCATATTCTAAACGTTTTTAAAAAGGTAAAAACGTAACAGTTAGTGTCAGAAGTGGGATTGCGAAATTCAGAAATTAAAAATAAATAAATATATAAAATAAAATTAACTCACCGAACTAAGATTGGAACGGCTTAAATGAAAGTTGGGTAAACTGGAGCTGCCAACAACGGGCACGAAAAATGTACTCCAAAGGCGGTTAAGGGAATTGGCAGGTATTGACATTGATTCATACGAGTTCAAGGATGAAGAGGAACGAGAGTTACAGACCCCTGCAACCTCCAGCGGGGTCGACATAAATTCGTTGCTAACCGCTATGATGGAGAAAATGCAAGTAACAAACCAAAAGCTATTTGAAGCTTCTAGAGCCGAAAATCAGAAACTTCTAACTGATGTACAAGAAGCTTTTAGAGCTAAAAATCAACAGCTATTTGCTGATGTACGAGAAGCTTCTAGAGCCGAAAATCAAAAACTTCTGGCGGAGGTACTAGAAGCTTCTAAAGCAGAAAATCAAAAAATTCAAGAAGCAAACCAAAAGCTATTTGAAGCTTCTAGAGCCGAAATCCAAAAACTGCAAACAGCAATTTTGAAAAGGGGCTCGAAGCTATATCAGGGAAGCTGCAAGAAATACATTGTTCGGTCAGCAAAATAATCCTTGGTGTCGAGGAAAGGGTGTCACATTTAGAAAAGACCGTTGACACGAAAGTGAACAATTTGGAAAAGACCGTCGACGGAAAGCTCGTTATGATGGAGGAAAAGATCAACACCTTCCAAAGCCAGCGACCGGAACCAGTGCGAGTCGTATCAGAAGGTACCGGCAGGATAAAGCCTTGCTTTGATGGTAGCTCACCCCTATCCGAATTCAAATTCCAATTCGAGAAAGTAGCCAACAGAAACGGATGGGACGATGGTGAGAAGGATCTGGAACTAATTTTGGCGTTAAAAGGTGTCGCAGCTGAGATTCTAGAAACCATGCCAGCCAGCTGCTGAAACAAATACAGCGACTTAATGGTGGCATTGCAGTGTAAATTCGGCAACGAGAACTATACCGGATGGAGTTAAGGTGCCGTGCGAAGAAGGCTAATGAGTCACTTCAAGCTTTTGCAATGGAAATTGAGAGATTAATGCAGCTTGCATAACCAGAGAAAAGCACCCATTGGTAGACAACTTTAAGACCGAGGTGTTTGTGAATGGTGTACGCGACTCTGACATCAAATTAGCGGTATGTTCTACACCAGGGGTGGGCAAATATTTTGATAGTCGGGCCACATTGCAAACGAAAATTTGACCTCGGGCCAAACACCTTTTTCTAATTTTAAGTATAGTTTTGCTAAGGATTAATGAATTTTAAAACCAAAATTTTTGATTCAGAATATTTATTTATCAAGTCATTTGAATAAAAATAAAAACTAAATAAAAAATAAAATAAAATAAATAAATAAAACTATTAATTTGACAGAATTGTGGTATTTTATTTCAGATTATTTATTAGAATGAAAAAATTATTATTAACGTATAGAAATTATTATTAACATAAAGTTCAATGAATAATTGATTTAAAATAAAAAAGTTTTCAAACAAAAAATACAGTATAGGCGTATACAGTACAGGTGTCTTCTTCCGAACTAGCTATACTTGATCTTCTCTAGCTACTTCATTCCCACATCTCGGCCGTCCTGCGGGTTCACTTCATCAGACTCTTCATAAATTCCGTCTGGCCATGGCTTCATGAATTCGGCACAGGTTGTTGTACGTCTAGGACCTTCGCACTCACCGAATTTAATCACATCGTAGGTATCGTTCGGCTTTACTCTAACAACTTGGTATGGACCCAAGTACTTCGGCTTGAGTTTGAGGCCTGCTCCTATTTGAGTCCTTTTAATGGCAACGATGTCGTCTATATTGTATTGTCTGGGCGGTTTACGCCGGAGATCATATCTTCTTTTGTTTTCGGCTTGAACTTTTAGAATTTGTTGTTTCGCTGCTTGCCTAAGTTCGTTCCTCTGTTCATCATAGTTGGCTGCTAATTCTTGCTCTACTAGTTCCTTCAGTTGGATATCGTCTTTGGTCTTCATTTTAGTGCCAACAAGCATCTCAAATGGGGTAGTGCCAATGCTTCTATGGTATGATGAATTAATAATTTGCTGCACTCTTCCAACGAATTTGTACCATTTGGAGGGGTCATCAATACTTCGACAAAACTGCAACTATTACGCTATTTAGCCTTTCGACTTGTCCATTTGCACGAGGAAGACCTGTTATAATAAGGATGTGATTTATCTTTTCTTCAGCGCAATAAGTCTTGAAATCTTCACTCGTAAAGGCTGAGCCACGATCCGAGATGATTTGCAATGGGTTGCCAAAAATGGTACTCTGCGATTGTAGTCGAGATACGGCATCCTTGGCTGACGTTGTCTTCGTTGGGTATAACCAACAAAATTTGGTAAAAGAGTCAATTACAGCAAAAATGTGATTATACAATTTATTCGTAGATTCGAGAGGGCCAAGGTAGTCAATATGGTATGTGTGTAATGGCATCGCTTCTTTGTTTAATGGATGCAATTCACCTTCTTGTTTTCCTCGTTTTCTGTTTGATATGATGCATGGGATACAATTGGAGATGAGCTTATGTATCTTCTCTTCTAATTTCGGTATGTAATAGTCCTTACATATAAGCTCCTTGGTTTTCTTGAGTGAGAAATGTCCCTTTTCGTGTGCTGTCTTTATAATTTCAGTGTACATACCCTTTGGAATCACCAATAATTCATAATCATCTACAATTTTATATAAGACATCTCCCTTCAAGAAATAATCATTATACGATGATCTGTCCTTGAGGATTTCTCTAATGATCCTGAGATCCTCGTCCTGATTCTGTAATCGTTTAATCTTGGAAATAAGGTTATCCTCAGCTATGACCATAATTGGATGTCGGCTTAAGGCGTCTACATGTCGCATCTGTGTTCCAGGTCGATGTTCTACGACATAATCACATTCTTGCAAAAACAATATCCATCGAGCAACTCTCGTACAAAAATCTTTCTTGTCCAACGTCTTCGTGAAAGCATTGCAGTCGGTCACCAATTTGAATTTCAAACCAATCAGATACACTCGAAATTTTTTCAATGCTTCAATGACTGCCAACACCTCCAACTCGTAACTCGTATATTTGCGTTCTGGTTCAGTAGTGTTCTTACTCATGTAGTATACAGGATGCAAAAGGTTGTCGCTCGGCGATTTTTGTAACAGTACTGCACCGTAACCATCAATGGATGCGTCAGTATGGACCTCAGTCTCATAATTTTGATTGAATAAGCTTAATACCGGACCATTACTTAAAATGTTCTTGAGAGTATTAAACGATTTCATTTATTCATGTCCAAATGCAAACTTTGTATTCTGCTTCTTAAGGTCGGTAAGTGGTTTGGCAATAATTGAGAAATTAGGAATGAATTTTCTAAAATATCCTGCGAGGCCAAGGAATCTTTCCAACTGTTTGACATTTAAAGGTACTGGATAATTAACCATAGCTGTTGTCTTCTCAACTGATGGTGATACATGCTGGTTCTCAATAATATGACCGAGGAATTGAATTCTCTTCTTCAAGAAACTGCATTTCTTAATATTTATATCCAGGCCGTAGTCTCTACTGAGATTTAATACGCGCTTTAAATTCACAAGTGCCCCTTCTTCGTCCATTGCAGGAATGATGATGTCATCGATGTATGCTAAAGCTACTCCCTCACGAATCAAATCACGAAATATGGCATTGACATGTCGCTGAAACACCCCGGGCGAGTTCGATAAACCAAATGGAACTCTCCGGAACTGGTATTGTCCATTATGCGTGACGAAAGATGTATATTTTCGGCTTTCCTCGTTCACCGGAACATGAAAGAATCCGTTTCGTAGATCAATTGTACTGAAAATGCATGCGTTCTGCAATCGATCGAGTTGATCTTCGATAAGAGGTAGAGGGTAACGGTCCTTTACGATAACCTTGTCTATTCTTCTAAAATCAATACACAATCTTGGAGTTGAATCCTTCTTCTTGACCAAAACAACTGGACTGCAAAACTCTGACTTCCTCTTCTAACCACTTTTCGATCTGATTGTCAACAATACATCTTTCTTTTATTGGTAGTCTTCTGGGATTACAAAATATAGGTTTCTCGTCCTTCAGGATTATACGCATTTCGACATTAGTTATTTTGCATTTATTTGGCACATAATTGCGTGTCATTTCAATTACCTCGCACTTAGCGTTATCACTACATGTTTCCTCAATATCAATTGTACTTACATTATTATCAGCACAGACATCCATCACCATGATGCTATGTACTTCTTCAGCAATTTCGTCCTTAATTTTTCTTATCTTTAAGCCATCTGGTGTAATTTTTATTTCAGCAAATAAACAAAATTCGTTTCCTAGTATCACTTCAACATCAATACAGGCGAATGGGACTACATAAAAAGTTAAATTATATTCCTCACCATCGACTTCAACTTTAGTTTTAAAATTTCCAATCGGTTTAATTTTCCCACTGCTCGAAGTATTACCGAATCCAATCAGGTAAAAATCTGATTTAGAAAGCTTTGGTCTATTCAACGAATTGTATACCTTTTCAGTCACGACATTAAATTTGCTGCCTGTATCAAATAAAGCCATCCAACTCTGTTCGGAGAATTTATCATCCACTTTCATAATATTTTCGGCTACCAATTGCCTGACATTCGCTTTCTCAACTTTGTTTGGGCATTCCTTTGAAATGTGGCCAAATTTATTACAGCCAAAGCATTTTATACCCTTTTCCTTATCCCTGCAATTCCTAGATGTATGACCTTTATCACCGCAGTTATAGCAAATTATAGACCTTTCACTTTTAGCCCCAGTCTTGTTGTCCTTTATTGATTTAACATCGACTTTCTGTTTAGAAGACCTTTCCTGCATTGCCTCATAACATTTAAGTTTCCCCTTAAATTCCTTCAAATTACATGCACCGTACAATATGGTCTTATTAATTGGCAAATCTCGTATGCCATCAATAACGTATTGCATCAAAGCACTTTCCTCTATATTGCCGCGCGAAGCTATTTCCTTCATTTTCAAAAAATTTTCGTGAACACTCTCATCTTTGTTGATCTTCCGTTCCGTTAGCATTTTATGTAATTGTGCACTGTTGGTTGTAGATTTATATTCATCGAATAATGCTTGCCTCAATTTAATCCATGTAGTTACACCTCTTTCACTAGCAATAAATAATTTAGCCAAGCCCTTAATGGATTTCTTAGCAAAAATAAATTTTTGAAATTCATCCCAATACATAACAGCCGATGTCTCCTCAAAATCATTAATCCAAACATCAACAGGTATAGAGCCACTTCCATCAAATGGTTTAATTGAATCCTCAATATCACGGAAATTAATTGAAAGTCTTGGCATATTGAAAGATGATACGTTACACTGTTCTGCGGTATGTGTTCTGCCTTGATTGTTCTGTTCACCATTGCGTCTATTTACTTCTTCTTTCTTGCATGGTTTTGCATTATGAATTTTGTTGTTGTCTATTTGTCCAAAAACATTGCCGCCGCTGTTACCATTTGTCTGCTTATATGCTACTTCTCCTTCACTTTTACTTTCATCGTCTAACTCGTTGCGGATGTTTACCATTGTATGTTCACCGTCGTCGTCAGCCTCCTCTTCGGAGTCACTCTCGTCTTTATCATCATCGTCATTTTTTAACTCGTTCGAACTTAGCAAATTCCCCTTACGCATGTTCTTGAATATGTGTAAAAACAAGTCGTCGTCGTCGTAATTCAAAGACAAAATGTTGCAAATTGAAACCAAATCAGCGGTACTCAAATTCTGCTTAACGTATTCTGCTTTTTCTTGAAACTTCCCGTCATCTTCATCGTAGTCAAAACCAGGGAATTCTCTCAATCTTTGTCTGTTTTTGCGATCACCATCATTTCCAAACAGTAGTTTGTGTAAAGCAACAACAACCGCACGTTTAGCCGTCGACAAGTTCTTTCGTACAATAGGGAAATCTCCTAGAGCATGCATGTTGCTGTTGTTCCGTTTGACCGCTACAGTATTCCTTTATATTTCTTTTCTATTCGTTTGTGAAGTCTCGTTCTTTACGTTCCTTTTTTCTAATTTTTCTCCTTTACATTTCCTTGACAATAAAAACTCACTACAAACAATTCTGGTTGAGCCCCCAAATTTTGTGGTATTTTATTTCAGATTATTTATTAGAATGAAAAAATTATTATTAACGTATAGAAATTATTATTAACATAAAGTTCAATGAATAATTGATTTAAAATAAAAAAGTTTTCAAACAAAAAATACAGTATAGGCGTATACAGTACAGGTGTCTTCTTCCGAACTAGCTATACTTGTTCTTCTCTAGCTACCTCATTCCCACAGAATGTCTTCTTAGATTGTCAATTTCTTAGATCAAATATTTCACTTCATTACAAGTAATATGAAAGAAAGATAAGTTCTGTTTTATGAAGAAAAAGGTAACTACAATAAAATATGTATGCTAAAATGAAGACAAATCTTCAATTATATTAAATTGATTAGATTACAAAAACTGTCCTAATGCCATTTGCGTTTTGACATATTATAATTTTCATAGCCAACATTCAGTAATTTTTGGAAAAAAAGACAAAACAATAAACAGTAAAATGAATGATAATTAAAAAAAATAATTTTAATACATAACATAAATTTTAATGACTAAAGTGAAATTTTTTAGCATCATCAATAATTTTTTTAAAGTCTGGTGAAAATTTTGTGGTTGAAATTCTTAACACTGCTTTTAAATGTTCATCACTAATACAGGATCTGAACGGAATTTTATTAAAATTCTTTAATGAAAATGTTTGTTCACAAATGTACGTTGATCCAAAAATAACGAACATTTTTTTGGCTAAAGTTTTTAAATTAGAAAATTTATCAGAGTCCAAAGATTTATAAAAATAACGAACATATTGTTGGCTAAAGTTTTTGAATTAGAAAATTTATCAGAGTCCAAAGATTTATAAAAAGAGCATATTTCTTCACTTCTACATAAGTCTTTCAAATTATTATTGCACTGTAAGTCTATGATTTCCAGTTGAAATTAACTTGGTACTTTTTCAATGTCTACAGAAAATGGTTCATGCACAATCGACAACAGATTTTCTATTTTACCGAAATCTGCAAATCTCCTAGAATACTCTTCGCTTAATTTAGTAATGATATCCAAATATTTAGTCAATTTATTCGTGAAAATATTCAATTTTTTTACTGTTGGAAAATGATCTAATCGTTCGTGTGATAGTTGTTTCTTGAATAAATTAAGTTTTAACTGAAATGCCTTTACAATCGTGAATAAGTTGTATGCATATTTATTATTTCCCTGCAACGCTTCGTTGAGGACATTTAAATGTGTAATTATATCGAGTGGAAAAGCAAAATCACAAAGCCAGTTATGGTCTTTAAGTTCTGGAAATCGGATATGTTTGTCATCTCTAAAAATAGATTTATTTCATTTTTCAATTCCCATATCCGACGCAGAACTTTTCCCAAACTTAGCCAACGAATGTGGCTGTGATAAAGTACATCTGTATACTCGGAATCGAGATCCTGGAGAAAGCTAGTAAATTGTCTGTGATTCAAACCCCTTGATCGAATAAAATTAACTAACTTAACAATACGAGATGTAACATGTTCAACTTGTAGTACGTTTTTACATAAAGCCTGCTGATGGAAAATATAGTGAATTGTCACTTTCCTCACTAATTTTGTTCTTCATTTTCTTAGGAACTCCCGAATGTTTGCCGGTTAAACTTGGTGCTCTATCAGTAGTCACACTCACGAATTTCTTCCATGGTAATTTATATTTGATTAAGCAATTCTCTACTTGTTCAGAAATATCATTTCCGGTTGTTTGATCCTTCATAGATTCCATTATTCGATTATGTCAAAATCAGGGCTACATGCTCTTATAAAAATTAATAATTGAGCTGTATCCTTCAGATCCGTACTTTCATCGAGAGCTATTGAATACCATGTTATCGATTGTAGTTTTGCCAACAGTTGCATATTCAAATCATCACCAATACATTCAATTCTACGTGTTATTGTCCGTCGAGATATACTGACATTCTGTAATTAATTTTTAATACTCGGACTTACGATATCAGCAACTGCAATCTTGCATTCCTTAATATATTCACCATCAGAAAATGGTTTATTTTTCTTTGCAATTATATGGGCAATCACATAACTTGCTTTTATAGCATCTTCTTCTTCCTTAGTCATCCGCGTAAATGTTTTTTGTTCCAAGGATAAATTCTGAGGTAAATTATCTGCTGCTTCCGATCGAGCTTCCGAATTTAATTCTGAGTTATATTCTTTATGTTTGGAATTGAAATGTTTTTTAATATTATTTATTCTTTAATACTGCTTTATTGTTACCGTTGGCAAAAAAGTAATTTGTTTTCCATTCTTTGTTGAAAACACGGTTTTCCACATCGACCTTTTTTCTCTTATTCATTTTGGATATATTATATATTGCATATTTTTTTAAATAATTATAATAATTAATTCTCTTTTATTAGTTTGTAATTACAACTTTTTCAACACGAATCAGAATCAACACCGCTTAACGTTGTTTCAGTATTATGCGGTAGTATTGGGATTCCCCTAAATTGCACACTGTATTGATACTTATTGTATATGTGTGCAAATGAAACGGCCACGCACCTGCCAAAAGCGGTGAACTATACTATGTATCTTTAGTCTGTCCAGATTAAAGATTTCAACTGTATTTTCCGAAGTCGGAGTGTATTTGCATATGTACGTCTTAAGTTGCCTCGCTTAATGCTGTTTCGTTAAGCGCTGGAACTTATTGGAACGTATCCCCCGCTTTAAGCGGGGTCTTACTGTAAAATAACTAATAAAATTGTGCGACTATTATACATACTGTAATTGTTCAATTATCATAATTATATTTTCGAATAGGAGGCGCTGAAAAGAGCGGTTGTCCGGGAGAAAATTTTGGCTCCCACCGGACCTGATAATGTGTATAAGTATTGCTTAATATTTTATCTAAAATTTTTATTTGCACCAATTTATGTTAGACAAAAACTAATATTTGTGTTTTTAATAATAATATATACAATGTGTTAACTCCGTGGACTGTATGTAAAGGGGTGGGGGGTTGTGGTGACTCTTCGAAACCAAATTGGGCCCAGATTTCTGGCAAACAAATTGAAAATTATCAAAAAAAAATGGTTCCAAATAAGGACTAGAAAACAAGCAACACTTTCCTTTTTTTGAGTTTATTTATTCCTGTTACACACTGTGTTTTATTTACAATATATATTTTTTTCTCCACAATATTTTTATTTATTATAATTTTAATTTATCAAATGACACTTCTGGAGCTCTAAATTCCTCCAGGCGATCAAAACACGAATAACTTAATTAATCAACAAACAAATATTTAATGCCGAAAAACAACAACAATATTAAAATATAAAAAAGCTTAAATATATACTTCAGCGCCCTCTGTTGCTAATTTGTCTTCGTTTAAACAATCCTGTTTATGTCGCCAAGGATGGGAAGTTTGGACTATCAGACATAAACATTCCGGCGCCCTTGCAGTACTGCAACCAAAAAGTAATCGACTCCAAATCTATTTCTAGAGAATATAAATCAAAAAAAAGAAAAACTTTTGTATTAGTGTGAACACCGTAAAAAATTTCACCAAATTTTTGGAATGGCTGCAATTCCAATTCTGATCCGCCAGCCAGTGTAGAAAGATATATTCAGGAATAAGTATCATGGTCTAAAATTAGGTATCGAATTCTTGAGGCTTATTGTTCCTCTGCTAAATCGGAACTAGAGCTTCACACGGACTAGGTCTTCCGCTCTCACGACCATTGAACGAACTAGGTCCACTGGTGGATTATCAGGACGAACGAGGTCCGATATATTTCTTGGCTAGTAGGCGGGTGGTCCTTTTCGATGCTTCAGTTTTCTAATCTAACTTTCCTAGGGACAGACGGACTAGGTCTATTGCCCGGTAAATGGAAGGTTTAACTTCAGCGGCCCATATTCGCACACGTCCACCAGGTATGATCGTGGCTCAAGCAACCTTACAATTCAAAATCTTCGACATCTTCATCACTGCGGGATTTCCTCGTTGTACCATGATGCTATAAGCTAAAGTTGTTTATTAAAATATTTAGTTCATTGGAAGAATTATAAGATTCCCAATCGGCCTTGTAATTATTCCACAGTCAGTTGCTAAATCCACAGCCTTTACATAACCGTTGTTACCCAAACGTAAATTTCGAATACGACCTAAACACCATTTAGTGGTAGGCCCTATACCTTCTCTTATTGCTGCTGTGTCACCAACCTTAGCATACTTCCATGAATATTGGCAGTAGGCCATTGTACGAAAAGATCTATTTATCTCAGTGTGGAGGGGCTTGGACCCATTTCGCAACAATTTATGCCCTCGATTATTCGGCCTCAAAGTTCTCTGAGATTCTCTGCCGACCTCTATTTCCGTGTAATCTGACACATAATTTGAGAGCTCTTTTGAATTCAGCTCTGGTAAAGGACCGGTTACAATCCAGCCAAATATACTTTCCTGTGCCATTAGTTTTCCCAAAATATTCTTCCTGACACCTTCCAATAAGATGTCAGGGTATACGTCACCACCAATAAGAATGTCAACATGACCGCTTTTATCGAATTTGGGATCAGCCAAAGTAATCCCCGATAAGGCTGCAGATCGCAATATGTTAACACCAAACCAGTTGCCTCCACACGAGACTGATCATCAAACAGTGAAGTCAAGACAAACGAACATTGTCTTTGGATAGCACCAGCACATGATCCATTTAAACCGGAAACTCTAGCATGTATATTCACCGTTGGCAATCCTAATCTTCTCTGTAATCCTTCCGAAATGAAGGTTGCTTGAGACCCTGAATCTATAAGGGCCCTAGCTCGGAACGTCTCTCCCCGGTGGTAGATACCAACTAACGCAGTCCCCAAAAGTATCTGCCTCGACGTAGCAGCAAAGCAGTTTTGGACCCTACCATTCGACTCGACTGCACCGCTAGAACTTGGCGCATCCAAAGTGCCCGAAGAGGATCCAGACACCTCTCGATGCAGTAGAGTGTGGTGCTTCAACTTGCACACCGTACAACCAAAAGTACTCTTACACTCATTGAGTCTATGACCACCTGTGAGACAATTGATACAAAGACTGTACCTTTTCACCACCGAAAATCGTCTCCCAGGAGATAAATCCAAAAATTTCGGACAAATATTCATCAAATGGTTCCCCGAACAATATGTACAAACTCTCCTATTCAGCATAGTGGAAAAGGATCGAACTCCATTTTTCGGGTTAGAGAAAGTTTCAGGGGCAGGCCTAGAACTACTACCAACTGGTTCTAAATTCCGAATTTCAGACACAGTTTCCAGAAGCTTGAAACCGCGAAGTCAAAAAATTATCCAAATCCTTCCATTTGGGAATGTCCACTTTGTTCTGGATCGTCTGTTCCCAAAGAGACAAAGTTAGTACGGGCAATTTTGTGGAGCAGAGATATACAAAAATCGAATCCCAATTAGAAATATCAATATCATGCATCCGAAGTGCTGATATCGAATTATTAATATCTCTTTGGATTCCCTTAATCTTATGAGCCGATTCTAATTTTATAGGTTCCAGTGTAAAAAGAATCTTTAATTGAGAATTCACCAGTATTCTCTTGTTCTCAAACCTATCTCTAAGATTGTTCCAGGCCTCCTGGAATCCATGGGTCGTTAAAGGTGATTTTTTGACAATTTCCAATGCCTCACCTCGCGTAAACTGCCGCAAATAAAATAATTGCTCGACAGGTGAAATAGTGGCGCCATTCACATACACCGCCGTGAACATATCCCGGAAAGATGGCCAGGATTTGTAGTCACCATGAAATACCTCCATGGTACATGGTGGTAACTGTATGTGGTTCCGAAAGTGATTCTTGCTACTTTGACCATTTTGGCACTGGGTCGAGGACATCTCACATCGATTGACCAAAGTCTGAGAGAGCTCACTCATTAGGGCAGCTACCGATATGTATCCCAAACGATAATGGCCGAAAAGTTCGCGTGATGCTTCTCGATCACCTTCTAAGTCCTCCTCATCTCCTGTGGCAAAGGCTTCATAAGCGTCCTTAACCTTTGTCCATAGCAACTTAAATTCTTCCCTCTGAATTTCTATAGAGAAGGCCGTATTACCTTCCTGAGTGGCATTAAAATCCTTTTCAAAATCTAGAAACATTTGGGCAAATGTTTCAAAAGCCAATAATTTTCTTGACTTAGGCATTATTAAATTCAAATTCCAAAATTGAATAAATTTTATAATTCACGGGCCAGACAAAATTCGTCGAATCCGGCCCACGGGCTGCCATTTGACCAGGCCTGTTTTACACTGAAGAGAACCTTTGCACTAGCCCAGGAGACCGCTTCCACGATTTCTAGGCCACAAATAAGCAAAGTGCGAAGAATGGAAGTCGTGGAGAAAAAATAATGCCTTTTAAATAAATTGAAAGAGATTCTGAAGCAAGTTTTGGGAGAAAACGGATAAAAGGCTAAACCTAAATGCTTTAACTGTTGAAAGGGTGGTCATTTCCAAGGAAACTGTAAAGCGCCACGGAAAATATCAAGACCCGCCTCACCAACAAAACGACGTGCCATTGCTACACCTCAGGTTTCTGATGAACACTACGTTGAAACGAGTAGTTCCAATAGAAGGAGCGGAAAGCCTGAGAATAGCGAGGATCGTCCTGTGTCGAAAGTACCGAAAATAGAGGCTAATATTCAAATCGAACAGTCTCCCGACACTTACACGGTTGAAGAAAAGACTAAAGTTACTAAAGTTAGAAGAGAATGCAAGAAAATCGAAGATGATTCCAAACTATCGCCATTAGCAAAACAAAGAGGCGTAAACATGGGAGGGCTTATGTTCTCTCCCGTCGACCTCGTAATTTGGAGCGTAATCATTATGTGAAGGCTGAGGAGAAGGAATACATCGTTGATGTCCTGCGAACGCTGATCGAAGCAAACGAAGACTGGTCCAAAGCGCAAAGAAGGGACCTAATATTGCCGAAAATTATAGCAGCTAAGGAAGAGGACAAACGACCTACCAGAAATGAGATATCCGCAGAAGGATATTGGGCACTATGGGACAGCTTAAGGTTGATAAATGGGTGCCTATATCGACATTGAGAACGCGGCGATGACAAGACCTCATCCAACCCATTAGTAGTGCCTTCCTCCAAAATGAAGGAAGTGTTAAAAGAGTTCCATTATGGAGCTAGCGGAGGACATCTTGGAGTGACAAAGACAATGGAAAGGCTAAAACAACGATTTTATTGGGTTGGATGTCGCAAGTGGTGGCGGATTGGATAGTAAACTGTACCCAGTATATAGCAACTAAAGGTCCAACAAGAAGAAGTCGAGGTCAGCTGCAACAATATAACTCGGGCGCACCTTTCGAGCGTTTACCGATGGACGTAGCAGGCCCTCTTCCCGTCAGCAATGCCGGAAACCGATATGTTCTCCTTGTGATGTACTATCTCAGCAAATGGCCGGAAGTGTATGCCATACCCAATCAAGAGGCTAACATAATAGTAAATGTTTTTGTGAACAACTGGATATGCCGCTAAGGGTTCCAATAGAGCTACATTCCGATCGAGGCAAAAATTTCGAGTCAGCTGTGTTCAAGGAAATGTGTGAGGTATACGATATTAAGAAGACTCGAACGAAGCCGCTTCACCCACAGTCAGACAGCATGGTAGAACGGTTTAATCGAACCCTAGAGGAATACTTGCGGAAAGTAGTGACCGAGCAACAGAAGGACGAACACATTCCGAGGTTTCTACTGGCGTTCAGATCTGCGGTCCACGATTCAACATCTAGGTCACCCACCTAGGTTATTTTTGGGACTAAGATAAAACTGCCCGGTGACTTAGAGTTTGGTGCTAAGCCCGCCACAGAGAGGGATGCCACATACGATGGAAAAGCTAAAAGCCTAAATAAACTTCATGAGTTTTTCCGCACCCGTATAAAAATGGTCAGTGATAGAATGAAAGCCAGGTATGATCGTGCGAGCAACACGGAGGGTTTCCATGAGGGACAACATGTTATCTCCCAAGCTACAAACCAGCTGGGATGGTCCGTATAAAATAATAAAGCTTTTAAACGATGTCGTGTACAGGATACAGAAAGCTAGTAGCCCCCTAACAAAATTAAATGAATTTTGAAGTCGCCGTTGTCTAGTAGGTAGTGTTGGCTTATTAGACGCAAAAGCCTGGGTTCGAACCCCAGGCCAGGCATCACAGACAAAATACAAAAAGTATTTTTTCGGCGACTTCCTCTCAGTAGATTATTCTGTAAATAAAAATTGCAATGCAAAGTTTCTCAATAAATAAAAATCTTTTGTTCGGAGTCGACTTTAAACTGTAGGTCCCACCACTCATGTATAAAATTAACACACACAACATAAGTGGTGTGAGAAACTAGGACGTTGTACAATGGGTCAATTCGACCTCCTGTTACTGTACTTGTCTTAATTGACAAGTACACGTCCTCTAACCTAACCTAACCTAATCTAACAAAAATGAAGGTCGTACACATATAGCGACTCGCAAAATATGGGAGTAGGAATAATGAGCCTATTCGGGACGAACAGACTTAAGTGGGCGGTTGTGTTACGAAAATGAAAACATTGTTTAACATAAGCGATAAACAAAAGCTACACTAACAAATACAACGAACTTGGTTGCATATACCAACAACAACAGTATGAAAGGAAAGGAGACAGACAACTATGAAAGAAATCAAACAAAGTAAGCAAAATACACAAACAACAATGAAGTAGCATTAGAATTCTCGAGAAAGCGAAACGCCGAACGTTCGACATCAAGAATCTTCATCAGACTGAATACGCGAGCATATAAAAAGGCAAGACAAAGCGTCCGAAGTAAACAGTCGTGGTTTGAATATCGCTGTTGTGAAGGTCTATCGACGAGTTGTTAGTGTTTGTGCGGACGGAAATATAAAGTAGAACAAGCAATTATTGTTGGAGTTGTAACAGTGGCACATAAAAGTAGTGCGAACAATAAAGAGTTTAATTGAAACAAAACTCATATTTGCTTTTACTTTGTTTGCAATCAACGAACTTATGTTCTAAACGTTTTTAAAAAGGTAAAAACGTAACAATATGTTTAAAGACCGGGGATGAAATTGCTAAAGCTGTAGATCAATTCTGTAGTGAAATTGCTCCAACAATGCAGCTGCAAAGATGCCAAAAAGTATTTATGTAGAATGTAGAATGAAGAAATCCCATGGATTTCAATAGAGCATTAAATTATCTAAAAACGAGGATAGCAGAATAAAGAAATGAGCAAGTATCTATGTTTTTGAAAAACTTGGACACCTCAAAAAAACTGATTATAGTCTATAAAGCAACAAAATACTTAAAGCACCCAGCAAAAAAATGTCGCAGTTAAGAAATTAGATGGCAATTGACTCAGAAACAGTAAGAGAAAAGCCTATTCTTGCAATTATGCGCATAGCCGATCTGCGGGTTTTATACGCCCTGATGCTTGCACTCAGGGTGTTCTTGACACCAGAAGGTGAATCGGTGTCGACGGCCTGCGACAAGGGGAATGAAGATTTTTGTGGTCCGACGGTTCGAAAAGATCAAGCATGACATCAATCCGAAACAGTATTTCCACGATATTAGGGTAACCTTTAGTCATGCACTCCAGCTTACTCTGGGTCCCAGAGTGAATCGAAGAACACTTAAGCGTCAACATCGCGGCAAGATTGTTACTCAGGTGGGGGAACTTTATTATGAGATTATCATATTTTCCCGTCATTGGGGAAAAAGCTGAAATTATAATGGTCCTATAGACCAATTAGTCTACTAAGTTCATTTTCAAAGATATTAGAAAAAAATTTTGTAGCAAGGCTATTACTTATTCTAGAGAAAGAAAACATAATACCTGACCACCAGTTTAGATTTAATCGACAACATGGAATTCCAGAACAATGTCGTAGAATAGTAAAGGTAATATCGGATTTACTAGAGCAAAAATTATATTACTCTTCAGCATTTCTTGACAAAAAACAGGCATTCGACAGAGTATGGCACGAAGGACTGCTATTTAAACTTAAAAAATCTACCTGCACTTTTCATTGCTAAATTTATACATTCGCAATCGAACTCTTTATGTGAAAGTTGATGACGAAACATCAAGTATATTCCATATATTCAGCGGAGTCCCACGAGACAGTGTTTTAGGCCCAATATTATATACTTTATGTATATACTTTATGTATATACTTCTGATAATGTCGTAGTTGCTGCTTATGCAGACGATACGGCTATAATCTCCACCAATAAATGCCACATTGAAGCTTCTTTTGTAATGCAAATAAATGTATAAATGTAGAAAAATGTTATCATGTTACATTTAGTTTAAGGAAAGAAGAATGCTCTCCAATATATATAAATAATTTGCAAATACCAAAGTCTAACTGCGTGAAGTATTTGGGAATGTATATAGACATGGAAAGACCTCATCACAAATAAATGGTCCGCCAAATAACTTTTTTTTTGAAAATGCTTTAAAAAAAACTACTGAACATTTTCTCAAATTTCTTTTTTATTTGAAAGTACAATCCTTCCGGTTAATAATGGAAAATAATTTCATCCAAATGGCTGCCTCGGCTGGCCATGCAGTAGCCTACACCAGAAGATGCCGATTTTGGCAAAAAAAATCATCCTTTCAGATGATGCTCATTTTGATATGTGGGTATGATATGGGTATGTAAACAAGCAATTTGTCGCATTTGCGGCACAGAAAACCCGCACGCTTACATTGAAAAGCCGACGCACCCAAAACGACACAGTTTGGTGCGGATTTTGGTCCAGAGGCATAATTGGGCCATTTTTCTTCCAAAATGAGGAAGGAGTGGCCGTTACAGTCAATGGCGATCATTATCGGGCCATGTTGAACGAATTTTTGTTCACAAAAATTGAAGAGGAGGATATTGGCAACATTTGGTTTCAACAGGACGGCGCTACGTGCCATACAGCCGAAGCTACACTCGATGTTTTGCACCTTGTTTTTGAAGATCGCATTATGAGCCGCAGAGCTGATGTCGTTTGGCCACCTCGGAGCTGCGAATTGACACCTTTGGACTATTATTTGTGGGGTGCCGTCAAAAATAAGTGTTACGCCGACAAGGCAGAGACAATTGACGCTTTAAAGGACAATATTCGTGAAGCTATTGGTGAAATACAGCTGCACACAATCGATAATGTGCTTAAAAATTGGACCGATCGTGTAGGCTACTGCATGGCCAGCCGAGGCAGCCATTTGAATGAAATTATTTTCCATTATTAACCGGAAGGATTGTACTTTCAAATAAAAAAAGAAATTTGAGAAAATATTCAGTAGTTTAAAAGGAAATATCTAAATATGAAAACAAAGAAAATTAACTGGTTACTTGGAACCAACCCTCAACTTAGCCTGGAGGACAAAATAAAATTATATAAAGTTATTTTAAAAATCGTATGAACATATGACATCGAGCTCTGGGGAACGGCAAGCACTTCAAATATTGAAATATTGCAACGCTATTATTTCAAAACCTTAAGGAATATTTCTGGAGCTCCATGGTTTATGACCAATATTCAAATTCACAGGTATCTAAATGAATTATTATTATCATTTTAAGTGAAATTAACAGATTTGGTTTTAGGTTAGGTTAGGTTAGGCTAGAGAACGTGTACTTGTCAATTAAGACAAGTACAGTACCCGGAGGTCGAATTGACCCATTATACAACGTCCTTAGTTTCTCACACCACTTATGCTGTGTATGTTAATTTTTTATACACGATAGATTTTTGAGAAACTTTTTTCATGGCAATTTTATTTACTCTCAGATTTTTTGCCAGAAATCTGCTGAGAGGAAGTCGCCGAAGAAATACTTTTTATATTTTGTCTTGATGTCTGGCCTGGGGCTCGAACCCTGGCTTTACGTCTATTAAGCCAATACACTACCTACTAGACTACGGCGACTTCAAAAAGTGTCAAGTATTTAAATAGACGACTGAATAGGTTTCATGTATTAGATCTCCAAAATAGAAAATGAAGAAATTTTTACTTTAAGCTAATTAAACTTTTTTTATACCTGACACACGTATGTATGTAAATATATGTATATATATTTATAAACTTATTGTAGTTTAATAACATATGTATGTGATACTTTTTTCTTTTATCAAATTTGCTAAATATTGTAATATAGATTGTAAATAAAAGTGAATTAAAAGAATTAATAATTATAAAAATATGTATTTTCTTAAAAAGTTGCAACTTTTGATTTTTTGTAACAAATGCTACTATTACAAGCAGAAACATTTTACTTTGTTAACGTCGAATTTTTTTGTTTTTTTTTTGTTTTTTCGAAAATTCTAATACCCTATTGCAAACAAAATTTATAGTAAATTTCTTTTTATTTTTGAATTTGTGAGTGGACAAGTAAAAACTGTGAATGTGATTAAATTTAAAGTGAAAATTCTAGTAAAATCACTGTGCTTTCTACCTTCAAAGCGCAACCTACATAAAAGAAGCATATCAATATATCAAATTAACTAATCACTTTTAGTGTATATGAAGGTATTGTTAAATTGTACTTAGCACAGCAACACATTAAATGCCGTTAAACTTCCCTGTCGTACACTCAGTTGACTTTAAATTAACTTAAAACCAACTATTTCTCAAGCAGTGGTGGTTGACACTTGGATTACTTTTATATGGAAATGACTAACTATTTTAACATTGCGATGTCCTAGGAAGTAGTCAATTGTCCGACTCTGCATTACTTTTAATTAACTTAAAAGTTAGTTACTTAGCAGTTAACTTAAAGTAAACCTATTTGTAGCTAGCTATAAACTTACTACTTTTAATCAGCTTTAAGCTAGTTTTTTTTAAACTGACTATAAGTTAGGTAAATTTCAGGGAATGAAAAGTCAGTTCTTTACACGTTGGCTTTAAACTCACAATAATAAGCTATCTTATTAATTATTCGAAGTGAAACAGTTTTTTTAAATTTATATTTTAATAGAAAACAAAACTTTATTCATGTAAAAACAAAATAAATAAATTAATAAAATAAATAAAAAAAATAAACTAATAATAACTAAAATAAATTCAGTTTAATACATCACAAGCAATATTTTATACATTTGTTGATTGGTTAAATAAAGATTTTTTTCTAAACTAATTTATACATATGAAAAAAAATTAATAAATTCACGATTTACAAAAATATTTTGCACATTTGTTGATAAAAAAAAGATAAAGAGTTTCTAAATATAACATTTGCAAATATTTTAATTTTTTGGATGTGTTTTTATTTTTAATGCACTTAGCATGAATACAACGTTTTTTTTATTATTTTTAATGCGTAACGCCAGTTTCTACATCCTGAGAGCCGAGTGATCGACAGGCATCTGTTTAAAAATATGCATAAATTTACATGTTTTAAGGCTTGGTTAAAACTTATATTTTCAAATTAGCACTTATCTGTTAAGGCGTCATAAAAAGCAGCAAAGTTCTTTAAACGCTTTTTACCATGAACACCGTCCAAGTTTATGTCCATGCAAAAATTTGGTGACATACTTTTCGTAAGCTTTTTTGGCAAGCGGCCCTTTAATATTGTTTCACTTCACTTCAAATAAAAACACTTCAAACCTTTCGATTTTATGTATTTTTTAATTTAGTGTATTTTTTAATTATTTTACACAAACAATAAATTTTTAACCAAAAATATAAAGCGAAAAGATGACACGCAGTTTTGTTTATTAATCAAATGTCTAAGACGTTAGTTATCTATATCCAACGGAGTTAAGAATTTGAGTGTTTATATACACTTTGGTTAATGTAAATTTTGCATTGCGTAGTAGTTGGCTTTAAGTTAGCCTATACAAGCAAACTTAAAGTTAGTTTTTTTTGTAGTTACCCTGCTGTCAAATGAGTAGCTAACTACAAAAAAACTATCTTTAAGTTTGCTTGTATAGACTAACTTAAAGCCAACTACAACGCAATGCAAAGTTTACATTAATAAAGTGTATACAAACACTCCAATTCTTAATTCATAATCTTTTTTGAAGTTGAGAAAGATTCAGAAAGCCTTTAAATTTTTGAATTAAGACGTCTTTTGCACGTTCAAACTAGTTTGAAAACTCTTGAGTTTGTAGAAGAGAGGGGGAAAACGAGCGGGTGTAATTTCTATGTTTGAAGTACTCGCAAACTTGCTTTGTTCTTTATTCGTATTTACACATAGTTGCATTTGATTACACATTTTATTTGACATTTTCTTTTATTTTTTTTTTCGCATATTGAAGTTAATACGTTGACTGCCGCGGCAATTTTCAGAAAACTGGCCAAAAATGACAATTTGATTTTTTCACATTATATTACTAAAAACTGTATTTTTAGATCATAGGTATCATGAAAAAGCAAAAAATATGTTTTTTAGGGGATAAAGTGGGAACGCAATCTACGAGTTATCTCGTAGTTGGCAGCCAACGTGTTAATATAAAGTTTCCTTATTTAAAATAACATTATTTTATTTAATCATTTGCAAAAGAAAATTTTTAGTGTCAAACAATTAATTAAAAAAAGTGAAAAAATAAAAATCAAAAACGAATATAATTTAATTTTTTAATTTATAAAAACCAAAAAGAATATAATTTAAATAAGGTTAATATAATATATACATATAATAACAAATATAATATTCATATCTTGTGTTTGAACCTAAATCACAATGCCAAATAAAGTTACAACTGTCAAAAACAGCAGAACGACGCGATAAAAGAAAACAAAATTTGTCAAAGTAATTTTTTACGTGCAAAAGCGAAGCAAAGTTTAAAAGAAAATGCAAAAGAATTTGTCAAACTAATTTTCAAAAAACTTTGAACGTGCAAAAGGCGTCTAAGGAAGATTACATTTGAACAGTAAAATCAACGTTAGCTCTAGGCTCCGCCATAGAACACATATAGGCAAATTTGAACTGTAGAATTTCATGTGCCGCTATGCGCCATAAAGAAGAAGAGAATATATGATTTCAGCAGCGCAAATAATATCTGAAAATCCAAAGTATTTTGATATGCTTCAGACTAACCTCGGTTATACGTGTGAACATTTTTAATTAAACCAACAGTGTTACCAAATGCCTTGCAAATTTTTATTAAAAAAGATTTTTTACAAATTGCGACAGTTTTCCAACTTTTATTCGAATAACTCTAAAGAAGCATGTAATTAATAAATTGATATTTATTTTTTTATATTGTATCTATATGTTTGCTTATTATCAAACAAATATGTCATAATGATTCCCAATTTCACTAAGCTGAATTATAACTGAATAACATTCCAACTGAATTACCAATATTACTTTTTTTTTGCATTCACATTTAATTTTATTTATCTTCGCAATATTATCGTATTTCAAGCACACAAAACAAAATAAGCAGTTCATAGAAATTTAAGTGATAAATGGTAATGAGAATTTAGCAGCGCAGAACGAATTCTTTTGAAGTTGTGAACCGCACTAGAGCATTATTACAATTAAACAATGTTTTAATTTGTAACATCTATATAAAGCAATAATGCATTATATTGTTAAAACGATTTCAATACATTAAACTGTTTACTCAAAAGTGAAAGTCCTAAAATTTTTATGTTAAGCTGTAAAATGAGTTGTTTATATCTTAAAATATTCGTCTATTTTGTGAAAGATGCATTTATAAGCTTTGAGGTGTTTTTTGCCATACACTATCTGAGTTTCTAAGATATGTTGAATAATTAGCTCCTTCTAGTATTATAAAAGAAAATTTAAAAGGCATTTCCGAATTGTTTAACTTCATAGTAAAAGTCTTAGTCTTAGACTGAATGTAAGTTATCGATGATTAATGGCGAGATCTACTGCACTATAATTATTATAATTATCTTATGTGTTCGTTATTGAGTTTGAATTACTCTCCGCATAACATAAAAGTCAATCTAGTCCCTAATTTTTATAGGGTTTTTGTCATAAATAGCTGTCAAAGAAAAAATAGTGATAAAAATCGTTAGTCTCATTCGCAAATGTGTTAAGTCCCTTTTTTACAAATTTTACAGGAGACACAAAATCATTACGGCTTCTTCAGTTTTTAAAATTTGTAAACTTTTTAAACGCAATTATTTTTACAAAATAGCTCTCTTTAAATGACCTAGATCAAAAATTAAGAATAATTAATATTCATGTGCTGTTAATATTTTTCGTAGTTTTGTGGACTTAGCGTTTTTGCAAACCACAAAATTACAACAACTTTAAACTACATAATTACATTTTTTGTGTCGTAAAATATGTATTTTGTACAGCATTAAAATCTCGATTTTGGAAAAAAGTGGACTTAGCGTCTTTGCGAATTATACTAACGAAATATATTTATGTATTTTCTTGTCAAAAACCTTTATTTTTTACTTTTTATTTCATTTTTAACTATAATTAAAGGAATATTATTTGATGACAAACGACGCATAAAGATAATTTAAAATAATAATAAGAAGAACTGTTAAAACAAATTATTAAAACTTCGCATAAACAGTGCAATTCGAATTTATAATAGGACTAGCTAAAACCCGGTATGCTTCGCTACTGCTATCGATATGAAATATAAATATTCAAAATATATTGATATACATTTTTTCTTATGTATATTTTTATTATTTTTAGTCAATAACCTCAACGTAATAAAATAAGAAGAAGTTTGGATTTTAAAATATTTATTTTGTTACTGATATTTACAATGTTTCATAATAATTATATCTTATTCATATCGATAGGAGTAGCGAAGCACAACGCGTTTTAGCTAGTAATAAACATACATATCAATGATTAATATGCAACATTTCGGCTATTAGTTGCCATTTTCTTCACGGTGTTCTTCTTGTTCTTCAGATATCTCAACAGCTCTTAAAGCAGATTGTCGTATTCTTTGATTATCCAGACGTTCGTTTCGTTCATTCACAGTTTCAGTCGATATTATTGCTGCAGCTCTACGTCGCTGACTCTGAATTCGAGTAACACGTTGATCCGGCGTCTCGGCAGCTCTAGATGTTGATGCCCGTAGTCTCTCTTCTTCTAGGCGTACATCGCGTTGATCCGGCGTTTCATCAGTTCTTGATCTTTATGATTGGGATCGTTTTCTTCAAAGACGTGCATCACGTTGATCCGTTGTCTCAGCAGCTCTAGATGTTGATGATCGTATCTTCTCTTCTTCTACACGTGCATCACGTTGTCTCAGCAGCTCTAGATGTTGATGATCGTATCTTCTCTTCTTCTACACGTGCATAACGTTGATCTGGTGTCTCCGCAGCTCTAGATGTTGATGTTCGTAGTTTCTCTCCTTCTAGACGTACATCGCATTGATCCGGCGTCTCATCAGTTCTTGATCTTGATGGTTGGGATCGTTTTATTCTAAGACGTGTATCACGTTGATCAGGTATCTCAGCAGCTCTAGATGTTGATGCTCGTAGTCTCTCTCTTTCTACACATACATCTCGTTGATCTGGTGTTTCTGTAGCTACTGCTCTTTGCGATCGCATTCTTTCCCTTTCTAAAAGTTCATCACGTTAAACTGGAGCCTCAGCAGCTCTAGATGTGGAGGCTCTAAACCTTTCAACACTCAGACGAACATCACGTTCTTCGAGAGTTTCGTAAACCCTTTGTGAGTGTAAATTAATTAGAAAGCGACGATTTGTTAGGTGGCATTTTTTGTTATTAATTTATCACAATATGATCACTCACAAAATAAATGTTTAATTCGTTTAGAATCTGAGATTCAAATGATTTGCGAAAAAGATTGTAAGTACTATTTAAGTACTTCCTTTCAATCATTATTAGGCAAATAGACCATAACAGATCAAATTTTTTTTATTTTCAAGATAACAAATTTTGGGCAATAGAAAATATTTAATATTTTTTATTAGGGTGTCCATAAATGACTTGACCATAAAGGTTTGGTCTGTACTGTATAACCATAGGTAACAATTGTTTCTTTAAAAAATTATGTATGCTATAGTTAGTTAATAAATTAAGGCAGTGTAGTGTCATCAAAGGTCTGTGTCTACTGTTAATGGTACCTAAGTTACACATGTCACTCTATGTGTATTTCTACAAACATATAATAAAACAGGTATTGGAATATACAATATAGACATGACTTTAGCTGCAATAGTTTATCAGATATATGATGTTTAGTATTTACTTTCCGTCTAAGAATATAAAAATATAAAAATAGAGTCCATTTATTTCCCTAACTCGAAATGTTCATATGAGTGTCAAAGTGGTTCATGCTAGATTCTAGCTCTAATAGTTTTCCATGCACACGAACTTTTGTATCATATATATATATGGGAGGGTCTCGCTCTTATTGCTAGTCCGGAAATTTTTTCACAAATTATTCATATGGATTTCAGTGTTGCTCGTGTACAATTTGGTGATTTTATCTATAATGATTTTCTTAGATATATTAATTTAATATTTTTATAGGAGGTGACACGCCCATTACAGCAAGTCTTCCCATTTTGTTCATATAGATATCAAAGTTGTCCATACACAATTTGAGGACTCTAGCTGTTACAGTTTATGAGATATGCGACATTAAATACTTATTGGGTATGTGGGCGTGGCAGCTCGCCTACTTGAAATTTTAAAATAAAAAGGAGCCTATAGTTCCTTTCAGGCATACAGGAAGGTACTGTATGGACTGATTTCAAGAAAATCGGTTCAGCCGTTTAGGCGTCTATAGACTTCAAACAAACAAACCCACAAACAGATAAACACACATCCATTTTAATATATAAGAAGAAGAAGAAGATACTAGATTCGTTTTTACCTGTACATAACCGTTCATAATTTGAAGTCCTTCGTGCTCTCATAGTCTAGTGGGTAGTGTTCTAGACTATTAGCGTGAGGGTGTCATGGGTTTTAATTCCCAGCAGAGACGTCTGATCTGTTATACTACACCGAGTATAAGGTCTATGTTACTCAGTTCCCGATAAGGAGATATAATTGTAATTATATTTTGATTAATAATAAGTAAATTTGCAGCCATTTATTGCTAAAATTGCATGAAAAACGTATACTACTTTTTTTCTTACAAAATAGAAGATTAGCGCATCCTACCTTTACATAGAAAAATTTCACTTTTTTTCAGGAAATTAAACAATCTTACAAATAAAAGTCAGAAACTGGGAAATTTTAGAAAAAAAATTTTACACTTATAAAGCTTATCCACATCTATTGATTTTTGTATTATATAACAATTTGAAAAATATTAAAACTTAATGAAAATATATGTATGTTTTTAATAATTCTTTCTTATTTGGATATTTCTGTGTTTCATATTTATTACTCTCACACTTCATCGCTTGCTTGACTTGATGTTCCCGCGCACCTTGCCTGTTGTTCATTCGCTTACTTCATTTTGAAAGTTTTTGCCCTTACAGCTGCTCTATTGGGTGCACGTTTTCGATCCGGTTCAAATGCTGGTATGCTTGGATTGGGAGGACTTCCGGGTATAACTGGTGACTACAGTGGCTCGTCAATAGACGGAAATGATTGCAATGATTTAAACATTCCTGCTGAGTGCAATATGGGCAGAAGGCGTAGTAGAGCTGTCCTTTACCAACTTTCTGGACATTACAAGCCCGAAAAAGGAGTAAAAACCAAACTGAAGCTGGGAAACGTGAGTAAATTTTATTGTCACTTTTATTTGATAAATATTTACTAAGAGCTATAATTAGATCATCCCAATATTAATAAATTTAGCTCATACTATTATTTAATGCATGAAGTCGCCGTAGTCTAGCAGGTAGTGTGTTGGCTTATTAGACGTAAAGACAGGGTTCGAGCCCCATGCCATACATCAAGACAAAATACAAACAGTATTTCTTCGGCGACTTCCTCTCAGCATATTTCTGGCAAAAACTCTGAGAGTAAATAAAATTGCCATGAAAAGTTTCTCAAAAATCTGTCGTTCGGAGTCGACTTTAAACAGTAGGTCCCATCACTCATGTATAAAAATTAACACACACAACATAAGTTGTGTGAGAAACTAGGTCGTAATCCTTACTGAAGGGTTGTAATGACCAATTATGTATTTATGTATTTTTAATACATACTAATAAAGGAAATAGTAAAATCTACCTCAGACGTTTTATCAATATCCTCTAAAAGCGAGTTGATAATTCTATCGAAAGATAAAATTTTGGCCTTAAACCGATATGAAAATAATACTGTGGTGATTGACAACGCGGATTATTGACAGCACCGATAGTTGACAGTGACGCCATTTTTTTCTACGCTGAGAGCAGGTTGTTTCCTTTTTAATTTGCTCTTTTCGGTTTTCGTCCGTACTTGGATACACATACAAATTTTGTTACGTAATATAGTATCGAGTTTTCGTCTTAATCTTGTAGGTTTAAATTAATAAACGAGAGTTTTTATTTGAAAATCACTACAAAATGGTGAATCCGCAAATTGATGCGTAGCATTTCAACATGGCATATAATGACAATCGCAATATACAGCAGAGGCCAACGGCCAGGAGTTTAAATGACGAACAACCTACCTTCAGTCGCGTGCCTCTAAAAGTTCTGCCCTTTTGGCCTGACTATGCCGAAATTTGGTTGGCACGGGTCGAAGTACAGTGGCTGGCATAACTGGTGACGCATCTAAGTTTAATACCGTCATTGCAATTACGAATCGAATGTTCTGGTTAAAATATCCGACGCTATCTTGAAACCACCAGAGGCAAGTGCGGGCAACAACATTTAGTAGCTGTATCTGCGGCAAAACAGCCACCTAAAAGTGAAATTGACATACGGTTCGATCACATAGAACGTTAAATTAATAGCCTTTGTAGCGACAGGAATCCATCCCGATAAAGCATATCATTTGGAGAGAAGGCTACGAAGTATGGTCCTTGGTAATATCAGCCGAAAATATCAAAAAGCTAATTTCACCTTCCGAGCTGGTGGGCTGATCTTAAGGTAAATATTATATAGTCTTATGGTTAACGACAACGTTTCTAAACAAAACTTTTTAATTCATACCGGTGCCGATGTCTCGATCTTGTCCATTAGGTAGTTTAAGGGTGTGAGTGTGGGGTCATCGAAAAAATTATTTGCGGATAATGGATCGCCTATTGAGACCTGTGGTGAGAGGACATTAAAGATTTCTTTGGATATTCGTCGGAATTTTATGTGGACCTTTTTAAGTGCGAATGTTAGCTGTCCTATCATCGGTTTAGATTTTTGAAGACACTGTGAGCTTTTAGTCGATATCATGAGATTTAAACTCATGGATCGTACCACGCTGCTCGAAGCAAGAGCTCTCCCCGCACTTACTCCCTGCTCTCAAATTTTGGCATACGACAGTTGTGATAATTATGCTCGGCTACTAAATTAATATGGGGATTTGGCTACCATCAACGCAAACAGACGGCCGATTGACTTGCGATGACAAGATTCATGCTGTATGGAAAGAGTTCAAATATTTGATGGAAATGGATATACGTAAACCGTCGAAGAGTAATTGGGCCAGCCCACTGCATGCAGTGAAGAAGGCTAATGGGGACTGGCGTCCATTTGGCGATTATCGCGCCCTTTACAACATCACCATTCCCGTCAGGTACCCAATACCGTTTTTGCGCGACGTAATGAGCATTTTTTTGGAAAAACAATTTTTTCCTCGATCGGTTTGCAACGAGCTTACCATGAGACACCATCGGGGAGCCGACTGCAGTGTACCACGCCGTTCAACACTTCAAGTATGCACTTGGGGGAAGGGAATTTGTTATCTTTACGAACCACAAACCAATAACTTTCGCTTTTTGACAGAAGAGTGATAAGACGTCACCTCGAAGGGTTCGACAACTAGATTTCATCAGCCAGTACACAACAGACATTCGCCACTTACCCGTGCTGACAACAGCATAGCCAATTTGCTTTCTCGTATTAACATCGTAGTGGATAGATTTCGATGAGATGGCTGAACAACGAAACACCGACATCGGCACAAAGACACCTTTGGGATATTACATTCCTGTTGATGCCCCTTTCGAACATACAAATGTGGATAACGTAGGACCATTACCATCATTGAATGGTTTCCAGTACTGTCTCACATGAATCGACCGCTTTACGAGATGGCCAGCAGTGGCGCCATTGATCGACATAACGGCTCAGAGCGTCACCAGCGGTCTTATGAACGGCTGGATTTCTATGTACAGCTAACCCTTTTTCGGGAGTTGAGGAGGTTACTGGGCATTCGACATTTGCGGACGACCGCTTATCACCCCCAGGCTAATGGCTAATGGCAATGGCAGCGATAGTATCGTACTCTGAAACCCACTATTAAGTGAGCTGGAACGAAAGATTGGATCTCTGAGCTTCTACTGTTCCTGTTGAGTATGCAGTCCACGATAAAGAGCGATATTGGGATAAGCACAGCGGAGATGGATGGAATCCAGAATCATTTCTTGTTCCTCCTAGAGGGATGTCGTGGAAGCCGAATTAGTACAAATGCTTCGTAGAGTCATTTCGACCTTACCAACTGCCCGCACTATATTTTGTTTAACCGCCATTGGCTAACTGTAAGCATGTATTTGTGAGGATGGACCACGTGCGAACACCTTTGGAACGCATTTACGAAGGACCTTAGAAAGTCGTGGCCCACTGAAAAAATATTTGCTTCAAATATGTTTACTCGTAATTGCATTAAATTTTTCTGTAGTTTGTTTGCTGGGCACATTGACGGTAAATATTTGACATAATATATTTACCCAAATAACAATGAAACAGCATCAAATACAGATTGGAGCAAACATGTTTTCCCTGCGGCCAGACCGAAGTAAATATTTTTGTTTTCTCATAAACAAAATTTTGTTTCATCAGAAAAAGAGAAATAAACGAAAAGGTACATGTGCAATTTCGTGTCAAGTGACCCAATTTTTAAAATCGATTTGGATAAAATTTGCCCCAAGGTTAGTACTATTGGATAGTAGGCCAGATGTAGTGCCATCTCTATTAAATATTAAAGATATTAAATAATATTTTATACAACTCTTCTTCTTTGTTATACTTCTTTTGTTATACATACACGCACGTTCAACTTACACAGGCACAAATTTTCAGCTCTATCAATCAAGAACTGCCGGAGTTAGAGGGGTCTAAGTTGGACATTTTTTTCATACAGGGTTTTTTTAAAATGTGTATAACTTTTCACCTCTTGGTCCTAGCAAAAATTTTTCTAAGGATATTAGATAGCTATTTCTTCAATCTTTCCAAAAATAATTTTTTTAATTTTAAAAAAGTTTTTTTTATTTTTTTAAATTAATTTTGTTTTTTTTTAATTTTTTTCAAAATGGGCCTTTTTTTGTTCAAAAGAAAGCTTATAAAATTTCATTTAAGGCCTTTATTATCGCTTAACGGGATGCGAGTGGATATCTATCAAAAAAATTATTTTATAACTCAAGAATAAGATTTTTCAATATTTGGCATTTATTTTTATATTTATGTCTATGTCCTTACATAAAAACGTACTACCTAAATGATCTTAAACAAGAATTTATTTGCATTCTAAGGACATTCGGACTCAAGAATAAGATTTTTCAATATTATTTCAATATTTTATTTATTACTTATAATACGAAATAAAAATAATAATAAAAAACTTAATAAAATTAATATATAAATTTTGAAATTGCCAATCTTTCGTCCTTCTCATTTATTGCCTTCATTTTCTGCTTTTTTTTGCCAATCCTTTCTTGGAGTTACTAGGTTCAGCTGCTGATTTCGTTTCCTTATGATGTTGATTTTGGCACTCATTATTAGGTCTATAGGTTCTAAAGTTAGAACAACCATCATCTCCTGCAGAACTGTCATCATTTTCAGAATTGATTTTGTTCTCATCCGGAATAACCGGTAATGTGTCCAACTTTCCCACCATTTTCCTGCACGATCCACAAATTAGCAAACGTTTTGGAAGCGTTGGGAATTTTTTCAATAAGTTCAAATAAGTTGTTGAATATTTCGCATATCTGATGATCTGTGCTTCTTTTTGTTTAAGGGATTACAGCAAGAAGAAGTAAACATTTCCTTTTTGGAAGCGGAAGGCATTGTAAATAACGCTCGTCCAAACTTTAACACTGTTTATAAAAACTAATTTCCGAATGTCCTTAGAATGCAAATAAATACTTTTTTAAGATCATTTATGTAGTACGTTTTTATGCCAAATATTGAAAAATCTTATTCTTGAGTTAAAAAATAATTTTTTTGATAGATACCCCACTCGCATCCCATTAAGCGATTATAAAGGCCTCAAAGGAAATTTTATAAGCTTTCTTTTGAGCAGAAAAAAGGCCCGTTTTGGAAAAAATTAAAAAAAAAAATTAATTTAAAAAAAAAAATTTAATTAAAAAAATTATTTTTGGAAAGATTGAAGAAATAGCTATCTAAAATCCTTTGGAAAATTTTTGCTAGGACCAATAGGTGAAAAGTTGCACACATTTTAAAAAAATCCTGTATGACCAAAATGTTCAACTTTGACCCCCTCTAACTCCGGCAGTTCTTGACTGATAGAACTGAAAATTTTTGTCTGGCCTACTATCCAATAGCACTAACCTTTGTTCTTCCAAATCGGAAGACACCGATTTTAAAAATTGGGTCACTTGACATGAAATTGCCCATATGTATGATTATAAAACAAAACAGAACAGAAACTTAAAAAACGAAAATAAACAAATTTGTTTAATCAGAACTACAAAAATAAAGGGAAAAATATAACATAAATATATAAATAAAAATTCGAAAATTTTTCCATTGTAATGAAAGGAAAGATGAACCAACATGCAAATACTGCGCTGTGATACTTATCGGAAATCATGTAACTAATTTAAGGAGACACATCGTGGCTAAACACAATGAAATTTATCAACAGCCCATTGATGAATTTAATATTTCAAAGAAGCAAATATACAATTACTACTGATAATGGCCGAAACATGCTAAAGGCAGTTGATTTGCTGAAAGAATCTACATATGAAGAGAATAGTTCCCAAAGTGATTCTGAGGAATCTTGAAGAAATTGAAAATTCTTTTAAAGAAATTTGTATTCGTTTCTAAATTCATAATAATTTTTCAAATTTTTTATACTTTTCTTAAAAAGGAAAGTAAAAAATTTTGTTTGAACGTATGATTAACAAATATTAGTGCAAATTTTGTGACTATAAAAAGTAAAAACCTCAACATTGTTCTTTAATCAATAGTCATATATTTTGTTAAACATATTGAACTTGTTTGCATTTCAAATTGTTATTTTCATAGACAAGTTTTGCAAATGCTTCAACTAGGTAAACCTTTCTAGATGTTCCAACGAGATGGGGCTCAACATTTACAATGTTAAAAAAATTATTAAAATACAGGGAAATTTCTAATGAATATTTGAATCGACCACTGACTGATTAAGAATGGAATGAACTAAATGATTTATTAGTTATTTTGAGCCCTGTCCATGAAACAACTCTTAAGTTACAGCGTGAGCAGCTAGTTTTAGGCGATGCTTACAAAGCGTGGTTTGAGCTTAAGGTAATATTAGAATCTTTAAACACGGATGCATCATTCACAATTTTAATTGTATAAGAGCGAGAGCGCCACACTTGCTTAACGCGGAAGTTCTTAATGCTGCCATATTTTTGGATCCACGTTTCCGATGGTTGCTTCCTCAAAATAAAAAGCAGGAAACGAGATTACATTTAAAGAAGTTGGCAATACAATTTAATGAATTGAAGCAGGTTTGTGAGCGTCGACACTAAACTTTGCCTTTAATGATGCATTTATTTCATTTCATAACAATATACATCCTCCTTAAGCAATACAGCGTTGTACACAAAATAATGTGTTAATTGAAGAAACGTCAAATGCAAGCACTTCCTCGTTGGTTCGCCAAAGTTTACGAAGCTTGGAAGTTGACTCATCGTCAGAAGATGAGACAGAAACCGTCAATTCACAAACACTAGCTCAAACCTTTATTCAAATCGACAATTACAGGGAGAAAAGGATTGATGTCGAAGCCGACCTTTTGCAATATTGGGAGGAAAAAAATATACGCTCCCGTTGATTAAGCAACTGGCAGATATTGTTCATGGCGTTCCATGAAAATTAGTTTAATTTATATATTTATTCATAACAAATAAACATTCCTTTCAAAACTGAAATTTGGTTTTCTTGGCAAAAATTCCTTCCTTTCTTCCTTTTAGATGATATATGATCTAAAATGACCAAAAAATCTAATTAATCGTGATAATGGTTATTGGTAACCAAACAAATTTTTTGGTTGCTATAACGGTTATTCGTAACCAAAATAAAAATAAATCTCACTTAAATTGGTTACATTGACCAAAATTAAATATATCTTAAAATAATGGTTAAATACAACCAATATTTTTATTTTTCAATTTTAACAGTTAAATGAGAGTTTATCGCCACTTTTCTTATAACCGTTATGTCCCTAGATAAAATATAAAACTTAATACCATACTGTATATATACATAAAAATTTTGGAGAGTCCAGATATTAAATTGCTGCTTTAATAAAACTTTGAAATATAATCATCCCTGAGATGACGTATTAAAAATTTGAACCCATTCGTCTATTAAAAAAAAATTATGATCTTTACCTGATTTTTTTACAGTATTGCAATTTTCTTGGAAATTAATAGGTTAATCAATTTTGTGTTCCATATAACTATCTGTAGCAAATTACACGTATTTCATTTGGTACAAACTTGCATTTAAAAAATGAACTAATGGATCAAAACTTTTCATAAACATATCGAAAAGTTTTTACACATTTTTTTTTAATTTCTACTTTCCATATAAAGTTTATTATTAAAAGTTTTTCGCTTTGGTGATTTATGAAAAAATGTATAATTTATTATTAAAAGTGGACAACACTGCTTGCAACAGCTGTTATTTGCCACTGTTTGCTCTTACAAAATTTTTGCAAGATCAAATATTTATTTGCTCGAAAAACTAGGAGAAAGTATTAGACACGGGTGGTCACACTATGGTTACATTAGAGACCTTTTTGTTTGCAAGCAAACAAATTTGTTTTCTCAAAATCTTGTTTGCACCTAAAATATTTTATGGTCACACTAGAGCAAATAAAAAAATTATGTTTTACTTCAAATATTTACCCAGTCTGACCATAGCTTTAGTCTTTATCAATAAATAAATAAATTTAAATTAATAAGCGAGTGTTTTTATTTGATAACCTTTAAAGTATTAAAGTTGTCGTTGACAACATCGTTACCGTTTTTTGTGTTCTTACAATTGGTCGAATTTAAATAATTGTTTTTATTGAAATTAACGCTTATGTTTTTTATGAATTATAAATTCCCGTCTTAGTTGGAGCTCTGGCTTCTAAATAAATAATCTGTTTTTCCTGTTTATATTTTGAAAAATTACATTTTAGTAAATACAACAACATCAACGTTTGTAATAAATATTTACATAAATTCTTTTTTATTTGCTGATTTTGTTTTTGTTTATAATCATATAAGTTAAAACATTTTTTTTACATAAAAAGATTTATTTTATTTTTAGTTATATTTAACCATAAAATGGTATGAATTGGTCTAAAAGATTTTAAGTTTGTCGAGAAATACGTTTGGTCTTATAAATATTTCGGGGTGTATTATGTAATTTTAAGCGTTATAAGAAATAAAATTCCAATACTATGTCAGTATTGGAATCCTGTAATACGCCATTGAATTGGTTAGCAATTTCACAGTGTCTATCGACAAACTATGGCGATAAACGAGATCTATCAACCTTGGAATACCAGATGACGACTCTGGTACAAGGGAACAAAACCATTTCAGAGTTTTATCAAAATGTCTATACACAACATCTTTCTCTTATATTAAATAAACTTGGATGCCTCGAAATGAGGAACGAGTCGCTAAATTTGCTTACAAATTCATATAGGGACAAAGCATTAGATACCTTTGTAGGGGGTTTAAATGGAGATTTGCCTCGACTTTTGGGAATAAGGGAACTAGCGGATCTGCCGCAAGCCCTTCTCTTATGCCTTAAGCTGGAAAACCAAAATTTCCGCACGGGCTATGCATTTAATGCCAGGAAGCAACAACAGCTACAAGTACCCCCTAAACGTAACTTTGTTCAGAAACAGTCGTTTTACTCTCAATTGGCTCACATTCCCCAAACGAGTCAACCAAATTGGCAACAATGTTTTAACCAATATAATGTCAATACCCCCAAGGCCGCCTAGACCGCAACCACGGCCAGAACCTATGGATGTGGATCATAGTCTACATTCTCGGCGTATAAATTATATGAACCGACCTCAAAAGAAAGTTTGTCAACGGAACAAGAAACAAATAAATCTAATCGCAAGCGCGCATCCCTGGCTTTTTTCCGAACCTATACAACTAAGGTTGTAGGCGAAATTAGAACTCCAACTGACACATCAGTTTATACAAAATTTTACCCTTATACTAAAAGCAGAAGTGGAAAGTCAGGTCAAAAACTCTTAAATGATGGCATCATAAGACCATCTAGATCACCCTTTAATTCTCCACTGTGGATCGTCCCGAAGAAACCGGATGCAGCTGGAAATAAACAGTATCGCATGGTCATTGATTACAGGAAATTAAATTCAATTACCATTGCAGCTAGATATCCAATCCCCGAGATTTCAGAAGCAATCTTGCAACTTGGCACTAGTACCTTTTTTCGGTACTTGACCTTAAAAGTGGTTTTCAACAGATTCCACTAAAAAATCTGATATTGAAAAAACTGCCTTCAGTATAAGTAATGGGAAATATGAGTTCATGCGTTTACATTTCGGCCTTAAAAATGCGCAGTCTATATTTCAATGATATTTCAGCAGCCGTTGACCTACGCGTTGAACAACAAGAATAATAATAGCAAAATGAAGAGGTAGAAATCCGTACTCGAAAATACAATTATGAACTATTCTACAAGCCATGTAGGGCAAATATCATGGCCGACGCATTGTCCAGAATACCGGAAGCATAACTGTACACATTATCAGTTGCCACAAATTCGGATGAAAGTTCATGTCACAAACTTATATATAGTGTAGAAACACCTATTAATGCGTTTAAAAACCAGACATTTTTAAAAGAAGATGCGATATCTTCTTATCAATTTAAAATCGTTTTCCCACTTACCACCGTCACAATATAACGGAACAATGGACCAAAGTTAATCACCATTTTAAAGAGATACCTGAACCCTTCAGTTGTAAATTCCATAAAAACAGATGAACGCATGATGGGAGAGATACAGGAAATTTACCCATTGCATTTCGAAAGATACAGGATTAGATTTACGCAGGCATTAGTGGTGAAGAGGAACAGGAAAATATCATTGTGAGAACACACAACAGAGCACACAGAAATTGTAGACAGAATCGTGCTCAAATCTTCGAAAGATATTATTTCCCTTCTATGGCAAGGAAAATAAAAAAATTAATAATAAAATGCGTAATTTGCAAGGAGAACAAGTATGATCGTCACCCGGCAAAACCGCAAATTCAAGCTACACCTATTCCGCAATTCCCGGGTCAGATAGTTCACCTGCATATATTCTTGGTTGGAAAAGAATTATTGCTTACAGCAATTGGCAAGTTTTCCAAATACGCCGTGGCGAAACCTATTAAATCTAAAGCAACGGAGGATGAACGACAACCATTGAGGGACATTCTTTCTTCTTTCGTCCCTGAAACTATAGTGATGGATAACAAAAAATCCTTTAACTCGGAATCAATTAAGTTCATGAAAGAAAATAAATGGAATACGAATTTTCCGTACTGCTCCATATACGAGTTGTTCGAATGGACATGTAGAGCGATTTCACTCTACTTTACAGGAAATCATGTATTGTCTACGAAATGAACAGACACACCGGTCATTCCAGGAACTATTTGACAGAACGGTGAAAGAATACAATTTTTCAATTCATTCGGTTACGGGAAAAGACCCATTAACACATACTTTGGCAGACATGTAAGTAGTGATCCCAGTTTGATGGAAAGGGATGGAAATGAAACTCAGAGAAGCAGATGGCTGACCTTGCCTATTATCATAAAATCAGATCTCTGCCCAGGGAAAACGCAGAGGGGGTGATGATTTTTGTGAAACTGAATAAAAGATTAAGGAATAAATTATCGGCCAGATACCGAAGAGAAATCGTTGCTCGGAATTATAATACAACGGTTAAAACTCAGTCGGCAGAATTGTTCACAAGAACAATATCAAACTAGCTTAGGTTATAAACGGGAAATATCTACACAATATATAAATGTTATTGTTTTTTATTACGGGATTAATATGAAAATTCCGATTTCTATTTTAATATGGGCACTCATGACTCACTCCCAGCAATTCAGCATACATACAGGACCTCATGAACAACAACGGTTACATACCCGTCAAGACAGGAAAACTGAAGACAATTGCCCACTATGACAAGGTCTTACATTTTATAACATTTTTTTCACCCCGAGGAGGGGTAAATGTACCTAACCGCACCATAGAGGAAGTCGTCACACATCCTCCGTGTGTGGGGCCCTCACCCACTAAATCCCCCCTCGTCTCGTGGACTTGTTGTGCCCACTCCGGAACTACGGTGGTATTACTTCGGAGTAGAGTCCCTTTGGCTCTTTGGCCCCTACGTGTTCATATCCGCGGCCGGATTGCGTATCGAAAGTTGAAGAGACATCTAAGTGTCTCCACTATTCCTTTCTTCCAGGTCCCTGCTTCGAATTTCGCTTGACACGTGTATCAGTTTCATCTATTCCGGCGTGCCCACATGTTCCGCAGCCTCAAGATCCCTCTTCTTCAGTTTTAGAATGCTCTCCACGTAATTCGCCACTGAGGACCAATTTTCCCTACTCGCGATCATAACCCCGACAATGTTACCGACCGTGATCGTCCCAACTATCGACGTCAGTGCAGAGCGATTCGCATTTAATTTCCGTGCATCCCACCTTCGACTATTCGTGGTGTAATTGTCCTCCTCAAGTCTATTCCCTGAAGCAAAAGGTGTACGATATGTACTGGTGATGATTGCCCGTATATATTTCCAAGACCCTCTAGTCCTTGATACATTTTATAACATAACCACTTACGAAGAGACTGTGTCATTGATGTCTAACAATGTAATGCCTTGAAACCGACTACATTTGAGGACAAACAACTTTTGGACACAATATATAAAAATTTAATTTTGCTCAAAACAAAAATATGAAATCTGCACATACATTCCAAGTCAAAGCGAGGACTGTTCAATGCCTTAGGAAAAGGCTTAAAGTATATTGCATACTCCATGGACGAAAGGGAAATTACTGACGCAATAAATAAGATTAATGACGACGAGCGGGCTACTGACGATTCGATAGATAAATTGATACACATCAACAATTTTATGGCAGGGAAAAATGACAATATAACGGGACACATAAACAGACAACAGATTCGCATCAGTAAGCGCATAAATGACTTTACGAAAAAGACACAGAACAGTATTAAAACATTGGAGGACAAAATCCGGTTTATTGAACAGACATATAAGATCGATAATGACATATCGCTTTTACGCAATCTTATTGACGACATTGGGAAAATTATATTTTCTAGCAAATTGGGTGTAATTCCCACTGACATTCTAACTAATTGGTCATTACAACCATTCAGTCCGGATTCCGACTAGTTTCTCACACCACTTATGTTGTGTGTGTTAATTTTATATGGGACCTACAGTTTAAAGTCCGAACGAAAAATTTTTGAGAAACTTTTCATGGCAATTTTATTTACTCTCAGAATTATTGCTACAAATCTGCTGAGAAGAAGTCCCCAAAACATACTTTTTGTACTTTGTTTTGATGTCTGGCCTGGGGCTCGAACTCTGGCTTTTCGTCTGATAAGCCAACACACTACACCACGGCGGCTTCATCCTAAACATACTTATACCCCAATTTCCTCCCGATATCCTATCCAAAATTAAGTTTGTACCATTACCAAATTCCTCAAAAAAATCATTAGTTTTAAGTGAATATGAAATATTAATGGATGATAATGAAAAGATTTATGATGTTACTGTTAAGGATAATTTGAAAAAAAAACTTAAGAATATTAGAAGATAAATGTATAACAAATATTTTTCAATTTAAAAAATCTCAACAAATTTTGAAAGATCTTCTGTTATAGGAGTTATACAAGGAATAATAATATTTATAATTTTTTTGGGAGATATAACCCATAATTGTAATAAATCAAAAATAAAACAAAGAGGAACATTCCTATATTTTAAAAACCCAAATTATAATTTATTTCACTATTAACTTTTATAATTGAAAATAAACACTATTTTATTATTACATAATGTAGATTGTGTTTATTTTTATTTTATATTAGAAAAATATAGTTATCGACTTTTAACTAACTAAAGCGTTCGAAAAGCATTGCAGTTTACATTTTACTTTTACTAGAGAAGATAAAAACGTTTTTACATTCGTACAAACTTGGTTATCGTATTACCTGACCTGTTTCTTTAGGATAAACGATATCACCTGCTTGTCTATTTATATGGAAAATACAATCAAAAGCATTCAATTCTGGTGTTTGTTTTCCTCAACAAACTAAATTGAGTGTTTTTGTTAGAGTGAAAGTGAAATTGTTTGGCTTACAGAAACAGTACATAAAACTTTTAATAAGTACCTTTAAATAAATATAAAATCATTGAAATGAACCTAAAAACTCTGTAGTGATAACACTGGTTAACAACTAAATTAAAGAAAAACAAAAGACGCCATATTGAAAGTGATAAAAGGAGTGAAAACAAAGTTTTTAAAATTTGGAATTAATATTAAATATGTTTAAATAGCAATAAATAATAAAATAGAAACTAAAACCCAAAAACATGTCTTCTGTATCCATATCTGAATTTTTGTCTTTTATTGTTGTTTACCTAAAAACATATGATACGTTTTTCGTTCTCTGTAATTGGTCTCACATTTTTACGTTCAGTAGACATTACTGTTACATTACGGTACATTACGTTCCGGTAGCATAAAGCCGAAAGCCCATACCATCCGTTTCATGCCGCCTTGCGTTACATGCATATACCGAAAAAGTAGAATCAGTGTAGAAGAAGAAAAAGCATAGGATGCATAGACGCATGGAAAGTAGGTTTACTTTCTACTTTTCTATGCGACTAATGCAGTGTTGGAAAATGTCAGCAGTTTTTTAAACTTGGAATGCCAAATTATATACTATTGTGAATGGTTTCTATAAATATATTTAAATAGTGCATTACTATTTTCGCATTTTTCTTTTTGCATTACAAAAATATTAATAAAAACATATTTCATAACAAAGTTTATTACTAATTTAAGAGGAAAATATATTAAAATACATTTTTTAACACATTTCTTTCATGAACAAAATATGTGCATATATGATGGTTGTTTATATGTATATATATGATTATTTTTATGTACTGAGTGTCTGTCATCTATTTTGAATTTATTAATTTGCACTTTCGGCTTAACTTGGGCTTAACACGCGTTGCAACTTAAACATTAATTACACGGTACGACAGCCAAAATACACCCAGCTAATGATATAGTGTGGGTTGTGAGTTTTATTGAGCAGAGCTCAAAAATACTTTTCTTATATTTCTCGAACCCTCCAAACTTGTTTTATTTGACAAAAACGGAATTTTTGATCTTTTCACACAAAATTATTGATTACACAAACACTTTTTAACCTATTTTCAAAATCCAGGGTTTTTTGAAAAGGGGACAAATGAGTATACATAAAATGGTAGACATAAACATATGGTTCAAACTTACATGTTATGAGTTTTGATTGGATAAACTTAGAAAATTTGATTTTTTCTCATTTATTCAAGTTTAGCTATTCTTAATTGCAAAATTTAATTAGAAAATATAAAATATGTTGGTGGAAAAATTTGGCATCACATCTTTTAGTTCATCTACTGCACTTCTGGGCAACACTTATTACATTCTCTTGACATTATTTTTACTTCCTTTTACTTACTTCCTTTTTACATCATATAATAGAGACTCTTATTCTTGTATTTATAAAACCGAACCCGCCTATTTATTTCGACATCACAACAGGTTATGGGCCCAGATAATGTTTCTTGATAAATACAAGAACCGTTTTTAAAGTACTTTAAATCGTTTTGGTAAAATGTCGATTGTCTGAAATTTTAATGTGGAGAAATTAGTGGGTAGAGAAAAGTACGCATCGTGGTCGTTTGCTGTGAAGAATTTACTTCAACATGAGGAACTATGGGACACTGTTCAAGGTGACTATCCACCTACTGGAATGGATGCAAAGCAAGACATAAAGGCAAAAACGAAGATAATACTTCTTGTTGATAAAATCAACTATGTGCATATTGGAGATGCCGAAACATCAAAGGAAGTCTGGGATAAATTAAAAGCAGCATTCCAGGACTCAGGCCTCACACGTAGAGTTAGTCTTTTACGACAGTTAATAACAACAAGTTTTTCCACATCAGAAAATATTGAGCAATACGTTAGCAAAATAGTTTCGACCGCGCATAAATTAAAAGAAGTTGACATGCCGGTAAGTGACAAGTGGATAGGTACACTTCTGTTGGCAGGTTTGCCTGATAAGTACGCTCCGATGATAATGTGAAATAGAAAGTTCCGGCATTAAAATAACGTGTGATTCCATCAAAACAAAACTTTTACAAGATGTAAACAAATCGAGTGAAAACGTTGCCTATTTTGCTAAAACAAAGAAGAAGCATGATATCAAAAGAGGATTTCGTTGCTTCAATTGCAATCGTTATGCGCATAAAACATCTGAATGTAAAGCAAATTCTAATGAAGGTAAAACTAAGAAAGAAGTTGGCTTTTGCACAGTTTTTACAACGGGTGTCATTAATGATAGTGACTGGTATATTGATTCCGGTGCAAGTATGCATATATCCATGAGAAAGGACTGGTTTATTGACATTAAGGAGCCTAACGTATCGGAAATCTTTGTGGCCAATAAAGAAAAATTAATAGTTCAAGGTGTCTGTGACATTAAAATTAATATCAAACACATCAATGGAGATCTGGTGAATGTGACTGTTCGCGACTATATGTACCCGGTCTAACAGTGAATCTTTTGTCTGTAAGCCAAATAATGGAAAGAGGTTACATAGTTAAATTCCAGAATGGTAAATGCACAATAACCGAAAACGGCTCACCTACTGTTTCAACTACATCAGATTCTAAGGTATGGCATGCTCGTATGGGCCATTTAAATTACGCAGATTTAGTCAAAACGAAAGAGTTGGTAACCGGAATGAAGTTTCAATCAGACAAAAAGGAAAATTGTGTTCCCTGCATTAAAGGAAAAATGTCAAGAAAATCGTTTGAAGTTTCTAAATTCCATACTACAAAATTGCTACAGCTACATTCGGACCTTTGTGGCCCGATGGAGGAAAAATCGATTGGTGGGGCTAAGTATTTTTTAACATTTATAGATGATTTTTCGCGAAAGGCTTTTCTTTATATATTGCAGGAAAAAACGGAAGTACTAGCATGTTTACGTACAGATAACGGCACGGAATTTTGCAATCAGCATATATCAAAATTATTGAGCAGAAATGGTATAAAACATCAGACCACAGTGCCATACAGCCCCCAGCAAAACGGCGTTGCTAATTCGCGCTGGTTTGGACAAGAAATTTTGGGCTGAGGCTGTTGCAACTGCCGTTTACATAATAAATCGTTCCGTTTGTACTGCAATCGTACACCACAAGAAGTGTGGACTGGTATCAGACCAGACGTATCTCATTTAAGAGTATTTGGTTGCCATGCCATTTCATACGTTCCCAATGAAAAACGGAAAAAATGGGATCCAAAATATCAAGATTTGGTCTTCGTTGGTTATTGTGAGGAAACAAAGGGATATCGTTTATTAAATCCTGATGGTTGGCGCGTTGTGAAAAGTCGAGATGTTATATTTTTGAAAATGATTCAAACAAACCCACATAAAACTTATTGATGAGCAGACGTTCAGTTTTATAGACAAAACAGGAGAAGATTCATCTGCAATGGAGGCTAGTAGAGATGTCGATAATGCTGATGATGACGAATCTTCAGAAAGTCATTGCTCTGATGAGTCTGTAAGTGAAGCTGATGCCACAATAGTCATTGCAGAAGACAACAATGAGGTTCGACGCTCAAATCGTATTAGAAAATCAACGCAATTGTCAGAATATTATGTGTATACAGTGGCGGCCAATGACTCAGCTGAACCTTCTACAGTTCAAGAGGCTTTCAATAGTAATGAAGCATCGTTATGGAAAAATGCGATGGAAACAAAATAAAAGTCCTTGTTAGACAACAACACTTGGATAATGGTCAATTTACTAAAGGGCGTGAAACCAATCAAATGTAAATGGGCATTCAAAAGAAAACGTGATGAAAATGGTGAAGTGCGAAGGCATAAGGCTCGGTTGGTAATAAAAGGCTGCTTCGAAAAACAAGGTATTGACTATCATGAGACCTGTTCCCCAGTGATAAGGTTTATTTCAATTCGATATATAATATCCATTGCCGCACAATTTGATCTTGATATAGAGCAGATGGATGCAGTCACCGCTTTTCTTCAAGGTGATCTTTTTGAAGATATATACATGGGCATCCAGAAGGTGTTGGTGAAGATTACGGTGGCAAAGTTTGCAAACTAAATAAGGCAATTTACGTTTTGAAACAAGCTAGCCGGCAATAGACCCAGAAACTTGATCAAGCCCTCAAAGATATGGGTCTACAACAATCAAAAATTGATCCTTGTATATATTTCAACATGTGTATCATTGCAGTTTACGTTGATGATATACTAATTTTCTCCAACAACAATGAATTAAAAGTTAAAGTTAAAACTGGTCTTCAACGGATGTTCTAGATGAAAGGTGGGTGATGTTAAATGCTGCGTCGGTCTACGTAGTACTAGAAACCGTGAACAAGGTGAGATTTACATAGATCAATCTGTATATATAGACGAAATTTTAAAACGGTTTAGAATAATTGATTCTAAACCAATATCAACACCTTTTGATATAAATACAAAATTGACAACTCCAACACACAAATCACCAAATTTTGATAACATTCCATATCCAGAAGCTATCGGCAATTTGCTTTATCTGGTGCAAGGAACTAGACCTGATATCACTTTTGCGGTAAACTTTTTAAGTAAATTTAACAACAATTTTGATAATACCCATTGGACAGCCGTAAAACGTATTTTTAGATATATCAAAGGTACAATGAATGTTAAACTACGTTTTTCTAAAATTGAAAACCCAAAACATATTTGGATTTTGTGATGCGGATTATGCTGGTGATGTGATAGATAGACGTTCATGTGCTGGATATGTGTTTATGCAGCAGGGTGTAATTAGCTGGTGTAGCAAGCGACAGGCAACTATTGCTCTTTCGACAACAGAAGCTGAATACTTGGCAATGTCTGCAGCGGTGCAAGATGCAGAATGTCTGCGACAACTGCAAAACGATTTATGGAACTCCAAAGAAAATATAATTCTTTTCTGTGACAATAATAGTGCCCTAAATTTAGAAAAGACGGATGCATATCATGGTCGATCAAAGCACACTGATGTGAGACATCATTTTTTACGTGACAAAGTCAAAAATGGAAACATAGTGTTGCAGTATAAGTGTTCTGAGGATATGGCTGCTGATTTTCTTACAAAACCAGTCACTAGGGAGAAACGTTTAAAATGTTTCAAACTGGTAGGACTCATCAATTTCCAGCCAGTTTTTAGTGGAGGTGTTGGTGGAAAAATCTGGCATCACATCTGTTAGTTGATCTACTGCACTCTTATTCTTGTATTTATAAAATCGAACCCGCCTATTTATTTTGACATCACAACAAAATAAGTGATGACATTCTGACAGTGCCATTATCTTGTGAAGAGATTGACACTTCGTTTGATCAAATCAGACAAAAATTACTGCAGTTATTATTTAAACAGTATAACAGTCGAGTTATATTTTTCATATACATATACATATATTTTTTCAAATGAATTTTTACACTTTTTATTCATATGTTTTTGGAAGTTGTATTTACCAGTTTTTGTAAATGCCAGTAATCAAGAAGAAGAATAAAAATGCAAAATATTTTCTATGTAACTTGTGTCTACAATTGACATATCAAAATTATATTTTTCGTACAGATAATTAATTAATTTAATTATTTTCGTAATATTTTCCATTTTGTTGCTTGAAAATCAAATTATGAATACTGATCTTCTTCTACTTATCGTTTTTTGACGTTTGGAATACGAAGTTCACACTACAGCATAGCATTGAGCGTTCATATGCAAAAAGTGTATTCAATACACATACACGATACAAAGTCGTGTGAGTGGAAACAATGTGTATAAGTGTATCGGATTTTTATATGAAAAATATCAACAACAAGCATACACTGTTGTATTTTCGTCCAACAATAGACGCCATAGAACGATACAAGAGCTTGTGTGAATTGCTGAAATGTTTAATCTTCCTTGGTATTACTCTACTTTTCGTCTCCACAATTTGGCAAAAATTGAACTAGTAGAATACAAACTCGATAGGCTTTTACAAAATTTTACCGACGTTGTTTTTACTCGTTATATCAGTACATTATTGAATTAGTTCCATAGCATTAAGTAGCTAGTAAGTTTTTATCTAATTCATAAAAATTATTTCACTTTTTTATACTTTTCTGTAAACTTTTTTCCCCATCAGTCAGTATTTATAGTTTACATAATTTTTAAGCTGTTGGACTCATTATATGTAAATACTTTATAAATTGTTTTGTTAATAATAATATTGTATATAAAGAATTGAGCTGGAAATAAAATAACTGTAATCATGATGATCTTTTATTAATTTCTTATCTGATCCCTTTCGTACAGAATAGTAAAGTCTCCATTATTTTCTCAGCACCCAAAAAATTAAAAGTGATATTTTTTTTATTTTTGAATTGTTTTTTTATATTTTTAAAATACGTAAATGTTAATAATAGTATACAAACTGCAAGAATGTTTCGCCAATTCCTTAAAAATTTAAATTTTTCGTCCGATTAGAATACATAGTTTTGTCAAGCACTGTATACCATCGATCTATCTATAAATTCTAATTTGCAGAGCGTCATGGAGCTTATGGCAAAATAGATGTGAAATAACGGAAAATGAAGAGACTGCCGTATTAAATCAATCATTAAAAAAGCTGTGTTCTAAATTACATCAGTATATTATTAAAACTTAAAAATCTCCAGTTGTTTCGACTGTCTGGTGTGTAATTTTCAGTCAATTGCAATGTGCAGTTGTCTTCAATTTTTTTCCAGTCACCATCGGTGAGATTAAAAAATGCGAAACTTTGAAACTTATGCTTAAGCTGTCTTAAGAAGTGACATGCAGTTAAGTCATCATTATTAATCAAAATGCAATAGTAACTCCAAAAGATGCGTTTTTGGTATCGAGCAATTTATCTGAAAGGGAACGTATGGAAAATGCTACTGTTGCAGTTTATCTTAAAATAACATATAGATAACGTATGCATATTTAAAAACTCTGTTTATAACATAAAATTTTACAACTAAATTCAAACACACAAATTTCTGGCATTGGCGGGTCTTATTTTGTCTCTTGAATGTTAGAAACATTTTTATTCAATCGCGAACTTCAGATAACAGATTTCATATTATGAAGTCGCCGTAGTCTAGTAGGTAATGTGTTGGCTTACTAGACGTAAAGGTTGAAACCCCAGGCCAGACATCAAAACAAAATACAAAAAGTATTTCTTCGGCGACTTCCTCTCAGCATTTCTGAAAGTAAATAAAAATTGCCATGAAAAGTTTCTCAAAAATCTGTCGTTCGGAGTCGACTTTAAGCTGTAGGTCCCGCCACTCATATATAAAATTAACATACACAACATAAGTGGTGTGAGAAACTAGGTCTTACTCCTGACTGGGTTGTAATAACCAATCATATATGTATATACATATGTATTTATTGTTGGGCAAATTCAATAATTGTCCTATCGCGGATTCAAAAGTAAATCAAATAAGCCGTATCCATACGTTAACTTCAAATATAAAAAAGCTTTACGTACCTGCAGCTATTAAACATTCCCAAATTTTGTCTATAGGTGCATCAGTTCAAACTGATGGCAATAAATTATCAAATTTTTAAAAACACCAGGATTAAATTTGGGTTCTGTCGTTACTAATATTTGAAAAATATTACGTATTTTATGTGGAGGTGCAAGTAGCAGTGTTAATCTTTTTTAGTTGTCACGGCCACGGTTGTATTAGATGTTACAAGTCAGCGTGTTCGGGTGTAATAGTAGTTTTTCAAATATTTTGTTGGATTATTACAGGCCCAGGTCCAGGCCCACAATGTCGAAAGAAAATTTAAGCGAACGAAAAGCAGTCACTCACTTTCGTTCGCATCTGCTGCCCATTATCTTTCGACTAATCATTCGCTTTCCTTTACGTTAAAACGTAATACCAGTAAATACCATCAGTTGCTACATTTTAATTTTAAAAATAATTCGTCAATATATGAGAAAAAAGCTCTTATGTATATAAATTATTAAATTAAAAATATACTGTGTGCTAAATGAACTTGACAGTATTTATAACAGCCAAAACAGTTCGAAAATTTTTGTTTACTATTTTTATTATTCGTAAGATGACAATATCATTATTATTTATTATACACGTTATTATTAATATTATTATTTATTGATATTATAATAATATTAATATAATTAAATTATATTATTTTGAATAATATAATTAATATTATTAATTAATACTAATTTCATTCAATGGGGAACTGGCTCTACTTAACAAACAAACAATTGTAAATTGCCAAAACAAGATCTTATAATGGATTACAGAAGCAAGTTTTTTGTAACAGAAGATCTCGATGTATCAACAATCAAAATAGTTATTATCTTGAAGAAGCTGCCACTCCAAACTAATCCCCTGGCTCTCATTCGCTTAAAAAGAGGAAAATTGCAACGATAGTCTCCTCGAAAAGTACCTATGTATGTTAACAAATACTATCAGTTATGAAACTTAAATACAAAATATATTAAATACAGGACAAAATAAGTTTACCTTTTTTAATCAATTTTAATAGTTAAATATATAATAATTGGTCAATTCACACAAGCCGTTGTACCGGTGTATTCATTGTATTGTTGGAAGAACATACAACAGTGTATGATTGTTGTTGATATTTTTCATGTAAAAATCCGATACACTTATACACATTTTTTCCATATGTTTTTAAAAGTTGTATTGGTTGCGTGCTATCAAATTGTGTGAATGAAAAAAATGTTTATATATTTTCATATGTTTTTAAAAAGTTGTGTTGGTTTCGGGCTATCAAATTGTTTGAATGCTACGAGATACACAATATAGCATGGCATTGAGCGTTCACAAACAAACAAATGTATTCAATACAACATACACGATACAAAGTCGTGTGAATTGCCCAATTATGTAAATCAATTTAGAACTAAAAATTCAATTAATGAACCCTTTTTATTCCACTTACATGCAATTCAAAATTTTTCTATTTCTTTTTTCTAAAAATTTATGCTTTGTTCTTACACGCACGACAATAGATTTATTTTAGTAACAACCACTGATGCAGTTTCACAAACGAGTCTTAAATGTAAATTTCCTATCTGCGCACCACCATAAATAGTTGGACCTCTGGGGCATTATCAAATCCTTCCAAATGTTTTAATAATATACACTGCTTTTCAATAATTCTTTTAGACGTTTTGTGCATTTCCTTAGCCTAATTTTATAGTGATGTTTGTAATGTTTGTAATGTTTGCCTTTTTTAGCAACTAACCTTTAAACATTTGCAGAAAAATTCTATGTTGCTATTATTTATTCTGTTCGAAATACCTTGATCCCCTAGAGTACTTGTCCATGACATTTTTGTACGATGGTTTACAATAAACAATATGGCAATATTGCAAATTACTGGATCAAGTCATCAAGTTAGTAATATAAGTGAAGCAATGTATCCACCGATGGTCCCAGTCAATATCACCAATTATCCGGTAACATTTTCGAAAACGTTAAACGTTTCAATTTCAGTCGTCTTGAACCGTCTATTGATAAATTGGTGCAGACAATGAATAGCTTCATGACTAGTATACCCTGATACATCCGCCAACACAAATATTGAATCAAATAATTTCTTAAAGAAAACCAAATTGCTAGCATCAGGTATTTAAATAAAGAGTCAAACATAGTTCGTTAAGCGAACTGGGTGAAAGTTAGCTCCAAGCATTTGCATGGAAAGCTTTAAAAAGTTTTTTGTGATATCGGAATGGAAATATAGAAACTTCTACAAGCCTCTTGGATAACGATACGGCATTCGTTTGCACCCACGAGTATACACACGAAGCACCTTTGTACCTCCAGGGACAAGTTTCCCATCTGGAGGAATATTTGAAGAGCTGAGAGATTAAAGTGAATGAATGTAAAATTTTCTTCAAGTGGTCTGATAAGATTTCTTTAAATTAGTTGTATTGACTTTAAAACCGATTTATTTAAGTTTAAACTGCTGTATTTAACTAACATTGATTGAGCTATTTAAAAATGATCAAAAATGCCGAAGGCGTCGCAGTTTAAAAGCAATTTTAACATCTTATGAATATCAGGAAGAAGATTATAGTAAGATAATGTTTGTAACAAAGAAAATGGAACATATGTTGAATATGAATTAAATTCTATTAAAACTCAGCTTCCAAAATTGAATCCGCTGCATGCATTGCAAGAATTTATGTCATGTTTATCCAAACAATTCGATGATATTTTAAAGTGTATTGCGGATATCGAGAAGAAGATATATGTAATACAAAAAGAAAATAAAGTTTTGAGAACTATGGTAAATGACTTGAAGCAAACAACTAGATTTTTAAGTGATGACAGTATGAGAAACGACTGATTAGTAGTGGCGTAAAGGTGTCTGGTAATACTAGTGTAGTTGAGTCTGTTATAAACCTAATGAAATCTGTTAATATCAAATTAAGTACTGAGGAGATTGGCGATACCTATTTTATTGGTAAAAATAAAAGCTTAAGACGTAAGACAATTGTAGCCAAATTTGAATCAAAAGCTTCGGAACAAAGTAATGACAGCTAAGTTAAAACTAAATCAAAAAATAAAAGGAAACTAAATTCGTTTTTATAAACGATGCTCTTGGCAAGGAAGCGTTAAACCTGCTAAAATATGCCAGGCCTTTGATATCAGTTGGTTACAGGAGAGTTTATGTTGTTAACAGAAAAATGTTTCCTACAATGAATGAAAGGTATATCAGGATAGCCTCAAGGCCTACAAAGGAAAATTGCTGTGGGTTCTGATGATGATGATATTTTATGATATTTTTATAACATTGTAAGATAACAATTTATTAACTGAGTATATATGTATATATAATTCCATTTTTTCCACATACATAAATAAATATTACAAATATATCGATTCTTTTCAAATATATTTAAATAATGAATTGTATTTGCAAGATTTATGTATTTTTTCAATTAATGCAAGAAGCATTGTTATATTTAACAAATTTAAAACATTAATAGTAAATTGTTTCAAACTACCAACGATAGTCTTGTATTATATACCTTGGTATAAGCGTCCGTATTTATCCGGTATAATATTCATTATTCTGTTAAACTATGCGAGAATCAAAACTTTATTGAAATAAAGTTCATTGTGATTGGAGACTTAAATGTTGATTTTATGGAAGAAGCAACTGCTGTTCTATCTATTAATAGATAATGTTATAGTAATTTATTTGACAGAGGTTGTCTACTAGCCGAGAGGCCCGGGTTCGAAAACCATTGGAGGAAATAAACAAAAATCCTAGCGTCGAGTCTCACTGGAGAAAACAATCGTTCATCATGGTTTTCGAATAAAATCCCTTAAATTAAGTGGCTTCGTCGCCCTCCAATGCAATCCATCTAAGAAGCCCTTCTCGTCCTGAAAATGGAAAGATGGGAGAAGGTCAGGATAGAATGCAGAATTGATTTGGTAGAATGAAGGAATTTCGGACCAAAACTTTATATTTTGTACATTAAATTAAAACTTTCAACGTAAGGTAGTAAATACATTTAATTCTGACTGTGATTATGGTTAAGTGAAACGAATTCTGCGTAATAATCCTTCGTTTGCTATCACAGGAAACCCTCCAGTAATAGTGACTGAATTTATATCATATGTGAAATGCAGTTTTATGCGCTACAACAGGAAAAAGGAGAAAACAAATGATAAAAACTGATATCGCAACAACGATTGATGGTAAAGTAATAGCATTAATAATATTGAAAAATAACCTTTTGAGGATAAGGAAAATAATATCTTACGTTTATCTAGAGTATAGAATAAAACGAGTTAGTAAAGTTATAAAAATAGCCACTAAAGATGCAATGAAATATTATTATAATGTATAATTGGAAAAAGTTAAAAATGTTAGAAGTTTCTAAACAAAACACTTGGCAGAGTAAGAAAATCTGAAATAAAATTAAACGATCGGGAAGGAAATATGACTAATCAGGATACAATTAAAGCTAAACAACTTAATTTTTTGTTTATAAATTGCGTACAAGATTTGAATATAATAAAATTTGAGTAATAAAACCAGGTCGGTTTTAATATTCGATAAATTCCTAAAGTATATCTGTGCTGTGGAAATTATAACACCAATACTTTACGAAACTATACACTGTTATAATATACACATATAAAGTTCTGTTAGAAGTTCTGTTATTCTGGCAATAAAAAAGGCGAAAGATAAGAAAAAGAAATGTATAAAAAAACATTTTCCTTCTTATGTTCTTCAGACACACGAGATTTTCCTTTTTTTCAGTCACTTCCTGTATCAACCGTTGAGGAGCACAAAACAAGTTATCTTTTTTGTATATACATATATATTTTTTTATTTCATATACAGTATGTCAAGAATGAGTTTTCACATTAAATAAATTTAAAATTTTTGTGTTATTTCATTAAAAAAAAGTTATTCTTATTTGAAAACAAACTTTTTTAATTTATTCATATTATTAATATTATTTACAAAGGTTTACAACAAAAAAATAATTGACTTTGATCAAAATATAAGAAACAATTTAATAAAAACGATTAATAATCAAATATTTCACTGTCAAAAAACTCTTTTCACAAATTTATTTTAACTTCATTATATAACTAATAAACAAGAATTATTCGTCTTTAGTACTTGGTATGACCCACCTTTTAATGGGATTTAAATCCGGAGTTTGGACAGGAGTATCTATGACTTTGCCGCAGTTATATAGTAGACACATTCTTACCATATGCGACCTATGTTTGGGGTCATTATCTTGATAAAATGTAAATCTTGCTTTATTTTTCAGCATAACACCGAATTTATTAGCGCTTCTTTTTAAATTTGTCTTTAAAATGTCCAAATATTGTTGTGCATTCATTGTTGTATCTATTAAGGCCAAATCTCCTACTCCCTTACTCGAGATACAACCCCAAATCATGATCAAAATTTTTCCAAATTTTAGTTGGTATAATATTTCGGTTTTCTAACGCTGTTAACGGCTTTTGACAGACTTTTGTTGGGCCATCGTTATAGTGTAACAATATTTTGGTCTCATCGCAGAATAGTACGTCGTCCCATTAAGTCACAGGTTGCTAAATGTTGTTCATAGCAGATGAAAAACGCCTTTGTTTCTTTACTGCGGAAAGTAGTAGTAGTAGTAGTGGCGGGCTGATCTCGAAGAATATTTGTTTTTAACAAAACCTGCCGAAAAGTTTCATAGGATACAACAACATCACCTTCTTCTTTATGCCCCTTCGAATTGTCCTTGTTGAAATTTTTAGGTCTTGGACAACTTTTTTCATAAATAAGCGCTCTTTGCAATTGTTAATTTTAGTCGTGGGACTACCTACACGTTTTATTTCTAACCCACCCTCTTTTTCATCACGATTAATCACATTGTAAATGGTTCTTCTTGATACCGAAAACCTCTGTGACAGCTCCGGAGCACTTGTGCCCAAATAGTGATTGTAATAAATTAGTTGAATTGGATCGTACAATAATCGTTTTCCTGACAAGGTGTTTAACTCTTTATAACACGTCTGTACTACAAAAAATTTGCATACATGCTTTGGTACGTAGGTATACATGTTTTTGAAACTACAAAGAAAATAGATGCACATCAAAACTAACGGTATTATACCGCTAATTATCAAATGTTTACAAATAAGCCAAAGACAACTATATTGTGAAAAGTGTTTTTTGACAGTGAAATATTTGAGTATTAATCGTTTTTATTAAAGTGTTTCTTATTTTTTTTATCAAAGTGATTTTTTTTGTTGTAAATCTTTGTAAATAGTATTATTAATATGAATAAATTAAAAAATGTTTTTGTTTTAAAATAAGAATAACTTTTTTTTAATGAAATAACACAAACATTTTAAATTTCTTTAATGTGAAAACTCGTTCTTGACATACTGTATGTACATAAATATTTATAATGTTTTATTTTTTGGCTTAAATAAAATATTTACTTTTTGTTTATCACTAACATAATAAATTTTTGGTTTTATTTCTGTGATTAATCAATATTACAAAACGAATTAAAAATAAAAAAAAAAATTAAAAAGAATAAAGGCCTAATATTACAGTAAATTACATTGCATGGTAATTACAGAAAGCTTAAATATAATATATAGCACCCTCTGTTGGTAACTTCCCATCATTGTGCTATCACACACGAGACTATTTTTTAAGTTGCACAATTTCGACAGTCACACACGAGACTATTTTATGCCAAATTGTATACATGTACTCTGCTTTGTGTGTATTAGTTTTTCTTCACTACTCACCGCACAACGAAAGACTAAATACGCTCTACAGTGTAGAGTCTACACAAACAATTTTTCTGAACCTGCTGTTTTATAAATGTATGTGCATTGGTTTTGTGTTGTTTACGTATTGGTTTGTGCGGGGTAGAAGCTGGTTGAAAAATTATGCCAGCGAAAAACCTCTCTCCTCACCTCTCTTGCCTACAAGCTGCCATTTTGTGTCAGCATAATTGTTCTCGTCTGTGATTGGCCATTCAAACAATCCCATTTATATCACCAGGAATGGGAAATGTGGGTCGTCAGATATATACAGAAAATAAAACATTTAGGAGTATACCAACAGAGTACTCTCAATTGGCAGTCCCATATACAGTACATTAAATCTAAAAGACCTCCAGTTGTTGGGGTCTTATAACGGGTGATTTTTTAGCTATTATCTTTTTGGCAACACTGGTTTAAATAGCTCACGCACGTTTGGTGTTTTGTTTCACTGTCAAACATCTTCAGTTTGGTCTATAATTTAACCATGAATCGTCTTACAAACGAACAACGCTTGCAAATCATTGAATTTTATTATCAAAATGCGTGCTCTGTTAAAAAAGTTCATCGCGCGCTTCTTCCATTTTATGGTCAGTTTAATCGACCCACTGAAGCGGCTATTCGGGCTATTGTATTTGTTTTTGCAAATTTACATTGTTGGACATTAAACCAACAACACGCTTACGTAGAGTGCGAACTGAAGAAAATATCGTAGCTGTATCGGCCAGTGTTAATGATGACCATCAATTTTCGATTCGTCGCCGTTCGCAGCAATTGGGTCTCTGTTCCTCAACAACGAGGAAAATTTTGCGGAAGGATTTAGATGTGAAGCCTTTCAAAATACAGCTGGTGCAAGAATTGAAACCGAACGACCTACCGCAACGCAGAATTTTTGGTGAATGGGCTCTTGGAAAGTTGGCCGAAGATCCACTTCTTTATCGAAAAATTGTGTTCAGCGACGAAACTTATTTTTGGCTCAATGGATACGTAAATAAGCAGAGTTGTCGATTTTGAAATGAAGATCAGCCAGAAGCATTGCAAAAGCTACCAATGCATCCAGAAAAAGTCACAGTTTGGTGCGGTTTATGGGCTGGTGGCATCACTGGACCGTACTTCTTCAAAGATGCTGCGAATCGTAACGTAACTGTGAATGGTGAGCGCTACCGTGAGATATATCCAACTTTTTTTGCCCAAAATGCAAGAGCTTGACTTGCATGACATGTGGTTTCAGACGGTGCCACATGCCAAACAGTACGCGTAACAATGGACTTATTGAGAGGCGAGTTCGGCGATTTAACGCCTTTAGACTATTTTTTGTGGGGCTATGTTAAAGCTCATGTCTATACAGACAAGCCCGCTTCAATTGTCGCATTGGAAGACAACATTGAAGCATTTATTCGTGAGATACCGGCCGAAATATTGGAAAAAGTATGCCAGAATTGGACCAAGCGGATGGATGATTTGAGGCGCAGTCGCGGTCAACATTTGCATGAAATAATCTTCAAACATTAAATTATATGGACCTTACTATCGATTCAAATAAAGATTTCATGCATTTTTCTGAATTGTATGTGTTTTTTTTTTAATTTTTCTATAGCTCTTAAAAATCACCCATTATTAACTTAAATACATATGTATATACTTAACAAAAATTCTATACAGTTGGTATATAATTATTTTATACAAAAGCAATATTAATTATTTGTCTCTTATACATGGATACAAGAATAATGATAATAAGAATTATTACAGGTTTTGCAAAACAAAGCCTTGAAGGTAGTTTATTATCTGCCAAATATGTTAACTGCCTTGCTTCTGTATAAAGATAGCACGCACTTTTTGTGTATAATTGGGTTATACAAAATGCAACTTCTTTTATACATATGTATACAAGTTTAAGCATAGCATTTGCATAGCATATGATTGGATTGCGGATGAGTCAAGACAATGTGGCTACCAGACAAATATCCAATGCACAGACAGTCAGATGGCGTTTGGAAATTACTAAAAAAGAAGAATTTATTCAATCAAAAACTTAAAAATATTTAACTTGTATATTGAAGATCAAATAAATGAAACAATGTAAATATCTAACATACCCAACTAAATTTCATGACTTTTATTTTATATATGTTTTGGAAAATTCAGTTAAAATAAATTGAAAATAACCAAATATTTCCATATGTTAGAGACCGAAATATAAAATAGTAACGTTAACGACTGACATGAGCCTCAGAGGCTCATGTAAAGTGGTGCATATGTGTAGAATGTTTTAAGTTTTTGATTGAATAAATCATTTTTCATATCGTTGTAAGGCATCTTCTATTTATAAAAATATAAAATAATATATCTTTTAGAAAATAACCTTCCTCATGCAAAAGCCAATTTTTCTGTTCTGCTTACTTTAATATTAATAAATCCCTTTTTATTTAAATTGAAAATTAAATGATTCGGTTATCTGAATATAAGATTTAAAAACATTAATTCCATTTTGATTTTGTAAGGAGTGAAACCGTTTGTTATAAAAAACTCGCAGTTTTTATGAGTCTTAGAGGCTCACGTCAGTAAGATTTGTTACATTTTTATGTCTGTAAGATTAGGGTTAAGAGAAGATTAAGAATATATTTGTTACAAAACATTGATATGTTCCACCTTGAAACACTAGGTTAGGTTAGGTTAGCGTGGTAGCTTTAATTTACCAAAAAGCTCACTTGAGCACTCATAGCGGCCCGTTGTGATGCCACAAGTGAACGCAGCCTCTGTACTGACCAAGTTCCTCCGATCCAAGGTGGGGGAAGTTGGTCAGCGCAAGGGCTGCACACCTTGAAACACTACTTCACTTACTACTTCACTTATAAATTTTTTCTCTAATAGTTTTTTATATTAAAATTTTTAAATTAATTAATTTTTTAAATGTTTTTATGTTAAAATTCCCTTTTTTATTGTTTATTGATCTTTTTTCTTTGTTAAACAAAAATGTATTTACCTAAAATTCACATTATAAAGGGGAAACATGCCCTCACTTTACAATAAACAATAACATTGTGGAGCAACATTCATACAACAAATATCTTCGTATTTTTGCAATTTATTGGCTGTAGAAATGCATTTGGTTACAAGGAAATCGATAATATCTGGAATCTCATTCCGATCTGTTGGCCAATAAGTTAGTTGTCCTCTCGAAATCCAAACCCATTTTAGATATTGTATTAGATAGAACTCGACCTTTATGCGTCATAAACCCAAATAACCAAACCGTATGCTAGAAAATGTGGTTCTTGGTATTTATAGAATTTGCGACAGACCTCAGTAATTGAAAACATAAGATCGATGAATTGATGACATTTTGGTGAAAGTTTTCATTACCAATACTCATTGCCTGTAGATAATTCTAACATAGGTCGCGCAATAGCGATGTTAAATTCTTGTCTTTATTAGAACAATTTACAATTATAATCAGTGTAATCGGAAATTTTAAAGACACTTCTTGACGTTAAATGGGTCTCAGACATTAATGTTATCTAAATTTTTTTTTCAACATAGAAGAATTCTATTTAATTTTTATGTCGGTGGATGCCGTTTGCGTTCAACGGTTGCCAATCGTCGCTTGCAATGATGTGGATTGCATTATCCGCATTTCATGTATCAAAGTGATCGTATTTACCAAAAACCTACTCATTGTCTGTACTAACCTATCAATAGTAGCTTCAAGCCAATAGTAGATTCAAGAGATCAGAGTTCCTACTTTCTGGTAAATTTCCCTGCAACGATTTTTGCGTTTGAACGGATTTAGATTTAATCGTTGGCAACTCCTCACCATCAGTTAGATGGGATATTAATTGTCACCTATTACCAATCTTGGTAGGTGCCATTGGAGGAAAATTCGTGTTATACTTCCGCATCATGGATTGTTGAATGAATCAGTATACCTCTATAGTTGGCTGAATGGATTCCACCCCAATACTGCATTTTTTCTGAGAAGTATAAACTTTGCATAAGTTTGTCACATTTATTGGTTCCGTGAAAGTGAAATATGTTTTCGTGTGACCATACTCCTGACAATTAATGCATTGAATTCGTATTAGTTCTTTTATGAGGCTCTTTAATGGAGATTTAATGCGTAATCGCGTTCTTGACGTTCTATGTGGATGAGTTTTTTTTAAATTTTATGTGAGAAGATCCTAGCTCAACTATAGAACATTCTCCCGACTTATTATATTTGAAATGTTTAATTTTGAATCCCAGGTTTGTTAGAAGAGCCAATGCCATTTATTACTACTTGTATAGGTTTAGCGCTTTTGGCTGGTAAGTATAAAAATTCTTTTTTTTTTCAAATTATTTAGTATACTTTTTCGTCGTTTGCTTGTATGTTTATTTCTTCAATATTGCCCCCTTTGATTGCGTTGTCACGAAAAAACTTTTCTCCAATAGCAGAAATTTATTTATTTTATCGGCGCGTACGATTTTTTTCTCTAAAGTAAATTTAGGGTGGTTTGCTCTATTTTTCGGTATAGTGGATTTATCAGTTGTATCTACTACTATCTGTATCTTTAACCGTAATATATTCGTCTCCGGACAATTTAGTAGCGGTGGCTAGTTTCGAAGATTTTGGATTTATTTCTTGTTTAACTGTAATCGTTGCAATATATTATGTTGTTAATATAAAACGTTACTTCAAAATAAAATCTAAAATTTGGGGGTGCTATAATTGCAAAAACACTTCATTTAATTATTTTGAGCACTTATTTCAATACTAAAATAACTACTACACTTTTGTCGTATATAAATATTATGTTTTTAATCCTATTTTATAAAGGATAATCTGTGTTTTAGAGGAAAAATTTTATTCCTTTTTAAATTATTTGAGTACAAATTTTGAAATGGCTTAAGTTTGAAGGATGAAAACATGTTATTTATATACAAAATATATAATATTTATTTATAAGATTTTATGCTTCAATTTTGCACAGTGCATAATAGATACATACATATGCTTTTTATTTGCGTAACATATGAGTATCCATATGTATGTAAAATATATGGAGTGGGTTACACTAACACCGACATTTCATTTACTTATTTTTATAACAAACGCTATCCGACAACATGAAAACTCGCTGATTAAATGTGCAATTGGGCTCACTGAACCAAACAAAGAATTTGCTGCATTCGTCAGAAGCTCCATTTCCTGAATATAAAACACAATCTCTAAAAAAATCACGTTTTATTCTTCCACATTATGGTGTTTTTAAAGGCTTTTGGGATTGGATTATACTAGTATCAACATTTTATGTCGCTATTTTAGTTCCTTACAATGCGGCATTTGCAAAAGCTGACCGACAGACTATGGTGTCTGACGTAATAGTAGAAGCCCTATTTATCGCGGGTAAGTACACACTGATATTTATTTAATAATGTAATTTGCTGTTTTTTTTTTGAGTTTAATTACTCAATGAACAAGATAAATAAAAGTTCTTTATGAATAAATATATACACCATCGGTCAAAACATATCAGACAATCATTGCTTTTACATTATTTCTTTAGAAATACATATTTTTGGATATAAAAAAATATTTGATTTCGATAGTTCTAATTAAATAAAATCAACGTAATGGTTAAATAAAGTGAATAAAGTAATAAACTAAGCAAAAAATTGAATAAAGTCGTGAATAACAAAAAATGTACAGCGATATTTTTCCAGTAAACCTTTTGATCGATCAGTATTTTAACATATTTTATACCAAGATCCACGGTGGACCATATACTAAGAATATACTGTTTGTCTAACCTCGACTATGACTACATTTAACGTTCAAAGAATAACGGTACAAGTTGGGTTTGAAAGCTATAAAGCAGCAAAGAAGTCATAATGCATTTAATACGTTGCAAAGCTATGGCTTATTCATAACTATCCAAAACTACTTCCAATACGGCCACAGTCACCAGATCTCAGTATTATTAAGGATGCTTGGAAATAACTCGTCCGTAAGTTCTATTAATCGACTTTCAGCACAGTGAAGTAAATTATTAGACGAGAATGGATCAACATAACCCAGTCAATTTTTCACCAATCTCGTGTAGGTGATGCCCCGACGTTTATAAGTAGTAATAAAAGCAAAAGGTCTTGTTTCCAAGCATTAAATCAGTGCCTTATATTTGACTGTCCAATTATGCTTCTGACATGAAAGTTCTTAATTATTTTTATTTTTTAAATATTTTCGAATAAAATATGCTAAGAATTATACATCATTTTACAGCATCAACATTTTTTTATATATATTTTCATTGAAGTGGGAAAATAGGCAATTTCATACCAAATGTCTAATAATACGTTCGAGCCACTGTAAGTTTAAAGGTTGTAAAAGGAAGAGAAAGTTATTATTTTAGACATTTCAATTGTTGTAATTTGAAAACATTACTCAAAATACATACAGAAATCTCGAAAGTTTATTTGACCAACATTCAAATAACATCATTGTTTTATATAATTTTAGCTTAATATATGGACGAACATATAATTTCCTCTCTGAAAAACTTTCAATTTTCAAAGAATTTTTTTCTTAATGAAAAACGTTGCAGTGGGCCGCCCAGTCACGTTTCAATATCGGGAGCAAACCATTATATTTCGAGTTCTATATTGGAATGGTTATCTATTCCGGAGTCAAATATAAAAAATTTCTTAACCTAAAATATGTATTGATGTTTTAAAAAATTATCAGTTAAATATCTAAAATAATTTTTTTTGTCAATTTGTTATTAGTATCATATGGAATAATGTAATAAATATAATGACGAAAATATTTTTTTAAACAAAATTTGGAGTTACTGAAGTGTTACTTTTTCCGGGGGTAAAGTAGTATTCATAATTCAAACTTTTTAAGTGCGTTTTGACCGACACTGTCCACATATTTCATGTATAAATTAATACAATGAATATTTATATTATACTGTGAATATATCATATTTTCAGAGAATATGGTTTCTAAAAATAAAATTGTGCTTGTATACCCTGTTTTTGCTGTATTTTTCTGCTCTCCATTCAAAGAATTTAAGCACTTGGCAATATTTTCTGTCAAACTGCCAAACTGCGCTGTCTGCATTCTACGTTTTTATACCCTAATAGTAACAATTAAAAAATATTTATCATTTCATTTTAGTACTTACCTTTAAATACATATGTAAGCATAAAAAACCTAACAATTCAAAGTTGAAACAGTTAAAAATAGTAAAACATAACACCAAATTTTTATTTCAAATCCAGTCTTTTTTATGTTGAGATACAGTATTCTTCGGTTAGAAGCAGTTTCACAAATGCTTGCCGAACAGTGGGAATTCTTCTATTGGAATCCCACACCTGAAAGCAAATAACCGCATGTTGTTCAAGCTGATAGAATTCTATTTGTTTCATTGAGAGCAATGGCTTCGTATTCGATGGAATGCCAGCTGGTCGAAGAGGGCTTTTATCATCTTTTACAGTTCGACGTGTGGTGAACAAAGTGGTGGAAATTTGCTGATACCCTGTGTCACTTCGGGATAAATGCGAAGAAGTTACTGAAAGACCTGGACCCGCAGCAGACTTTATAGACATAGTCAAGAGTCCTATTGTAGCATTAACTAAGTCGTTAACTCGTCCAAGATCTGCACCAGGTCAGATTAGTTGAAGAAGAGCTTTACAAAAGGCGAACATTAGGTTTTTTATCAGAAAACAATTATTTGAGATTGCGATGGGACAGAATGCAGCCTCTGGCTCAAGGAGATACCGTAAGGAACATTCTATGAAATTGCATTCCACTATCCAATTTGTTAACCACTTTTTCCAATAAAACTGCCGTATGGCGTTCAACAATTTTGAAAGAGAGTTGTCACTAAACGGGTGCATATAAACAAATTCTTTTAAAGTTAATTTAAAATATAAGGTATAAGGAAATGCTTAAAAGTGCGATGTATACATACATATATCAAAATAGTTTCATTTTAAAGCAAAAAACAAGTTTTAGTGCTACAAATCGAGGAACTATTTTATTTGTATCTGTATTACCTGTAAAAAGATGTCTTGAAACATATGCACGCGTTAACAAACGAAACAATTGAATTTTTTATATAAGAGCAATAATTTAATAATAAAAAGTTTATGAAAAGCAGTAGTGATGTACATTAGATGTAAACAAACTCAATATTCAGTTATGGTTTTTTATTTAAAAATGTTTAAAAGTAAATTTTATATGTATGTTCCGTATTTATTTGATATACTTTTTTTGTTAAATATGTTGAAAAATTAATATAATGAAAGAAATGTGAAAATTGGTTTTTTTTGAGACCAACACGATATTCATGCTGTTGCATTGTGTCGGAATTGTTGGAAAGTTCAATAGCATAGCCGAGTAAGAAAATATATGGTACATGTGTTTTTTCTAAAAATCTCTTTCGTTTTAAAGCGAATTTAAAAGAGTATATATATTATTTATATTTAATAAAGAGAAACAAAAAATTAAATTAAAAAATTTTCAGAGTTTGTTTGTTTTTATTAAATATTTCTTATAGCCAATTCAAATTCTTAAAGGAAATATTTATATGGTACAAAATAAGAAAAAATTAAAAACTTAAAGCTAATTAAATATATTTAATTATATATAAATAATCCTCGATTTTTAATTAATTCATTTAACCGAAGTGGCATAGAGTTTATTTATTTTCGAACTCATCTTGGGGAATTTCGTCCCATTTTTTTATTAAAGTTTCTTTCAGCTCTTTTAAGGAGTTATAAGTCATCCCACTCTTGTATATTTCGGCACTTAAAATTTCCCAGAGGTTTTCAACAAGATTTAGATCGGGAGTAAGTGGTGGCCAGTCCAAAACAGTTATATCATTTTCTTCAAAAAAAAAAACTTTGGTCCTTTTAGCTACATGTATAGGGGCGTTGTCTTGCTGAAAAGTAAAATTACTTCGATAATTTTTTTCAGTAAATTCAACGAAAACATTGTCCATTAATTCCACAAAAAATGATACCCAAATCACGTTCGATTAAAGATCAGATCAAAGATATTTAAATATGCACATAAATTGTGAACGTAAATAACGCATTCTATACTAAAAAAAATATATATATATAATTTGTAATGTTTAAATATAATAAACGAAAAAAAAAATATCTCACCATCTCACTAAAATATTGTTACGTTTTTACCTTTTAAAAACTTTTAAAATATGAGCTCGTAGATTGCAAATAAAATAAAAATAAATTTGTTGTTAGTTTTAATTAAATTCTTTATTGATCGCACAATTCTGTTTGCCACTGTTTACAACATGATGTAAACGACAACAATTGCTTTGTTTATTATTCCTCTATTTACACTCTTTGCATAAACAATAACAATTACTAGTTAATTGTTCTACAGATCTTTGTAACGGAAATCTTCAAACCACGATTACTTTCTTCAAACACACCGTGTCTTCACACAAGACTGACTAAACATTTACTGACTCCGTTGCCTGTTTTGCCTTGCCTTTTATATGACAACGTAAATAGTCTGATGAATGTTCTTGAAGGCGAATGTTCGTGGCTTCACCTTCTCGAGATCTCTATAAATGTAAACATCGTTGTTTCATTAATTTTGTTTGTGTATTTTGTTTACATTTCGAGGCCTCTGTTCTATAACATTCTAAGGGCCATTATTACAACTTGCCGTTAACTAAAGGGAGGATTTTAACGGGCAGATAAATTGTTTTTCGTTATTATGAGTACCCAATAAGATAGAAGTGATCGTTAAGCTAAAGGGAGGATCATCCTACCTTTAACATTTAAAGGTCACTTTATGTTTCAACTTGCCATATTATATATTATTTTCATAATGGCAACTTTAAATTTAAACAAAATGAGCGTATACAACAAAAAAAAAGAAACCCGTCATTGCCACTGTTTAAAAAAAATTTGTATAATTGAGCAGCTTTATCGGCATTGGTCCGGCACTGCCATATTTTTGAAAACAGTTAACTTTATTTTATCTGTAAGTTGTAATAACGAAAATAAGTTAAAGGTAACTTTACAGTTTCCTTTAGCTAAAGGTACCTTTAACAAAACCCAAGCTTAACGGCAAGTTGCAATAATGGCCTTAAGTCGAAAAAGTGTGTTATGAGTTATGAGCTCTCAAAGTTTTCACGCGACGTACGACCATATGTTATTCTAAAGCTATGGTCAGACTGAGTAAATATTTGAAGTAAAACATCATTTATTTCTTTGCTCTAGTGTGACCATAAAATATTTTAGGGGTGCAAACAAGATTTTGAGAAAACAAATTTGTTTGCTTGCAAACAAAAATGTCTCTAATGTGACCATAGTGTGACCACCCGTGTCAAATATTTTCTCCTTTTTTTCGAGCAAATAAATATTTGATCGTGCAAAAATTTTGTAAGAGCAAACAGTGGCAAATAACAGCTGTTGGAAGCAGTGTTGTCCACTTTTAATAATAAATTAGAAAAAATTTTCATAAAATCGCCAAACGGCGATTTAATAATAAATTTTATATGAAAAGTAAAAATTAAAAAAAAAAAAATTGTGTAAAGACCTTTCGACAGGTTTATTAAAAGTTTTGATCCATTAGTTCATTATGAGCCAGGAACAAAAAAATATTATTTTTTATCACATTTTTTAAATGCAAGTTTGTACCAAATGAAGAATCATACATGTAATTTGTTATATGAAATAGTGTTATATGGAACAAAAAATTGATTAACCTACTAATTGCCAAGAAAATTGCAATACCGTAAAAAAATCAGGTAACGATCATAATTTTTTTAACAGACGAATGGGTTCAAATTTTTAATACGCCAATCGAAAGCTCTTTGAAAGAACTTTTCTTTGATATCCATCTCAGGGATGATGATTATATTTCAAAGTTTTATTAAAGCAGCAATTTAATATCTGGACCTTAGAGACCAATATCTCCAAAACCAGTCATCGACGGCACAAAATTTTTATGTTTAAATACAGTATGGTATTAAGTTATGTATCAGTTGTCAACACTGATGTAGAAAAGAAAACAATTAAACAGCTGTGGGAATTTAATTTATTTTTTCTCAAAGAATATGGCGGCTGCTCCGCAACTTAACACAAATAATGTTTCCTTATATTCCATTTCGAATTTTTATTTATTTTTATTCATTTATTTATTTATGTTATATTTTTTCCCCTTTATTTCTGTTGTTCTGATTAAACAAATTTGTTTATTTTCGTTTTGTGAAGTTTCTGTTTTGTTTTGTTTTTGTTTTTTTAATCATGTTTACCTTTTCGTTTGTTTCTCTTTTTCTGATGAAACAAATTTTGTTTATGAGAAAATAAAATATATTTACTTCGGTCTGACCGCAGGGAAAAAATGTTTGCTCCAAACTGTATTTGATTTTGTTTCACTGATATTTGGGAAAATGAATTTTGTCAAATATTTACCGTCAATGTGACCAGCAAACAAACTACATAAAAATTTAATGCAAATACGAATAAACATATTTGAAGCAAATATTTTTTCAGTGTGACCACAGCTTAAGGAGATTTTTCCCTATAACTTCGGAACGGATCGCCGCATCTTAACCCAATTTTGACAGTATTTAAGCTAGAGAACGTAGAAAAACGTAAAAATGCAAGAACATTAAAAATTTTCTAAGTACACTTAGAACGTTATAGAATGGAGGCGTCGATTTATTCATGTAGTGTTTGTTGGTATATTACGCAGTGCGATAATTTGTAAACATATTCATTGTTTTTGTTTGTGTAGGTTTTGTTTATAATTTTAATGTTAAAAAAAGTTTAAATTTGCAGTCTATTAGTTTGCACATTAAGTACAGGTATAAGGAACATTTAAAAGGCATACAACTAATCACATTCGGATTAACCACTGTTTCGTTTCAATATTTCACACATAGCTTCTTAATTTCTTCGATTTTTTCTTTCTCCACAGATAATTTTTTCTTTTCAACCTTTATGAATTCATATAATATTTCTTTGTCAGCATCGTTTTCATTACGCAAAAATTCAACTACATCACATCGCGGTCTTTTTCGCGGATGTTCTTGTGGGATTGGTGAAGTATCAGGGGTAGCTGAAGAATCAGTAGTATCTGATAGTAACGACTCCATCGAGCTGTCAACCATATTTTCTGGAACTGTTACATCGTTTCGAATTCCATACACTTCATTCATTTTATCAAAAAATCCCCATGTTGTTGCCGACTCTCCGGATGTTCCATTTCTTTTTTATTCTTTTGTATGTCACCATGAAGTTTAAGTATTTTCTCATAATTTCATCCCGGCTGAATGGAAAATTTTCGTCAATTGCTTTTATAGCGCGAAGCACTTTCTTCCACAACACAATACGTTTCTGTTTTTTTTGAAGCAAAATCGGCTTCACTTTGAAGTCGTGTCGCAAGGAGAAGCTGCTTCCACTCAAGCCACCATTTTTTTTCTAAAAAATAAGTTAAATTTATTTAAATAATAATAAAAAATAAAATTAATTATTCGGTCAAATTGCAAATGACGTTTTGGAACTCATACATACATACATAATTGGTCATTACAACCCTTCAATCAGTATTACGACCTAGTTTCTCACACCACTCATGTTGTGTGCTAATTTTATACATGAGTGGCGGGACCAGTTTAAAGTCGACTTCGAACGACAGATTTTTGAGAAACTTTTCATGGCAATTTTATTTATTCTCAGAGTTTTTGCCAGAAATCTGCTGAGAGGAAGTCGCCGAAGAAATACTTTTTGTATTTTATTTTGATGTCTGGCCTGGGGCTCGAAAAATTTATAAAAATAAAAAATAAAAGAAATATAAACATTTCTGGACGTATTTTTTCACATTCCATTTTATTAGTGTAAAACTACTATTATGCTTTCTATTTTATTTTGATTTTTGACACGTTGCAATACATAATATTTTAGTGCATAGTGGTCTTTACGGTTAAGTACACTATTTGACGCATTTGGCAAAAAAAAAATTATTTTTTCTGCTTATGCGTCTTCACGTTATCAGTAATAGGTTTAGGATTACTGCCCAGTTGGAAGTAATATTCATTACGAATTCCTAATTTTTCCGCACATTGATTGAGGTTGTTATTAGAATACTTAAATGCACTGTATTATCCATTGCTTCCTCAATAAATTCCAAATTGCTACACCTGTACTGCGATTCAGCAACTTTTAATGATAAGACAATCGCAAAAAAGTTAACAATTTTTGTAATGTGCAGTAAAGATTGTAAAAGTTCGCCATTACCGACAAATGCATATATCCACTTTTATTTTCACTAAAATCCACCAAGCTCTTTTAGTGATGTTTTATGAAAATTTAGATATTTTTGTGTTTTTGCTAATAATAATAATATATACATATATGTATTGAAATAATGTTAATAATCTTCACTATTTCCCTTTCAGATATATTGCTTAATTTCCGAACAACATTTGTTTCCAACAAAGGAGAAGTTGTCTCGGATTCTAAACTGATAGCTATCAACTACTTACGAGGATGGTTTGTGGTAGACTTACTAGCAGCATTACCTTTTGATCATTTGTATGCCTCGGATTTGTACAATGGAGAGGTAAAAATCACACATATGTATTTAACACAAACGGTTAAAATAACAAAATAGATGAACGCTAAATTTAATTACTTATTATAACAGAAGTTCAATTTATAAAGATCTGAGAAAAAAATTCATAAAAGTGAAAATCTAAGTACTAAATACAGTCGCGATAGAATTTCCGAGAAGGCGAGAACAAGAACCTTAGGCTTCAAGAACTTTCATCAAACTAATTTTGTGGACATATAAAAAGGCAAGACAAAGCAGACAACGAGTAGTAAGAGTTCAGTCAGTCTTGTGTGAAGACGCGTTGCGCGACTTACGTATATTCTACCACAACTTCCCAATCTCTAGCCCCGAAACTCTGCCACAACTTCTGATATTGAAGAAATAATGCAGAAGTACTTAGGCAAAGTCAACGACACTTACGTTTAACAATTTTTATAAATTTCGCTGCCTAATTCAAAATTCCAAAGAGTCAATGGCACCGATAATGTAAGAAAGTTGCATAAGTGTCATCGACCAAGCAATTCATTTCTTTTAACATAAATATCGTTACACTTAACGTTCTTGCTTTTCCTCATGTAAATAAAATAATGCAACAATGTATTGCATAAAATTTCCTAACCACTTGAAGTGCAAACAATTCATATTAGTGTAGCCGATGCATAGTTACCTGATCAAAGTTATTAAACTCTGTATTGCTTGGTAAGCATTAAGAAATTCTAAAGAAAGCAAATAAACAAATCATTTGTATATAATTTTTATGTTTTTACTTTTGTTAATTGTAAGAAATTGAACTTACTTAGAAACTAAGAAAAATTGTAAAATTTAGTCTTAAGACCAATTTCGAATAATAAGTTTATTGTTTTAAAAAAATAAAAAGTGAATTTTTTTATAAACGTAACTCGCGCAAATAGTAAACAGTCGTGGTTTGAAAGTCGCTGTTGTGAAAATCTACCGAAGAGTTGTTAGTGTTTGCGCGAACAGAAGTATGAAGCCGAAAGTCCATACCATCCGTTTCATGCGACCTTGCGTTTGATGCATATACCGAAAAAGTAGAATCAGTGCAGTTGATTGTGACAAGAAAACGCATAGAATGCATACACGAAGAGAATGCATCAAGTAGGTTTACTTTCTACTTTTCTATGCGACTCATGCAGTGTTGGAAAAAGTCAGCAGTTTTTTAAACTTGACATGCCAAATTATATACTATTGTGAAGAAGAACAGGCATGGTCAAACATAAAATTGATACTGGCGAAGAGAGATCTATAAAACAGGTACCCAGAAGCATACCGCTGGCGAAGCGTAATGAGGTTAAGGAGTTAGTCGACGAAATGAACAAAAGCGGAGTAATTGAACCATCATCGGGTCCGTGGAGATCGACTGTAGTCTTAGTCAAGAAGGAATATGACAGTTCAAGATGCTGCGTAGACTACAAGAAGCTGAATGATGTCATTAAAAAGGACAGTTACCCGCTACCGAGAATTGACGACACAGTCGACACGCTAGCCGGAACAAAGTGGTTTTCCACATTGGATCTACAAAGCGGGTATTGGCAGTTTGAGATTGCAGACAAGGACAACGAGAAAGCTGCATTCAGTGCAAACGGTGATTTATTCCATTTGGATTCCATTTGGACTCTAATGCTCCGGTCACATTTGAGCGACTTATGGGACGTGTACTGCATTGGAAGACTTGCCTGGTGAACCTTGATGACATCGTAGTGATGGGCGGAACTTTCGACAAACACCTCAAGAACCTGGGAGAAGTTCTGCAACGAATATCAGTGGCTGGACTAAAATTAAGCGTAAAGAAATGTGAATTTTTCCAGAAACATTTGAAATATTTGGTTCATCTTGTTACAGCAGATGGCATATCTACGGATGAAAGGACTGGCCTCGTCCCCAGAATCTTCATGAACTACGCAGCTTTTTGGGACTATGCACATACTACAGACGCTTTGTGCCTAACTTTGTTAGCGTAGCTGCAAGCTTGCATGAGCTCACCAAGAAATCAAAAGTGTGTCAATGTAGTCACAAGAAAAGGCGTTTCAGACACTAAAAGACCTTTTGTGTGCTGCACCAGTTTTCGCGTACCCAGTCCCAGGAGAAAAATTCATTCTAGATAGTGATACTAGGGGATATGGTATCGGTGGTGTACTTTCGCAAGTGGTCAATGATACAGAGAAAGTTGTAGGCTACTATAGTCGCACATTGTCAAAGCCTGAACGGAACTACTGTGTGACCCGACGTGAGCTACTTGCAGTGCTGAAATTCATAAAACATTACCATAAATACCTAATGGCCAATATAGTTCTGCTAAGGACTGATCATTCCACACTGAGATGGCTGCTGCAATTCAAAAACCCTGAAGGACAGCTAGCACGTTGGATTGAGCGCCCCCCAGATTTACGATTTAAGCATTGAATACCGAAGAGGCATAAAACATGGGAATGCTGATGCTCTCTCACGATGACCCTGAGATTTGGAAGGTAAACATTGCGTGAAAGCTAAGAAGAAGGAATCCATCGTTGATATCCGGCTAACGCAGATCGAAGCTAATGGAGACTGGATTGGAGCATAAAGAAGTGACCCAATATTAGCAAAGATTATAGCAGCTAAAGAACAGGACAAACGACTTACCAGAAATGAGATATCCGCAGAAGGTCCTCTTACTAAAGCATATGATAATGGGTGCCTATATATATAGAGAAAGCGCTGATAGCGAGACCTCATCCAAACTATTAGTAGTGCTTTCCTCCAAAATGAAAAAAGTGTTAAAGGAGTTCCATAATGGAGCTAGCGGAGGATATCTTGGAGTGACAAAGACGTTGGAAAGGCTAACACACATTTTATTGGGTTGGATGTCAGCAAGCAGTGGTGGATTCGATAGCAAACTGTATCCAGTGTATTGCAGCTAAAGGTCAAGTAAAAAGAAGGTGAGGTCAGCTGCAACAATATAACTAATATAACAGGCCCTTTTCCTGTCAGTGTTAGAATGAAAGCCAGGTATGATCGTGCAGCAAACACGGAGGGCTTCCATGAGGGACAACTGGTCCTACTCTACAACACAAAGCGGAAGAAGGGATTATTCCCTAAGCTACAAACAAGTTGGGATGGAGCGTTTTAAATAATAAAGCGGTTAAACGATGTCGTGTACAGGATACCGAAAGCTAGCAGCCCCCGAACAAAAATTAAAGTCGTATACGTAGAGCCACTGGCAAAATATGGGAGAAGAGATAATGAGCCCACTCGGGACGAATAGGCTTAAGTGGGTGGCAGTGTTACGAAATTGAATCGGAGTAATATCATTTCTCAGCTACAAAAACAAAGACCGAAAACTGCGAATAATTAAGAGTTTAATTGAAACAAAACACATATTTGTCTTTACTTTGTTTGCAATCAACGAACTTACATATATTCTAAACGTTTTTAAAAAGGTAAAAACGTAATAATATAAATAGCAATATGGAAGATTAGCTTAAGTCGACATAAGAGAGAATTGAGTTAATGATTTTGGCGCATTACAGAAGCAAAGGCGCTTAAATGTGTATAGTCCGTTTGAAAGAATTCTGTTTTTTTATCAATGTTATGTTCTTTTACTTTTAAGCTAAAGTTTTTTGAATCAATAATGCATTGATTAAAACAACTTATGTACACATAGTTTTGTTTACATATTCAGATTTTCCATCTATCATATAACAGTATCGCTTAACTTCACTTAGGCTGTATAAATGTTAACCTTAAAAAATAAATTCATTATTTTCAAATCTCTTATGTTTACTTAAAACTACACAATATATACTTTTGATTTAAACAGATGTGCTTAAGTTACTCAAGGTCCAGTTCAACGCAAATTTCAGCTTCGAAAAAGCGCTTAAGTAGAAAAGGCGTAATATCTTCTGAATTCAAAAATATTTTTTTAAAATAATCATCCCTCTTCTCTAATAAACATGTTACCTATTAATTCATAAATTATTCGCAAAAATCAGGCAGAATAAAAATTACACAAAATTGATAATATCTCAAAACATCAATTTTCGACTTAAGCTACTCTTCCATATTGCCACAGAAATAATGACATTAATTACATACTATGAGTTCAGAGCAACAGTTCATATATAATTGGTCATTACAAACCTTCAGCCAGAAAATATGTCGTCCTAATTATGTTTAATAAAAATGACATATTTATCTTGGTTCTGCAACTTCTTCAAGTAGGGCAGAGTACGCGTAAGCAAAATAAAATAAACTGTTTTTGAACCGATTCAATTCCACTCATTTAAATTTTAAAAAAAGGATACCATATTATTTCTATTGTGTTTATAGCATTGTCGTAAACAGTTTGAGTTCTATTAAATAAATAAGATACATACATAAACCTTAGGTTTCTTAGAAAAGTTAAGTTTCCTTAATAAAAGTAAGGGATTTACTTTATTAGAAGCGTCTTAGAACGTAAACTACATCCGTTTGGATTCTTCGAAAAAACCCAGAATTAATTACAGTTTCCGCAGGGTGAAACAAGATTCGAGACTTAAAACTTAGATGTAATACGCAAAATAGACTAAAAACGTTTTCAAAATCAAATTTGAACAAAACGAATATAAACTTTTTCTTAATTTCTGGTAGATATCCAATTGTAATTGATCAAGAATTTGTCATATGAATATCTAATTAATTGAAATACTCCTAGAAATTATGTCAATGCCAAAACTGTGAGAGAATTTCTGTTTTTTTAATTGAGTTGCAACCATTCAAGTAGCTAAGAGAGGTAAGGATATGGATTTATTCACCCTTAAAGAATAAGGATAATTAGTTAAATTAATAAATGTGGAACCAGCAATGTATTACAAATTTCAGTAGTAGTACAGTTTGCTTTACAGCTCTCTATAATAAACAAGTTTGGACTTACAGGATATAAAGTGTATACGACAATGGAATCTGAACTTATTTTTATCTAATGACGCATCAAATTTAACTGATCACGCATCAAATAACGGATCAAACTCGCCTTTTTTGTTAATGTGTTGATAAAACTGTACTCACACGTATAGACTGAGAAGAGTTTGAAGAGTATCAAAATACTATTGATTTTCGCTACCTGTGTTGCATAAATCATATGTTCTTTTCTTCTTCACAACCACAATACTATGCAGTTTTAATGCAAAACAAATATTACCAAGGCATATGTAAATTTGATCAGTAAAATTTGATGTGTCGCCATACGCCATTGCAAGCAATAGAAATTGAATCTGGCAGTGCTGTGGAAGGTTTCAGGTAGTGAGTAAATTTTGCCGCCACTAAAGATTTGATAAATTTTTCTTGCACTTCTCAGCCCTGTTGGGAATACCAACTACAAGCTGTCTGAGAAAGACCTTAGGTCCTAAATGGTGGAGGTTACCTCAAGCGACGGCTTTCTATCCCTAGGGTTAATTTGTTCGAGAAGCTTACGCGAAAAACGGTCTTATGAAAATAATTAAAACTGTTTCAAAATTGTTGTGAAAAGTGATAGAGAAATTTTTCAAGAATTTCTTGATTTTGCTGCGTTGGGCGTTCCAAAAACTTGTGGGGCGGCCGTAAAAGAATAGAAAGAAGTGGATGCAACCGCAATGTGTTTCACTGGCTTGGCAGCGAAAATTAAAAAGGTCAACATGCCACCAAGTGCGGTTAATAGAAACGAAGCTGTCTGCTTTGGTTTCTGATGAAAGAGATGCTTACTTTTCGCAACAAAAGTAATTTCTGCTTCTTTATTCTTAAATATTTTAGTTATGAATTTTAGAATGTGGAATGTGATAAGGTTTTTTAAATATTTATTTTATAATATTTTAGAAAACTCCGGAAATCTTGATATCTTTTTTAAATTATTGTAGGACAATATTACACACATACATACATTGGTCCCTACAACCCTTCAGTTAAGATTACGACCTAGTTTCTCACACCACTTATGTTGTATGTGTTAATTTTATACATGAGTGGTGGGACCTACAGTTTAAAGTCGACTCCGAATGACAGATTTTTGAGAATGCAATTTTCTTGCAATTTTATTTACTGTCAGAGTTTTTGCCAGAAACCTGCTGAGAGGAAGTCGGCGAAGAAACACTTTTTGTATTTTTATTTTGATGTCTGGCCTGGGGCTCGAACCCTGGCTTTACGTCTAATAAGCCAACACACTACCTACTAGACTACGGCGACTTCTTGTAGGACAATATTATTGTTGTTAATATTAAAAATAAAATAAAAAAGGATTTAAAAACAAAATTTCAAGTATTTTATTATTTAATAATATGTAAATATAATAATTATATAAAATATTATTTAACATATGAGTATTACAGCGGACAACAAAAGTCTTGGAACCCTTATAAAAATTATTAGTGGGATACCCCTTCAGTTCAATCACTCCATTTGGCATTGAATGTACTAAATTTTTCTTGTTTGTATTTGCCGTCATTCAGTCATAAATAAGTTTTCCAGTTGACTTTTGTTTGCGGTTTAGCGACTACATAAGCGTCCTTCCAAATGATATCCTAAACACTACTTGGAATCATATCAAATCACATCTTCAAATTAGCAGGAGTCTGATTGGGTTCATTAACTTGATGGCAATAGTTCACTTAGTTGAAGAGTGGTGTGGATGAGCGATTAGTTGCTCTAGTGTGTTATGCTGGTAAAGAATGAATTTGTTCCCATCACTGACCTTAAATTCTTCGATTGTTAATTGAGTGCTCAAGACTAAAGTAGTTTCTATAATTTTTAATTTTTTTACGTTGAACTACACTGGCTAATACAGAATTGTCTGTATTCTTTGGACACATATGTAAAGTTGTATCTAATATTCTCCATACATTAGCTAAAATTCCAAAAGTGTTTTCGAAATACTCTAGAGCTTGGGAAAAGATCCGGGATCAGACCGCATAAAAGTATTTTTTGATAGGAATGCTCTGTTAGCGACAAAGTAATATGGAAAATTATAGCAGTTCCCGGTAAATTAGAAAAGCAGAAAAAGATTCACTTAACACTTGATTTTTAAATGTGCCTTCCACAATCACTTTGGCTGCTTAAAGCCCCAACGCCTACGTACGTGAATCCGTAGTTAGCATCACAAGCTACCAGCAAAATAACATTTAATAATTATAATACAAATAACCGCTTTTTCTTGGGCAAACCATATGAATTTGTTTGCCATCAATGTCTCCTAACAAATACATATGTACGTCATTCCTGCCTTTATAAAAAACTTGTCTGATATTGTTAAATATTCGCCATTGTTTAGGGGTAACAAATAAACAGCATGCGGATCGTCCTAAAACGCTTCGCATGAGTAGCAAATAATTTTACTTACAGTTGAGATATTAAGCTTGAGCGCGCGAGTTACTCTTGGATATTAAATAACTGAAATAACCTGAAATAAGAAATAAATTTACTTCTAAAAACTGGTAATTGAAAAGTTTACTTACGTTATTGTTACTGTCAAACGCGTCTCGGTATCTATGGCTTTTCTGTGAGGAAATCGGTCCAATCTTTCCTTCGAAAGACTCAGTAGTAACTTGAAATTGGCTACGTTCATTCGGTACGCCGTGCACAAGTTTGGTAAAAAGCTTCTTCATCTCTACTCATATTGAACGCACGGATCCACCAACTCCCCTTAATTCTTTTTAAATCGTTATTTCGTACTTCATACACATATTCCATTGTTCTCACTACCGTAATATTTTGTTTTTTATTTTCCTTTATTATGTTTATTTAGTTACAATATATAATATTTTTTTTACTATAATAAACTCAGTAGTATGTTTATGCCGCTTCTAGCTCAATTATTCCATACAAAATTTGGTGCATGCCTGCTTCTTCTTGTTCCTTTATTTTGCATTGCTTTTTAAACGAATGATTGGACGGACAGAATGAGGGTGCACGTTTCCCAGGGAAACTATATGTACGTATGTACGAATGATTGGACGGACAGAATGTGTGTGTGCGTAACATGTAATGTGTATGATCGTTTTTTTTTTTTAATAGTAAATTCTTGGCACGTATTGCTCATGATCACAGGTAGAAGAAATAGAAATATAAACTAATAAGAAAGGGTAGGTTGGTTGTGCGGTTGTTTTTAATTTGATGAGAAAGAAATGTATAGTTGTGCCTGTGCGTTTTTTTTTCACGCATAAGTATAAGTAATATCTGTTTTCACATAATTGAATTTACTGATTGATCTACAACACCCCAGAGTATAAATAGACTTGCTTTTAAGGATTTAGAATTTTTTAGTTTCACTGTTTTAAATAAATGAAATTATAGAATAAAGGGATTAATTAAAACAAATTAGTTTTTTATTTTTTTTAAATTTTATTACATATTTCTTTTTTCAGATGTTTACAGATTCGAATTTAAAAATACGTTTATACAGATTAAATAACTTAAGTGTTAACAAATATTGTGTATAGAATGTTTGACATCGACAAATGTTGAAAGATTGTGAATAAGTATTTTCACAATAATACAAACGTATGACATATTAATACATAAAAATGGATTACTTATTTTACTAATGTTACATATTCTTAGTTCATTTATAAGTTTCATAAATAAATCTATATGTTTTATTAATAGTTCTTCCAATACAGCTGATGTTACCATTTTTGTTCCCCTTCTTTAAAAATTTAATAGTAGTTTGCCTAAGTGCGGGACGATGTACTCTGAATTATTTCATTTTAATTTATATTTATTGAATAAACATTTTAAACACAAGTGCCCACAATTAAATGTATTAAATTTTTGTTTTCGTTCATAATTATATTCAACAGGAAATTTTAAGTAGTTGACAATCTCAAGTGGTGGTTGTAAGTTTCCAAAGCTATCAAAGTATTCCTTATAGTTGTGGTTTTTATAATATGCTACCCAATGTGTTCCCATACCATTTGAATCATCTAAGTTAACAATGCCGCATTCTTGTTTGAATGGTTTTTCAGGTAAAGAATCACGCATGAAAACACCCCTAAAATGTTTGAGATGTCTTCCATATTTATTCAAATCCAAATCTGTTAATGGGCGATTGGGAAGGTTATCTAATATTTTTTTGGAGCTGGACTATAATAGAGACCATATCCAGTTTTATATGGTTTGAGGGACAACCCTTTACCCATTGCAATTGATTCCATATATCTATTATGACGGTTAGCTTCAGACAATTGTTCTTTTCCATTTTTGATAGCATTTACTGCTTTGACAATAGCGGATCCTCCACTTGCCAAACCACCAAGCGCTGACAATGCTGTTAGTACGGGAATAAGTGGAAGAAATCCTCCAATTTTCGGTACAGGTATAACTCTCGGTATTATAATGTCTGCTCGCTTTTTCCCTTTAAAATTTGAATGAATAGCCTTTTGAGCTATTTTAACAGCATCATTTATATCCAGGGGTTTCTGTTCTTTCAATTATTTTAAAGTTTTTCTCACAGTAGCTGTGAATAATTTCTTATTACACTTATTCATTTTTCCTTTTCTTTTCTTATGTCTCTGCTCCTTCAAACCTAATCCAAATTTCACTTTAGCTTTCATAGCGTTTGTCACAAACCACGCGTTAGCACGTTCTTTAATATCACTATCTTTAGATTTAACTCGTTGCCAGGCTTTTTCAGCTAATATTTGATCTGCTTGATGTCTTGTGTCTATATCTTTTGATTGTGAATATGCAATATCGTGCTCTCTACAAGCTGCGTCTAATAAATTTATACCCTTATCTCCTCTTGCTAAACGTTTTTCAAGTTTTGTACCAGGTCCACAAAACTGATAACCAGGTAGATGTAATTCAACAGGTACTTTATTTATTAAGTTGTTTACAAATCCTCTTCTCATCTTACACTGGCTGAGGTTTTGTTTTGACTGTAGATTATAACAAATTTTTTTTTTCTCCTATATATACAGCAATTTATATGATTTCAGTATGTTAATTTTTTGATATTGATTTTGATCTGCTTTGTATCTGATCACGATCTACTTTACATCTGATCACGATCTGCTTTGTATCTGCTCACGATCTATTTTATATCTGATAACGATCTACTTTTTTGGTTTTGTCTATTTTATTTTAATTTTTTTTATTTTTTTTTTTTGACATTACCATGTTTTAGGTATACATGTTCTACCTCGATGTTTAAATTGTTTATTTGATCAGCTAGATCATCATGTATTTGTGTTATATGTTTTTCGATTACGATATTTTTGTTTTTATGGTTATATTTATTAAAACCTTCTCCAAATTTATTAATATAAGACATTTCTTTCACTCTTCTAATAAATTATGTTAGCTTCTTTAAGTTCTTCGATAATAGAGATTATTTCGTTTTGATGATTGTTGTGGCCAGCACCTTCCGATGAGAGAAGTAAACGTAGTCTGTCAACTAATTCATTAGGATCATCCCAATGTATATAATTTGATTTCAGATTATTTTGTAATTTTAGCATTAAACCACTGCCTTTTGTTAAAATGTTTGTTGTTGTTTCGAATAAATGTTTAATTATTCGTACATATTTGAAGGCTCGTGTTCCTGTCACTTGTTCATTAGGTTCATAGCGACGTTTATGTGCATTGGTATGAATTAAAATCTCTTTATATTTTTTCAAATTATTTTTAGAATAATGGAGAGGTTTTTTATGAAATACTAGTTCAAATAATCCAGGCGTCATTTTCAATTTCATATTTCCTATCCGCATGGTATTATCTCTATTAAACATTAATTTTTCTTTGCCATATCTCCAACTTCCGTCTACATCTTGATTAAAACCATAAATTTTATCCAATTGCTTATTATTAATAAGTGATTGAATATTTTCAAATAATGGAGAGTTTTTCGTCAGCTTTAAACTTTGTTTTCTTTTCAAGTTTTTCAGACGTGTACTTGATACAGGTCTATTATGATCATAGTTTTTTTCATCTTGATTGTCATCAGTTGTCATATTTTCATACTGAAAATCGTTATTATCACCATTTACATCATCATAATCATCGTCGTCATCGATAGTGTTGTCTATGTTCTTATGCTTATCTTCAAGTTTTCCGATGATTTCATTATCACCATTTACATCATAATAATCATCATCATCATCATCATCATCAATAGTGTTGTCTATATCCTTATGTTTATCTTTAAGTTTTCCGATGATTTTATTGTCACCATTTACATCATCATAATCATCGCCATCATCAATAGTGTTGTCCATATGCATATGTTTATCTTTAAGTTTTCCGATGATTTTATTGTCACCATTTACATCATCATAATCATCGCCATCATCAATAGTGTTGTCTATATCCTTATGTTTATCTTTAAGTTTTCCGATGATTTTTTTAAGTGGTTTTGTTATTGATTGAAAGGTATCTTCTAAAAAATTAACTCTATCTATTTGTTTCAGTTTAATATTTTTTAACTTTTCCTTTAAAACAGCCTTTGTCTTTACAGGATCTTCTAATATTTTATTATGATAATTATTAGACATTATACTAATTTTTTATATTGATTTTGATCTGCTTTGTATCTGGTTACGATCTGCTTTATATCTGGTCACAAACTGCTTGATATCTGATCACGATCTGCTTTATATCTGCTTACGATCTAATTTATACCTGTTCACGATCTGCTTGATGGCTCGTGTCTATATCCTTTGATTTTGAGTACACTTTATCGTGCTTTCTACAAGCTGCATCCAATAAATTTATTCCTTTATCTCCTCTTGCTATTCGTTTTTGAAGTTTTATATCAGGTCCACAAAACTGATAACCAGCTGGATGTAATTCAACATATAATTTGTTTATTAAGTTGTTTACAAATCTTCTTCCAATCTTATACTAAATTGGTTTAATTTTTTTTGGTTTTGACTGTAGTTTATAACCATTTTTTTTCGTTACTTTCGTACCTCTTCGTATGAAACACTGAAACAGTGGCTGGCTAGTTATACCAGCTATACCAGCTATATCAGCTATATAAGCTATACCAGATATACCAGCTATACCAGCTATATCAGCTATACTAGCTATACCAGCTGTATCAGCTATACTAGCTATATGAGCTTTACTAGCTATACCTCTATATCAGCTATACTAGCTATACTAGATATATCAGCTATACTAGCTAGACCAGCTTTACTAGCTATACCAGCAATACTAGCTATACCAGCTATACTAGCTATACCAGCTATACTAGCTATATAAGCTATGCAAGCTGAACTAGCTATATCAGCTATACTAGCTATATCAGCTATACTAGCTATATCAGCTATACTAGCTATACCAGCTCTATCAGCTATAGGGAGTGGGTATGAAACTACAAGGCAACGCCACTGATTGGTTTCAACTTGGGCTATCCTTGCAAGTACATACCAAGCAGCTCACAGCCTCCGTATCTTAGATCAGGCGCTCCCCGGGTACTGGTACTCAGCATCCGCTGGGTACTTGCTAATGTGAGAAGGCAAGATTGACGATTCGGCACGACCTTGACTATACATTGGAAATCGATTTTGAAGATGACGCAAGTGGGCTGACGTTTGTTGCATTCTGTTACCTGAGTACACCGAGTGAAAACCGGTCGAAATGGCTTTCAGGCTAATGTTGCAGACGCCTCCGTTCCGTTAAATCCGTGGCAGGGCTTCAAGTACGTTCGATTATCGTCGCCATTTAGTTGGTGATGCAGGTTTAGTTGAGATGACTCCTAATTAGTGTCCGACCTGGCTCTGAACGCAAACTCCCATGAGGATTTGCGTCAACCCTCGCGAGGACCTCACTGATTACCATAGGCACCCTCGGGGTCTTTGAAGGACAACTGCATAGCCGATATGAGATAGCGGCTTGAAGATGGAACCCAAGAGGAAAGATGAATAAAAGAATACTAGAAGTGGAAGAGATTATGCAGGGAGAGGTTGCCTTTATGAGCAGCCCGAAAATCAGGCGATCGCCGGTGAAGAAATCCCAGACGACGACGAACTCTCAGAGCGCGTCTGCGGGGAACACTGGGACTAAGAAGGGTGGCACGACACCGGAATCTGTGCAAGAAGGGGCGCAAACGCAACCGGCGCATAGTGGGACAAAGGAACCGCTTTTGAGGCACAGTTCCCCTAGACAGGAGTTTATATGTAAGATGAGAAACTCCGAGGAGGAGACCCTCACTAAGTGCCAAAATGTTATCCGCAGGATTAGAGGGGCAATGACGAGGGCACGGAGCATCAGCATGGAAGTTCAGAGCGGAGTAGCTGAATTAGAGGAGCTCATCGACATAATGCGGAGCTATAGAGAGAACTGGAAGACTGCGGAAAAGGAAAAAGAAGTGAGTATAGCACCCGAGATCACCAAGAATAACAGGAGTGACTGTGAAGTCTCCACACCTGTTAGTTCCCTCAACAAGAGAGGCGCCTCAAGCCCGCCGGAGAGCCGCCCGGAAAAAAGGCCGAGAGGAAAACCGACGGACATTATACAGCTCAAGGAAACAGTGGACGAGGAATGGAAAACAGTGAGGAGCAAGAAAACGGCAAGGAAAGAGAAAAAGGAGCGAAGAAAAACTGTGGAAGAACGTCCAGAAGCTGTAATCATCCACCCAACCGAAGGGCGCAGCTACGCTGACGTTCTGAGGAATATAAGGAGCAAGATAAGGCCAGAGGAATCGGAGATAGCGATACGAGCCGTCCGGAAGACGAAAACAGGTGCTATTCTCATTGAAATGGGTAAAGGAGGCAAAAGGGACGAGTTCAGGGAGAACCTAAAGAGCGTCCTAAATCAAGAGGCAACAGTAACGGACCTTGTACCTACGGTAACTTTGGAAATTCGGGACCTGGATGCCCTCACAACCACCGAGGAAGTTATGGCAGCCGTACAAAGAGAAGCGGGCGAAATAAATCCGGATACATCCGTTCGTATAACCGGGGCGAACAGCCGGGAGCAGAAAAGAGCCTTCGTGACAACCTCTGCAAATTGTGCGAAAGCGCTGCTGAAACTACAGAGGATCAAAATAGGCTGGACAATAGCTATACCAGCTAGCCTAGCTATAGCTAGCCTAGCTATAGCTAGTATAGCTGGTATAGATGGTATAGCTTATATAGCTGATATAGCTGGTATAGCTGGTATATCTGGTATAGCTGGTATAGCTAGGCTAGCTGGTATAGCTATTATAGCTGATATAGCTAATAGCTGATATAGCAGGTATAGCTGGTATATCTGGTATAGCTGGTATAGCTAGGCTAGCTGGTATAGCTATTATAGCTGATACAGCTAGTATAGCTAGTATAGCTGATATAGCTAGTATAGCTAGTATAGCTGGTATAGATGGTATAGCTTATATAGGTGATATAGCTGGTATAGCTGGTATATCTGGTATAGCTGGTATAGCTAGGCTAGCTGGTATAGCTAGGCTAGCTGGTATAGCTATTATAGCTGATATAGCTAGTATAGCTAGTATAGCTGATATAGCTAGTATAGCTAGTAAAGCTGGTATAGCTGGTATAGCTAATAGCTGGTATAGCTATGCGCTGGTATAGCTATTATAGCTGATATAGCTAGTATAGCTAGTATAGCTGATATAGCTAGGCTAGCTGGTATAGCTGGTATATCTGGTATAGCTTATATAGCTGATATAGCTAGTATAGCTGATATAGCTAGGCTAGCTGGTATAGCTGATATAGCTAGTTCAGCTTGCATAGCTTATATAGCTAGTATAGCTGGTATAGCTAGTATAGCTGGTATAGCTAGTATTGCTGGTATAGCTGGTCTAGCTAGTATAGCTGATATATCTAGTATAGCTGGTATAGAGGTATACCTAGTAAAGCTCATATAGCTAGTATAGCTGATACAGCTGGTATAGCTGGTATAGCTAGTACAGCTGATATAGCTGGTATAGCTGATATAGCTGGTATAGCTGGTATAACTAGCCAGCCACTGTTTCAGTGTTTCATACGAAGAGGTACGAAAGTAACGAAAAAAAATGGTTATAAACTACAGTCAAAACCAAAAAAAATTAAACCAATTTAGTATAAGATTGGAAGAAGATTTGTAAACAACTTAATAAACAAATTATATGTTGAATTACATCCAGCTGGTTATCAGTTTTGTGGACCTGATATAAAACTTCAAAAACGAATAGCAAGAGGAGATAAAGGAATAAATTTATTGGATGCAGCTTGTAGAAAGCACGATAAAGTGTACTCAAAATCAAAGGATATAGACACGAGCCATCAAGCAGATCGTGAACAGGTATAAATTAGATCGTAAGCAGATATAAAGCAGATCGTGATCAGATATCAAGCAGTTTGTGACCAGATATAAAGCAGATCGTAACCAGATACAAAGCAGATCAAAATCAATATAAAAAATTAGTATAATGTCTAATAATTATCATAATAAAATATTAGAAGATCTTGTAAAGACAAAGGCTGTTTTAAAGGAAAAGTTAAAAAATATTAAACTGAAACAAATAGATAGAGTTAATTTTTTAGAAGATACCTTTCAATCAATAACAAAACCACTTAAAAAATCATCGGAAAACTTAAAGATAAACATAAGGATATAGACAACACTATTGATGATGATGATGATGATGATTATTATTATGATGTAAATGGTGATAATGAAATCATCGGAAAACTTGAAGATAAGCATAAGAACATAGACAACACTATCGATGACGACGATGATTATGATGATGTAAATGGTGATAATAACGATTTTCAGTATGAAAATATGACAACGGATGACAATCATGATGAAAAAAACTATGATCATAATAGACCTGTATCACGTACACGTCTGAAAAACTTGAAAAGAAAACAAAGTTTAAAGCTGACGAAAAACTCTCCATTATTTGAAAATATTCAATCACTTATTAATAATAAGCAAATAGATAAAATTTATGGTTTTAATCAACACGTAGACGGAAGTTGGAGATATGGCAAGGAAAAATTAATATTTAATAGAGATAATACTATGCGGATAGGAAATATAAAATTGAAAATGACGCCTGGATTATTTGAACTAGTATTTCATAAAAAACCTCTCCATTATTCTAAAAATGATTTGAAAAAATGTAAAGAGATTTTAATTCATACCAATGCACATAAACGTCGCTATGAACCTAATGAACAAGTGACAGGAACACGAGCCTTCAAATATGTACGAATAATTAAACATTTATTCGAAACAACAACAAACATTTTAACAAAAGGCAGTGGTTTAATGCTAAAATTACAAAATAATCTGAAATCAAATTATATACATTGGGATGATCCTAATGAATTAGTTGACAGACTACGTTTACTTCTTTCATCGGAAGGTGCTGGTTACAACAATCATCAAAACGAAATAATCTCTATTATTGAAGAACTTAAAGAATCTAACATAATTTATTAGAAGAGTGAAAGAAATGTCTCATATTAATAAATTTGGATAAAGTTTTAATAGATATAATTATAAAAACAAAAATATCGTAACTAAGAAATAAATACATACACTCATACAAAATCACAAAAAAAAAGTCAAAATACATTATAGAAATAGCAATAATTTTGTTTTTAATCTTTTTTCTACCGTTTAAGAAAAAAAAAAATAAGCCGTTTAAACAATAAAGAATTTTCGAGTTTTTATTCGATTTTAAATATAATGTAAGTTATTTTTCACATCACTGTGGCTGGTACAGAGGTATAGCTAGTATAGCTGATATAGCTAGTATAGCTCATATAGCTAGTTCAGCTTGCATAGCTTATATAGCTAGTATAGCTGGTATAGCTAGTATAGCTGGTATAGCTAGTATTGCTGGTATAGCTAGTATAGCTGGTCTAGCTAGTATAGCTGGTATATCTAGTATAGCTAGTATAGCTGATAGAGCTGGTATAGCTAGTATAGCTGGTATAGCTAGTATAGCTGATATATCTAGTATAGCTAGTATAGCTGGTATAGAGGTATAGCTAGTATAGCTTATATAGCTAGTATAGCTGATACAGCTGGTATAGCTAGTATAGCTGGTATAGCTAGTATAGCTGGTATAGCTAGTATATCTGGTATAGCTAGTATTGCTGGTATAGCTAGTATAGCCGGTATAGCTAATATAGCTGGTATAACTAGTACAGCTGATAGAGCTGGTATAGCTAGTATAGCTGGTCTAGCTAGTGTAGCTGATATAGCTAGTTCAGCTGGTATAGCTAGTATTGCTGGTATAGCTAGTATAGCTGGTCTAGCTAGTATAGCTGGTATAGCTAGTATAGCTGATATAGCTAGTTCAGCTTGTATAGCTTATATAGCTAGTATAGCTGGTATAGCTAGTATAGCTGGTATAGCTAGTATAGCTGGTATAGTTAGTATTGCTGGTATAGCTAGTATAGCTGGTCTAGCTAGTATAGCTGGTATAGCTAGTATAGCTGATATAGCTAGTTCAGCTTGCATAGCTTATATAGCTAGTATAGCTGGTATAGCTAGTATAGCTGGTATAGCTAGTATTGCTGGTATAGCTAGTATAGCTGGTATAGAGGTATAGCTAGTAAAGCTCATATAATTAGTATAGCTGATACAGCTGGTATAGCTGGTATAGCTAGTACAGCTGATATAGCTGGTATAGAGGTATAGCATGTATAGCTGGTACGGCTGCATTGCGTATCGCGTCGGCATATCGTACGGTATCCGCTCCAGCCGTAGTGGTGATAGCGTGTATTATTCCTGTGGATCTGCTGGGAGCGGAGCGGATGGAGAATTATAAGGCGAAATCGGCTGGGAGTCACATAACCGCTCATTTCAGGGAAAACACCATTTCAAAATGGCAACAACGATGGAACGAAGAAGATAGAGGAAGATGGACGGCGAGACTTATTCCAGACATAAGGCCATGAATTGGTGGGAAATTTGGAGAGGTAAATTACTACGTTACACAGATGTTATCGGGTCAGGGATATTTTAGGAAATATCTGCACAGAATGGGAAAGACCGCCTCACCTTACTGTCTTTACGAGGAAGGGGAGATAATTGATGACGCAGAGCACACCGTTTTCGAGTGTGCACGCTGGCAGAGCTATCGCTCTGCACTGACGTCGATAGTTGGGACGATCACGCCCGGTAACATTGTCGGGGTTATGATCGCGAGTAGGGAAAATTGGACCTCAGTAGCGAATTACGTGGAGAGGATTCTAAAACTGAAGACGAGGGATCTTGAGGCTGCAGAACATGTGGGCACGCCGGAATAGATGAAACTGGCACACGTGTCTATCGAAATTCGAAGCAAGGATCTGGAGGAAAGGAATAGTGGAGACGCTTAGATGTCTCTTCAACTTTCAACACGCAATCCGGACGCGGATATGAACATGCAGGGGCCAAAGAGCCACCGTAGTTCCGGAGTGGACACAACAAGTCCATGAGACGAGGGGGGATTTAGTGGGTGAGGGCCCCACACACGGAGGATGTGACGACTTCCTCTATGGTGCGGTTAGGTACATTTACCCCTCCTCGGCGTGAAAAAAAAAAAATAAGCTATACTAGCTATACCAGCTATACTAGCTAGGCCAGCTATACTATCTATACAAGCAATACTAGCTATACCAGCTATACTAGCTATACCAGCTATATCAGCTGTATTAGCTATACCAGATATACCAGCTATACCAGCTAGCCTAGCTATACTAGCTATATCAGCTATAATAGCTATACCAGCGCATAGCTATACCAGCTATTAGCTATACCAGCTATACCAGCTATACTAGCTATACAAGCTATATCAGCTATACTAGCTATATCAGCTATAATAGCTATACCAGCTAGCCTAGCTATACCAGCTATATCAGCTATATAAGCTATACCATCTATACCAGCTATACTAGCTATACTAGCTATATCAGCTATACTAGCTATACTAGCTATAATAGCTATACCAGCTAGCCTAGCTATACCAGCTATACCAGATATACCAGCTATACCAGCTATATCAGCTATTAGCTATACCAGCTATACCAGCTAGCCTAGCTATATCAGCTATACTAGCTATACTAGCTATATCAGCTATAATAGCTATACCAGCTAGCCTAGCTATATCAGCTATACTAGCTATACTAGCTATATCAGCTATAATAGCTATACCAGCTAGCCTAGCTATAGCTAGCCTAGCTATAGCTAGTATAGCTGGTATAGATGGTATAGCTTATATAGCTGATATAGCTGGTATAGCTGGTATATCTGGTAAAGCTGGTATAGCTAGGCTAGCTGGTATAGCTATTATAGCTGATATAGCTAATAGCTGATATAGCAGGTATAGCTGGTATATCTGGTATAGCTGGTATAGCTAGGCTAGCTGGTATAGCTATTATAGCTGATACAGCTAGTATAGCTAGTATAGCTGATATAGCTAGTATAGCTAGTATAGCTGGTATAGATGGTATAGCTTATATAGGTGATATAGCTGGTATAGCTGGTATATCTGGTATAGCTGGTATAGCTAGGCTAGCTGGTATAGCTAGGCTAGCTGGTATAGCTATTATAGCTGATATAGCTAGTATAGCTAGTATAGCTGATATAGCTAGTATAGCTAGTAAAGCTGGTATAGCTGGTATAGCTAATAGCTGGTATAGCTATGCGCTGGTATAGCTATTATAGCTGATATAGCTAGTATAGCTAGTATAGCTGATATAGCTAGGCTAGCTGGTATAGCTGGTATATCTGGTATAGCTTATATAGCTGATATAGCTAGTATAGCTGATATAGCTAGGCTAGCTGGTATAGCTGGTATATCTGGTATAGCTAATACAGCTGATATAGCTTGTATAGCTAGTATAGTTGGTATAGCTAGTATAGCTGGTATAGCTAGTATAGCTATACCATAGCTTGCATAGCTTATATAGCTAGTATAGCTGGTATAGCTAGTATAGCTGGTATAGCTAGTATAGCTAGTATAGCTGATATAGCTAGTATAGCTGATATAGCTAGTTCAGCTTGCATAGCTTATATAGCTAGTATAGCTGGTATAGCTAGTATAGCTGGTATAGCTAGTATTGCTGGTATAGCTGGTCTAGCTAGTATAGCTGATATATCTAGTATAGCTGGTATAGAGGTATACCTAGTAAAGCTCATATAGCTAGTATAGCTGATACAGCTGGTATAGCTGGTATAGCTAGTACAGCTGATATAGCTGGTATAGCTGATATAGCTGGTATAGCTGGTATAACTAGCCAGCCACTGTTTCAGTGTTTCATACGAAGAGGTACGAAAGTAACGAAAAAAAATGGTTATAAACTACAGTCAAAACCAAAAAAAATTAAACCAATTTAGTATAAGATTGGAAGAAGATTTGTAAACAACTTAATAAACAAATTATATGTTGAATTACATCCAGCTGGTTATCAGTTTTGTGGACCTGATATAAAACTTCAAAAACGAATAGCAAGAGGAGATAAAGGAATAAATTTATTGGATGCAGCTTGTAGAAAGCACGATAAAGTGTACTCAAAATCAAAGGATATAGACACGAGCCATCAAGCAGATCGTGAACAGGTATAAATTAGATCGTAAGCAGATATAAAGCAGATCGTGATCAGATATCAAGCAGTTTGTGACCAGATATAAAGCAGATCGTAACCAGATACAAAGCAGATCAAAATCAATATAAAAAATTAGTATAATGTCTAATAATTATCATAATAAAATATTAGAAGATCTTGTAAAGACAAAGGCTGTTTTAAAGGAAAAGTTAAAAAATATTAAACTGAAACAAATAGATAGAGTTAATTTTTTAGAAGATACCTTTCAATCAATAACAAAACCACTTAAAAAAATCATCGGAAAACTTAAAGATAAACATAAGGATATAGACAACACTATTGATGATGATGATGATGATGATTATTATTATGATGTAAATGGTGATAATGAAATCATCGGAAAACTTGAAGATAAGCATAAGAACATAGACAACACTATCGATGACGACGATGATTATGATGATGTAAATGGTGATAATAACGATTTTCAGTATGAAAATATGACAACGGATGACAATCATGATGAAAAAAACTATGATCATAATAGACCTGTATCACGTACACGTCTGAAAAACTTGAAAAGAAAACAAAGTTTAAAGCTGACGAAAAACTCTCCATTATTTGAAAATATTCAATCACTTATTAATAATAAGCAAATAGATAAAATTTATGGTTTTAATCAACACGTAGACGGAAGTTGGAGATATGGCAAGGAAAAATTAATATTTAATAGAGATAATACTATGCGGATAGGAAATATAAAATTGAAAATGACGCCTGGATTATTTGAACTAGTATTTCATAAAAAACCTCTCCATTATTCTAAAAATGATTTGAAAAAATGTAAAGAGATTTTAATTCATACCAATGCACATAAACGTCGCTATGAACCTAATGAACAAGTGACAGGAACACGAGCCTTCAAATATGTACGAATAATTAAACATTTATTCGAAACAACAACAAACATTTTAACAAAAGGCAGTGGTTTAATGCTAAAATTACAAAATAATCTGAAATCAAATTATATACATTGGGATGATCCTAATGAATTAGTTGACAGACTACGTTTACTTCTTTCATCGGAAGGTGCTGGTTACAACAATCATCAAAACGAAATAATCTCTATTATTGAAGAACTTAAAGAATCTAACATAATTTATTAGAAGAGTGAAAGAAATGTCTCATATTAATAAATTTGGATAAAGTTTTAATAGATATAATTATAAAAACAAAAATATCGTAACTAAGAAATAAATACATACACTCATACAAAATCACAAAAAAAAAGTCAAAATACATTATAGAAATAGCAATAATTTTGTTTTTAATCTTTTTTCTACCGTTTAAGAAAAAAAAAATAAGACGTTTAAACAATAAAGAATTTTCGAGTTTTTATTCGATTTTAAATATAATGTAAGTTATTTTTCACATCACTGTGGCTGGTACAGAGGTATAGCTAGTATAGCTGATATAGCTAGTATAGCTCATATAGCTAGTTCAGCTTGCATAGCTTATATAGCTAGTATAGCTGGTATAGCTAGTATAGCTGGTATAGCTAGTATTGCTGGTATAGCTAGTATAGCTGGTCTAGCTAGTATAGCTGGTATATCTAGTATAGCTAGTATAGCTGATAGAGCTGGTATAGCTAGTATAGCTGGTATAGCTAGTATAGCTGATATATCTAGTATAGCTAGTATAGCTGGTATAGAGGTATAGCTAGTATAGCTTATATAGCTAGTATAGCTGATACAGCTGGTATAGCTAGTATAGCTGGTATAGCTAGTATAGCTGGTATAGCTAGTATATCTGGTATAGCTAGTATTGCTGGTATAGCTAGTATAGCCGGTATAGCTAATATAGCTGGTATAACTAGTACAGCTGATAGAGCTGGTATAGCTAGTATAGCTGGTCTAGCTAGTGTAGCTGATATAGCTAGTTCAGCTGGTATAGCTAGTATTGCTGGTATAGCTAGTATAGCTGGTCTAGCTAGTATAGCTGGTATAGCTAGTATAGCTGATATAGCTAGTTCAGCTTGTATAGCTTATATAGCTAGTATAGCTGGTATAGCTAGTATAGCTGGTATAGCTAGTATAGCTGGTATAGTTAGTATTGCTGGTATAGCTAGTATAGCTGGTCTAGCTAGTATAGCTGGTATAGCTAGTATAGCTGATATAGCTAGTTCAGCTTGCATAGCTTATATAGCTAGTATAGCTGGTATAGCTAGTATAGCTGGTATAGCTAGTATTGCTGGTATAGCTAGTATAGCTGGTATAGAGGTATAGCTAGTAAAGCTCATATAATTAGTATAGCTGATACAGCTGGTATAGCTGGTATAGCTAGTACAGCTGATATAGCTGGTATAGAGGTATAGCATGTATAGCTGGTACGGCTGCATTGCGTATCGCGTCGGCATATCGTACGGTATCCGCTCCAGCCGTAGTGGTGATAGCGTGTATTATTCCTGTGGATCTGCTGGGAGCGGAGCGGATGGAGAATTATAAGGCGAAATCGGCTGGGAGTCACATAACCGCTCATTTCAGGGAAAACACCATTTCAAAATGGCAACAACGATGGAACGAAGAAGATAGAGGAAGATGGACGGCGAGACTTATTCCAGACATAAGGCCATGAATTGGTGGGAAATTTGGAGAGGTAAATTACTACGTTACACAGATGTTATCGGGTCAGGGATATTTTAGGAAATATCTGCACAGAATGGGAAAGACCGCCTCACCTTACTGTCTTTACGAGGAAGGGGAGATAATTGATGACGCAGAGCACACCGTTTTCGAGTGTGCACGCTGGCAGAGCTATCGCTCTGCACTGACGTCGATAGTTGGGACGATCACGCCCGGTAACATTGTCGGGGTTATGATCGCGAGTAGGGAAAATTGGACCTCAGTAGCGAATTACGTGGAGAGGATTCTAAAACTGAAGACGAGGGATCTTGAGGCTGCAGAACATGTGGGCACGCCGGAATAGATGAAACTGGCACACGTGTCTATCGAAATTCGAAGCAAGGATCTGGAGGAAAGGAATAGTGGAGACGCTTAGATGTCTCTTCAACTTTCAACACGCAATCCGGACGCGGATATGAACATGCAGGGGCCAAAGAGCCACCGTAGTTCCGGAGTGGACACAACAAGTCCATGAGACGAGGGGGGATTTAGTGGGTGAGGGCCCCACACACGGAGGATGTGACGACTTCCTCTATGGTGCGGTTAGGTACATTTACCCCTCCTCGGCGTGAAAAAAAAAAATAAGCTATACTAGCTATACCAGCTATACTAGCTAGGCCAGCTATACTATCTATACAAGCAATACTAGCTATACCAGCTATACTAGCTATACCAGCTATATCAGCTGTATTAGCTATACCAGATATACCAGCTATACCAGCTAGCCTAGCTATACTAGCTATATCAGCTATAATAGCTATACCAGCGCATAGCTATACCAGCTATTAGCTATACCAGCTATACCAGCTATACTAGCTATACAAGCTATATCAGCTATACTAGCTATATCAGCTATAATAGCTATACCAGCTAGCCTAGCTATACCAGCTATATCAGCTATATAAGCTATACCATCTATACCAGCTATACTAGCTATACTAGCTATATCAGCTATACTAGCTATACTAGCTATAATAGCTATACCAGCTAGCCTAGCTATACCAGCTATACCAGATATACCAGCTATACCAGCTATATCAGCTATTAGCTATACCAGCTATACCAGCTATACCAGCTAGCCTAGCTATATCAGCTATACTAGCTATACTAGCTATATCAGCTATAATAGCTATACCAGCTAGCCTAGCTATATCAGCTATACTAGCTATACTAGCTATATCAGCTATAATAGCTATACCAGCTAGCCTAGCTATAGCTAGCCTAGCTATAGCTAGTATAGCTGGTATAGATGGTATAGCTTATATAGCTGATATAGCTGGTATAGCTGGTATATCTGGTATAGCTGGTATAGCTAGGCTAGCTGGTATAGCTATTATAGCTGATATAGCTAATAGCTGATATAGCAGGTATAGCTGGTATATCTGGTATAGCTGGTATAGCTAGGCTAGCTGGTATAGCTATTATAGCTGATACAGCTAGTATAGCTAGTATAGCTGATATAGCTAGTATAGCTAGTATAGCTGGTATAGATGGTATAGCTTATATAGGTGATATAGCTGGTATAGCTGGTATATCTGGTATAGCTGGTATAGCTAGGCTAGCTGGTATAGCTAGGCTAGCTGGTATAGCTATTATAGCTGATATAGCTAGTATAGCTAGTATAGCTGATATAGCTAGTATAGCTAGTAAAGCTGGTATAGCTGGTATAGCTAATAGCTGGTATAGCTATGCGCTGGTATAGCTATTATAGCTGATATAGCTAGTATAGCTAGTATAGCTGATATAGCTAGGCTAGCTGGTATAGCTGGTATATCTGGTATAGCTTATATAGCTGATATAGCTAGTATAGCTGATATAGCTAGGCTAGCTGGTATAGCTGGTATATCTGGTATAGCTAATACAGCTGATATAGCTTGTATAGCTAGTATAGTTGGTATAGCTAGTATAGCTGGTATAGCTAGTATAGCTATACCATAGCTTGCATAGCTTATATAGCTAGTATAGCTGGTATAGCTAGTATAGCTGGTATAGCTAGTATAGCTAGTATAGCTGATATAGCTAGTATAGCTGATATAGCTAGTTCAGCTTGCATAGCTTATATAGCTAGTATAGCTGGTATAGCTAGTATAGCTGGTATAGCTAGTATTGCTGGTATAGCTGGTCTAGCTAGTATAGCTGATATATCTAGTATAGCTGGTATAGAGGTATACCTAGTAAAGCTCATATAGCTAGTATAGCTGATACAGCTGGTATAGCTGGTATAGCTAGTACAGCTGATATAGCTGGTATAGCTGATATAGCTGGTATAGCTGGTATAACTAGCCAGCCACTGTTTCAGTGTTTCATACGAAGAGGTACGAAAGTAACGAAAAAAAATGGTTATAAACTACAGTCAAAACCAAAAAAAATTAAACCAATTTAGTATAAGATTGGAAGAAGATTTGTAAACAACTTAATAAACAAATTATATGTTGAATTACATCCAGCTGGTTATCAGTTTTGTGGACCTGATATAAAACTTCAAAAACGAATAGCAAGAGGAGATAAAGGAATAAATTTATTGGATGCAGCTTGTAGAAAGCACGATAAAGTGTACTCAAAATCAAAGGATATAGACACGAGCCATCAAGCAGATCGTGAACAGGTATAAATTAGATCGTAAGCAGATATAAAGCAGATCGTGATCAGATATCAAGCAGTTTGTGACCAGATATAAAGCAGATCGTAACCAGATACAAAGCAGATCAAAATCAATATAAAAAATTAGTATAATGTCTAATAATTATCATAATAAAATATTAGAAGATCCTGTAAAGACAAAGGCTGTTTTAAAGGAAAAGTTAAAAAATATTAAACTGAAACAAATAGATAGAGTTAATTTTTTAGAAGATACCTTTCAATCAATAACAAAACCACTTAAAAAAATCATCGGAAAACTTAAAGATAAACATAAGGATATAGACAACACTATTGATGATGGCGATGATTATGATGATGTAAATGGTGACAATAAAATCATCGGAAAACTTAAAGATAAACATATGCATATGGACAACACTATTGATGATGGCGATGATTATGATGATGTAAATGGTGACAATAAAATCATCGGAAAACTTAAAGATAAACATAAGGATATAGACAACACTATTGATGATGATGATGATGATGATTATTATTATGATGTAAATGGTGATAATGAAATCATCGGAAAACTTGAAGATAAGCATAAGAACATAGACAACACTATCGATGACGACGATGATTATGATGATGTAAATGGTGATAATAACGATTTTCAGTATGAAAATATGACAACGGATGACAATCATGATGAAAAAAACTATGATCATAATAGACCTGTATCACGTACACGTCTGAAAAACTTGAAAAGAAAACAAAGTTTAAAGCTGACGAAAAACTCTCCATTATTTGAAAATATTCAATCACTTATTAATAATAAGCAAATAGATAAAATTTATGGTTTTAATCAACACGTAGACGGAAGTTGGAGATATGGCAAGGAAAAATTAATATTTAATAGAGATAATACTATGCGGATAGGAAATATAAAATTGAAAATGACGCCTGGATTATTTGAACTAGTATTTCATAAAAAACCTCTCCATTATTCTAAAAATGATTTGAAAAAATGTAAAGAGATTTTAATTCATACCAATGCACATAAACGTCGCTATGAACCTAATGAACAAGTGACAGGAACACGAGCCTTCAAATATGTACGAATAATTAAACATTTATTCGAAACAACAACAAACATTTTAACAAAAGGCAGTGGTTTAATGCTAAAATTACAAAATAATCTGAAATCAAATTATATACATTGGGATGATCCTAATGAATTAGTTGACAGACTACGTTTACTTCTTTCATCGGAAGGTGCTGGTTACAACAATCATCAAAACGAAATAATCTCTATTATTGAAGAACTTAAAGAATCTAACATAATTTATTAGAAGAGTGAAAGAAATGTCTCATATTAATAAATTTGGATAAAGTTTTAATAGATATAATTATAAAAACAAAAATATCGTAACTAAGAAATAAATACATACACTCATACAAAATCACAAAAAAAAAGTCAAAATACATTATAGAAATAGCAATAATTTTGTTTTTAATCTTTTTTCTACCGTTTAAGAAAAAAAAAATAAGCCGTTTAAACAATAAAGAATTTTCGAGTTTTTATTCGATTTTAAATATAATGTAAGTTATTTTTCACATCACTGTGGCTGGTACAGAGGTATAGCTAGTATAGCTGATATAGCTAGTATAGCTCATATAGCTAGTTCAGCTTGCATAGCTTATATAGCTAGTATAGCTGGTATAGCTAGTATAGCTGGTATAGCTAGTATTGCTGGTATAGCTAGTATAGCTGGTCTAGCTAGTATAGCTGGTATATCTAGTATAGCTAGTATAACTGATAGAGCTGGTATAGCTAGTATAGCTGGTATAGCTAGTATAGCTGATATATCTAGTATAGCTAGTATAGCTGGTATAGAGGTATAGCTAGTATAGCTTATATAGCTAGTATAGCTGATACAGCTGGTATAGCTAGTATAGCTGGTATAGCTAGTATAGCTGGTATATCTGGTATAGCTAGTATTGCTGGTATAGCTAGTATAGCCGGTATAGCTAATATAGCTGGTATAACTAGTACAGCTGATAGAGCTGATATAGCTAGTATAGCTGGTCTAGCTAGTGTAGCTGATATAGCTAGTTCAGCTGGTATAGCTAGTATTGCTGGTATAGCTAGTATAGCTGGTCTAGCTAGTATAGCTGGTATAGCTAGTATAGCTGATATAGCTAGTTCAGCTTGTATAGCTTATATAGCTAGTATAGCTGGTATAGCTAGTATAGCTGGTATAGTTAGTATTGCTGGTATAGCTAGTATAGCTGGTCTAGCTAGTATAGCTGGTATAGCTAGTATAGCTGATATAGCTAGTTCAGCTTGCATAGCTTATATAGCTAGTATAGCTGGTATAGCTAGTATAGCTGGTATAGCTAGTATTGCTGGTATAGCTAGTATAGCTGGTATAGAGGTATAGCTAGTAAAGCTCATATAATTAGTATAGCTGATACAGCTGGTATAGCTGGTATAGCTAGTACAGCTGATATAGCTGGTATAGAGGTATAGCATGTATAGCTGGTACAGCTTGTATAGCTAATATAGCTGGTATAACTAGCTAGCCACTGTTTCAGTGTTTCAGACGAAGAGGTATGAAATTAATGAATAACAAAATGGTTATAATTTACAATCAAAACAAAAATAAAAATGAACCTAATTAGCGTAAGATTGGAAAAGGTTTTGTAAACAACATAATAAACAAATTGTTGAAAATTCAAAATGTTGAATTACATCTACCTGGTTAACAGTTTTGTGTACCTGATGCAAGATTTCAAAATCGATTAGCAAAAGGAGACAAAGGAATACATTTAGTGGATGCAGATTGTAGAAAGCACGATATAGCGTACTCAAATTCAGAATACACAGACATAAGACATGAAGCAGATCATGATAAGGTATGCATCAGATGTGAGAAGATACAAATCAGATCGTTACGAGATACAAAGCAGATCGTTACCAGATATAAAGCAGATCAAAATCAATACAAAAATTATTATAATGTCTAAAAATTATCATAATAAAATGTTAGAAGATCTTGTAAAGACAAGGGCTGCTCTAAAGGAAAAGTGAAAAATTATTAAACTGAGTCAAATAGTTGAAGTTATTTATTAGAAGATACTTTCAACCAACAACAAAATCATCTTAAAAAAATCATAGGAAAAAATTTAATGAAATAAAAAACTAATTTATTTTAATTAATCTCTTTATTATATATATAATTTTATTTATTTTAAACAGTAAAAACTAAATATATAAAATTTAAAAGGGAACAACTATGCTCTGTCATATATGTTAAAGGAAATGATAAAATTAAGTGATTAATAGATTTTCTTCAAGGAGAAATAGAAATATGTGAACTGTAACAAAATCTGAAAATAAAATATACACACCTTAGGAAAAAAAATCTAATTTGTTTTAATTAATCTCTTTATTATACAATTTTATTTATTTAAAACCTGACAAAAAAAAAAACTGAAAAAAAAGAAATCCTGCTCAAAACAAAGCGCTGTTATAAACACAACAACAACAACACGTACAACTATATTTCTTACAAAAAAAATAATTTAAACATAACCACATCCAAAAATTCTGTATTTGTTTACATTAAAAAATGTAATATGAGTCAAGCGTTTTGAAATTTGTTTACATTAAAAAATATTCTTATGGAACTTATGCTTAAGAATAAGAAATCTTTAGGAGTCTCGCTGTTTGTTGTTGTTTTGTTTAGAACAAAGCACTGCTATTATTTGTAACAGTGTGTCGTTGTCCCACTTTTCACCATCAGCAAATGCAAAAAAAAATTAAATAAACAAAAGCAAGACGAACCTATTCAATTTCAATCAAAGGATGGCTAACCACACACTTTAAAAATGTCACACACACACACACTCATTCTGTCCGATTGGACGTTTATTTTTTACAAATAAAAGGAACAAGAAGAAGCAGGCATGATCCCAAATTTTAACACACACACACACATACACACTCATTCTGTCCGTCCAATCATTCGTTTGTAAAGTAATACAAATAAAAGGAACAAGAAGAAGCAGGCATGATCCCAAATTTTAACACACACACACACACACACATTCTGTCCGTCCAATCTACATGTTACAAACCTATCAACTAACTTAAACTACCGACTGTAGCGTAGGCATAATCCCAAATTCGTATGAAAAAAGTGCGCCAGAAGGTACATAAACATACTACTAACCACAAACCTTATTTTAAGAATTATTTCATATATATATCGTAACAAAATGCAAAATTCGAAAGGAAGAGAAGAGAAGTAGCTTTAGTAGTCCGTAAATCAAACCAGCATAAAATACTTTCTACTGTAGAAACTCACGGACTTGAAAATATCTCAATTGAAACAAAATTTAATACACCGTTTTATTGCAAAAATCACATAACTGTAGAAGAATATTTTTTATTTTCTATTATTTTATAGGAACCCTGCTTCGCTTTAAAGAAAATCTTGTTTACTACAAAACCGCTTAAAGTAAAGAGATTTTGTTTGTAAAATCACATTTTATATAAAGAGAAATCCGTTTAAATGCAAATATTTTTACATTTCCCGGCGACAAAAAGTTTATATCGCGGACCATTTTTATTCCATAATGTTCATATCTGCATTCTTAAGAATGTTCTTTTTACATATGATATTTGAATTTATAAAATAAATTTGAATTAAAAAGTGAAATATATATCAATTTTTTTATTTTGATTACCATAAATTTAAAAAAGGTGAGTTAGTTTATTTGCAAAAAAGGTGACGATTTCTACATTTGCAATTAGCTGAATTCGACTTTAATAAAAATTCTGCTTATTCCCCAAAATAGGTTTGCAAATGTTATAACCAAATTTTCCATAGCGAATAAAGATTTTATTATGTTATTTTGTTATGTTGATTTAAATGTAAAACATACGACTTAGAACTGCTTTAGAAACAACATTGAAGGAAATGTTCTTCTCAGCTTTGAACAGTCGAACAATTTCTAATAGTCTCACTTTTTACCAATCGAATATAAATGCTTCAGTCATCGACCTTATATTAAGCAACACTTAAATGTAATTGACTACGATATCCCGTCTGATCACAGGCCTGTTACATTCATGATTAATAACACAGGCCTGCGAAATTTTACTTTTATTTTCGGCTTCCAATAATTAAGTTATTTTTTAACTATCTAGGTATGTTAAATTAAACTGCAACTTTGTTTTTTCCCAGCACTTCGATTTTTTTATTGATGACATGTGTGTTTTAGAATTTTTTTAAAGATGAAATTACAAAAGTTAAAGTATTTAAAATAAAAGTTTTACTTAAAAAATGAACAGTATTAGTAAAAAATAATATCAAACACGGCACCAGCCAGCAGTAGTCTGTCATCATGTTTGCGTTTCACCTTCCTTGGTATCTGCTCTCCATAACCATAATATCTTGTTGGAAACGCTCATCTTGTTCTTCACTTACGGCACCAAGATTCTCAGGAAAGAAGTCAATATGAGAATGCAGAAAATGCAACTTTATACTTATATTGCAACCCAGTTTATGGAATTTCTTGAGCATATCATTCAATATATTTTCATAATCTGGGCTCTTTCTATTTCCTAAAAAATGTTTCACTACCTCTTTAAATGATTTCCAAGCTTTCTCTTCGGTTTTATTTATGATTTTTTCAAATTGATCGTCTTTTTCCTTCGCCGTTTGCCTTATTTATTTCCACACAAAAATCACAAAAATATCGACATAGCCTATAAATGTAAATTGTAATATGATTTTAATCGCGACAAAGACTTTTATGGCAGATGAATATGTAAATGTCATTAGTGCTATTAGCATGTACCGTTATTAAAGAAATTTGAAATTAACACTAGTAATACGGGGTAATACCAGTAAAAATTAAAAAAGTAATTTTCTCAGAAAATTTACGTGATGCTTTTTTTTTAGTATTTTGTTCGTAGGTTAGTACCTAATACGTATCCAAATTGCTAATTAGTTTTTTAAGGGGAAAACCATAGCAAGCCTGTGTAATTTGTCCGTTGAGGAATCAGTATACTATAATTGGACTGCAGTTCGTAACTCCATTCACGATAGGATCAACATAAATCCAACTATATATTGCTCTAAAGGAGTGAAATGGTAAAATGGTTATAGAAACTTGAAATAACTGTTCTCTAAAGTTAGGTCACTCTATGAAAACATACTTTCCAGCGAGTATTTTATAACTTTGTAAAATTGAGAAGAAGATTTCAAAGTAGCCAACGTATAACAAACATGTCAGATGTTATATAAAGTTTCTAACTGCTGGCCTTTTTCTGTCCTCAAAGTTAAGTAGCTTAACTTTTAGAGTTTGTCTGACACAAAACGTGTTTCTGTCTTCGAAGTTAACGAATTCACTGTTGTTTTTGTTACAAATTATATTTTATAGTGAAGTCACCGTTTTTATGAATTTCTTGTAAAGCAAAGAAAAGAGGTTTTAAATGAGAATTCGATGAGAAAAAATTACTTTTTTTGCAACTTAATGGTGAATTATACATTAGCAAAAATTAACAGTTTTGGAATTTTAACTCATAAAATTATATTTTTAGTTCCTAATTTACTTGTTGAAATTCGTCATAGATAAGTTTAAATTATTTTGAAGGAAAGCTATATGTATATAAAAAAAAGCTTTTAATAGATTCTTGAATATTTAATAGTTCCTTGAATTTTTTTTGACAATTTTATTTCAAATATCAATTTATTTCTGGAAAATAAAAATAAGAAAAATAAATAAATTTTGTATGACAAACCCAACGAGTTAGAGCTCTAACTCCAAAGTTATCTAACGCTCCTTTAACTTCGATGACAGAAAAAAATCATAAGGCAGTGGAGTTATGTATGTTAATGAAGAATAGTTCTTTAATAGTACTTTCTAAAACATTTCATAAACTCACAAGTTAAAGCAATTCCCAAAACCCAATAAATAGCCCTTACAGTTATGTGCCGATAAATTTGTTGAGTAACTTAGGAAACCAATATGAAAGAGTTATAAGAAAACGAATTATTGGAAAATGTGCCATTAATATCCAGAGAGCAATTTGGGCTTTAAAAATAGCATTAGGCTGTACATCGAATTAATGGCATTAATAATATAATAATAAATAACAAGAGTAATAAACTATCAACTGTTATTGTTTTATTATATATGATAAAGGCCTTTGATACCGTTTCGCACAATGGCCTTATATATAAAATAAGAAATATCTAAGGTATCTATATAAAATTATCGCAGATTTGTTTAGCGATAGAATATTTGTCGTGGTAGTCAACAATGTATTATCTCCTCCTAAATATATTACAGCAGATCTACCGCAAGCATCTGTACTCAGTTTTTACTTTCGACTTTTACTTTTACCCTACCTAAGTATTTGAATGTGGCATACTATGCAGATGACAATGCTCTAATAACATCTAGCAAGCTCACAAAAGCGTTTTTCAAGGAAATGGAAAAACGTTTTGCACCTTACTTATCAATTGTTAAGTTTAGCTTTAAAAATAAAATCATCAAACTGGAAAGAAAATGTATAATTGCATTTTGTTCTAAAAATGCCCTTACATACATATAACAATTTCCTTTATTAATTGATTATCCTTTTTTCTGATAAAGGCAGTCCTATTTTCTTTAAACTTAATATTGAAAATAACTTGCAGAATTTTGGAAGAACGGTGACGTAGTCGCTTAACCTCAACCAAAAGTATATTCAAATGGGTTAAATTTAGTGCTTAACCTTAAGAGATATAATACTAAATCTTAGATAGGTATAATATTTTGATATATTGGGCCTTTGAATTTGAAATTTACTCTGCGTTCTACCAGGGGGTAACTAAATTTTTGCGGTGTAAAAATATTGTATCACCAGAAACTTTTCCTTAAATTTCTATTGGTTTGTAAAAAACATAAAAAAATTTTATATTTTATAATAAAATAGATATAAATTAATAAAATAAATACAAAAAACATCAATTATTTTTACATGTTATAGCTTTAAAAACATAAAATTTCTAAAATACTTATTGGGATACCCAGTAATCAAATATTTGAACGTCCGAATATGCTGCATATTGTGAAGAAACAGAATTTAATTATGTAATTCATCTTTGTTCTTCATAGTAATGAAATGTAAAAAATTATGTTCTTCAAGGCTTTTATATACGGTCTTCCCAGATCCCGTAACTAGCCACTATTATCTTTCTAAATCTCGCAGGCAATTTACTTTCAACCCTTTTACTGATTTTTGCATAAATGAACTCTCCTTTTTCCTCGAAAACTTTAAAGTAATTCTGGATCAGAGTATACCCTACCACAACAGGATTTCTCCCTTTCATCGAATGAACCGAGAAATTATATTCACTCATTGATTTCTCAAATAATTCCTCAAATGAGATGTGGGCTCTTTCAACTCTATGACACGATAAAATCATTAAACTTGAACAATAATATCCGATAAATACCAAATTCGATTTCTATCAACTGGTTCGTTGAAATGGTTGGTAGGTAGGTTAAAAGAGAGGAGATCAACCAAGGGTCTCATGCCTATTGACATACATGTAAGCCTTCATTTAGGCTTGTTGTGCGTTTACCATTAGGAATACGACCTTACTTTCTGTAGGAAATCTGTATCATGTACAAACTTCTTCCAGTCCACCCCTCTGAGACGACTTATGTCTGACTTATGTATGTCATTCCATAAATATTGGGAGCTTACGAAAGATGATCAATTACGCAAGAATCGCTCCATGTCAATGTCTTCACAGAATGCCTTGCCTTCATAATTTTTCATCACACCAATACAAGTCAGGTGTTAGTCGAAATGTTCCGTGATACGCTCATTAGCGTGCATAGGTCGGATTTACTTAGTTTTAAAATACTCATGATTCCGTCTTCATTAGGGATAACAAAGTATTTTTTATTCTTCCTACTTAAAACTTTGGGTTGTACATCTTGATTATTCTAAGTAATTGTTTAGGCACCTTTAAATTTAACAATTTTAAAGAGCACGTGCGCGTTCTTCTCCATCGCTTCCAGGAAGACGTCTGCTATGACGTCGCCCTGCACCATCCAGTTTGAGATCGATCTGAGAGATCGACTACCGCCACTTCAATGTTATCTTTTAGTAAATCATTTTACTTACAATGATGATTAATGCGGTGAAATGTAACTTTCCTCATAACGCTGTCCGCGGTTGTGTGTTCTAATTCGGCTGACGGATATCGGCTTAACATCCGTACGTAAAGAATTTATATCAGTCAAAGAACAATATTTACTTACCTTAACATTAACAATCCGATTAACAGATTTCAGCCTGCCGCAACACATTCTTCCCGATGTCTCTGCTTCTTGCGTGCCTACGCCAGTTGTTTACACCAATCGATGACAGGGCTTCCCCGGTTTGGTCCATCCAACGCAAACAAAGTCGTCCTCTTCGCCGTCTTCCGCAGATCCCCTCATCAAATACCCGTCTCGCCGGAGCATCCCCCTCGTTTCAAACGACATGGTCGAGTCAGCGCAGCCGCTGGATGTTAATACTCTGCACAACGTCTATGTTATTAAGGAGCTCATACAGCTCACTTTTGGATCGGATGCGGAAATCATCGCCAACTCGCACTGGACAGAAGATCCTACGTATGACTTTTTTCTCGAATACTCTCAAGGCTGCTGCATCAGTGCTAACTAGAGTCCATGCCAGTGCGCCGTAAAGAAGAAAGGGGAGGATGAGCGTTTGTAGAGTACTAGTTTTGCCGTACGAGAGAGGTCGCTGCTGCAGGAATGCTCAACGTCATTCTGAATATACCGAGCTTAGACATTGCGGCAAAAACATAATCCTTCATTGGACTATCGAAGGCTGCCTTATAGTCAACAAAAATATGGTGTGTGTCGACTTGTATTTCATGGGTCTTTTACAGGATTTGGTGTAGTGTGAATATCTGGTCGATGGTGGACTTGCCAGTTCTGAAGCCGGAGAAGGTGTTCAAGCTATATTTTGTTAATAAGCCGGTGCATGGTTTAAAACAGTTCAGCGGGGAGGCCATCAGGACCTGCAGCTTTATTGTTTTTAAGTCGCATAATCGAGACTTTGGCCTCTTCATGGCTAGGCGGTGAAATCTCCACGCCGTCATCATCGATCGGGTTCGGTACATCATCTCTAAAGGCAACATTGGTGTCTTCATCACCTTGTAGCAGAGTAGAGAAGTGTTTCCTCCACATCCTCAGCACCCCTGCGGAACTGTTACCAAGTTTCCATTCTCATCTTTGCAGGAAGACGCTCCGGGGTTATAACCCTCGGTTAGACGCTTAACCTTTTGATAGTATTTTCGAGCGTCCTTCCTACATCTATACATCTCAACTTCCTCACGCTCACGCCAGAACGCAAGGACTACGTGTTAAGTACGAGACGACAATAATTGTTGTGTACTTTGTTTATCTTTGTCGTATAAAACTTTATGCATCAAAAATTGCATAAAAGAAAACAGTTTTTTGTTGACTTTTCATTCAGCCAGCGCCGAATACACATGCGTAGCGGACGTTTTTTATTTTTTCCAAGGAAGAACAGGATAGCGAAATGCAATTAACCAGTGGCCGCCACAAATAGAACGTGATTAAAATGTGACTGTAGTTGTGAGATGCATGTTTATAACGCAGAGAAAAATTATTAGTAATATTTTCAAGTGTACTTATTAACCTAATAATAATATATATTTTATCCCTAAAGATAGCGTATTTAAGTTGACAAATAATCTTCTAAAAATCGAGATCATTTCTCGTTGTTATTAGCGAATCTTACAGTAATATTTCTTTGGGTGTATAATAGAAACCTGAAAAAAGCGACATGAACCTTCTTTAGAAGCTGGTAAGCAACTGAATGCATTTTTATGGGCAAGTTGGCCCAACGCAACGTAACGTACCGTACCTTCGGTCTTTAGCATATGGAGAGCAATGTAAATGCTTACCGAAACGTTCACTCTCGTTAACAAAACGGAACGATATGTATAAAACATAATTTTTCATGTTTTTTCGAGACATTTGAACAGACATGGGGCTATTGTATGCATTGCGGCATAAATGCCCTCTTTGGTAATTTCATGATGGTTTATATAAAACTTTTAAGTTTTAGATGTATATAATAAGTTTTTCTTTACTTTTTGATTAAAATAATAAGAAAAAAATTATTTTATGGAAATAAATTCTTATTGTTATGACTCTATTGTGCACACAAAATTTTTTTAACAAAATAAATAAATAATATATATGTACTAGCTAAAATCCGGTATGCTTCGCTACTCCTATCGATATCAAATATAAATATTCAAAATATATTGATATATATTTTTTCTTATGTATATTTTTATTATTGTTGTCAATAAACTCAACGTAATAAAATAAGAAGTCTGGATTTTAAAATATTTATTTTGTTGCTGATATTTACAATGTTTCATAATAATTATTTCGTATTCTAGTTTCTTAGGATATATGTACAATATTTAAGAGTTAATAATATATTTTTTCTTATATTTACAATTACAATATTTCTTAATAATTAATTTTTATTCTAAAGCCTTAGGACACATTATTTTTCGTTTATCCCTCAGGCGCGTAGATATACAAATCTGAAGGTTATCCCACCCGCGAGCATGCAACATAAAGCTGTCCATGAGATAGCTCTAATAGTTTTCCATGTTCACGAACTTTTGTATTATATTTATATGGGAGGGTCTCGATCTTATTGCTAGTCCGGCAATTTTATCACAAATTACTCATATAGATTTCAGTGTTGCCCGTATACAATTTGATGATTTTATCTATAGTGATTTCCCAGATATAAGAAGTTTTAAATTTAATTCATGTGGGAAGTACCACGTCCCCTTTTCCTAGTCAGCCCATTTTTTGTCTAAAATATTCATATTGATACTGAAGTGGATTCGACAAAATTTTAAGGACTCTAAGGGCTGTTTTCTCATTAGGTGATTATCTTTTATCCCAACAAAAAACTGCAGATTAAAGAAATTTGGTTTTCTCAATGTCTCATTTGCTTCTATTTTGTCGCAAAACTAACCAGCCCTCATCTGCCGGTTATTTGTTGTACAGATAAATTCAATCAGCTGACTGCTGTTCATATTTTTATGTGGCAATACCTTAAGTTTTTGAAAAAATAAAATAGATTTAAAAAATGTTTAATAGAGGAATAAGCATTAATTTGATGGAGGATGAACTCGAAGATCATGAGTTCCAAGTAAATGTTGAAAGAGTTTATCATGCCAGGCCTAATATTTATTTTTTAAAATATTTGCTTTCTTGATTTTATTTTGTGTTATTTTTTTTCGCTATTGGAAAACAGCTGATTTATGTTAATAAGTTGTCGCTTGAAGACAGGGTTCCCAACTTTCACAACAATTTTGAGAGGTATTGCCAAATGAAAATAATGTTTTTGTCGATATATTGAAAAAACCAAAATTGTTAACGGACAGTTTATCAGTCTAATAAATTTATGTCGACATTTAATAATTGACAGTTTGTCGACACATTGAGAAAACAGGCCTAACTGTTATATTTTTTAGATATATTAATTTAATATTTTTTATATGGGAGGTGAAACGCCCACTATAGCCAATCCGCTCATTTTGTTCATATATACGTCAAAGTGGTCCATACAAAATTTCAGGACTATAGCTGTTGCAGTTTACGAGATATGCTACATTAAATACTTATTGGGTATGTGGGCGTGGCACCTCGTCTACTTGAAATTTTAAAATAAAAAGTAGCCTTTAGTTCCTTCTAAACATACAGGAAGATACTGTATGGACTAATTTCAAGAAAATCGGTCCAGCGTTAAGCCGTCTATAGACTTCAAACAAACAAACCCACAAACAAATAAAAACACATTCATTTTTATATATATGAATTTAGAGTGACGAAGTGGTAAAATTTCTCCTTTTTGGTACTTTCATATATATTAATTGCAAATATTAATCTGTTACATTTGTACGTAAAAAATTATTTTTCTTTAATTATTACTATGATTGTAATGTAAAAACTTTGAAACAAAATAAATAATATGTGGCAGTGTGACGCAAATACCCTTTTTGGTACTTTCCTATTTATACATAAATCTTCTTAATCCTTAAAAATCTTTAAAAATTTTAAATACATATTCTTATGATTCTAATGTGTGTAAATAATTATAAGAGTATTTTTTTATTTATTTATTGAAGTCGCCGTAGTCTAGTGGGTATGTATGTAGTTACTGATCAACAACCCTGGCCACAATAGGTATGTACACCCAGTGAAAGATGCATTCATAAACATAAACTAGTTATATCTATGATTGATCTTCAGATCGAATAAATGTTACAAGCATGAATATAAAAGATTATTCATTAGCACTACACATAACCATGTTGTTGGGTTCCCTTCTAGTCTAGGTAGGTAGGTAGAAGTGGCTGTCCCTCGATGGAGTCATGAGCGAACACACTTAGGCCGCACACAGGGCCCATTGTGATACCACAGTTCCTCACTTGCCCTATTCCAGGAACCATTCGGAGCTTCGGATGAAGCGGCTCAGGCTGCCAATATTCATACATGACAGTTCATCTATATCCTCCATGTAGTAGGCACCCAGGTACCTCTTTCTCCTCCGACTAAGTGCCGCACATGTGCACAATAGGTGAACAATAGTCTCATCTTCCTCTTCATCTCCACAGCTTCTGCAGAAATCATTTGCAAGGTGTCTAAGACCAATACCCCTCGTATGCGCGTATAGGAGGATAGAGGCTTTCCTCAGTCTTTCGGTTATATTTGGTCTCCATGATAGCTTCCTATCCAGGATGAAGCCCAAGAAACGCGCTTCCTCCTTGAGTTCAAGTTCCGCCCCATACAATTTCAGTGGACGAAAAGGTGGAGGCTTGCACCTTCTCGTGAAGACTACGACCTCCGTTTTTCCGGGATTAACACCCAAGCCCCGACCAGATGCCCACTCCTTGACCTTTCCAAGAGCAAGCTACACCCTGTCTCTTATAGTGTCGACAATTCTGCCCGAAATAGTAACGTCATCCGCGTAGGCAATCACCCCACATCCCACGTGTTCCAAAATCGCTAGCAGCTCATAGGTTCCATAGGTTCCCTGTGGTGTTCCACTTCCTACTTCCCTGGTGAGGAGCGAGCACCCCAGCGTCGCGCAGATTGTTCTTACACACAGTAGTCTGGATATCCAGTTCACCAGATTGTCCTGTACATTCAGTCTTGCCAGTGCACCGGAGATTGCACCCAATTCCACATTGTTGAAGGCTCCTTCTATGTCAAGAAAAACATCCAATGGTATACTCCTTTCGTGCCAGCGATCTCTCTATCGTACACGTTAGGTTATTTAAGGCAGTGTCGACAGACCTCACCTTATTGTATGCATTGCCTAGATAGAAGATTTCCATCTAAAGTCTGACGCAGTTCAATGTCAATGAGTCTCTCCATGGTTTTCAGCAGGAAAGAAGAGAGGCTTATAGGTCTGAAATCCTTGTGTGCAATGTGAGAGTTTCTTCCTGCCTTCGGTATGAAGACCACTGCCACTTTGCATCATTCCGACGGTATATGGTTTAGCCGAATGTTGGCGGAAAACATCTCTCTGATTATCATAATGTGATCCAGTTTTAGACGTTGCAGAAGGGCCTGATATATTCCGTCTGATCCCGGGGACTTGAACGGTTTAAATCCATTTATTGCCCATTTGATTGCCCCTACAGACATAATTGAATAGTAGTCTTCCTGTGAACCACTTTCTGAGACCCTCACCCGCATATCCAGGTCTTGTCCCAGTGGAAATTGCGTATTCACGAGAAGCTTTAAAGTTTCCTTTTCTGATTTAGTCCACGAATCATCCATCTTTTGTAGTACACTCGGCACGAAGGACGTTGTCGCAAGAATCTTCCTTAGTCTGGAGGTTTCGTTGACAGTTTCCATATTACTACAGAAGCTTCTCCACGAATCTCTCTTGGCGCGTCTCAAGTTCTTTTGCAGTCACCTAGGGACATATATTGTTCCCAATGTTCCGCATTACCGGATTTCCTCGCCGTGTTAAAAAACCGACTCCTTTCTGAGCCTGACCAGATCTCGGTTCCACCAGGGAGGTTTGTGTCCCCTCCCTGCTGGTCCTTTTTGGACATGCTTTCCTGAAAACCTCCACTATGACCTTCGTAAAAGAAGCTACAGTAGTTTCTAGTTCTAAACACTATCAATTCTACCGTGCTTAAGGGGACCCATGGCCAGATTGACAAGACGATCATAAATATCCCAATTCGTATTCCTAGGATTCCTAACCGTCTTTATATTTTTGGTCTCCCTGTCTAGAGAGAATTCAATGTACCTATGGTCAGAGAAGGAGTGCTCCTCCGAGACTTTCCAACCTCTGACATCATCAGAACTTATATACAGTGCCTCATTTCTATTTTTGGTCTCAAACGTGCACATTGCGCTACCCCATATGGTATGGTGGGAGTTGGCGTCGCATCCGACGAGCAGGCTAACATTAGCACGCTTGGCTTCGGTGACCAGTTTTTTTTTTTACTGAGTCTGGTGGTGGATGCTCGGTTGAATGTGGCATATAGCTGGAGGAGATCCAGTACTGCCTTACATTTATCTCCGTCGCAGCCGTGGTTAGGTCTTAATTACTGTAAGAAGGGAGCAAATATGATATTAAGTTATTTTTAATTAGTATACGGGATCTGGGCCTACCTATAGATTCGGTGTGAACCAGCCTGTATTCTTTGAGCCCTAATCCACAAACATTGTTGGCTATAGACCATTAGTGCGATGTCTTCTCCTCTGTTCGCCAGCCGGAGATTGATGGAGATTTATTTGGATTACTCGAAATTATTGGATTACTCATCCTCTCTCCTCTCCACCATCGTAGGCCATCATCTTCCTGATCAGCCTCGTCCAGGAGTTCAGATTCAGTATATCAAAGGCAGATGCTATATCCGACCCAGTGGAAGAGATAGAGCTAACTCTGGACCGGGTATGAATCTGCGTTGAGGATGCTGTAACGTTATCGTCCTCCTTTTCATCTTTATCTGATGCGCCCATGTGTTCGTCTTGTGGCTTGTCCCCCTGAGGGGCGTTGTCACCCGACTCCATTGGGGTGGTTATCCTTTTTGTATACCTTTAGGATAATATGTTCAAATCCAAAGGCCACCACGCCATTGGATTTTGATAGGTGCTCCGGGGATTCCTGATTGACTATGATGGTCTCACAGCGAGATCCATAACGCTCATCTAGTTTTGTAATCTTCCAATTGTGTGTTGGTAACTTTGAATTGCACATTTTTCTTATCCTAAGTACTTTTTCTGGCTCTTTTGGAGTTACAAGTCTCCAGTTCGACGGTGTAATACTGCCGTCTTGATCTGAGCGATCTACAACCGCCATTTCTATGCTGTCTTTTTACGAGTAGCGTGGTTTTTTAGCGCCTGGTGCGTCGAATCCAGAAGATCGCTGTCTTGTGACAGCCGCCTCCGTGGCCGACATTTTATCGAGTTCATCGAGCTTTTCCTTGGCCCAGGCCAGTCATTGCACTTAGCGCTGCGTGCGATTATCTATTGGGATCTTGGAGATCTTGTCTAGAACCCGCTTTGCGCTCAATCGCTCCATGTACCGCTGCTTCGATTCTTTTAGTCTCGGAGCAGTGTCAACCTTTACATTAACAAGGCCACTCTTGCTGGACGAAGGTCCGGCTTTTGGAGCAACCTTGCTTCTGGAAAGGAAGACGCTTTTGGCTTGTTGTTGTTTGCTATCTTTTGAGGTACTGGCTTCTTGGTCTGCTTTAGCATCAACCAAGTCTTTCACCTCTTTTGTGGAGACTGGTGTCGGCTTAACACCTGTACGCGGATTTTTACGAGTTCCGTTCTCGTCCTCCCTAGAGGAGGTGTTTTTCAGAATTTCCTTTAATTTATTATTTTCATTATGGTTCCACGAGTTGCGGATAAGGGGAAGGTCCACCTGAGCAGGGATCCGCTGTGTCCTGGTAAGGCTGGTTAATCCTGGAGGTCGCCCGGTATCCAGGATACTCCGTTAGCGACTGGAATATTTTTGATGGGCCCCCAGCCAGATTGACTATCGGCACGGGTCGTGTAACACCTTAGTCCAGCCCATACCTCTATCCTATGGTGAGAGCGATAGGGCTGGTGGACACCCCATTGGGCAAACACCATTACCAGCCGACACCCGCGTGGAGGATTCGGTAGAGGATTTTCGTCGGATTTTCGTCGTAATTGTCAAATATTTAAGAAAAAAAATCGTCAGAATTGTTCATTGAAATCGTAGACAAAAATCGTCAGTAAACGTAAATAAATAAAACGTTTTTCATTTAAATTATTTTTATTGTAGTAAACCGAAAAAGCTAACTCAATGTACATATTACGAAAATGAAAAATCTAGATACTGGTGTTTTGCTTTTTACATCTTACTTACTTAATTGGCCATTAACTAACCGATTAACGAATTTCGGCCTGCCGCAACACATCCTTTCCTCTGTTTCTTGCGCGCCTACGCTAGTTGGTCACACCAATCGATGACAGGGCTTCCTCGATTTGATCCTTCCAACGTAAACAGGGTCGTCCTCTTCGCCGACTTCCGCAGATCTCCTCACCAAATACCCATATCGTCGGAGCATTCTCCTCGATTCGAACGACATGGCCGAGTCAGCGCAGCCGCTGGATGTTAATACGCTGCACAACATCTATGTCGTTAAGGAGCTCATACAGCTCACTGTTGGATCGGATGCGGAAATCATCGCCAACTCGCACTGGACCGAAGATCTTATGTAGAACTTTTTTCTCGAATACTCTCAAGGTTGCTGCATCAGTGCTTAATAGGGTCCATGCCATAAAGAAGCACGGATAGGATGAGCATCTTGTAGAGTATTAGATTCATCGTACGAGAGAGATCTCTGCTACTCAATTGCCTATTGAGACCGTAGTAGCCCCTGTTGGCAAAATTTATCCTGCTTGATCTCCAGACTGACTTCCTTTTTGGTGGTAACGGCGGAGCGAAGTAAATTCTTTGACTATATCGAAATTATAGTTATCGGCCGTTATCTGAAATCCAATACGCCGTACGTCTCTACTTATCGATAACATTTACTTCGTTTTGCCCTCATTTACTACCAGACCCATCTTAGTAGACTCACATTCAATAACACTAAAGGCAGCAGTAACATCTCGCTTGGTACGCCCTATGATATCAATGTCGTCAGCGTACGCAAGCAACTGGACGCTTTTTTGAAAAATAGTGTCATTGCGATGCAATCCCGCCTTTCGCAGAACACTCTCTATGACGAAGTTGAAGAGGTCGCATGATAAGGAATTACCTTGTCTGAAAACTAGTACAGTATCAAAAGGTTCGGAGAGGTCCATTCCCAACTTGATGGAGCTGAAGGAATTGCTCAACGTCGTTCTGTATAGTCTTATCAGCTTCGCTGCATAGCCTTATATTCTTGTGTCTGAAAAGGCGTCTCTCATCGCTTCTTCTCTCTTTATAGTTCTCGACAATAGCTCGCGTAGCGGCTGACTGCAATGTTTTCTTGTACGCGGTGTTTTTCGCTGCAGCTGCCACGCGACACTCCTCATCGTACCATTGATTTTGTTGGGGTGGGCGCTCAAAACCAAGGGCTGTTTCTGCAGTAGTGCACAAGCAGTGGAAGATGTTGGCCTCAGTCGGCGAGATTAGATCGGGAACAACGGAGTTTATCCGAGAGTAGAGCGGAGAATGTCGCCGCTGTCCTTTGCGATGACAGCTTCTTAACATCCACCTTTCGCAATGCACTAGAGCACGCAGATCTCAAGGCGCTAAAATGAAAATGAAAATTTGATCGCATATCTACCACCAATTCAAATTAATGGATCAAATATAGGCTTTGTTAGAACAGTTAAAAATCTTGGCGTAACCCTGAATAGGAAACTAAATTGGTCGGATCACGTCAGAATGAACTGTGGAAAAACTTTTGCAATGCTTCGAAATCTCTGGATTTCGCAATATTGTACACCAACTAATATTCGAATGCTATTGGCGAAGACATATTTACTATCGACTCTTATGTACGGATGTGAGCTGTTTGCTAGCTGCGATGCAGTAAGTAGACGAAGACTTAACGTAACGTATAACGCTTTAGCACGATATATTTTTGGTATTAGGAGAAATAGGAGCATATCGAATTTCGCCCGACTAATTTAAAATGTCACATTTGACAATTTAATGAATGGCCGGAATCTGCTGTTCCTGCACAAATTAATATATAGTCGACAGCCACCTTATTTATACAAGTATTAATATTTTCTAGGTCGAATAGAGGAAACAAGATAAATGCTATAAGATATAACAAGGTCATCTCTCAACAACACCTTTTAATTTACTCCATCCGTCTCTGAAGCCAACTTCCCCCTCAAATACAAATGATCAATGATGTACCCCATTTCAAAAATGCAATTTTCAAACACTTTGCATAGAAAATTTTCTCTAACTTGTTTTTTCCCCCTTAGTCTTATTATAACTGTGATATTCTGTTTTTTAACATTATTGTGATAATGATGTTTCTTTTTCTCTTCGTTTTATTTTCTTAAATTTTAAGTTTATTTTCTTTTTCAATTAATTTTTTTATTAAATAAAAATTATTAAAAAATTATTAAAATAAAATAAATTACTCAAAATTAATGTTAATAACAATTGCTAAGCAATACTGTGATATAAGATTTATTGTTGTTGTACTGTTTTGAATAAATAAATAAATAAATAAAAATAAATAAATAATTCGCAATCGAAACTTGGCTGCGACAGCGTAGTGGTCGTGAATATGCGCACATCTAGTACACTGGATACGCGCCATCCGTCAATCAGAATATGATCAATGTGGTTGGATGTTGATCAATCGGGGGACATCCAAGTGGCCTTGTGAATGCCGGGTTGCTACATACAACCATGTTACGCGCCGCGGAGAATTCGATCAGCCTCATACTATTGGAGATAGTGTTTGCGTGAAGGCTGAACTGTTCGATATTGGGGCCAAAGATACCTCCCCGCCCGACCTTCGCATTCAAATGTCCGAGGACGATTTTGGCGTCATGGGCCGGGCATTTATCATATACATACGTCCTCGAGCTTAACGTATAGCGCATCTTTAACTACATCGTCTTTTTCTTCCGTCGGGGAGTGAGAACAAATAAGGCTGATGTTATAGAAATTTGCTCTGATGCGAATTGTAGCTACTCTTTCGTTCACAGGCGTGAACCCAGAGGCAAGGTGGCGAAGTCTCTTATCAACCACAAATCCGCATCCGAATTCTTGCTTATCAACATGGCAGTTGCAATGTACATCGCAGGATGCCAGCCTTTTGCATCCTTGTAATATCCATCGCATATCCTGTATGGCAGTGATGTCCATCCTAAATTTCATGAGGGCATCCGCCAGCTGGGGGGAAGCGCCTAACCTGTGACGTGTGTGGACGTTCCATGTGTCAATGCCTAAAACGTTGTCCTTGAAACGTTTGCCGTGGACGTCAACTTTTGAGAGGATATTTCTGGTTTTCATTGGATAACATTTTTAAGTGGTGCATTTCAAGCCCTACGCACAACCCAAATTTATCGTCCACGGGATTGGTTAACATCTAGCAGGGACTAGAATGCCATCCAAGACGGGCCACGAGGAGACTGCGTGTCAACTTTAATACAGCAAGACAATGATCGTCCTGGTGGTCGCCACGTTGACCACAGTCAGAAAGTTTACCTTGCTGAAATATTGGAATGGATTCATTTTACTGCCTACGTAATGAATATACCCTGCTCTTGCGCTGGAAACACATCCCCACACCAGTACCGACACTCCTCCATGCTTGAAAATAGCCTGAGAATTGTTAGGCAAAAAATCAGTTTTTGGCTTAAACCAAACGTACTGCTTTCCATCGGATCCATGTAGGTTAAATTTACTCTCATAAGTAAGGAGTACCTATATATGTAAGTACCGTGTAGGTACGCAGGTAGTCCTCTCATAATCTTTTAACAGCTGATTGGATGTAGATGTAAGAAAAGGTTACACATTTTCAACATCTTCCACTTAGATGTACGAAAGCTTAAAAACGCTATTATCTCATATGCTATTAAGTTTAATAGCCAAGTTCCCGATATCTTACGAAAATGTAAGCGAAAGAAAGTCAGTCGCTCAGTTTCTTTCGCTTCAGCGGCCTTACATTTTATATACATTTTTAAACGCTTAAATGTATAATTTATACAATAATTCTGCTTGAATTTGACCATGAAATAAGCATTAGGTAAAAGACTGGAAAATTGATTTGGCAGTGGTAAACGAAACGTTTGGATTCTAGGTAATATAATATGAAGAGTTTTTCTACTTTGGGCGATGGTGGCTACTAATTAAAACCATACTTGATGACACCATACAGAAACCCAGCAAATTTAACTACGACCCGATGCAACAGAAACCACTCCATTGTTCGTAATGTGATGGAACTGTGCTTTGGTGTATTACAGAATAGTTTTCGTTTAATTCCTTGCTCCCGGGGATTACACTACAGCCCCGAGAAAGCAACGAGAATTATGAATTCCTGTTGTGCATTACACAATATGCGCATTAGGCGTAAGTGTTACGGAGAAATTGCAGAAATTAGAGGCAATAGCGACGTAACCAGCATTAATGTGGATGATGATGGAGAGGAAATATAAATTTATAAATTCATTCAAATCACTTCATAAAATTTTTTTTATTCAAAATTATTATTATTACTATTCTTATTATTAGTATTATTCTATATCAAAATTAAACTCATATAATGAAACTCAAAACATAACCTAAAAATTAAATTAATTTAGACTAATATGTATAAACATTAAACATAAAATGTAATACACAAATAAAACTAGTATAACAAAAGATAAAATGTAAAAACTTAAAAATGAAATAAACACTGTTTAATATATTATGAGGTAAATGTAATGAGATAAGGAACAAAAAGAAACAATTTTTGACTTTTAATAAGGAACTATATTGGAAAGCAGTCATTAAGTTTTTCAACCGCATCTGCAATTCTTTATACGGTCACAACAAATTCGCTTGTGAATTTTAATAAGGATTTTGTGACTTCAGTAGGTTTTTTAGTTGCTGCGACTACCGATTCGCTTACTTGAATTTGTTGCCGAATGAGGCGTGGTGTATGTCACAAGTATGGAAATGGTGGTTTGTTGATATTGTGTTGTGTATCAATAAAGTTATGTTGTGTATATTGGCTTTGAGGCGGTTTGATCATCCGGTAGTGTATTTTCACTTTGAGGGGTTTGTGTGGTGTATGTTCTGTGTCTGTGAATGATGTTTTTTGACTATTTGATTGCGTTTTGTTTTTTTTATTTAGCCTGGCTAGTGTAACTATAGCTCCTGGGTGGTGGTAATTTCATTGGGTCCAAGGGGTCCATAGAGTTCTAACTTATATTTGCTCCAACTACGTTAAGTTACACATTCGATGCGAACCTCCACCAGGTTCTCCAAGGTTTTTTTTATTATCCGCAATTTTCTTAGTGTGTGATTTTAAGTCATCCCAGGTCTATATATATATATATATATATATTAAAAAAGTTAAAAGAATCATATGATTAATACACAAATTTAGCTTTTTGCACTCAACAATATTACGTACAGGAGGTCCCAAAGGGTTCAATTTTTCCATTAGTTGCACCCACAGTTCCTCGAGCAAAATTTGCATGCTCTTGCATATGATTGCAGTTGTTGATAGCTTGATTTTTTGATTTTTTTTTGATGATAAAATTGTTATAAGTTTAATTTTAATTTGAATTGAAAAACATATTTATATTCATGCATATTTTGAATTTACATAATTATAATATTGTTATGTTTATACCTTTTTAAAAACGATTAAAATGTGGGTTTGTTGATTGCAAGCAAAATAAAAACAAATTTGTGATTAGTTTTAGCTAAATTCTTTATTGTTCGCACAATTTAATGTGCCACTGTTCACAACTTGATGTTACAACAAGAATTTGATTAGTTCGTTATTCTTCTTTACACTTCTGCTTGCGTAAGCACTAACAACTGTTCGGTAGAACTTTACAACGGCGATATTCAAACCACGTATGTTCTTTTCACACACAACGCGTCTTCACACAAGGCTGAATTTTTACTACTCGTTGCCTGCTTTGTCTTGCCTTGTTATATGCCCACGTAAACAGTCTGATGAAGGTTTTTGAAGTCGAACATTCGTGGTTTCGCCTTCTCGGGAACTCTATCGCGACTTCATTGTTGTTTGTGTATTTTGTACACATTGCTTGTTGTTGCGTTCTCGCTTACTTGTCTATTTCTTTCATATGTTGTTGGTTTACTTGTAACAAGTTCGTTGTATTTATTTTATACTCACCACTTATTTTCCATTTTTTAACTTTTTGTTTTTGTGCAAAATTGTGCTTTGATTTCCCACACACGACAATAAAATAACAAGTGTCTGATTTCGATTGATTTTCTTTTAACTGATAAGAATTTGCATGTCGCAAGTCAGCTGACTGTCGTGTTATACAATAACGTTCGACACCGGGGGCCAGGCTGCAAATTACTCTCCAAATACCATAAAATTTTTCTATGAGTACCCCAATATTTATTGTCCTTTTAAAAACCTTAAAAAATAACTTGTACCGTTTTAGGTGTAGTCTAAACATGGTATAAGCTAACGCAAGTGAGGCTGTGTTTTGACTAACTTTATTCGCTCACCACATTATAAATGCAATTATCCTGTTCATATAACATTTTTTTTGACAGTTCTTTTCATTATTTTAAATTATTTTGTGCTTCATGTGTCATGACGTCATTGTTGCATGTTATTTGCTTTGAATCAGTCTAACTATTCTGACAAATATTAATATTCCCTAAATTATAGTTGAAAATGGAAAAAAGGTAAAAATAAAGAGAAAATAAATATATTTTTGTTTATCTTTGTTTGCTTTGACAAAAGCTCGATAAAAATTATGGATTTTGGCCCAGTTAGCCTAACGTAATGATCTGTATAAAACAGAATTCCTTTACGTTTTTACGTGCATTTGTACATCTTTGGTACTTTCATGATTATTTATATAAAACCTTTAAATTTTAAAAAATAATTTTATAAGAAATAAAGACTTATTGTTACGATTCTAATGTGCACACAAAATAATTTAAATAAATAAGTAATATACATATTAGTACGTATTTTGAGTGACGAAGTGTTACGAATTCTTCTTTTTGTTACTTTCATACATATTAATCTTTTAAATTTGTACATCAAAAATGATTTTTTTAATTGTTATTATGATTTTAATGCGTATAAAAATCTTTGAAACAAAATAAATAAATAATACGTAACAACAATGACAATGTGACGCAAATGCCCTTTTTCATAATTTCCTATTTATACATAAATCTTTTTACATACATATATAATTGGTCATTACAGCCCTTCAGTCAGGATTACGACCTAGTTTCTCACACCACTTATGTTGTGTGTGTTAATTTTATACATGAGTGGCGGGACCTACAGTTTAAAGTCGACTCCGAACGACAGATTTTTGAGAAACTTTTCATGGCAATTTTTATTACTCTCAGAGTTTTTGCCAGTAATCTGCTGAGAGGAAGTCGCCGAAGAAATACTTTTTGTATTTCATTTTGATGTCTGGCCTGGGGCTCGAACCCTGGCTTTTCGTCTAATAAGCCAATACACTACCTACCAGACCACGGCGACTTCATCTTTTTAATCTTTAAAAATTTTAAATACATATTCTTATGATTCTAATGTGCATAAAGAATTATAAGAACGTTTTTTATTATTACTATTCTAGCTAAAGATATTCTTTTGCAATTTAATAATAAAAAAAATTACTTTCTATAGAACAATATTCGACAGTGTATTTGTAATATTCTAAATAAATATAATATTCTAAAATATTATAAAAATAAACATTTATAATTAAGGCCTAATTGGTACTTTTTGAATTTTGCATTACCCTAACAACACTCATCACTGTTCTGAACAGCTGACTTTGTGCAAATGTCTGCATATGACTTTCTTTGTATTGTGTTGTGTTCGTGTGTGTGTTTTGCTTTCTGTTCTGTTTCGTTTTTATTTATAAGTTCTTCGTAAACAGAACACAAACGTTCTTAAGCCGAAAGTATATAATATACAATGCGTTCTTGCATTATATGCGTTTGCCAAAAAGTAGAATCAGTATAGTTGTTTGTGACAAGTTACAGAGCAAACCACATAGAATGCACAGACTTAAGCTGAAAGTCCATACCATCTGTTTCATGCGTTACATGCGTATACCGAAAAAGTAGAATCAGTGTATTTGTTTGTGACAAGTTACAGAAGAAAATGCATAGAATGTATAGACGCATAAAATGCATCAAGTAGGTTTACTTTCTACTTTTCTATGCGACTCATGCATTGCTGAAGAATATCAGCTGTGTTTAGTATTAGGGTTACAAATTATATAATATTATCAAGGATATCGTTAAATATGTTTGTATAATGCATTACTATTTTCCTTTTTTTGTTATAAAAGATTTTTGTATTATCTTTCATAATAAAGTTTATTACTAATTTAATAATAAATTACATTTTTAACACATTTCTTTCCTGAACAAATTTTTTTTATTTATTTATTTCAAGTCTATGGAAAATCCTTAGAGACTATTGCATTTTATATTTCAATACAAAATTATTATTATGATGTCAACACAAAAAATAAGTTAAAAAAAGAAAACAACATTGAAATTACTAATTAAATGAGTTTAATTGTAAAATTATAGCTTTTTTAATGGATTCTAAATTTTTGTTAAAATCTATATGAAGGTAAAGATTATTAAAATCAGTACAGATTCTACGGATCGAAGTTCGCATAGTTAGTTGTGTAATATTTTATATTTATGAAATTATAGTATCATATTGGACTCTCAAGTGTAAAGTTTTTCCAGAAGAAATTGAGAGCTGGTAACACCATTAATCAGCTTCAGGAGAAAAACAGCATTTAGCATTTTACGACGGCTTTTTGAAGATGGTAATTTAATGAGTGCTAGGCGTTTTTCATAAGATGGTGACCTTTTATTAGGATCCCATCCATTCCCTAAACCACGAAGACAAAATAATAAGAACTGTATTTGAACTGATTAGATTTTGTCAGAGTGTACAGCGTATTGAGGGTCCCATATTACAGATCCATATTCAAGAATTGGGCGAACCAGTGTGGTAAACAATTGTTTGGTAACATAAGGGTCAGAAAACTCTTTAGCCCATCGTTTGATAAATCCCAGGATACATGTAGCTTTGCTAACAGTTGATGTAATATGATTTCTGAAGACCAATTTACAATCGAGAATTATCCCTAAATCGTTAAAGGAATCCACTAGTTCAAGAACAGCACCATTCATTGTATAAAATCCATTGATTGGAGATGATCTATTGAAGCACATATATTTACATTTTTAACATTCAGCTCCATTCAATTAGTACTACACCAAGAGGTTAAGTAGTTAATATCATCTTGTAAAAGTACTTGGTCTTCAATGTTATTAAATGATAAAAATATTTTAACATCGTCTGCATACATTAATGTGTACATACATTAATGTAAATTTTTGGTAAAAGAAGGGAGATCATTTATAAAAAGACTAAATTACCAATGTTGTAAATTCAAGAAGATTTGTGATTGTTGATTGAGACTTGCAGAATCCATGCTGGGATGCAGATAAAATAGACGATGCTTGAAATGACAGTGTATCACATAAGAGTTGTTCAAATAATTTCGGTACAATGTTGAGTTTAGTTTGAAATATCAGCCTTAGATCCTGATTTAAACTGTGGAATTATAAATGATTGTTTCCAAAGGGAGGGAAAATAGCCCAATTTAAGCGATTTGTTGAATAAGTAGGTTAATGGAGTACTCAATAATTGAGAATGGTGTTTCAAAATACTGCTAGGAACCCCATCAACACCGGCAACATGCGAATATTTTAATTGTTGTATATACTTGGAAACAGTACGTTGATCAATAAAGATATATAAAAGGACTTTACTTCGGCAATATAATTTTTATTATTGGCGTTAAATGTAGATGAAGAATAGGTAGAGGCAAAAAATTCCGCAAACAAGTTACTTATAACCTTATTATCTGATGATTCATGACTACCAAGCTTCATAACAGAAGGATAATCTGCTGCTCGACGTTTCTAATTAAAAAATTTGCAGAATGATTTAGGATCACTCTTGGATTTGTTTTTGACCTCATTTAAATAGATGTTATAAGCCCGTTGGTTGGCGATGGTGTATTCAGATCTTACTAAGCAGTATTTGGAATAATTTATATTGCTCTATCTTTTTTTAAAGATTTTATACAATTTATTTTTCTTGTTTTTTAATCTTGAAAGGTATTCTGTATTCCAGGGCGGATCGCGATTAGAATGTGGTAAAACTTCTGGCACACAAGCTTCGAAACGATTGTGAAGTATTTGATAAAATTTCATAATGCACTGGTCCAAATCATTGCCATAACCATATAATTCATTTATCCAATCGATTTCAGATAGTTGAAGATGCAGTTAATTGTGATTAGTTAAATTGAAACAAAATGTTTTCTGTTTTTGAGTTAAATTATTTTCTTGAAGGAAAGAATGATGGATGATGTTTATTTCAAGCGTCGGATGATATTTGTCTTTGTATACTAGTTATCGATTGTTTTTTGTGCTGAGTGTCATCTCCTTTGAATTTATTAATTTGTACACAGGAGCAATGAAGGAGAAATTAATTGAAAACACTCGTCTTGTGTTCTTTTGAAGTTTTACGTAAGCCTTAGCAGCACATAAACATATTACAATGCCATAAATTCTTTTAAAATCGCAATTTGATTTCCATTTTTTCCAAAACTGTTTTTGTTTGCTAATAATTTTACTACAACAGTTGTGTGTAACTTGTAGTAAAAAACACATAGAACGGCAGAAGCGCATGTAATGCAAGAACGCATTAAACGTATGGTATGGACTTTCGGTTTTACGGCAACGTATGTCACGTTTTCTACGCTTGGCTAACCAGTGCATTAAATTGATTTTTGTGTTATTCGGAGAGTAATTTCAACTGGAAAACGAAAAAATTAGATCATTCGCAATCAAAACTTTGTAGGGAGAAACAGAGGTAACGCAATGCGCATGTAAGTCATACTAGCACGATAACAAGTATATTCGTTACGGTTCTAATTTGTTTTTGTTTAAAGTTTAAGTTTCAATTAGTCGTGGCTTTGCCATAACATAATAAATAATCAGCTGCATACGGTTTATTTTTTTTATATTGTTTAAAAGTATAGTTCACTATACACTAAAATAAAATTTTTTATAACGTAAAAGACGATGGAAAGGCCGGCCTATTAACAGGGTTTGGTATCAAAATAGGTATAACCAAAAGCAACTACTCCCTACCAATACAAGCACAATTTCCTGATGTATTGCGCTAGCTCTTATTTCCGTCGAGAATCGCTCTATTAAGTTCTACTCTTCAAAATATAAAAGTTCGCTTAATAAACTATAACAAAATTAACTAACTGTCTACTTGCCCCCACTTCTAAATTACTTGCAACTTCTAATCAAGCCCGCCTCTTTTTTCGCTAACCTTGAAGTTTCTGTGAGCTTTTCCATAAAAAAAAAATTAGTTTTCCGTCATTAATTTTTTAACTACAAAAATATTAATTTAAAGAAATTAAATAAAAAAGCAAAACAAATCTCAATTCAGCAATAATCGATAACAGTGATGCCCATAAAGTCACAACTAATTGATGACAATTTATGTAAAAAATGTTTTTATTTATTTTGTTTTGTTTCCTCTTGATATATAATATAGTTTATTTAGCATTAAATATATATTAAAATATTTATTTTAATTCGTAAAAACCACGGCTTGAAATAAAAAAGAGATTGTAAATAAATTTATGGTGTGTCATTTGAATCTATCTGACATACAATATATTTCGTCTTCTCTTTAATAATTGCTTTATTAATGATGACTTCGGCGCCTTGGTACATCAAAATATCGAACATACATACACAAAGATCTTGCAGTGCCAACAGCAATTGATAAATATTCACAAATATATGTACAGGTATCCCTCCTACAACACGATTGCACTCTAACACGATTAAAAAATTTTCCGAAAACCTCTTATAACACGGTACTTCTACAACAATATTATTTTTTTTTAATAAAATTATAATATGACAAAAAATACAATTTGGGAATACCCTTATTTTATTATTTCAAGACTGCAAGTCTTAATTTATTTTTTGGGTATGTACACAAATTCGCTATTACAAAAAAAATTTCAGTGGATTCCTAAATTTAAAAATTCTATGCAAGTGTTTTTTATCCAATAGTTATGAATTCTTTTTGTAACATATAAATTTGTAATAACATATATTTTAGCATTTTGTGGAGCCCATCGCAAGAGCGCAGACCATATTTTATAAAATGAAGAAAAAAATATTGTGTGGAATTGTAAAATAGTAAACAAAAAATTTTAATTTTAAAGTTTTCGATTTTATTAATTTTTTTGAGGTAATTAATAAGGAGATAATTTTTTTTAATTAAGTAAGACTATTTTTTGAAAAATAAATTTCAGTCCTAAAGTATGTCTGGTGAAAATTTAAAAACAATTCGGAAGAGAAAGTTTATTTCTTTAGAAGTAAAAATACAAAATTTAGGTCTGCTAAAAGGAGAAAAAGCATCACACATTGCAAAAACCCTAAATTTAAATGAGGCGACAGTCCGCACAATTAAGAAAAGTGAGAACGAAATTAGGAGTGCTGTGCCAATAATTGAAAAAATGGAGAATGCACTTAGGATTTGGATTGATGATAGGTGTCAGAAAAAGATTCCACTGGACAGTAATATAATTAGACAAAACCCTCTTAAAATTTACTACCATCTTAAAGAAAATGGAGAATCTTCTGTGAACCCAGATTTTCTAGCCAGTAAAGGTTGGCTTGAGAAATTTAAAAAGCGTTTTTCACTTCACAATATAAAAATTCAAGGTAAAATTGCATCAGCAGATCATGTAGCTGCCAAGTCATATCCAGAAAAGTTAAAAAAATAATTGAGGAGCAAGGATACACATCAAAACATGTTTTTAATGCCGATGAAACTGGGCTTTGGTGGAAAAAAATGCCCAATACAACATATATGTCAAAAAATTAAAAAACTGCACCTGGATTTAAGGTATCAAAAGAACGTGTAACGTAACTTTTGTACAGTAATGCCTCGGGAGATTATATGACAAAACCCATGCTAATTTATATATCTTTGAATCCCCGTGCACTTAAAAGCATACATAAAAACGCTTTACCGGTATATTGGAAAGCAAATTAAAAAGTTTGGGTAACTGCTGATTTATTTAAAAATTGGTGTTAAATTGTTTTGTTCCAGAGGTAGAATATTATTTAAAGCGCAATAATTTAGATTTCAAAACGCTATTACTAGTAGATAATGCGCCAGATCACCCGCAAGTCTTATGTCATTCTACCGTCCAAATAGTGTTTCTACCTCCTAATACCACTTGATTGCTATAGCCTTTGTATCAAGGTATTATTTATACCATTAAGATTTATTATATAAGAAGATCATTACAAAAGATTTTAAACATAACTGATTCAAAATCTATTGATGTAAAGGAAGCTTGAAAGCAATTTTCAATTAAAGACTGCATCAATATCATATCCTTATCCTTAAAGAACTGAAAATTACAAAATTAAATCGATGTTGGAAAAGGATATGGCCAGCAGTAGTTGAGATAAACAAATGAATCAGGAGAAAATGAAATTGGTGGCATATTATAATTTGCTAGGTCGATCGGACGAGAAGGGTTTGTGTGTTGAAGATGTGGAAGACTTATTAGTGGAACAAGAAGTTGGGGAAGCAGATTTGTTAGAAATCGCATCCGAACCCCAAGTGAATGAAATCGATTCTAGCTATGATGAAGATAATGAAATTAATAATTTGACACTAAAAAATTATAGGAATTGTCGAAAAAATTGGAATTATTGTTCTTGGATGCAGACCCTTGCGCTGAAAGAAGACGAAAATTCATAACGGAATTACAAAATTGCTTATCACCATATCAAGAAATTTATAACAACCTTTAACGGACAAGGCATTAAAGCATGATTACGGAATTTTTAAAGATATCAGCAGGTGAACAAAATATAAAGGCAAGTTCAGAAAGTGAAGATGATATTATTCAGCCGAAAAAACGTTTAATTGAATTGAGCAGCGATGATGAAGAAAATTACTAAACTAAATTCTTAATATACATTCATATATATCTATGCCGATTTTTGTTTGTTTTTTATGTATTCACTTGGATTTATATTTGCTTTTTTATATATTTAATTGGAGTTTTATTTATTTTGTTATTTTTAATAGAAATAAAGTTTCTTCTGTGGCATTCAAATATTTTTTTGGAACTTAACCCCTGTTTTTGTACCAGCTTTTAGTCTCTTAAAAGCACGGTTTCACATAACACATGATATTATAGGAACCTATCGACCGTGTTGTATGAGGGATACCTGTATTTGAAAAACCTCGTAATACCTCCAAATCCTCTAGCGGGAAAGTCTTTACATTTGCGGTCGCATAGGCTTAAAAAAGAAGTATGCTGCCAAACAAGAAATCTTAAAAATTGATCGGGCCAAAATAATTTTCTCTCCTTTGCTAAAAAAAATGCCCACACAATCGATATTGACAAATCTTAACACACTTGATACGTTTGCTGTTAAATACTAAAATAAATTCTACAATCCAAACAACATACGTGTATTAAATGATTGCCATTAAGTTAATCATTCCATCTTCCTTTTAGGAATCACATATCCATCTCGTGAAGTTAACGCGATTGTTGCGGTTAGCACGGCTGTTACAAAAAATGGATAGGTACTCACAATATACAGCCATGATATTGACGTTATTAATGCTTTTATTTTCACTGGTTGCTCATTGGTTGGCTTGTGTCTGGTACGTTATTGCGGAGAAAGAGAATATGTTTAATGAAGATGGATGGGATATCGGTAAGTATTTTCTTTAACTAAAGCGTACATTTAATGCTTTTTCGCAACTCTGAAATTTGACAGATGTCACATATTGTTATCCCGGTTATTGAACCCTGAGTAACCAGATTGACAATTATGACGTTTGAAAAATGCTAAAAACAGCAGCTTTTACCGATTTAACTAGAGGGAGAAAAAATGTTACAAGTTTTGCGGCGACAGTTTGAAGTCGCCGCAGTCTAGTAGGTAGTGTGTTGGCTTATTATACGTAAAGCCAGGGTTCGAGCCCCAGGCCAGGCATCAAAACAAAATACAAAAAGTATTTATTCCGCCATTTCCTCTCAGCAGATTTCTGGAAAAAACTCTGAGAGTAAATAAAATTGACATGAAAAGTTTCTAAAAAATCTGTCGTTCGGAGTCATCTTTAAACTGTAGGTCCCACCACTCGTGGTTAACATTAACACACACAACATAAGTGGTGTGAGAATCTAGGTCGTAATCTTGAATGAAGGGTTGTAATGGCCAATTATTATGTATGTACATATGTAAATGTGTTAGAAGCAACAGATATACAGAGTGAAAACTGGCGGATAACGCAGAAAAATTAAATGTAAACAACCATTTATTTTGTGTTAAAAAATGGGAAATTAGGAATATTTTTTAATTTCTTCAATGAAAATTTTGAACATTCCCAAAAATTTGATTATTAATCGAAATGTGTGTGATTTTCGGTCACCATGAATACAGTTTCTTGTGCAATAAGTAAGTATGAAGCTAAATATTACAAGATCAAGACAAGACATACTGCTCATAAAAATTTTTTATTGCTAAAAGTGACTAAGAAATACTTTTTGGTAATATTTGCTGTCCCTTTCACATTAAACCGGCAACTGTCAAATTCCGTGTCGCCTCTGTGTACCCTGTGTTATTGAAAATAGAGTGCTTTAAGAAAAAACTATATGTTATAATTCTGAGAACTTATTGCAAAAATTTGAAAGTTATGTCGGGACCTCGGAAACTTCTAGTAAATCTTTTGTGCTTTAAAAGCTTTAAAACGTTACTGTTGCAAATGCGAGTGTTGCAATAACACGAAAACATTAATTCGGCATCGTTCTGAATAACTTGAAATTTCACGAATTACCACAGTCAGGAGCTCAAATCGTCAGACTGTGGACAGAGTCGCTAATTCGTTTATTGAGTTTGAAAAAGTAACCTTTTCCGCTAAAGAATGGTTTTATGAATAAACAAAATTGTCGAATTTTAGGCACAAAAATTCTCACACAATGCATGAGAAACAAATGTACCCATAATGAGCAACTATCCCTTACGGATTTTTATTAGGACGCGTGATTAGTTCTTAGTTTTTCAAGATATGGCTGAAATTGCAGTGACTGTGGAGGGCATTTTTTATAGATAACGGACTTCCTGTGGCCTCAACTAGATGGCAACAATTTGATTGTGTTGCGTCAGCAATACGGCGCCACCTGCCCCACCACGCGTGCTGCAATCGTCTTATTGCAGCAACGATTTACAGAACAAATTCTGGTGTCAACGAGCCACCAAGATTATGCAGTTTAACGTCGTGCGACTTTTTTTTAGTTTTTTTGGAGTCCTCCGATGTGTGCCAAAAATAAGAAACAATTTTTTGTTCCATTCTTAATCTGAACATGTTATCTTTACAATGCATTTTATTTTGACACTATTTCTACCAAAGGTGTCAAAAGACGCCTTTTAAAATTTCAACTTGAAATTTATTTCAGAGTTTAATAATTTTTTCGCAGTTAATGTTTTGACTTTTCGTATAATAATTTTTAAATTTATTTAGCGTTATCATTTTCCGCCAGCTCATCCTGAATCAGTATAAGCGTACATGATATACCTATTTCTACCATGGGGTGTCTTTTGACACCTTTACGATTTTTCTTACAACAAGAAATAAAAAATATAAAGAAACTACACATACATACATTTGGACTGAACTATAATTTGTTTTTGGTTTTTTCTCTTCGTATTATTATACCAAGCCATGGAAATTCTGTGCAATTGGAAATTCTGCGAAATGCCATGCCATGGAAATTCTGTGAAATTGTGAAATTTTTCTGTTCAGCAAGTTTTCGAAACACTGAAATTTCCCGTTATAATTTTTATATTCGATTGTTGTTTGGTAACAATAGGAATAAGTGTCAAGAGACACCTTTTGGTCGAAATAGGTATACACAAAATCGTGGTAGAAATAGTGTTAAAATATCTTTCTGAGGCAACTTTTATTATTCGGAAGGGAACAGTTATTTTTATATGGCAGCATTTATTGTATTAAGCAGTGTTTGAAAAAATACTGTATACTATTGTGTACATAACTGATAAAATACTTTTAATTAATTTCTTTATATTCTTAAGCGAAATATATCTATTGTTCCTAAAGAATAATAAATGGCATTAAAACTACAACGCGATCTCTAAAAATACTGAATGAGAGAACATAAACTCTCGCGGACACTAAAATTTTTAGTTCACTAAAACCCAGTTTTTTTCGTTGTGTAGTAATCTTTTTAGCGTATCCGTCAGCTGCATTAAAGAAAATATAATGAAATTATAACTATAAATGAAAAATTGTATTTAATATGTATCATGCTTCAAAGCAATGTGTTGCATACTTATGTACTATACATAACCCAATCCAGAAATCAGGTAGCCGAAAATCGAAAACTGGGCAAACTTTTTGCCCATCGTACCACCAAATACACCATTGCGAATGATCTTGCTATACACGTCACAGCCTAGCCTAATTCCAACTGGGGCTGCTACAAAAAAGGTTGAGTCTGCCAGTTGTAATCCTGGAATCCGTAGTTACCTCTAAAGAGTACCAGCTCCGAGCGTCCTAATTTAATCGTCTTCGCACCAAGCCAACGAACCACCTTCTCGGAAATGAGGGTCCGCTCTGTAGTAGGATCGATTACTGCCCACTCCGTGACGTATCGTCCATGTGCTACAATGTTGACTACAGCCGTTGGTTTTAGGAGGACGATATCCGTCAACGTATATGACGTCGATGGTGAAACTCTACAAGCTGTCGAACGAGAGATTTCTCTTGGCTGATGAGATTTAAGGTTCATCGATCGACTCGTAACCAGAGCGTTACACGGAATAGCTCCTCGACTCTCACGATCATTGGACGAACGATGTCCTTTATTACCTGTGCGAGAAGGCGATTTGCGATGACGTATACCTTTGATTTCGCGACTCTTATCGGAACAGACGAACGAGGTCTAATGTCCGGCTTATGAAGAAGCGTATAATGCATATCACCGCAACGTTTACATTTGCCAGTACATGATCGTCCGCCAGGTATGATCGTGACTCAAACAGCCAGCACAATACTTGTAGATTGTCATCAACTTCATTTTCTCATCATAGTCTGCCTTCGAGAATCGTTCGCGATATCGCAATGGGTGGTTCTTCAACAGACGCGACATACTATTTTCTTACGATTGTCACCTTGCTTGTACTTTCTCGCAAAAACCATGATACTATTAGCTGAAATTATGAAATATTTAAAATTCAACATGTAGGAAGAATTACCAGTTTCACAACTGGTCGAGTAATTGTTCCACGTGAAGTCTTCAAATCCACTACCCTGACATGACCATCTTTACCCGAATGTAAATTCAATACGCGACCTAAGCGCCATTGATTGGTAGGCACGTTGTCTTCGCGGATGATCACCATATCCTCGACCTCTAAGTCTTTCCTCCAACATTTCCACTTATTCCTCTTCTGTAGTTTTTTTAAATATTCGTCATTCCAACGCAGACATAAACGTTGGTTTAGAGCCTTTACTCATTGCCATCGGTTTGTTATCGAGGGTAAAGGGTACGCAGTCTGCAATTTCAGTGTGGACAGTAAAGGGCAACCAATCAAGAAATGACCTGGCGTAAGAGCATTCAGGCTATCGGCATTATCCGCCAAAGGGCATAATGGACGCGAATTCAAGCAAGCCTCGACACGTTTTAGAAGAGTGGAGAACTCCTCAAAAGAATATTTTATGCTTCCTGCCAACCTTCTAAAATAGTGCTTGCAATTTTTGACACCTGCTTCCCCGAGGCCACCCATATGTGGTGCCCCAGCAGGGTTGAAATGCCAATTCAACCCCCTGGATCCGTAAGCAGCATTGACCTGGGAACGTGATTTCCTAAGAAAATTCCGAAATTCATTTTTCAAGATCCTCTATGCTCCTACAAAATTGGTACCGTTGTCGGAATACATATCCGTAGGATATCCACGATGAGAAATGAACTTAAGCAAAGCGCCTAAGAATGCCGACATAGATAAATTACCAATGGCTTCCAAATGAATAGCTTTCGCAGCAAAGCAAATAAATAGACACACGTAGCCCTTAGTTATAAGACACACTCTGCCAGTGTAATTGCGAATGTCAAAAGGCCCAGCAAAATCCACACCAGTGCTAGCGAAAGGACGAGTGAAAACAGTACGATATGTAAGCAAAGCTGCCATTATCTGACTCTGAGTCATTCCCCTATAGATCGTACAACGTACGACGGTCTTTATAAAATTCTTAGACCTGCGCATGTAAAATTCGGTTCTCAAGACTCTCAACATCAACTGGGGTCCGCCATGCAAAGTCAACCTATGGATAAAATCGATCAATAGGTAAGAGAATAGACTTGATGTTGGTAAAAAAAAATCGGAAATGGTTCGTTGTACTTGAGATCCACCGCATTAGCTAGCCTGCCACCGACTCTCATCACACCATCTTCCTCAAAAGTTCCCCTTCTACAATCTTCTTGTAGGTACCAAACCCTTTGGGCTATTTTTATCAACTTCCCTCTTACATTCCGGATTTCGTTTGGAGTAATCTCCAAAGAACCAGAACTCGAACCTTCTCTATCAAAAACCCTAAACACTAAGGCCATCACACGCAACGCTCTTGAATAGGAAGAAAATCGATGCAAAAGATCATCGAACTCCTTAAAATAAGTGAAGAAAACCATGTCATGTTTTTCCTCCTCTTTAGTGTCATATTCCTCGGGAATAGGATTACGCCATCCGGTAGTAATAGAACCTAACCAGGGGGGACCATGCCACCATAGCTCGTCCGTAGCCAAATCCTGCGGCCGAGCTCCTCGACTTATCAAATCAGCCGGATTCTGCTCCGACCGAACATGCCTCCAGCAGGCCTTATTCAGGTGCTCCCTCATCTATTCAACTCGAGTAGCGACAAAAGTTTTCCGCGAACTGGGTGGTTTGTGAAGCCAAGCTAAAACTATGGTAGAATCAGTCCACCCATAGAACTTTTGTTTTTGTTGTGTCAAATTTCAAATTTGCCTTCACAGCTTCCATCAACTCAGTTAACAATACAGCCCCGCAAAGTTCCAGCCTAGGTAAAGAAATTGTCTTCAAAGGAGCATCCCTCGACTTAGCCAACAACAGATCGCTTTGGATAGCACCTAAATCATACTCAATACGAATGTATATACATGCCCCGTATGCTTTCTCCGGAGCATCAGAGAACCCTTGAACGTGCACAGTACAATCGGCCGAAAACCTACCCATCGAGGTATTTTTATATTATTAATGAAACTATATTCATTAAGAAATTGCTTCCATTTCGCATGGCTTTCCGGGGTCAAAAATTCATCCCAATCAGTCTTCTCGCTCCATATTTGCTGCATGAGCATCTTTGCAGTGATTATGATTGGACCTAACCATCCAGCAGGATAGAAAAGCTTAGCTATAATCGATAATACTGATAAAACTAATCAGACTTGGAATTCCATCGTACGCCCAGGGTTTTGATGGAGCGGATATCCTCAACAAGTGATCAGAAGGCAACCCTTGAAGAATTCTCCTGTCGTTTGAGGTCCACTTTCTCAATGAGAATCCCGCGGAAGTCAACGCCGATCTTAATTGGTATCTATCGCCCCAGAAACATCAGGAGTCCCAGCTAACGCATCCTCCACATACATCATCTTCCGTAAAATTTCAGGTGCCAAGGGCTATTTGGAGTTACAGTCATCAGCGAGTTGAAGCAATGTTCATATTGCCAAAAATTGAGCACAATATACTCCAAACGTGACGGTTTTCATTTCGAAATCTTCTACTTCCCTATCCGATTCTTTATGAAAAACTATTCGCTGATACTGCACTTGATCATGATCCAAGAGAATTTGTCAATACATCTTCTCAATGTCTCCATTAAAGACATATCGGTAAAAACGCCATGTAACAATCAAAAGCCTATAGTCGTTCTATAAAACAGGCCCGGTAAAAAAACGTGTCGTTCAAGCTCAATCCACATGACGTTTTACTGGACGCATTAGAAACAATCCTAACCTTCGTGGAAGAGCTTTCAGGCTTGAGTACAGCGTGATGAGGTAAATAATACGAACCTCCTTCACTCACGTCCTTCCCATTCACTTTCGTCATATGACCCAGAGATTCCAATAGAACCGCATCATAATCCAATTTGAGAGATGGGTTTTGAAGTAGGGAAGCTTCGTTCCTTCAAAATTGCCGGTAGGCCTTTGGACGAGAAGAGTCAAGACAATTAGGCGAATCATACTGTGGCTTAATGGGTAATGATACTTAGTATCGCCCAACAAATAATTCGTAGAAAAAACTGATACGAGAGTCTTTATAAAAAACTAATTAACAAAGCAATTCAAATCTTAAAAAAAATTACATAAATTTAAAATTATTGTAGTTCAGGAAGACAAAAAAATAATATAAGTTGATAAACAAAAGGTACAAAAGGAAAAGCAGTCGCCGTGGTCTAGTAGGTAGTGTGTTGGCTTGTTAGACGAAAAGCCAGGGTTCGAGCCCCAGGCCAGACATCAAAATAAAATACGAAAAGTATTTCTTCGGCGACTTCCTCTCATCAGATTTCTGGCAAAATCTCTGAGAGTAAATAAAATTGCCATGAAAAGTTTCTCAAAAATCTGTCGATCGGAGTCGACTTTAAGCTGTAGGTCCCCGCCATTCATGTATAAAATTAACACACACAACATAAATGGTGTGAGAAACTAGGTGGTAATCCTGACTGAAGGGTTGTAATGACCAATTATGTATGTATGTAAACAAAAGGTACATTCACCAATTCTTAAAGGTAATTTAAATAAACAAATTAAAAGCATTCAATGTGATTACGAAAATAATAGTATTCTATTCGCTATCATCATCGGATGTCATACGTAATCGCTTACGTAAGGCTAGTTCAGAATAGCTCTCAACTCCATCAAGCTTAGCATTTAACAATTAACAAAATAGGTTATTAGCCGTTGTGTCCAGTTTTATTCAAATTAAACAAAAGACTAAAATATATTTGTACGTATATACCAATGTACATATATACATTCCTAAGCAGCCATGAAAATAAATTAAAAGGGAAATTCCCTAATTGTTTTCTAAACAACGGGTAGAAAAATCATTTCTGACTAGTATACGATTAATATACCTGAACGTTCCAAAAGGATAATTTGGCTTCATGAATTCGGCACAGGTTGTTGTACGTCTAGTACCTTCGCACTCACCGATTTTAATCACATCGTAGATATCGTTCGGCATTACTCTAACAAGTTGGTATGGGCCCAAGTACTTGGGCTTGAGTTTGAGGCCTGCTCCTAGTTGAGTCCTTTTAATGGCAACGATGTCGTCTATATTGTATTGTCTGGGTGGTTTACGTCGGAGATCATATCTTCTTTTGTTTTCGGCTTGAACTTCGAGAATTTGTTGTTTCGCTGCTTGCCTAAGTTCGTTCCTCTGTCCATCATAGTTGGCTGCTAATTCTTGCTCTACTAGTTCTTTCAGTTGGATATCGTCTTTGGTCTTTATTATAGTGCCTACAAGCATCTCAAATGGGGTAGTGTTATGGTATGTTGAATTAATAATTTGCTGCACTCTTCCAACGAATTTGTACCATTTGGAGGGGTCATCAATACTAAACTTCGACAAAACTGCAACTATTACCCTATTTAGCCTTTCGGCTTGTCCATTTGCACGAGGAAGACCTGTTGTTATAAGTATGTGATTTATCTTCTCTTCAGCGCAATAAGTCTTGAAATATTCACTTGAAAAGGCTGAGCCACGATCCGAGATGATTTGCAATGGGTTGCCAAAAATGGTACTCTGCGATTGTAGTCGGGATACGGCTTCCTTGGCTGACGATGTCTTCGTTCGGTATAACCAACAAAATTTGGTAAAAGAGTCAATTACAGCAAAAATGTGATTATACATCTTATTCGTAGATTCGAGAGGGCCAAGGTAGTCAATATAGTATGTGTGTAATGGCATCGCTTCTTTGTTTAATGGATGCAATTCAGCTTCTTTTTTTCATCGTTTTCTGTTTGTATCTTCTCTTCTAATTTCGGTATGTAATAGTCCCTACGTATAAGCTCCTTGGTTTCTTGATTGAGAAATGTCGCTTTTCGTGTGCTGTCTTTATAATTCCAGTGTACATACCCTTTGGAATCACCAATACTTCATAATCATCTACAATTTTATATAAGGCATCTCACTTCAAGAAATAATCATTATACGATGATCTGTCCTTGAGGATTTCTCTAATGATCCTGAGATCCTCATCCTGATTCTGTAATCGTTTAATCTTGGAAATAAGATTATCCTCGGCTGTGACCATAAATGGATGTCGGCTTAAGGCGTCTACATGTCGCATCTGTGTTCCAGGTCGATGTTCTGCGACATAATCATATTCTTGCAAAAACAATATCCATCGAGCAACTCTCGTACACAAATCGTTCTTGTCCAACGTCTTCGAGAAAGCATTGCAGTCGGTCACCAATTTCAATTTCAAACCAATCAGATACACTCGAAATTTTTTCAATGCTTCAATGACTGCCAACACCTACAAATCGTAACTCGTATATTTGCGTTCTGGTTCAGTAGTCTTCTTACTCATGTAGTATACAGTATGCAAAAGGTTGTCGCTCGGCGATTTTTGTAACAGTACTGCACCGTAACCATCAATGGATGGACCTCAGTCTCATAATTTTGATTGAATAAGGTTAATACCGAACCATTACTTAAGATGTTCTTGAGAGTAGTAAACGATTTCATTTGTTCATGTCCAAATACAAACTTTGTACTCTGCTTCTTAAGGTCGGTAAGTGGTTTGGCAATAATCTAGATATTAGGTATGAATTTTCTAAAATATCCTGAGAGGCCAAGGAATCTTTCCAACTGTTTGACATTTGAAGGTACTGGATAATTAACAATAGCGGTTGTCTTCTCAACTGATGGTGATACATGCTGGTCCTCAATAATATGACCGAGGAATTGAATTCTCTTCTTCAAGAAACTGCATTTCTTAATATTTATATCCAGGACGTAGTCTCTACCGAGATTTAATACGCGCTTTAAATTCACAAGTGCCCCTTCTTCATCCATTGCAGGAATGATGATGTCATCGATGTATCCTAAAGCTGCTCCCTCACGAGTCAAATCACGAAATATGGCATTGACATGTCGCTGAAACACGCCGGGCGAGTTCGATAAACCAAAAGGAACTCTCCGGAACTGGTATTGTCCATTATGCGTGACGAAATATGTATATTTTCGGCTTTCCTCGTTCACCGGAACATGAAAGAATCCGTTTAGTAGATCAATTGTACTGAAAATGCGTGCGTTCTGCAATCGATCGAGTTGATCTTCGATAAGAGGTAGAGGGTAACGATCCTTTACGATAACCTTGTTTATTCATCTAAAATCAATACACAATCTTAGAGTTGAATCCTTCTTGACCAAAACAACTGGACTGCAAAACTCTGACCCCGAAGGTTCTATAATTTCCTCTTCTAACCACTTTTCGATCTGATTGTCAATAATACATCTTTCTTTTATTGGCAGTCTTCTGGGATTGCAAAATATAGGTTTCTCGTCCTTCAGGATTATACGCATTTCGACATTAGTTATTTTGCATTTATTTGGCACATAATCGCGTATCATTTCAATTACCTCGCACTTAGCGTCCTCAATATTAATTGTACTTACATTATTATCAGCACAGACATCCATCACCATGACGCTATGTACTTCCTCAGCAATTTCGTCCTTAATTTTTCTTATCTTCAAGCCATCAGGTGTAATGTTTATTTCAGTAAATAAACAAAATTAGTTTCCTAGTATCACTTCAACATCAATACAGGCGAATGGGACTACATAAAAAGTTAAATTATATTCCTCACCATCGACTTCAACTTTAGTTTTAAAATGTCCACTCGGTTTAATTTTCCCATTGCTCGAAGTATTACCGAATCCAGTCAGGTAAAAATCTGATTTAGAAAGCTTTGGTCTATTCAACGAATTGTATACCTTTTCAGTCACGACATTAAATTTGCTGCCAGTATCAAACAAAGCCATTCAACTCTGTTCGGGGAATTTAACATTCACTTTCATAATATTTTCGGCAACCAATTGCCTGACATTCGCTTTCTCAACTTTGTTTGGGCATTCCTTTCAAATGTGGTCAAATTTATTACAGCCAAAGCATTTTATACCCTTTTCCTTATCCCTGCAATTCCTAGATGTACGGCCTTTATCACCGCAGTTATAGCAAATTATAGACCTTTCACTTTTAGCCCCAGTTTTGTTGTCCTTTGTTGATGTAACATCGACTTTCTGTTTATAAGACCTTTCCTGCATTGCCTCATAACATTTAAGTTTCCTCTTAAAGTCCGTCAACTCCGCCCGTGCACCGTACAATACGGTCTTATTAATCGTCAAATCTCGTATGCCATCAGTAACGTATTGCATCAAAGCACTTTCCTCTATATTGCCGTGCGAAGTTATTTCCTTCATTTTCAAAAAATATTCGTGAACACTCTCATCTTTGCTGATCTTCCATTCCGTTAGCATTTTATGTAATTGGGTAGTTGGTTGTAGATTTATAGTCATCGAATAATGCTTGCCTCAATTTAATCCATGTAGTTACATCTCTTTCACTAGCAATAAATAATTTAGCCAAGACCTTAAGAGATTTCTTAGCAAAAATAAATTCTTGAATTTCATCCCAATACATAACAGCCGATGTCTCCTAAAAATCATTAATTCAAACATCAACAGGTATAGAGCCACTTCCATCAAATGGTTTAATTGAATCCTCAATGTCACGGAAATTAATTGAAAATCTTGGCATATTGAAAGATGATACGTTACACTGTTCTGCGGTATGTGTTCTACTTTGATTGTTCTGTTCACCATTGCTTCTATTTACTTCTTCTTTTTTGCATGGTTTTGCATTATGAATTTTGTTGTTGTCTATTTGTCCAAAAACATTGCCGCCGCCGTTACCATTTGTCTATTTATATGCTACTTCTCCTTCACTTTTACTTTCATCGTCTAACTCGTTGCGGGTGTATACCATTGTATGTTCACCGTCGTCCTTAGCCTCCTCTTCGGAGTCACTCTCGTCTTTATCATCATCATCATTTTTTAATTCGTTCGAACTTAGCAAAATCCCCTTACGCATGTTCTTGAATATGTATAAAAACAAGTCGTCGTCGTCGTAATTCAAAGGCAATATGTTGCAAATTGACACCAAATCAGCGGTACTCAAATTCTTCTTAACGTATTCAGCTTTTTCTTGAAACTTCCCGTCATCTTCATCGTAGTCAAAACCAAGGAATTCTCTCAATCTTTGTCTGTTTTTGCGATCACCATAATTTCCAAATACTAGTTTGTGTAAAGCAACAACAACCGCACGTTTAGCCGTCGACAAGTTCTTTCGTACAACAGGGAAATCTCCTAGAGCATACATGGTTCTGTTGTTCCGTTTGACCGCTACAGTTTTCCCTTTATATATTTTTTTCTATTCGTTTGTGAAGTCTCGTTCTTTACGCTCCTTTTTTTCTAATTTTTCTCCTTTACATTTCCTTGACAATAAACACTCACTACAAACAATCCTGGTTGAGCCCCCAAATTTTGTGGTATTTTATTTCAGATTATTTATTAGAATCAAAAAAAAGTATAGAAATTATTATTAACATAAAGTTCAATGAACAAAAGATTTAAAAAAAAGTTCTCAAACAAAAAATACAGTATAGGCGTATACTGTATATGTGTCTTCTTCCGAACTAACTCTACTTGGTCTTCTCTCGCCACATTATTTATGTTGTTTAACGCTTTTGTGTGCACAATAGAATCATAAGAATAAGCATTTATTTCAATAAAATTATTTTTTTATTATTTCTTTAATCAAAAAATAAAAAAATCATTATATATGTGCATATAAAATTTAATGTAAAGAATCATGAAAGTATCAAAGATGGCATTTGGGCCGAAATGCAAACAATAGCTCCATCCAGTGGTCGAAAAAATACTCTAAAGTACGCAACGTTTATATACTATACTGAATGTCATGGGTAAAGAACACAAACACATTCACTACAACGAGAGCAAAACTCTTCGTTTCTATTTTAATGTTTGTGAACATGTACGCAAACTCTAACATAACGTACTGGACAGAGTTCACAAACACCATTTTTTAGTTTTACAGTGAACTTTTTTTGAGTTCACTAAAATTGTTAGTGTTTATGTTCTCTCATTCAGTATTTTTAGAGATCGCGTTGTGGTTTTGTTGCCATTTATTATTCTTTAGGAATAATAGACATATTTCGCTTAAGAATATAAAGAAAAAATATGCATTTCTCTCTCTCTCTCTCTCTCTCTCTCTCTCTCTTACTGAATGAGAACATAAACTCTCGCGTACAGTAAAAATGTTATTATACTCAAAAAAGTTCACTAAAACCCGATTTTCTTCGTTGTGTTCTGAGCTTTTTAGTGTACTTTGTACACAAACAGTCAAAATTAGTGTTTGTGAACTCTGTTCAGTACTTTATGTTAGAGTTTGCGTTCATTTGCTGTGTAAGTAATGTGTTTGCGTACGAGTTCACAAACACTTAAATGAAAGTTAAAAGTATTTTATCAGTTACGTACACAATGGTTAGTGTACAGTATATTTTCGAACACTGGCCTCATCACTCATGTTCAAATGTCACGTAAAAACTTGTATGAACTCTCTTTTATACAGATCGTTCCGTTACGTTACGTTACGTGGAGTCTGGCTAACAGGCGCATTATAATCAACTTAAGTTATTTAACATAAAAATTATTTGCACGAAGAAGAAAATTTTTTATTATATAATTTTAGTCTTCAAACATAGTTTGAACACCCTATATGTGAACAACAATTGAATCCAAGTTTCCATATCTACTGATAATACTGCATTTATAGGCAAAGGTCTCAACCAATAGGGATAATCTTCATGGATCAAAAGCGAACATATATTTCTTTTACCTTATTCACAATTCAGATCAATGTTCAAATAATACGACATATACAACAATACTGTAACCTCTGAATCCCGCATAATGGAAAAATTGGTGAAAATTAACTTATAATTATCTCAAATCTATTGGATACTTGGTAGAAACTCAATGGTTTGTATATAGTCTGTTATGTAATTCAATATTAAACTTCATGTTGTAATATGGCAGGATATTTATCCTCCGCTTCGAACATAGGACAAAGTTAAAAATTCGTGGTTAAAAAACGGAAATGACAAAATATTCTGTTGGGAAGAAGTCAGTCGAATACAAAAAGAATTAATTTAGTTTTAATGAAACGAAATTAATAAAAATTATTCATTTATTCATGTAATAAACATTAAAAAGTAAACAAAGATTGAAAATATGGAAAAATAATAATATTTTTAATTTTTCTCTTTTCCCATAGGATGGATGCATTCGTTGGCAGAACGTCTTAAAATTCCAATTGCAAATATTACAAATGCTGAAGCGTATTCAACAGCGTTGTATTTCACTTTTACAAGCCTTACTTCCGTTGGTTTTGGCAATGTCTCGGCTAACACGACCGCTGAAAAAGTTTTTTCAATTATCATGATGTTAATTGGCGGTATGTATACATTGCTTTATATAGTGTTTAAGCACGACAATACAAATAGCAAAGAATATGGACATAACGAATACGCATTATGTAGAAGAAAAATTTCTTATGGCGGGTTGTAACATTACGACCCGCTCTCACCAAAATCTTTTTAAATATCATTTCTGGATGAGGGGAGAGGAAGACAGAAGGAAAATAAAAACCAACAAAGAGTTGCTTTCATCGTAAGTAGTATGTTTATGCCGCTTCTCGACCAATCCGTCCATACGAATTTGGGATCATGCCTACGCTACAGTCGGTAGTTTAAGTTAGTTGATAGGTTTGTAACATGTAGATTGGACGGACAGAATGAGTGTGTGTGTGTGTGTGTGTGTGTGTGTGTGTTAAAAATTGGGATCATGCCTGCTTCTTCTTGTTCCTTTTATTTGTATTACTTTACAAACGAATGATTGGACGGACAGAATGAGTGTGTGTGTGTGTGTGTGTCATTTTTAAAGTGTGTAGGTTCGTCTCGAGTCTGAGTTCATGATTCCGATGATCCGTGAGTGCGTGATGTAGGGTACCGTAAACTCATGTTGTTGACTTGTGCAATGTTATGCTTTTGTTTATTTTATTTTTTAATGTAAACAAATTTTAAAACGCTTGACTCATATTACAGTTTTTAATGTAAACAAATTTTAAAACGCTGACTCAAGAAATATGCAGCTGTGTGCACGTATGTGTGGTCCTTTTCTTGTAGACAAATGTCGGATAACGACATATTGTTGCTGTAAATAATAACCGCGCGACTCCTTATGATGTCTTATTCTTAAGCATACGATCAATAAGAATATTTTTTTTTTACTGTAAACAAATTTTAAAACGCTGACTCAAGAATTATGCAGCTGTGTGTACGTTTACATCATATACCTAAATAGAAACATGATTGTGCATGTTCATTTTATTTATGTTTATATGAGTATATATGAGTGTGTGCATGTTTCCTCATTTACATACCACAGTATAAATTGTGAGCATTTTTTATTATTATATAACTGTATATTTAATATAAATAGGGATTCTAAATGGAACTTTTCAATAGTCGTATTCTGAAAATAATAGTGAAAACATACACAGCAGTTCCTCTAGAAACGTGAAAAAGGAAAAAAAGTAAAAAATGAACACAGTGTCTGGTCTTAATAAACTCAGTTTGAAGCAGTACGAGAAGGAAGCAATATGTTTAAAGGATATACCTATAGATGACATCAATCCAATCATTAAATGTAATAGAGTGAATACTAAATTCGGGGAAAGGATAATGCTCGAGTTAGAAAAAAATGTGGTCTTTCTCCCTCAAAAATATTTAAGGATGACAGGAGATCAAATTGAAAACCTCTGTAAAGGCAATTTTTATTTTAAAAAAATTAAACAAGGAATTACTAATTATACTTTACAATTTGGAATGTATGAAATTTAAATAAAGAATACAAATAGAAAAATAAAACTCTAAAGCAATATTTGTTATTATTCCAGTTTTAATAGGGGTATGACAACATCTATAAAACAAGAACCGCAACAGCAAAATAGATTTATAATTGTTGATATGCAAGGAATTTTCATTGGGGATAAATTTCATGCAAAAGAAGTCTGCGTTTCAATATCAGACTTTGAAATCCGAACGTTTCTCATTTCACTGCTGGAAAAACATTCAGAACTAATAAGGATATTAAGGTCAATAATTGGCTATTTAACAATTTTCATGGCATACATTGGAATAAAGGTTACTCTGCCCTACAAGATGTGATAGATTACTTAACAACTACTTTGAAAAAAAGGGAACAAATATACTCTGTCATATATGTTAAAGGAAATGATAAAATTAAGTGGTTAATAGATCTTCTTAAAGGAGAAATAGAAATATATGTAATTAATTTAAATGAACTGAACTGTCCTAATATAAGAACTTTATATAAATCTAATACTAATCTAAATACTTGTGAAAATCACTATAATTGTGATCGAATTTGTGCTGGAAAAAATACCATTTTATTTAGAAATTTCGTAAAGTTAATTCTTAATAAAGAAAACTCTATTCCAAACATTTGAAAATATTAACTACAAACCATTTTAAAAATATGTTAATATCGTTTAGTTAATCATTACTCTCTGTTCAGAGTACATCGTCCCGCACTAACACGACCTGCTATTGACTTTTTAAAGAAGGGAAAAAATGGTGACATCAGCTGAGTTAGAGGATATATTATATAGACATAGTAATCAAATTGATAAACAACATGTTGATTTATTTTTAAGTATTATCAATGAACTAAGGCTATACAATATTAGTAAAATAAGTTATCCATTTTTATGTATTAATAATGTCATACATTTGTATTATTGTGAAAAAATTTACTCAGAATCTTTTGACATTTGTCGATGTCAAATATTTTATGAAAAATATATGATAACGCAAAAACTTTTCAATCTGTATAAACGAATATTTAACTATTATTATGTTCCATAGATATATGTATTGTATTGTACAAAATAACAAAGAAAAAAAAACTGAAATAAAATACACATAAGAAAAAAAAACTATTTTGTTTTAATTAATCTCTTTATTATAGCGATGCGGTGATTATTTTTAAAAATAAGAATTCAGATGTGGTTAAGTTTTTTTTTCTTCATTTATTATATAATTTCTTCGTTTGAATTTATTGAAAATTACAATTTATTGAAAACACAATTTTTACATTTAGTAAGATTATAAAAATTAATTATATTTTTAACTTCATTTTCAGCTTGATATAGTCTATGTTTATAAAAAGTACAGGGGCATGTGTCAGGACCACATGTGCTGTTTTCATTCGACCATTCGCAATCCTCGAAATGTTCACCATGCCTATTTTTTATTCTTTTCAGGTTGTCTACATACTCCAGTTGTGTTTGTATGTTGATCAGTTTAGTTTTATCTGCATCAGAAATTATGTGTGAGAATGATTTTAAAAAGTTGTATATATCCTTTAAAATCATTTTATGTTGATGGTTTTAATATTTATATGATTTAAAATCGCTCGTAAAAGATAACTCCTCTCGTCTTTAGCGTTATTTATTTTAGCACCGGTGTCTATATCCCTCTCGTGTTCGGGATCGTACTGAAAACAGTAGATGTTAAGGTTGATATTTATATTTTAATCTCTTCTGTACGATAAGATGGACACACAGTAATGTTAGACAATAAACCAAATTTACTCTTTATATACCTACGCAAATTTTAAAATTTCATAATATTGTGAAATTAAAAGAATATTTTTTATTTTTTTATTTCTTTTTTATTTATATAACATATAAAATATTCAGAGTTACATATACATTTACAATATTTTCTTTACTTCATTTGTAAGAGGTACATATTCAAACATTCTATCATGTATAATTAAACAATATGCAGACGTGTTAAGTGGTATGTTTTGTTGTGTCTTCAATTCGATTCGTATATCAATAGGTCCAGTTTTTACGGCTTCATTTTGATGTGTTACATCTAGAACAATTATTGGTGCAATTGTCTTAAAACTATCTCGTTTTAGTAAGGGTTGCGAGGGGCGTGAATAATAACTTTCTTGAAATTTTGAATACATATGATATAGTAGAGCGAACCGATTTCTATCAAATTTAAGATTTAAATCATCGTAGGGATACGACTCTGAGTTGAGATGAACTTTAACGTCGGTTAGATCACAATGTATAAATTTGTTAGAGCTATTTCGAAATGCTATTAACAGAAATCGAGGTCTTTCATTTTCATGAGCAAGCTTAACATTCCATAATATTGTATTGCTTTCGGGAAGAGAGGGGTAATAATACACATCCCAACTTCTAAACGATATGTTCAAAGGTCGACGACTGTTGATAGTTTTATACATTTCCAGTTTATACGCATCAGAAAGTTGAACATGTGGTACTTTCCATGTTATATTTAAAATCGATAGTTTACATTTTTCACTTGATATATTTGATTTAAAGACTTGAGAATCATCTTTAGATCGTAGAAGAATTAATTCGTGTTTGGAATTAACTATTATCTTATTGTAATCTTCTGCAAATCCGAGTAACATTTTAATGGAACACAAAAATTAAAACCTCCAGTAATGAGCGAAAGATCAGATTCATTGATTGGTGACCATCCTGCATTTACTAATGCATCACTTTCGAATTGATTTAATGAAATATAGTTCTTAATATCCGTTGTTATACCCAGATGACGTGTACGATCAATTTCTACACCATTTATCTCATAACGAATTTCATCGAACAAACAGTTGTTTAAGAGTTTTAATGATGGAGAGACTGTAGAATCGTCTTTTGTTGTAAATCCTTCTATGTATAGAAAACTTTCACTTGGTAGAACTAACAAATCTTGGTTTTGAATTGATATACGAATTTCATCGTTATTCTTAAATGATTGTAGATATGATGTATAACTATGATATTCTTTCTTGATGATTGAATTATCAAAATTTGGTTGTTGTAGTATGTTAATTATACTCATTTTTGTTTTAGTTTGAAACCAAGTTGTTTTAGAAATTCACGATTATGTCTACTGAGATTCTGTGTCCTCTGTTTTTGTGTATTTTTTTTTATTTGTGATAATTTTTTAAAATCTTCAGATCTTGTTGCTGTTTTTATTGCTGGAGCTGGGTGTAACGTTTTTGATTGCGATACTGATAATAAATTGTTGTTGTTGTAGGAATTGTTTTTACTATTAAATATAATCATTCCTTCAGAGGTTTCAAATGTAATCTAATAGATATTTTTTCTCCGCGAAAATTAATAAGGTTTCCGTCCTGATCGGCTACTTTTAGAACAATGGTGTTGATTGATCTAGCATTAACTGGTAAATAAATGACGTTTGCTGGTGCTTCTATTATTTTATAGCCAGGACTCACGTTAAGCGAAAATTGATGTAGAGTGTGAGCAGAAACGTTATTTATATAGGATCCGCTGACAATATTACACTCAATTAAAATAGTGTTTATTTTTGTAATATCTATTGTTTTGTCTGATTTATGCTCTTCACCAGGCTTTAGAACTCTCTTACTAAATCCAAGTAGTGTTCCAATTGATCTCTTTTTATCGAAAAATATCGTATCAATTGAGCTCTCTATGTAGGTTTGTAGTGTGTTATAATTTGATTGAACATTAAGTTTTTCTTTTACATTCAACTTTTTATATTTTCTAAATAGAAAATCAGCTAAGTCTGAAAATTCATATGATCCCACAGGAATTTCTATAATATGGTTACCAATATGAAACAAATTGTTCTCATAATCAATATTCGGAATTGAGTGATATGTATCAAAACTTATTAGACCTTTTAATAAATAATAATAATAATACTAATAATAATTTAATACTTTTTCAACTAAATATGTTTGAGTGTATTTTGTTTTCAAAAGTTCATATTCATAAAATCCACCTTTAATTTCACTACCACGATAGTCTTCTAAAATGTAAGTATTGGGATTTGTATTCCTTATATTTTTGATTTTGAAGATTTCTGTAGTCCAATTTGGTGTATATCCTTTTTCAAATACATGTTTATATTTGCTTATACGAACATGATCACCAATTTTAAACTTAGGTCTCCTAAAAACCTTTAAGTTATTGTATACGGTATCCAAAAGAGTTTTTTCATTGAAAGAGTTCACTTCATTTGGTGTCATTTTAATTGTTCTATGAAGTGTATTATTATACTTATCTATTAGTTCTTGATATATGTTTATCCATTTGTAAGTTCCTTGAAAGCTAAACTCTTTCCACATCATCCCTTTCAATGTTCTATTAAATCGTTCAACTATTGATGCTTTCAAAGAACTATATGTTGAATAGTGATTAATTTTATGAGATTGCATTAAATGTTGGAATTGATTATTAAAGAACTCTCTACCATCATCGGTTTGCAGGTTTTTCGGTTTTCGCTTTGCTGTATCGAATACACTTTTCATAGCAGCCGTTACGTTCTGTGCACCTTTATTTTTAACAGCAACAGCCCAGGCTTTTTTTGAAAAAGTATCTATAACTGTTAGAAGATAACGATATCCATTATTATATGTTTCATAGCTACCCATTTCTACTAGATCAGCTTGCCATAAATCATCAATTCCCTTCACTACAACTCGTCTTCTTTTGAAATTTTTTCTAGCTTGTTTGTGTAATTCTTTTACTATTTGTCTTTTGTCTGCATTCAAATCCATATTATTTATATGTTTTTTTTTTTTTTATAGCTTTACGAGCTAAAGGTTGGGAATCTTCGAAAGACATTGGTAGCCCGGCCTACCAAAGTGCACGATTCGCCGCAAGACTTACTCTCGGCTTGCTAAACGCATACGTACTAAACCCAACCTAGTTCGTCACACTTCCATTAAGTCGCCCCCCCGGGACCACAATCAAGTATTACATCGGGGGAGGTAAAGATTCAGCGAGTGCTGCTATCCATTTCTGCTATTCTTGCTCTCTCTATTATTCTCTGTTGTACTAAAACTTCCTTCGCGAATAAGCATACCGCGTTCCAGTTTTCGCGCGATGTTAACATCAGGATAACCACGTTGTCGGGAGTCACCTGGGAACCGATCGTCCTCTCAAGGAAATTTCGTCGGAATTCGTAGCGCGGGCAAGTAAAGAATATATGCTCCGCTGTTTCACTTGTATCCAGACATGATGGACACGCTTCATCCACGTCATGCCCATACTTGTAAAGGTATGTCCTATAGCATCCGTGGCCCGTTAGGAACTGAGTAAGGTAAAAATTCACCTGGCCGTGCTTCCTTCCAGTCCATTCTTCTATATTCGGTATCAGTCTGTAGGTCCATCTTCCCTTTGTGGAAGAAGTCCACTCGTGCTGCCACCTATTCATTACATCATCATTCACCTGGTCAGGGTGCACTAGCCCCGTTCTCCTACTTATTAAACGTTTTCTCCTCTCTATCTCTACCAACATTCGTAGCGGCATCATTCCCGCTATCACCAAGGCTGCATCCGTAGATACTGTGCGAAAGGCAGAAATTACTCGGAGGGCAGATCTCCTGTAGGCCCCATCAACTCCTATTCTATATGTCTTCTTATCCATGGCCTCGGCCCATATAGGGGCTGCATATAGAGCAATCGATCTATAACCACTCTCATCAGCAATTGCCTCTTCTCCTGTCTGGGACCTCCCAAGTTGGGCATTATCCGCGCGAGTGCGCCCGTTGCCGCCGCACACTTCCTACTAATATACGTCAGGTGCTCCTTGAATGTGAGTCTGTTGTCAATCATAACTCCTAAGTACTTGATAGACTGCTTCGATGTTATCCTTTGTTCGCCGACAGTTATGGTGATGTATTCCATTTTCTTTCTACTGCTTACTAATACGACATCCGTTTTATGATCAGCAAGTTTCAGACCTATACTCGCGATCCAGCTTCTAACTCTGCTAACTGCCGCATTGGACGTTCGTTCCAAATTATCAAGGTGTTTACCCCTCACCACGAGGGCTATATCGTCCGCAAATCCGAATATTTGTGCGCCCGTAGGAAGCCTAAGCCTCAGTACACAATCATACATGGCGTTCCATAGTATTGGGCCCAGCACCGAACCCTGTGGTACCCCTGCTGTTATTGCGTATGACTTTCTGCCTTCGTCTGTATCATACAAAAGTACCCTATCCTTAAAATAGTCCACTATGAGTTCCATCAAATATCCAGGTACGCTCCTCTCATCAAGTGCAGCCAGGGTGGCGTCCCAATCTGCCGAATTGAATGCGTTTTTGACATCCAGGGTGATGATTGCGCAATACTCCTTATCACCTTCAAACCAGCGGTCACCGCTGATGGCCTCTTTCGCTACGGTAATGACCGCCTCCATTGCGTCCACTGTGGAGCGCCCTTTTCGGAAGCCAAATTGGCGATCCGACAGGCCGTCTCTCTCCAATATCGTTTCGAGTCTTCTACATATTATCTTCTCCAGCAGTTTACCTACAGTATCAATCATACAAAGTGGGCGGTAACCTGTTGCATCCTGCGCACCGTTGCCCTTCGGTATGAGAACCAACCTCTGTCGCTTCCATATCCTTGGGAATTTCCTCTCCTGAATGCATGTATCAAATACTTTCCTAAACACCTCAACGTTGTTCTCTATAGCCACCTTAAGTGCGACGTTTGGGATTCCATCAATTCCCGGAGCCTTCCTGAGTTTCATTTCCTTCCAGACTGCATCGAATTCCTGGCCGCTGACTTCAGGAATGTCATCGTGCGACATACTGTCTCGCACAGCATACGTGATCTCGGCCCTCTCCGGAAAGAGGCCTTCAACAATTGACTGCAGCTTCTCCGCGCTTTCCGTGGCCGGTGGTCGAAAGCAATTCAGCTTCCTCATTACCACCTTATATCCCGTGCCCCAGGGATTTTCATCCAAATCGGCACACATTTCCCTATAGCACCTTCGTTTGCTCCTGTCAATGGCCCAGTTAAGGTTGGCTCTGAGCACTTTGTATCTTTCCCGAAGTTCTGTGAAGTCATTGCGACCCCTTGCTCTCTGGAATATCCTCCGCGCTCTATTACATTTCCTTCTTAATTCAGCTATCTCCGCGTTCCACCAATAAACGTGTTTCCTGCCTGGCAGGTGAGACTTCCGCGACATAGACGCACTGCAGGCTTCCGTTATACAGCGCATAAGTTCCACCGCCATGTTGTTTGCGCTTCCGGTCACCCGAATGTCGCTCATCGCGAGAACAAAGGTTTCCTCATCAAAAGTAGAGTCCCTCCACAAGGGATTAGGAGGGGCGGCAGTAGTGGGGTTCACTGCAGCGCGTTCCTGGATATCAAAAATGATCGCCCGATGGTCGCTATGAGTGTAGACATCGGCCACAGTCCAATTCGATGTCGTTGCCAGTGTATCGCTGATGAATGTTAAGTCAATCTTAGAACTCCTTCCATTTCTCGAGAATGTATCAATCTGCCCGCAGTTGAGTAAGACAACCTCCAGAGTTGCAAATGCGTCAAGCAGGCTCTCACCTCTTGGGTTCGTGTACGCTGAACCCCATTCCACTGCCCATGCATTAAAGTCCCCGGCAATCACCACGGGTCTTAGATTTCTGGCCTCGCGAACGATGTCGTCCAATCTGAGTCTGTACTCCTCCATTGATAAGCTGGGGGGAGATAACAGCTGAAGAAATGTACCCCATTAACAGTGCATTTCACAAAGCCTTCTCTCCTGTTGTCAACATTTCCCACTGGGAATTTACCGCATGACCATATCGCTGCCTTGTTGCATTTACTGGTAGCCCAACGCTGATTGTCAGGTGCCCTATAGTGTTCACTCAAAATCGTAAGGTCTATTTTCTGCTCCCGGACTGTCTGCTTAAGAAGCTCCTGCGCCGCTTCGCAGTGGTTCAAATTCAGCTGCAAGATCCTCATTTTCCTATGTTCATCATCCTCCGCCGAGCTGCCAGGTACTGTGGACACTTAGGTCCCCCCGTGACATGTTTTGAGTCCACATTACGATCGCTCCTACAGATTAGGCAGTGAGGGTCACCACTACAAGTTTTGGCAAGGTGGTCTTGCCCTCCGCACTTGAAGCAGTGTTTTGACCAATCACTCCTACTGCCGCAATTTCTAGCTACGTGCCCGAATTCTAGGCATTTGTAGCATCTCCTTGGGACAACTTTCCTCATTAACCGGCAAACTGTCCACCCGACACGCAGTTTGCTTACCTCTTCGGCCCTGCTAGCCAGCTTCGTTGGTATTACAATTATTGCCGTCCGGGTACCCCCTGGAGCACTTCTTATCGTCCTGATAGCCGATGGGTGTAATTCTCCTATTTGTTCTCTCCAAGCGGTTATTATTTCATCTTCCGTGGTAACCTCGTCCAGGTATCGCAGTTCAAATGTTGTCTCCTGAGTTATCGTCCTGACCTCTATATCATCGGACAATATGGTCTTCAATTTGGATTGGTGAGTTTCTGTAGACGCCTCAGCCGATCTTCTAAATTCCAGCAGAATTTCACCCTTTTGTGTTTTCTTAACAAGGTGAACGTCTTCGCCAACTGACTTAAGCTCCGGGGCATTCCTAACCTTCCTCAGGATGTCTGCAAATGAGAGCTTCTCCGTAGGTTTTATTATCATTGCATCCGGTCTTGGGGGCTTTTTGCGCTTCCTTGTATTGAGCACCCAATCATTGGGCTCTGTGCTCATTTCCACTCCGGTACCCGGTACTTCAGCATCCCGATTTATTACACCTTCATTAGTACCTACTGCTCCTTTCTTCGTATCATTGCCTCCAATTTTTGAGGTTGGGTCAATTGATCTCTCCAGTTGAATTGGTCTGGTCCTCTTCGGAGGTGTTCTCCTAGGTTTTCCCAATTCTTCTCTCTGCCTCTTGGAAACACAAGGTGTCTGCTGTTGAAGGCTCGTCTGCGTGCTTCTATCATTAGTTCTGATCCTTTTCTCTTGTTCCTCAACTTTATCCTTAGCGGCTTGCTGATATAGTGACGATATAGAAGCCACTAAGTCGCGCATCGCTTGGTGTATGGACCTCCTTCCTCCGCCCATCATCTCCACGAGTTCAGAAATTTTATCGCCTAGTTTGGTGAAATCATCCACCTCTTTTTCAGGATCCTTGTTCCTCTGCAACTCCGGTGGTGACGAGCGCGATCGCTCGCCGTTCTGCCTCAGCGGTGGAGAGTGGAGTAATCTCGAAGCTCTCCGGAAAGGATTCAGGAAAGGGCTGTCCTGCTGGGTCTCCTTTGCACCTTCGGTGCCGGCTGGAGAATTAGCGCCTGTAGGGTTGTTTGAAATGTTTTTTATAAATTCCATTCTATTGGGTCCCAACTTGGAGCCGTTATCTTGGATTCGTTGTGTAGTTACCCTTGTTGTGGTCCCATGGTTATCTTTGCAATGCAGGGAGGCCATGCGAGGGTTGACACAAGTCCTCATGAGAGCTTGTGTTCAGAGCCAGACCGGGAGCTAAACAGAAGAATTACTTAACTGCCCCTACACCCCAACTCAACAGGACGAGTCCAAGATCGTTCTCCAAGGCTTGCCAGGTTTTAACGGGACGGAGACAGATGGTGTATTAGCCTGAAAGCCGTCTGTACCAGGTTTCACTCCAGCACATATTGGTAACAGAATACCCCATCCGCCAGCCCATGTCATCAAATCATAATATTTCAGCGTAGTCCAGTATGCCATAATCAGAATCTTACTGGTATCAATTCTGATGCCTATACGACTAGGCTCCGATCGTCCACATCCGTTAGGAGCGTGCTCACACGCATGACGGTCTGTGATTCCCACGGTGCTAACGTGATACCACGGTAGTTCAATGCATTGAGCGGCATTGTTTCGCTTTGAAGCGTGAGCGTCATTGGGTATATGCTAGACTTTTCATCCGCACCCTCTACCCCTGCCCTCCCATTTAGTCGCCTTTTACGACAAGCAGGGAACCACTGTGGTAGAATTCTAACCCGCTACCACACGGGTATATTATTATTAATTATATTATTTATATGTGTATGTATATGTGTGTGTGTGTGTGTGTAAGTATATTTTATTCGATTTTTAGTTTTTCCTTTGAGTGAATGTTTTGAATAGATATTCTTCAATATGATTTAACCTTTGATTATAGATATTAATTCTCTTTAAAACTTCAATTTCAATTTTCTTGAAAGCTTCGTTAAACACTTTCATTTCACTTTCAATTTTATTGAATTTCTCTGTAATTTTATTTCTGTATTCAATATTTCCATTATAGTTTTCCCGCTTAGAATCTATTATTGCCTTCTCAACATAGTTATCAAGAGCTTTTTCAAGTTTCTCCATATAGTCTTTTATTTTCTCAATTTTTACAGATTGTTCGCTAATTTTATTTTTAACATCATTACTCATTATTTCTTGATTGTGTATAATTGAAGTATTAACATTATCTTCGAATACTTTCATTTCATTGTCATGCTTTAGATAAACATTTTCAATCTCACTTTTTAAATTGTTTATTTGATCAACTAGATCATCATATATTTGTGTTATATATTTTTCGATTACGATATTTTTGTTTTTATGGTTATATTTATTAAAACTTTCTCCAAATTTATTAATATAAGACATCTCTTTCACTCTTCTAATAAATTATGTTGGATTCTTTAAGTTCTTCGATAATAGAGATTATTTCGTTTTGATGATTGTTGTGACCAGCACCTTCCGATGAGAGAAGTAAACGTAGTCTGTCAACTAGTTCATTAGGATCATCCCAATATATATAGTTTGATTTCCGATTATCTAGTGATTTTAGCAATAATCCACTGCCTTTTGTTGAAATTTTTGTTGTTGTTTTGAATAAATGTTTAATTATTCGTCTATATTTGAAGGCTCGTGTTCCTTTCACTTGTTGCTTAGATTCATAACGACGTCTATGTGCATTGGTATGAATTAAAATCTCTTTATATTTCTTTAAATCATTTTTAGTATAATGGAGAGGTTTTGTATGAAATACTAGTTCAAATAATCCAGGTGTCATTTTCAATTTCATATTTCCTATCCGCATAGTATTATCTCTATTAAATATTAATTTTTCCTTGCCATATCTCCAACTTCCGTCTTCATCTTGATTAAGACCATAAATTTTATCCAATTGCTTATTATTAATAAGTAATTGAATATTTTCAAATAATGGAGAGTTTTTCGTTAGCCTTAAACTTTGTTTTCTTTTCAATTTTTTGATATATGTACTTGACACAGGTCTATTAGGGTTATAGTTTTCTTCATCATCATTATCATCAGTTGACCTATTTCCATATTGAAAATCGTCACTAACACCATTTACGTTATAATAATCATCATCATCATCAATAGTGTTGTCTACATCCTTATGCTTATGTTCAAGTTTTGCGATGATTTTATTATCACCATTTACATCATCATTATCATCCTCGCCACCAAAAGTGTTGTCTATATACATATCCTTATGTTTATCTTCAAGTTTTCCGATGATTTTTTTAAGTGGTTTTGTTATTGGTTGAAAGGTATCTTCTAATAAATTAACTCTATCTATTTGATTCAGTTTAATATTTTTTAACTTTTCCTTTAGAACAGCTCTTGTCTTCACAAGATCTTCTAACATTTTATTATGGTCATTTTTAGACATTATAATAATTTTTATATTTGATTTAATCTGGTTATGATCTGCTTGCTATCTGGTTATGATCTGCTTTGTATCTGCTCCCGAACTGTTTTATATCTGGTTATGATCTGCTTTTTATCTGGTTATGATCTACTTGCTATCTGCTCACGATCTGCTTTATATCTGGTTGCTATCTGCTTGCTATCTGGTTATGATCTGCTTGCTATCTGCTCACGAACTGCTTTATATCTGGTTACGATCTGCTTTATATCTGGTTACGATCTGCTTGCTATCTAATATCAAATAACATATCATAGTTGTATGAAACTATCAAATCCTTTTCGATAACGTCCTTTATTTATTAAATCATCCTTGCTTACAACAAGAAATCCATATTTATCTTTCCAACACTCACTGCAAAGGTCAACAAATTGTTTAAAAGTCATATCGCCAATAACATGATCATTATATATATGTTTTAAATTCATTTCATCCTGCTTAAATATTATAATCATATTTGCATTATCACGTATTAGATGTTTTGGAATTTTAGTATATGTTTGACACAGGTAAAAGCAATCAATAAATTTATGTCTTCCCATACAGAAGTAGTCTCTTATACTATTTTGTTTCTCACAAATAACATCATCGAATATTATTATAGAACGTGGACTTTTGCTGGACTTAGAACTTCTTCATTTTCCGAAAACGTAAATAGATTAATTTCTTTTATCGGTTTAATTAATTTTCTTAGATAGTAATATTTTGGTTGATATAATGATTTCGAGTATAAATAGATGTTTTTAAATCCCAATCCGTTAGGACTTTCAATTAGACTTATCATTACATTAGTTTTACCACAATTCGATGGTCCCACTATTAATGCACGAATCGAATTCGGTAATAATGTATTGTGTACAACTGTTTTATCTCTTTATTGAGATGATTCATCAATATTTCTTATAATAATTTGTTTTGTTTGTTTAACTAGCTTCATGTTGACTGACATACTGAAACAGTGATCGTATAAATTGGTGTATATATAGGAAATCGTCTTGATTTCAGATATTTTTTGCTAGAGGTATAAAACTAACGAAAAAGGGTTATAATCTACAGTCAAAACAAAAACCCAGTCAGTGTAAGATGAGAAGAGGACTTGTAAACAACTTAATAAATAAATTACCTGTTGAATTACATTTGCCTGGTTATCAGTTTTGTGGACCTGGTACAAAACTTGAAAAACGTTTAGCAAGAGGAGATAAGGGTATAAATTTGTTAGACGCAGCTTGTAGAGAGCACGATATTGCATATTCACAATCAAAAGATATAGACACAAGACATCAAGCAGATCAAATATTAGCTGAAAAAGCCTGGCAACGAGTTAAATCTAAAGATAGTGATATAAAAGAACGTGCTGACGCGTGGTTTGTGACAAACGCTATGAAAGCTAAAGTGAAATTTGGATTAGGTATGAAGGAGCGGAGGCATAAGAAAAGAAAGAATTCAAAAAGAACGAGAAAAGGAAATATGAATAAATGTAATAAGAAATTATTCACTTATTCAACTTTGAAACAATTGAAAGAACAGAAACCACTTGATATAAATGATGCTGTTAAAATAGCTCAAAAGACTATTCATTCAAATTTTAAAGCGAAAAAGCGAGCAGACATTATAATACCGAGAGTTATACCTGTAGCGAAAATTGGAGGATTTCTTCCACTTATTCCCGTACTAGCGGCATTGTCCGCGCTTGGTGGTTTAGCAAGTGGAGGATCCGCTATTGCCAAAGCAGTAAATGCTATCAAAAATGGAAAAGAACAATTGGCGGAAGCTAACCGTCACAATAGATATATGGAATCAATTGCAATGGGCAAAGGGGTATATCTCAAACCATATAAAACTGGATATGGTCTCTACTATAGTCCAGCTCCAAAAAACTACTAGATAACCTACCTATGCGCCCATTAACAGATTTGGATTTGAATAAATATGGAAAACATCTTAAATACTTTAGGGGTGTTTTCATACGTGATTCTTTACCTAAAAAACCACTCAAACAAGAATGCGGCATTGTTAATTTAGATGATTCAAATGGTATGGGAACACATTGGGTAGCATATTATAAAAACCACAACTATAAAGAATATTTTGATAGCTTTGGAGACTTACAACCACCACTTGAGATTGTCAACTACTTAAAATTTCCTATTGAATATAATTATGAACGAAAACAAAAATTTAATACATTTAATTGTGGGCACTTGTGTTTAAAATTTTTATTCAATAAATATAAATTGAAATGAAATAAAAAAAATTGTTTAATTTATATACATATAATATATTCTTTATTTATTAATTCATATTATTTATATATTACATTTCTTATCAACTACTTAATCTATATATTTAAATTTAAAAACATTTCATCATCATCGTCTTTCATAAATTCTACATATGAATTTAAATTTAAAAACATTTGATCATTATCGTCTTGCATAAATTCTCTATATGAATTTAAATTTGATGATGATGATGTTGATGGAGAATTTATTTTGTAATGTCCCCAGGCATATGTGTCAACATTATTTTCACATATAAATCTCTTATCGTCTAAATAACTTAAACTTAATTTACTTATATATTGTGTGTATACTTGATGAATCTTAGATCTAAACACATACATAGAATCATGATACAGCTTTTTCTCTAGTAGACATTTTCTAAAATCATTAATACTTAGTCTAGATGTTACACTATTTTTAACGCCTTTAATTTTTTTAATTTCTTTGTCTACTCTATCTATTTTGACGGAATACATTTTAGCTCGTAAACCAATGAATTCCCTAATAACTTTTCCATTACATTCATCTTTCATCATTCCCAATACTTTTTTATTCATCAAGGGGAAATTATATGGATTGTCTTTTGAATAAGCAGATGTATCGAAATGTGTTGGAATATCATTTCTAATATCATCATACATATCATTTGTTTTCACATCATATATAAATGAATCGGTATCCATATAGCAGAGATTAATATTATCAAGATATTTTGGCTTCATATAATTGTAATGAAAATTATACATTTTCCATTTCGATAGTTCTAGAACAGAAAAACCAATATAAATGGGTTTATTATATTCTGTTCGCACTCTACTCATTTCAACGGCAACCATTTCTTCAGTAATTTCAATACAACTATGAAAATTTGGTTTCGCAATTAGTGATCTGGCTCCTAATCGTTTTCTTCTATTTTCCCACCCAATTACTATTTTGATGTCTTTTCTCTTATCCACATTTTCCATAGTCTTACCATAGACCGCATTATTGAGTAATTTGAAAAAGTTTTGTTCAAATGTATTTTTAGCTAACGTTCTATGATGGTTATTTACATCAATATATTTTTTAACCAATTCGATTGATTAAATTGTAGAATTCTATGAATTTTCTTCAAAATTAAACCATGTTGAATACATTGCTGAAGATTGTGGTAATGTATTATATAATTCTTTTTGTCATTTAAGTCTGTTATTAATTTTCTATGTTTCATATTCTCAATTTTCTTATTTTCAGCACAGAATGGAAAATCACTATGGTGATCGTGCAATACAGTTGGATATTCCAAATCCACTTCTAAAATATAACCAAATTCTAAATCTTCTTCTACAGTAGTTATATAACCATATATAATTATATATATAATAACCATATAAATTATTTACATCTAAATACATTAGATAATTTGATTCTTTTGTTGAATCATAGTCACTAACGTATTTATTATTAGCGGTCACATGTCGCTTACTGCATTGAACAATACCTCCCCTAATACCCTTCATAACGAAATTGTACATATTGATATCTGTCAATAATTCCAACTCAATTTCAGTTGTTGTCAACATTGCATCCCAGGATAAACCGGGCGTGGTATAATATTGACAGGGGTCTAAATTGTAAATGTTTTTACAAACCTTGCGAAAATTTTCAAATACATCACAAAGCAATAGAACATCAACTTTTAAATATAATAGAAGATAATCTAAAAGTTTATTACATTTGAATGTATTCCAAACTTTTTCAGCGTGTTCGTAATCATCTACACTACACGACTCATTAGTAAGTTTATTAAAGAAACATGATCGGGGTGGTAGTCCTGTTTCTTTAAGACGGTTGACTGAATCTAGATAGTCATATGGAAAGACACCTTTACGTTTCATTAAACTAAATTCATTGGGAATTTGATAGATTGATTTTACTGTTAACAGATCATTATCTGATAAATATCCCGCTAGTTTTTCCAAACTTGATGGCATAAACCGACAAGAATCTAGAAAACGTAGTTCTATAGCATTTTTTTCATCTACATTAATCTTTTTCGATATAGATACATATAGTTCTTTGTTTAAGGGAATTACATTTATATCACTTTCAATAGAAGAAAGTTCTCTTACGAACAAATGACAATCATATGATGAAAGATTATGAAAGAATATAGGAATAAATTTTGCTATTTGATACTCTAAATTACATTTGTTATGTGCCAGTCCTCTATATTCACCTGTTAAGTGACAATGATCGGCTACTCGATCTACAGGAGATAAATTTTTTTTACAAATGTGGCAAATTGTATCCTCTTTCTGTCTAATCTGTTGAGAAGGTGTTAAGATATTCATTGGTTTTACGATACTTAAATAATTCACATATAAATCTTTACAATCTTTAACTAAATTTACGAAGAAATGTTTTGGTGCATCATCACCACTGTATATGTTAAATTTATCTAAACTACTGTTAAATGAACATTTGATGTAATAACTATATGCAAATGGAATATGTTTCTGTATTGACTTAACATTAGCTGAATTTTGAATATTAATTGTCTCTAGAATACATTCAAAATCAGCGTAGACTACAAAAGGTACATCCATTTGCTTTTTGAAATTTTTAAAACTTACGATATTATTGTCTATAGAGGGTAGTCTGGTTACAATTTTGTTGCATTCATCTTTGTGTTTGATCAGCGCTGTTTCACTATAAAAATGTATTAAACATGTAATACATACATGTATCTTATGTTTATGTTTTGTTAATTGACTGTTTATTAATCTGTAATTAAATGGAAAGTAAAACAATTTTATATTAATAACATTTTGTTTAACATAAAATTATTATTGATTTACCTTGAAATATTTTTAATCCATACATAATGGAACCTCTCACCATCTTCTAGTAATAACAAATTAACGTGCTTAGCCTTTTCATTTATACTGAAATAGTAGGGTCCGACTATATCATTGTTATCATTCAACCCAAACACGTTCACGCTAATATCGGGATTTTTCATTTCAAAATCTTTAATTTTATTCGTTGGTAGTGGAAAAGTCAAATATTCAAAATTTAAAACAATACCATTTTCCAACGTGATAATATCATCATTAATGTTATTAATTTTATATGATGTGGTTCTGTTAGAATGGATATTAATCTGATACATTGCTGATATAACAGCCCACTTGAAACAATATTGATCATAGTTTTGAACATTGATGCATGCATGCTTCGTTTGTATTGGGGTTGGTAGAGGGATATACTGCGAACCTTTTATACACTGATATTTAGTTATATTAATTTCTATCCGTAATATTTGTATTAATGTCCATCCGCTATCACGTTCCTGGAATTCGCTAATTTTTTTAACAATAACATCGCATTGTGTTTTGTAAATATTGAGGAGATCGTCTGTAGTTGATGATGAGAGATTAATTATAACCATTTTAGTTGATGCGATTTTACTTCAATATAACAGGAATCCTCCTCTTCTTTTACCAGCATGTATTCACAAAAAATCTCCAGATTGAATTTTATATTATCATGTTTCTGAATCACATCACCTAACAGCTTAACCACTTTGAATTTAATTCCCGATAAAAAGTTCTCAGGTATTAAATTCGTTTCCATATTATTTTCAATCAAATATGTAATGATGCGATTATTAAACACTGATCTAACGCATTTTACTTCATCGTCATCAATATCAACACCATTGTCATCATTTCGAATTTTGTTAGCACAATTAAGTTTATGAGCATTTGTTCTAATATGTTGATGCCAATTTGTCTTTGGAATATGTTGATTGCAGTCCGTACAATTAACAGTCTTAATAGTTTCTCCTCCATCTCCAATCTTTGAATGTTGTAAGATGTGTTGTTGATAATTCAGTTGGTTTGAGAAATACTTATTGCAAGGTACACATTTAAATGATGTCGATGATCCATCATGATACAATCTATGATGTCTTCTTAAATTTGTATTCAGAGTGAATACTTTTTTACAAACTTCACAAATAAATCCGGACATTTTTTCTTTTTAAATTTTGCACTTGAATATAACTTACTATCAATTTCTAACACGAGAATGACTTCTAAATCCTGATAACAAATCAATTTATACTCTGGGATGTAGATGAGGAAACAGGCACACACTCATATATACTCATACTAACACAAATAAAATGAACATGCACAATCATGTTTAGGTATATGATGTAAACGTGCACACAGCTGCATATTTCTTGAGTCAGCGTTTTAAAATTTGTTTACATTAAAAACTGTAATATGAGTCAAGCGTTTTAAAATTTGTTTACATTAAAAAATAAAATAAACAAAAGCATAACATTGCACAAGTCAACAACATGAGTTTACGGTACCCTACATCACGCACTCACGGATCATCGGAATCATGAACTCAGACTCGAGACGAACCAACACACTTTAAAAATGACACACACACACACACACACACTCATTCTGTCCGTCCAATCATTCGTTTGTAAAGTAATACAAATAAAAGGTACAAGAAGAAGCAGGCATGATCCCAAATTTTAACACACACACACACACACACACACACACTCATTCTGTCCGTCCAATCCACATGTTACAAACCTATCAACTAACTTAAACTACCGACTGTAGCGTAGGCATGATCCCAAATTCGTATGGAGGGATTGGTCGAGAAGCGGCATAAACATACTACTATCGTACGTATGTACATGTGTATGTATTCTTGTGTTTTTTGATTTAGTTGTCGATCAGACTGCGACAAGAATACATGTGCTGCGGATGCTTTATCATTTTATTTCAGAATAACACTCGAAGAATATTTGGTGTTAAAAATGTTCTATGTCATTAGCTGGGCGTATTTTATTTTGTCCCATAGTATAATTTTTTAAATGCTTTGGAATGCTCGTTTTTTTTCTTTTAATAAAAAATGGTTTTTTATTCTTTTTATATATCTAAAAAACATGGCCTAATTTTTAAGCCAAATATGGATAGCTTTATGTTCTTTTAATAATAAAATCGATTTTTTATTTTATTTTTATTTATCTAAAATTATTAAGCCAAAGATAGACAGCTTTACATGTGTGTGTTGATGAAATGAAAATAAAAATAGAGTATATTACTAACACTTTTATATGGCTGTAAATAAATAAATTCTCTCAACTTATTTTCTCCCTCTCACTCACTAATCCATAACCATAGGCATCTGTTAACCAAGAGGAAAATTGTTAGTAATAATTTCAAGTCTACTAAATAAAAAAGTGGTCAAACAACAAAAACGCACGATGAGAACAACACATTGTTACGCTCTTGGTTTCTGTATCCTTCCCTTCTATCTTTCCCCCCGCGTCATGAAATATTTTTGAAAAATATTCCAAAATATGTTAAAATGAACATTCTTTATACTTTATTTTCTTTGCAAATAGCCACATAAGTCAATAAGTAATATGGTAATATAATATACACATACTATACAATATACACATACTAATAGGTATTTTTGTCTTCATAGTGAGTAGCTTGTCAGTTAACTCAATTTGGTTCTGTATTAAGTGTTCTAACTTTTCAAATGAATTCAGAAAGATCAGTTTTTAACAATTCAGAGTAAGATTTTATATTCAGATTTAAGTTTATTTTAGTTCAAATGTGTTATTGTTCAAGTAAGGATAATCTTCGTTCCTGTAGTTATAAGTAGCGCTGTGACGTATATTTTTATTTGTACTTTTTTATTTAAAAACTGTTTATACACAAAACAGCCTTTATAACCTGCTGGATGGTTTTGTAAACAGTTAACACATCTTAGTTCACTATCATTATCCTTTATACAATTGGAAGTTAAATGACCTAAACCAAATTTAACGCAATTTACAGACTTCCTGCAATAAGTTTAAGCTCCTGGCAATGGTGGCATTGTACGTGATTATTTGTCTTTTTATGTGGTACTATTTTAACAACATCGTTGTACCCTAAGACGGATAAGAGGTCTGTCACTTAAAGTTTTACAATTAAATAAAGAGGATGGCACTAAGTTGGTAAAATTTTTATCATAGCGTATAATAATTGGAGGTGGTTTTGGAAAATATTGTTACGTTTTTACCTTTTTAAAAACGTTTAAATATGAGTTCGTTAATTGCAAACAAAGTAAAAACAAATGCGTCTTTAGTTTTTCTTAACTCTCTTTATTATTTACACCACTTTTGTGTACCACCGTATAGAACTTAACGATACAACAATAATAATCTTTACAACCACGACTTATTTTATTCACACGCAACTTCACACAAGGCTGACTGAATTAACTCTGACTGCTGCTTGCTTTGTCCAGCCCTTTTATAGTCCGCACACACGCGTATCAATCAGTATGATGAACGTTCTCGATGTGGAAGGTTCTCGCTCGCGCCTTCTCGAGAACTCTATTGCTAGTACATTGTTGTTTGTGTACTTTGCTTATGTTGCCGTAATAGGCGCAACCAGGTTCGTCATACATATGTGTGTGTGCAGCTTTAGATAACCAACACGTTCATTGTATACTTAGTGTTAGTGTGCGTTTGTATCGTGTGGCTTTGTGTTGGTGTAGCTGGTAGCTTTTGTTTATCGTTTTTATTGTTAAACGATATTAGGTCGTTTCGCTTTGCGTAACACTGCCGCCCACTTAATCCTGTTCATCCCGAATAGGCTCATTATCTCTTTTCCCATACTTTGCCAGTCGCTCTATGTGTACGACCTTCATTTTGCTCGGGGGCTGTCAGCTTTCTGTATCCTGTACACGACATCGTTTAACCGCTTTATTATCTTATACGGTCCATCCCAGCTGGTTTGTAGCTTGGGAGATAATCCCTTCTTCCGCTTTGGGTTGTATAGCAGAACCATTTGTCCCTCATGGAAGCCCTCCGTGGTTGATGCACGATCATACCTGGCTTTCATTCTATCACTGACCATTTTTATACGGGTGCGTACAAACTCATGAAGTTCATTTAGGCTTTCGTCTTTTCCAGTGTATGAGGCATCCCTCTCTGTGCCGGGCTTAACACCAAACTCTAAGCCACCGGGCAGCTTTATCTCAGTCCCAAAGATAACCTTGGCGGGTGATCTAGATGTTGAATCATGGACCGCGGATCGGTACGCCAGTAGAAACCTCGGAATGTGTTCGTCCCAGTCTTTCTGTTGCTCGCTCACTACTTTTCGCAAGTATTCCTCCAGGGTTCGGTTAAATCGCTCTACCATTCCGTCTGACTGTGGGTGAAGAGGCATCGTTCGAGTCTTCTTAATGCCATATACTTCGCACATTTCCTTGAATACAGCTGACTCAAAATTTCTGCCTTGATCGGAATGTAGTTCTATTGGAACCCCGTAGCGGCATACCCAGTTGTTCACAAAAACCTTAACTATTGTGTTCGCCTCTTGATTGGGTATGGCATATACTTCCGGCCATTTGCTGAAGTAGTCCATCACAACGAGAACATATCGGTTTCCGGCATTGCTGACTGGAAAAGGGTCTGCAACGTCCATCGCTATCCGCTCGAAAGGTGCGCCTAAGTTATACTGCTGCATCTGACCTCGACTTCTTCTTGTTGGACCTTTAGCTTCAATACACTGGGTGCAGTTTGCTATCCAATCCGCCACTGCTTGTTGACATCCAACTCAATAAACACGTTGTTTTAGCCTTTCCAGTGTCTTTGTCACTCCAAGGTGTCCTCCGCTGGCTCCATTATGTAACTCCTTTAACACTTCTTTCATTTTGTAGGAAGGCACTACCAATAGGTTGGATGAAGTCTTGCCATCAGCGCTTTCCCAAAGTCGATATAGGCACCCATTTATGATCTTTAAGCTGTCCCATAGTGTCCAATATGCTTTTTGTAAGAGGTCGTTTGTCCTCCTCCTTCGCTGCTATTACCTTCGCCAATATTGGGTCACTCCTTTGTGCTTGGGACCAGTCTTCGTTGGCTTCAATTCGCGTTAGCCGGATATCGACGATGAATTCCTTTTTCTCAGCTTTCACGCAATGTTTACACTCCAAATTACAAGGTCAGCATTTCCATGTTTTATGCCTCTTCGGTGTTCGATCGTGAAGTCGTAAGTCTGGAGGCGTTCAATCCAACGTGCTAACTGTCCTTCAGGGTTCTTGAATTGTAACAGCCATCTCAAGGCGGAGTGATCAGTCCTTAGCAGAAAATGTTGGCAATACAGGTATTTATGGTAATGTTTGATGCACTCCAGCACTGCCAGTAGCTCTCGTCGGGTTACACAATAATTCCGTTCAGGCTTTGACAATGTGCGACTATAGTAGCCTACGACTTTCTCTGTTCCATTGATCACTTGGGAAAGTACACCACCAATACCATACCCACTATCATCACTGTCTAAGATGAATTTTTCTCCTGGGACTGGAGACGCCAAAACTGGTGCAGCACACAATAGGTCTTTTAGTGTCTGGAACGCCTTCTCCTGTGGCTCACCCCATTGATAGACTTTTGACTTCTTGGTGAGCTCATGCAAACTTGCAGTCACGCTGGCAAAGTTAGGCACAGACCGTCTATAGTATGTGCATAGTCCCAAAAAGCTGCGTAGTTCATGAAGATTCTGGGGACGAGGCCAGTCCTTTACTGCTCGTATTTTATCTTCAGTGGATATCCCATCTGCTGTGACAAGATGCCCCAAATATTTCACCTGCTTTGCACATTTCTTTACGCTTAGTTTTAGTCCAGCCGTTCATATCCGTTGCAGAACTTCTCCCAGATTCTTGAGGTGTCCGTCGAAAGTTCTGCCCATCACTATTATGTCGTCGAGATACACCAGGCAAGTCTTCCAATGCAGTCCCTTTAGCATAAGCCGCTCGAATGTGGCCGGAGCATTACAGAGTCCATATGGCATAACCTTAAACTGCCATAAGCCGCCGTTCGCACTAAATGCGGTTTTCTCTACAGGTGAGCTCCACGGACCCTATGATGGTTCGATTACACCGCTCTTCCTCATTTCGTCGACTAACTCCTTGACCTCATTACGCTTCGCCAGCAGTATGCTTCTGGGTGCCTGCTTTATCGGTCTCGCATCGCCAGTATCAATTTCTTGTTTAACCATGGCTGTTCTTCCTTGCCTTTTGTTGTTCGTGGCGAAAGCGAAAACATACCTCTTTAGCAGCTTTTTGGCTTTGTTTTTCTCTGCAGCTGCTAAACCTGCTATCCATTTCTCCACATTTTCACCAAATTTCTTTTGATCCTTGGCTGACATATCGGCAGGTTGCGGCGTTTGTTCGCTGTTTATTATCGCCTCTACTGGAACACATTGGCCCACCTCTGAGTTCTTACAGACGACTCTTTCATGGCCTGATAGATTTAGCACTCTCACCGGGACTAGTCTTTGTTCTGTGGATTTGACAAGGGCCTTTGCTGATATTAAATACGTCTGTATTTCTGCTGGTTCAGCAACCCACAAGCGGTTTTCCACACAATCTCCATCCATACGCGCCCATATCAGTGATTCACTCTGAGGTGGCAATTTGAGTTGTTCGACCGCAACTATCCTTCTGGCGTGCACTTGGTGCTTGTACCCCACATCTAGAGGTATCTCTACATTTCGCCATCTCATAATCTGTTGCCCTATATTCAAATTGATGCCATGAACTATCATAAAATCGGCACCAATGATAACCTCGTCCACAATATCAGCAACAATAAAGATGTAACTTACACTAATGTTGGCTATAGTCACCTTCGCCTCTGTTTTTCCGTGGACGGTGGCAGACTCTCCCATAGCTGTCCATAGTCTTACATTGCTAAGTGTTTCACACTTTCCCTTCACTACATCTGGTCTGATGATAGACTGCGTCGCCCCGGTGTCTATTGTGAACGTATGTGGTCTGCCATTTATGTATCCGCACGCCGTAAGATTGCTGTTGTTCTGTTGCATCACTGATATTGAGATTGTGGGGCCCTCGCTTGTGGGAGCCAGCACTTGCCCCTCAGTGCTAGCTCGTTTTAGTTTAACGGGGACTCTTATGAAGATGGCTGGTAGTTCGCCCGTTTCTTATTCCGTGATGGTGAGGCGGATCTTGATCTCTTGCGTGGCGCTTTGCAGTTTCTTTGGAAATGGCCACCCTTTCCACAGTTGAAGCATTTAAGTTTAGCCTTTTGTCCATTTTCTCCCAAAACTTGCTTCAACATCTCTTTAAATTTGTCCAAAAGGCATTCTTCCTCCTCTACGACATCCATTTTTCGCACTTTACTGACTTGTGGTCTAGAAATCGTGCGTGCGGTCTCCTGGGCTAGTGCGAAGGCCACGGTCTCTGCAAAGGTTGTCTTCTGTGTGGAGCATACAGCAAGTTTGATGTCAGGGTCGCGTATGCCATTAACAAACGCCTCGGTCTTAAAGTTGTCTATCAATGGATGGTTTTCTCCTGGGTATGTAAGCTGCACTAATCTCTCAACTTCCATTGCAAAGGCTTGTAGTGACTCATTTGCTTTTTGCGCCCGGCATCTCAACTCCATGCGGTATAGTTCCCGTTTGTGCTCATCGCCGAATTTACGCTGCAACGCCACCATTTTGTCGTTGTAGTTGTTTCTGCTGCTGGTTGGCATGGTTTCCAGGATCTCAGCTGCGACACCTTTTAGCGCCAAAATTAGTTCCAGAGCCTTCTCTCAATCGTCCCATCCGTTTCTGCTGGCTACTGTCTCGAATTGGAACTTGAACACGGATAATGGTGAGCTGCCATCAAAGCAAGGTGTTTTTATCTTGCCGGAACTTTCCGAAACGACTCGCACTGGTTCCTGTCGCTGGCCTTGGAGGTTGTTGATCTTTTCCTCCATCATAACGAATTTTCCGCCGACGGCTTTCTCCAAATTGTCCACTTTAGTGTCAACGGCCTTTTCTAAATGTGACACCCTCTCCTCTACACCAGTGATCCTTTTGCTGACCGACTCATGGATTTCCTGCAGCTTTCCAGATGTTGACAAAATTGCTGCTTGCAGTCGTTGGTTTTCGGCTCTAGAAGCTTCAAATAGCTTCTGGTTCTCAGCTCTAGAAGCTTCTCGTACATCAGCAAACAGCTTTTCGTTCGCCTCTTGCATTTTTCGGCTCTGGAAGCTTCTTGTACTTCAGCCAGAAGTTTTTGATTTTCGGTTCTAGAAGCTTCTTGTACTTCAGCTAGAAGTTTTTGATTTTCAGTTCTAGAAGCTTCTTGTACTTCAGCTAGAAGTTTTTGATTTTCGCTTCTAGAAGCTTCGAATAGCTTCTGGCTTGCTACTTCCATTTTCTCCATCATAGCAGCTAGCAACAAATTTATGTCAACACCGCTAGGGGTTGCAATGGCCTTTACCTCTCGTTCCTCTTCATTCTCGAACTCTTAGGACTCGATGTCAATGCCTTGAAGCTGCAGGTGTTCCCTTAACCTCTTTTGCAATTCATTCTTCGTGCCCATTGTTGACAGTTTGAGTTTATCCAACTCTTGTTTAAGCCGTTCCACTTTTAACTCAGAGAGTTTCATTTTGATTTTGATTTTCTCTTTCTTAATTATTATTTATTTTTACTTTTGGATTTTGCAATCCCACTTCTGACACCAATTGTTACGTTTTTACCTTTTTAAAAACGTTTAAATATGAGTTCGTTAATTGCAAACAAAGTAAAAACAAATGCGTCTTTAGTTTTTCTTAACTCTCTTTATTATTTACACCACTTTTGTGTGCCACCGTATAGAACTTAACGATACAACAATAATAATCTGCTTATTCACTTTATTAGTTCGCACAAGTATTCACTGGATCTTTACAACCACGACTTATTTTATTCACACGCAACTTCACACAAGGCTGACTGAATTAAAGCCGAAAGTCCATACCATGCGTTTTGCATAACATGCATATACCGAAAAAGTAGAATCAGTGTATTTGATTGTGACAAGTTACAGAAGAAAAAGCATAATATGCATAGACGCATACAAAGTAGGATTACTTTCTACTTTTCTATGCGAATAATGCAGTGTTGGAAAATGTCAGCAGTTTTTTAAACTTGGCATGCCAAAATATATACTATTGTGAATGGTTTCTACAAATATGTTTAAATAGTGCATTACTATTTTCGCATTTTTCTTTATTTGTATTATAAAAATATTAATAAACACATATTTCATAATAAAGTTTATTACTAATTTAAGAGGAAAATACATTAAAATTCATTTTTTTAACAAATTTCTTTCATGAACACATATTTTGTGTATGTATATGATGATTGTTTATACATATGTATGTATATGATTGTTTTTATGTACTGAGTGTCATCCATTTTGAATTTATTAATTTGTAAACAAGAAAAATGGAGGATAAATTTACTGAAAACACTCGTCTTGTGTTCTTTTGAGGATTTTCGTAGGCCTTAACAGCGCAATATAATGTAATTTTTGTGTAAAACTATTAATAATAAAAACAACTAATAACAATTTTTAATTTTTCCTTCCAAGAAATTAAAAATTTTTGGCAACTTTCAGCAGGAAAATTTTTTTATGAGCAGTACGTCTTATTTTGATCTTATTATATTTAGCTTCTTAATTAACTCTTGCTCAAGGAACTATACTCATTGTGACCGAAATTCACCAACATTTCGATTAATATTTAAATATTTAAGAATCTTTAAACTTTTCATTGACGAAATTAAAAAATATTCCAAATTTTCCCCTTTTTAACACAAAATAAATGTTTGTTTACATTTAATTTTTTTACTTTATCTGCCAGTTTTCACTCTGTATATCTGTTGCTTCTAACACATTTGATTCGCAAAACATTAAAAATTTTTTTTCTCCCTCTAAATTGACCTGTCCTTTTATGTTATGAGCGTTTTTCAAATGTAAACTCATAAATTTAAATAAACTCATAAATTTGAAATTAATGTCATAAATTCTTTTTAAATTACAATTTGATTTTCTATTTTTTCCAAAAATATTCTTGTTCGCTTGTTTGTTGTTTACCACAACAGCTGATCAAAACAAAAAACCAGTCGCATAAACGCATTGTGTGTAACTTGCAATAAAATCGGCATAGAAAGCAAGATTCGCAATGCGCATGAAAAGGATGGTATGGACTTTCGGCTTAACTCTGACTGCTGCTTGCTTTGTCCAGCCCTTTTAAGCCGAAAGCCCATGCAATCCTTTTCATGCGCCTTGCGAATCTTGCTTTCTATGCCGATTTTATTGCAAGTTACACACAATGCCTTTATGCGACTGGTTTTTTGTTTTAATCAGCTGTTGTGGTAAACAACAAACAAGCGAACAAGAACATTTTTGGAAAAAATAGAAAATCAAATTGTAATTTTAAAAGAATTTATGACATTAATTTCAAATTTATGAGTTTATTTAAATTTATGAGTTTACATTTGAAAAACGCTCATAACATAAAAGGACAGGTCAATTTAGAGGGAGAAAAAAATGTTATAAGTTTTGCGAGGCAAATGTGTTAGAAGCAACAGATATACAGAGTGAAAACTGGCAGATAAAGTAAAAAAGTTAAATGTAAACAAACATTTATTTTGTGTTAAAAAGGGGAAAATTTGGAATATTTTTTAATTTCGTCAATGAAAAGTTTAAAGATTCTTAAATATTTAAATATTAATCGAAATGTTGGTGAATTTCGGTCACAATGAGTATAGTTTCTTGAGCAAGAATTAATTAAGAAGCTAAATATAATAAGATCAAAATAAGACGTACTGCTCATAAAAAATTTTTCCTGCTGAAAGTTGCCAAAATTTTTTAATTTCTTGGAAGGAAAAATTAAAAATTGTTATTAGTTGTTTTTATTATTAATAGTTTTACACAAAAATTATATTGTATTGTGCTGTTAAGGCCTACGAAAATCCTGAAAAGAACACAAGACGAGTGTTTTCAGTAAATTTATCCTCCATTTTTCTTGTTTACAAATTAATAAATTCAAAATAGATGACACTCAGTACATAAAAACAATCATATACATACATATGTATAAACAATCATCATATACATATTTTGTTCATGAAAGAAATTTGTTAAAAAAATGTATTTTAATGTATTTTCCTCTTAAATTAGTAATAAACTTTATTATGAAATATGTGTTTATTAATATTTTTATAATACAAATAAAGAAAAATGCGAAAATAGTAATGCACTATTTAAACATATTTGTAGAAACCATTCACAATAGTATATAATTTGGCATGCCAAGTTTAAAAAACTGCTGACATTTTCCAACACTGCATTATTCGCATAGAAAAGTAGAAAGTAATCCTACTTTGTATGCGTCTATGCATATTATGCTTTTTCTTCTGTAACTTGTCACAATCAAATACACTGATTCTACTTTTTCGGTATACGCATGTTATGCAAAACGCATGGTATGGACTTTCGGCTTAATTTGTTCCATACGCAAAGAAAGCATTTTGATCTCAATTCTCAATTTAACAATTTCCTCCTTTAGTTCATGTACTTCAAAATTAATCAAATTAATATCCTCTTTTTTAGCTATATCCTTTAGTTTATTATCCAGAAGATTGTAAAGTTTATACAAAAAAAATAAATATTCATCATTTTGCTTTAATTCCATGTTCACAGTATCTTGTCTATAGTTTTACAGTACTTTATCTTTATTTTGTTTCACCAACACTTGATCTGGTGTCAATTGCCAGGGCGTTTATTATTTATAGGGCGATTATTACAAATTGCCTCTAACTAAAGGCAGGATTTTAATGGGCAGGCAACTTGTTTTTTATAAGTGGGCAATAAGACAGAAGTGAGCGTTAAGCTAAAAAAAGATCTCCCTACCTGTAACTTTTAAAGATAAATTTATGTTTGAACTTGCCATATCGATGCCTTACTTTCTCAACCTCGTATCTTAAAAAAAATACGGTTTTCACTTTTTCATATCAAACGGTTGCTATTTTTGTGTTCTATTAATGCAACAACTTATTATCTCAATACGTTGTCTCAATTCTGTAAATATTAATAAAATATATTTTCGTATCTCAATCACTCCAATTTCCATAACTACGTCAAACTCTTATCTTAATATGTGCAGTTGTTAAACAGTTAAGAATTAAAAAAAAACCTTCTTTGCGTCTCTTTATTCTATCCTTCTTCACAATAGCATTGAAGTGAGTATGTATATTAGTATGCATGGGATTCCCGTTATTTATATTTTTTTTATATTATTTTTCTATTTTTTTTTTGTAGTACTATAAATGCATTTTAGTTATGATCTTCGCTTTGCTTGGTGAAAATCTAATTCTGAGGAATTTTAGTTTTTATTGTAAAATGAGTGACACAATAGCTGTTCTTGACGCTGATACAGGTTGTTTTGTTTTCAAGAATCTTTGCCAAGAACCTGAAACACAACAAACTGGAAAATAATTTTGGATGAAGAAAGAGGACATTTTGTCTCAGTGAATTCTGATCAGTGTAGCATTTCCTCCAAATCCGATTTTTCAGCAAGTGAAAGCGAGTACCAGCCCAGCACTGATTCACATTTGTCTGGCAATGTATCTCCTTCTGTATTGTTGGATGAATCCTCTGGGGTAATTACAATTAAAAGAGCACGTAAAGGCCAGGGAAATAAGCAAAACTGGGATAGAAACCGTAAAAAACTCAAGAGAATGCGTGGCCAGGAGTATTCATCGATAAAGCGGAGCAAAGAATGGAATGGAGTAATGGAAATTAGAAGAGAAAGAACTTTGAAGGCTCGTTGCCGTTCGGAAATATGTGCAAAAAATTCGGTAAGCAGTGCAACGAAATTAAGGAGTAATTAAGTAAGGAGCGCGCCAGGAAAGAAAAAGCCGAAGACAAGGAACGTTGTTCAAGAGGTGATATTCAAATGTTAACGGTGATCTTGCAAGCAGTGCAAAAAATTCCTCTACTTTCAACTGGAGCAAACTACTTTAAAACAAAACTGTGTGTGCACCAATTCACAATTTATAATGAATTTGACAAAAATGTTGCTTGTTACGTATGGCATGAAGCTGAAGGCAGCATGGACTCGAATGTATTTACCTCTTGCTTGCTGGGCTATTTACAGGACTTGAAAGACAAATCAAAACCTATAATAATTTACAGCGACGGGTGCTGTGCCCAAAATCGTAATACGACACTTGCGAATGCCTTACAACATTATGCAATTACCCAAAAAGAAGAAATTCAGCAAAAATACCTGGTAGTTGGCCACACTCAAATGGAGTGCGATTCTGTGCATGCCTCCATAGAGCGAAAGAAGAAAGGAAGAGAATTATATGTGACAGCTGATTTCAATATGGTTATAAAACAATCCAGATTGTTGAAACCGTATCAAGTACATTATTTAAATCATACATTTTTCCGAGATTTCTCTTCACTCGATTACTTAAAATCAATTCGACCAGGCACCAAAAAAATGACCCATGCGTTATAAATTTGCGAGCTCTGAAATATACCTTTAATGACGGAGTTCAATACAAATTATGTTTTGATGAAGATTGGCAACTATTACCTCATCGTAAATTGCGACCACAAGTGCAGCACAATGATAACATTTTACTACCGGGTCTCTACAATCAACAACTACCAATTTCAAAAAGAAAATATGACGACTTGCAAGACTTAAAACGTATGATTCCAGCCGACTATCATTCATTTTACGATAATTTGCCACTCCAATGATATTATTATTTATGAATTCTTTTGTTTATTTTTTTCCTTTCTTGAAAATAAAACATTCATTCTATATTAAATATTGTTTTCATTGCATAATTTTGGTATAAAGGCATTATTTCTTTCTATAGCTATAAGTGCAACAAACGAGTAACTTATTCATCAAGTATCAAGAATTAAAATTACTGTTAGTGCAGCAAACTCGTATCTCAATAAATGCGTTTCATGCTTAAACTAAAAAAGATTAGTATATTATTTCTACTAATATACATAGATGTAACCAATTCCTTAATAATTGCATTTGAAGTTTTACTCAAACACCGAAGTATAAAAGGATGAACCGTTTTTTCTCTCTCCTGAAAAGTTGTATTTTTTAAAATACGAGGTTGAGAAAGTAAGGCATCGATATGTACATATTACTTTCAATATGGCAACTTCAAATATAAACAAAATGAGCAAATATAAAAAAGGCTCCAAAATATTTAAAAGAGCAAGATCCAAAGATCAAAGGCGGAATGTCGAAGAAGTTGGTATTCGTGGAATACTATTTGGAAATATTACAGTAAATGCGATATTATATGTCAAATCGTTAAGTAAAAAAGCATCTCGTAAAATGTCAGATGAACCACCGGGAAAACAAACACAAAATGTTTTTACATTAATTTCGTCTAACGAGTTATCAATCAATTTCAATATTTTCTGTAATATTAGTTCTAATTGATTGTACTTGTAAACGTATTGCTTTGTCCATAATAAAAGTATTGAATGAAAATTTTTTTATTAATCTACTACAAAATCAGGTTTCAGTAATTAAACAAAAACCAATATTTTATGAATAATAATATTAAAAAACGTATTTTGCCGCGAATATTTCTTGGGGCAATGGAATGTACGAACTCTTCGTGAGGCATCGAGGCTTGCACAGCTAGAACACACCAGATGACATTATATGAAATCGAACTCCTAGGCATCAGTGAAATGAGATAATGGCGAAATGATAACAGGAAATCACAATACAGTAATCTACAACGGGCTACAATACGGCGGAAGTGAAGCAGGAATCATAATCACCCTTATTCTGGTTATCGTCGTCGTCGTTTTTAAGACAAAGTCACTTCGTTTCAACGCCGACAGCAATTTATCATTCTATAAGAAAATGACGACGACATTGACTATTTATCGATTATGGCAACAAATCAAATACACATTTCTAAATATTTTAATCAGCTGTTTGGTTTGATTGTTATTATTATAAAAAAGAAAAATTAATAAAAATTAAAAATGTTTTTGTTTCTGAAATAAATTCAAACTCAAGTGGTGACGGAAAAACAAAATCTTATATTTGAACACAAGCTTCTAAGACAGAAATGTAAAATATGCAACCTACCGGACAGCAAGTAAGAAACAATTTTAATGCCTGTATTAACCTATAATTTATTTCTTTGAAAGGTTTAAAAGCTATTTTAGATTAAATAAGACTGCTTTTAATTATGTCTTAGAAGCAATATCACCAAATTTGAAAAGCGGAGTACGATCTACTTTCATTTCCAAGACAACCAAGTTGGCAGTGACGTTACGATTTTTGGCACAAGGGTCATACCAACTAAGTGTTGGTAACGATTTCAATTTGGGGCTATAGGAACCAATATTTTCCAAAATTTTGTCGGAAACACTGGATGCCTTGGAAACGACAATTTGTCGGTAGTGGGTTAAAGTTGAAATGATAGATGTTGAAAAAAATTAAGCAAAATTGGCATTTTTCGAAAAACTGATTTTCCTGGTATTATTGGTTGTGTCGATAATACACATATCAAAATTATTGCCCCAAAGAGAGATGAGCAGCATTTGTATTTCAATCGCAAAGGATTTTTTAGTTTAAATGTTATGGTTGTAAGTCTCTTAAACATTTTATTGTATTTTGTAATCAGACTTAACTTAAAAATAGATTTGTGATCACAAAATGGGGATACTGTTTTTAGATGCTGGCTCCGCTCACCGTTCTTTGATATGGAACATTAGTCACGCTAAGAGAATGTAACAAGAAAGGGATACTGCTGGTTAACGTATAATACTATTATCTATGTATTTTAGTCTTGTCTGATAATTCACGATTTTTTTAACAGGTGACGCAGATTATCCCTTAGAACCGTATCTGATGACGCCATATCGGCCAACTTCGGGGGGAAGTGCTGACGCTGTTTTTAATACAAAGCTGTCAGAGCCAGAAACATAGTAGAGAGAACAACTGGTGTCTTAAAAAACTGATTTCACTGTCTTCTTGGAGCACGCTAGCTTCATTATAAGCCAATAAAAGCCACAAAAATAGGTAATGTTTGCGCTGCACTGCACAACATATGCATAGATTATGGCTTAAATTTAACCAATGACGATATAAGCACTGCCGAGATTTCTCAAACGGAAAGTGAAGTATACGACGCAGATAACACTGACAGTAATGAAGCATCTGAAATAAGAAACCAAATAAAACAAAGTTTTCTATAATTTTAACGCATTGTTTTATTCATTTCATTTATAAATGCTACATACTAAATTAATTTAAAAAAAACAGTTTAACGAAAATATGGATAGATAAAAATTAATTTTGAAATATATTATTCCTCTTCTTTTATTAACACATTAAGGCTTTTAATTTTTAACTCGCTTGGATGGATCTCTTCTTCTCTTTTATTCCTCTCCCTGTCAATTTTATTCCTTTCCTCCAATAATTCAATTTTTTTTTTGCCTCAACGTCCAGCAACTGTTTTTGGTGCTTGTCAAAATCCTTGAGGCTGCGTTTTATTGATATCCTAGCGAACTGGATATTAGTTAAAAATTTCGCTTGTTCTGTACTATGTTGAAGTAGTAAATCGCCATGGCTAAAACAATTGATTTTTTTGCTGAACTCTTATCCCTAATACTGTTGTTCTCCAGCGAAGGTCTTAAAGGTGGAACTGGAATAATGGTGGACGCCAAATCTTCATTGACTTTTATAGGGGGCACAATTACAATATTTTCAATTTGCATAGAAGGCACATTTTCATCTATTTGTTCTTCAGACTATATTAATTCATTAGGTCCCAGAACATCTCCCTCAGGGTGCAATTGTTTTCGAAATTGCAGCAGATTTGCAACAGCTTCCTCTAATGGGCTAAAACTGAACTGCTTAAATATTCCTCCTCCCGTTGAATGGCACTCAGTTTTGTTGGCGACCATTTTCTTCTTGACTTTGAATTTCAAGTCTCACCAATCCTATTAATTAACAAATTTAAATTTTTTTATTGAACTATTTATTTCCTTACCTTTTGCGATCCATCTCCAGATCTTATCGGAGGGCCAAGAGAATTTAATATGTTCCCAATATCTTCCCTCTGTTCTTTAAAATTACTAGGAAAAGTAGAAGGATTATTTTCCAATTCCTCCACTAATTTTTGAAATTGTGTTGTATTTGTTATTTTTCAGTTTTCCCCATTTTTTGTTTCGAATCAATTAAAGTCGTTACCAAAAATGACGTCGACAAAATCATAGTCGACAGTCATCGATAACTGTCAATAATGACAAACAGAATACCAATTTTAAATTGTCGACGTTGTCTTGCGTCGACGACGACAATCAGAATAAGGGTAAATATCAAAACGTATCAGAAACTTCCTTCAAACCTGTACCAAAGTACAGGTTTATGCCCTAACTCGAAAATAGGAAGTGACAACATCAACATCATCACTACCATTGGAACTCACGTTCAGCGTTACTGCTGGTGGCACTAAATTGCCAATTTGAGTCCTGTTTAGCCATCTCGACACTTTTAATGGCCCAATTTACCCTTTATTGACTCTTTACGTTTATTGCACTTCTGATATAAAATTGCGTTTATAAAACATGTTGTATTGGTATGTACACGTGTCACAAATAAAAGCATTTGTATGTATGTAGATTTTATTGGCAAAAGTAATATGGAGAGAGCTTTCATAAGTGACTACTTTTGAATGCATAGCTATGAGTTCAGAAAAAAACAGTTTTTGTGATTATGAATGATTTTATGATTATGAAACCGCGGACATATCGACTGAAAAGTGCTTGGTTATTGCAGTAAGGCAGTCTAATAAAAATATAGGAAAACCATTTGATAGATTTTCCGTTTAGTGCAGCCAAACGAAGGGTCTGTTGAATATATTTGTATTCCTGTATTATCTTGTATTATCCACGCTAGAGGAAACGCAATACCATACTCAAGAACTTTATTGCTTCTATCATGGTTGAAAGAAACAACTGTCTGGCTACATTGTTAAAGGACAAAATTCCACATTTATTTCGTGTTAGCTGTGTTTATCACTCGATTCAATTAACAAATCATCTTTTTCATGTATACCAGATGATGTTGGGCTGCTACTCAGATTAATTTTTAATTACTTTAAAAGCGACAAAATGACAAATAAATTTAAAAGAATTGCAAAAGATATGTAAAGTACCAGAACAGAAAATGTTAAAACGTAGTGATATCAGATGGTTTTCGTTTGAATCTATTACACCAATAGTATTGGAGCAATGGTCACTATTGCAACATTTTTCATTCGCGCCCAGTTTTAAGAAAGGTATGTTTCTTACAAATAAAATGTATTTACAATTTTTGGTATACATTTAAAATGATAAACACGTTAAACAAACGTTCTCAAAGTGAGTCCTCCCAATTTATGTATCTAGTTTCTTCAACCAGAGATATTTCATTAGTAATGCATAAGAACTTTTTTAAAAAGCAATACATAAATAATAAAAACAATTAGAAGCGATGAGTTTACAAACCAGCTTGCATTTTAAAGTAATATTAAACGTCTACAGTGGTAACGAAGCTGAGAAAGATATTGCTGAACTTAATGAGATTAATATTTTTGATATAAAATCCAAAAATTTGATATTTCATTAAAAATTGTGTAAGGAAGTAAAGCAAGAATTTAATTAAATTAAACACATTGAAATATTTAGACCCATTTTAATTTAATCTAATGAATGCATAAATTATACCGAACTAGTTTGCTGAATTTATTATTTGGCAACGAATTAAAGTTATTAGAATCTAAGATCAGTAAAAACGCTAAGAACATATAAATAAAATTTCTGATGTTGAAAATTTTTGATATGAAATAGGAATATATAAAAATATATTTAATGAGTTTGTTATTAATGTGTTTACTTTGCCACACAGTAGTGCTTCAGCTGAAATAATCTTTTCAAAGGCTTAAGATACATAGATACTTGTCAGTCCATACTTTTCGCAGTGCTCCTGTAAAAGTGCTATCAATATAAATTATTTTAAAGTAATAAATCAAATGAAATTTTACATATATCAAATGCATAAAAGTTGCAAAAAATACATGTTTGTAAATTTTAATGCTTAAAAGTACCCATAAACTATACAATATTATTGTGTACTTTATTGGGTTTATTATTCAATAAGTTGCACAATATTAAAAAAAATTTATATGGTGCAATTTTATGTACAACATACATATAAAGCATGGTTTACCATTTCATAGCACAGTTGTGCAGAGAGAACTCACACGCATTCTTGTGTTTTTTCATTTAGTTGTCGATCAGACTGCGACAAGAACACATGTGGGGCGGATGCTTTATCACTTTACTAGCAGATTGTACCTGGCGTTGCGCGGAATATGTAGTTTGGATTAGTTTAAAAAAGAAAAATCCTTTTAAATTAAAAAAAACAGTGATTATTTGTTGTTGTTAAAGAAAAAAATTTTTATTATTAACACTTAAAACAATACAAAAATCAGTAACTTAAGTATATATATTAAAAATACAAAAAATAAACTTATTCTATTACTAATACTTATAGGAATATTGAGAACATACATATAACTATTAAATAAATTCAATATAAACTTATTCTACAATTAAATTAAATAGTATTATTATTTTGATAAAACGCTTCTATACACAATATTAGCTGTTTTACCAGTTGTGGTAAAAATATATAAATTTTTCCCACTTGGTACCCGTCAGCAGGCTACATACAATCCACCATGAGAAAAACATGGTGTCTCCAAATTTAAACCAGTCACCTTCAATATTTGACCCTGAGACTTATTAATGGTCATAGCAAATGGTAGTTACCTATGAAACAGATAAAATACAGCATTTATGCATAAAAGTACTAATTTTTGCCCATTTTTTCTCCTTTTATCCCATTTTGCTCCCCTTTGTGTCAAAATTTTGAAAAGATTTATTGCCTATAACCTGCACCGACAAAAGCTCGATCAATGTCCCAAATTTCAAGAAAATCGGTCCAGACTTTATTGGCTATGCAGTCAATTTGCCCGTTTTTGGCCCCTTTCCCTCTTTTGGTTCAAATTTAGAAACGGAACACCTCCAATAGCTATTTGGGAAATTTAACCTAAATCATAAAAAATTACCTATAAAAAAGATAAAATACAACATTTATGCATAAAAGTACTATTTTTTGCCCATTTTTTCTCCCTTTGTCCCATTTTTCTCCCCTTTTGGTCAAAATTTTTAAAAGATTTATAGCCTATTTATAGCCTACACCGACAAGCTTGATCTATATCCCAAATTTCAAGAAATTCGGTCCAGGCGTGACTTTGTTAGCCAATCACAAACAAAAAAACAGACTTACAGAAGTTTTATAATATATATTAGGATTTCAGAAAAATACTCAAAAAATATTTTATGTTAAAAATGTTCTATGTCATTAGCTGGGCGTATTTCATATTTTTCTTATTTTGTCGAATAGTATAACTTTTTTAAGTGCTTTGGAATGCTAGCTTTTTTGCTTAAAAAAATGGGTTTTTTATTTTCATTTAGCCAAAAAAATGGTCTAATTTTTAAGCCAAAGATGGATAGCTTTATGTTTTTTTTTTTAATAAAAAATGAATTTTTTATTTCATTTTTATTTTTCTAAATTTATTAAGCCAAAAATAGATAGCTTTACATATGTATATTGATGAAATGAAAATAAAAATGGTGTATATTACTGACACTTTTCTATGGCTGTAAATAAACCCATTCTCTCAACTTCTTTTCTCTCTCTTACTCACTAATACATAACCAAAAAATTTTTGATAATCCCTGATATAAAGCATGAGAAAGTAAACAAAACCTACACAACTACAAATAAAGAAATAAAAATTGCAAGAACTGAAAGACAAAAATTCAGTTATGGATATAGAAGACATATTTTATTATTTGTTGTTTTTTTAAACATATTCAATATTACTTCCAAATTTTAAAAACTTTGTTTTCACTCCTTTTATCACTTTCAATATGGCGTCTTTCGTTTTTATTTAATTCAGCTGTTAACCAGTGTTAACACTACAGCGTTTTTAGATTCATTACTACAATTTTTTTACGATTTATATTTATTTAAAGGTACTTATTAAAAGTTTTGTGTCGTTTACTGTTGAGGACACACAAAATTGATTGCTTTTGTTTGTGTTTTCGATATAACTAGACAAGCAAGTGAAATCGTTTATCCTACAGAAGCAGGTCAGGTATTTTGGAAACCAAATTTGTACGAACGTTAAAACGTATTTATCTTCTCTAATAAAAGTAAAATGCAAACTGAAATGCTTTTCGAACGCTTTAATTAATTAAAAGTCGATAACAATATTTTTCTAATATAAAATTAAAATAAACGCTATCTACATAATGCAATAGCAAAATAGTGTTTATTTTTATTTTAAATTATAAAAGTTTATAATGAAATAAATTATAATTTGGGTTTTTAAAATATGTGAAGTTTTATTTAAAGAGAATTCCACATGTAGGCAAGCATAACATATGTACAAAATGTAAATTGTGTTTATAATTTCAGTTTTGGTGGTTTTTAATACTGACATGCTGTTAACACTGTCAGATGTCATGTAAAAATGCAAGAAAATTTTATTTTTTACAGATTTTTACGTTCCGGTTACGTTACATTACATTTCTATAACCATTCGTATTGCTTTAAACAAGTTAATGTATTCTTAATTTGAATATCTTAAAAAAGAATCTTTAGTTTCTTTTTTATTTATTTATTTTTAGTTGCGACGCTAACGCAACGAGTTTACTAACAAAAACTAAACTAAACATAATAAACTGAACTAACTTATATACTAATTATGGATTAAGATGGATGTTAATCGGAAATTCGGCTGCTTGTGTTGCAATGCCAATAGTGGCATGATCCAATTCTTGGAATTCCGTCTGCTTCTGTTGGAAGTGCATTTCTAGCATTTAACATAATTTGGCTACATGTGCCGGAAGTTGTCGGTGCTAACAGAATGTTGTTTACGGAATAGAATTTCTGCACTTTTGCTTTTGTGGGGAAAGTGCATTTTGGTTTTTAATTATAATATAACGCTATGAATCCGTGTGGTGTTAAATTACATAACAAAAACGATCAACTGTTTCTTACTGTTGCGGTTACATTCCGTTACGGTAGCTTAACTAGGGCTTTAAAAACGTTTGTGTAGTTATAGAAACGTTCAAAACGGGACATATGTCAACGAAGAATGTAAATAAAAACGAAACAGAACACAGAGCAACACACTTACGAACACAGCACAATGAAAAGAAATTGTTATACGGACTCATCATCTGTGTTGCCGTTTTTTGTTCAATGTGTAGATTTTTCCGGATTATTTTTCTTATAAAAATAGCTTTTGTTTTTATAAAATTAATTAATTAGTAAGACTATAATTTTATTTTGTTATCTTTTGTTTCCTTTTTTCTAATTATAATTTAAATTTGAAAAAAATAAAATAAAAAACTCCGAATTTAATTTTGGTCATATTTTTCCCTTATTTGGTGATTTTTTCACAAATGTTGGTTACAATATTTTTTTTCGTGGCAACACTGCTCATCATCTCTCATGTTCAAATGTCACATAAAAACGTGGGAGAATTCTGTTTTATACAGATCGTTCCGTTTTGCTAACGAGAGAGAACGTTTCGGTAATCGTTTACATTTTTCTCCATATGATAAAAAGTGAGCGTCCGCTACGGTACGTTACGTTACGTGTGGGTAACTACAGCATAACACCTAGCGCGTTTCAGCCTAGAAGTTAACTAACCCACAGCTGTTTGGGTTAATTTCGATTATAAAATAAAAATAAATTCTTGTACAGTGAAACCACGATTTAAAGGAATTTTATGGGAGGAAGGAAAAAGAGTTTTTAACTTTAACTTCACAACTTATTAGTGAATTATACGTAGTCGCTGTGGTGTGTGGGTGACTACCTCTCAGCAGATTTCTGGGAAAATTTCTGAGAGTAAATATAATAATAGTTTTTAACAAATTTGTCGTTCACTCTTTATACTGTACGTCCCGGCACTCATGTATGAATTTAACACATAACAACATACAACATAAGTGGTGTGAGAAGCTAGGTTGTGATACTGACTGAAGTGTGGCGACCAGTTACGTATGTATGTAGGTATAAGTGAATTATACGTCAGCAAAAATTAAAATTTTTCTACTCATTTTAACTCATGAAATAATTTCAAATTTATATTTTTATTCAATCACTGAAATTCGTCTGTCTTTAATAGTGCAAACAGTTTATGTTCTAACACCAAGCCGAATGAGCTATGCCCTTTTTCTGTCCTCGAAGTTAACTCATCCACAGTTGTGTGAGTTTTATTCAAACATAAAATGAAAAATAATATAAATAATTAACAATCGCTTTTAAGTAATAATTCAAAAATCTTTATTTCAAAAAATACACGTGACAAACATTTAATTATTCTAACAACGGACTAAACAACACCGTATAAACAGTATAGAAATGGAATTTTGACGCTTACCAGCGAATTATGAAAGGGACAGCAAATATTGTCAAAAAGTATTTCTGTCCCTCTCTGTTTTGTTTATTTATGTTTTCTTAGTTTTTGGCGCTGGGTTTGTTATATTGGCGAGAGTTGATAAAAAATGTAATTTTTGTGTGAAACTATTAATAAATAATAAAAACAACTAATAACAATAACAAATTTTAACTTTTTCTTTCAAGAAATTAAAAAATATTGGCAAATTTAAGCAAGAAAAATTTTGTATGAGCAGTACGTCTTATTTTGATCTTGTAATATTTAGCTTCTTAATTACCTCTTGGACAAGAAACTATATTCATTGTGACCGAAAATCACCCACAAAATCACATCATTGAAGAAATTTTCCCTTTTTTAACACTAAATAAATGTTTATTTACATTTAATTTTTCTGCTTTATCCGCCAGTTTTCACTCTGTATATCTGTTGCTTCTAACACATTTGTCAAACTTCAAAGGTTTCTATACTGCTTATACGGTGCTAAACAACGTCTGATGCTGTCGGTTGTAAAAAAGTAACTGCGATTTCAACAATAATTTTGTGTGTAAAGTAAAGTAAGAAAAGAAAGAAAAGACAATAAACGAAATTCCTTTTGCATAATGTGATGAGTACTTAAAACCCCTTAACGCCTACATGGTGAATACTGATGAGCAACTTTTCTTATTCGTTTATAACGGCGAGGTGTCGGTTGAGCAGGCATAGGTTCAGCATCCGTAGTTGGCTGGTGGCTCGATGAAGGTGACTGTTGTGGCGTTAATGAAAATCCTGTTGATGCTTTTGGAGACAGTGGTTGTACTGGCAAATTGCTAGTATCTATGTCATCTTCATTATTGGCCGTAGCAAAGGCGTCAATATTAATTTCATTTCTCGTATCGCTCTGATTCCTTGCAAATTCTAACGTACAGGTGGTGGTTGACGCTCGGTTGCGAATTTGATCTAAATCGCGCTTTACTAAACGATTATCTTGAAGACGCACATTGTAAGACAAGGGTCCAGTCTGTGATACTATGTTAGCTGGTATCCACTTTTGACCTGATGCGTAATTCCGAATCCATACCGGGTCTTCTTTTTTAAATGTTTCTTTCACAGTCAAATTTTCAGCGGAGTTTTGACAATTCATGTGGATGAACCTTGTCGAAGTAACTTTTGAGTTGGCGATTAAACAAGCGCTCGGCAGGTGAACGACCTGTTGTAGCATGTGGGCTTATGTGTTGATTAAAAACAAAACGAACAGGCTCCAACTCTACGTTTGAATTATGTATATGGCATTTTCTTCAAGTAATCTTTTGTGGTCTGCAGCATACGGTCAACCTGTCCATTTAACGAAGGTGAAAAGGAGCACATTCTACAAGGCGTATTAAATTGTTTTCCATAAAACTTTTAAATTCGGCTGAAGTAAAAGCTGTACCGTTATCTGAGACGATGACGTCAGGAAGTCCATGAGTTGCAAAAAGTGATCGCAATGATTTAATTGCACATTGTGATGACGTGCATTTGATGATGTGTACTTGCAACCATTTGGAATATGAAGCGACCACTAAGAAGAACAATTTACCTTTAAATGGCCCGGCGAAGTCTATATGCGACCAAGAGGTCTGTGTAGTTTTCCAAGTGCGAACCACTGCTTGCAGTTTTTCATGACTAGTTTCTTGGCATTGCATACAATGTTTAATTGCGTTTTCTATCTGAGAATCTATTTTTGACCACCGCACATAACTTCTTGCCAACCCTTTCATTTTGACGATGCCCGGATGTCCAGCGTGCAAGGCATGAAGAATGGCTTGGCGACCTGGTGGAGGAATAATGGTTATATTGCCCCAGAGTAGGCATCCTTTAAGTGAAGTTATCTCGTTACGGCGCATAAAATACGGATAAGCTTGATCTCGCGCCCAGCTGAGAACCTTAGCTAGAAGTGGACCTTTTTCTGTTTGATTCGGCACATCTCTAGCACCACAAGACGAGGCATCACAAACGAGTATAAGAGGCAATTTTTCATCATAATGCATGAGTGCAATGTCAGATGTAATTATTTTTTTAAATTAGAGAAAGGTTTTTGTTGCTCCTTTATCCATATCCACGGCGATTTTTGTCTAAAAGGCGGTGTAGAGGTTCTGCTATTGTTGCTTTATGTGGCAAAAATGTATGATAAAATTTTAAATGCAGGTGCATTTTTAATTGATCTTTTCAGGTGATGGCCATATTCCGAGACCATCAATTTTGAAACCCAAAAAATTTATTGCAGTTACACCAAAACGGCATTTATCCTTTCTTAAACGAAGACCTGATTTGTCAAAACGATTCTAAACTATATTTAAATAATCAGCGAGTTCTGATTCAGTTTTACCCATTACCACCACATCGTCGAAATATGGTAAGACACCTGTAACGTTTCTTAAAAGCGTTTCAATAAAATTTTGAAAAATGCCTGGAGCTGACGAAATACCAAATTGAAGACGATTAACTTTAAATGCTCCCTTATGGGTTATTATAGTCTGCATCAAAGCAGATTTCTCGTCGACTGCTAACTATTGATATGCTTGAGCAAGGTCCAATTTTTTCCCCAACTTCGATTGATGCGAGTAGGGAGCTAATTGGTGGAATTTGAAAATTGTGTGGTAACAGTGTCTTATTGAGAGTCGATTTATAATCGCTGCAAATTCTTATAGTTCCATCACTTTTAGGGACAGGCACAATCGGTGTTGCCCAGTCTGAATACTTAACCGGTTCTAGAATACCTTGATTGCACAAACGATCAAGCGCAGTTTCCACTCCTCCCCAAAGAGTTAATGCGATTCAACGATCAGGAAGCCTAATTGGCTGGACATTATCCCTTAAACGAAGCGACATCGGTTTACCGGTAAATTTTCCAAGCTCTGTAGAAAAAAGATGATTGTACTTATCCAAAACTTTGTTAGTAGTTAAATTCTTCAATAATGTGGACGCCTTGAATACTTGTACCCAATGGTTCAAACCAGTTGCAGCCTAATATATTTGTATGTATTGTGTAAATAACTAAAGTTATATTTACATTCTTATTATTTGCATAATATGCATCTTATCAATGTTTCAATTACAGTGGGACCTCAATTTTCCGTGATGGTCGAGGCCGGAAGAATTCTGTATAATCGATTTTCCCGGTTAATTGAGTACCAATTTTGGCTAGTTTTTTAATAGATATTTTTATTAATTAATAAACGAATATGTACATATATATAAAATATATATAACGTATATATATATAAAAACTAAATAATTCAAGGATTTTATATACATACGTGTAAAATATGTTTTTGGTTGTAAAAGAAAATAACATAAATTTGAACAGCTTCAGTTGAATAATTTAATTAAATGAGTAAATTGTACTTTTAAGATTTTATTATTATTTTTTACTTATTGTATTATTAGAAGTAATAGTAATAATAGTTTTATTTCAATATATTTTAATTGTTAACTTTCCTAGTCATTTAGTTTCATTTATTTATTTAATTTAAATCTTTTAAATACTGTAAACTATTAATTTAATAAAATTTGAATTCAGTAATTAGAATTTGATTAGAATTTGTAATTAGAAATTATTTCACTTCAATTAAAGTCTTTTCTTTTTTCTTCTTACAACTTTTTAATCGACTTCTTTCTTCTTACAACTTTTTAAAAGTCAACTTATTCTTTCTCTTACAACTTTTTAAAATCAACCTTTTTTACAACTTTTATAATCATCCTTTTTTACAACTTTTATAATCATCCTTTTTTACAACTTTTAAAATGAACTTCTTTCTATGCACTCTCTCACTTGACTTCTACCTTTTTTCAACTTATGCTTTAGCTTCCCTGTTTTAGCTTCCCTGCTTTATATGGTAAATTGGCGTTGCCATGTTACATACATGTTTCAAAAATATAAAAAAAACCGCACTTCTCAAATTTCTAAATTAAACTAATAGGCCATTTACACTACAGCGAAATCTAGTAGATTAGATTTCAAATCTTGCTCAAAATCTACATCGTTTACACTGGATTTATTTGACAGCGCGATGGCGAAAATCAACGCACCACATTTTTTCCTTACGACCACCAGGCGACTAGCGAAATCTGAATATGATTTTCTAATAATTCCATTTTTTAACCACTCTTGTATTTGTTCGTTGACTGCATTTTCCTCATTACACGACAATCTTGCAGGCGCATGCCGAAACGGCTTAATCTCATTGTTCGGCACTATCTTCATTATAACTGCTGATTCTTCAATTTGACTTACCGGCTAATAATCTTTAATCATAACTTCGATTTGTTCTCTATATCGTTCATCTACATCGACTTCACATGCATTAATATTATAGAGTTGCAGTTGGTTATCGTCCATATCTTTTTGTTTATAGTCAAATGTATACCCGTTATTATATGTTAGAATAAAATCTCCTGTAAAGTCAAAGCCCAAAATGGCATCTACTTTTAATAAATTGTCCTTTACTACTAAAAAGCAATGCTCCTTTTCAACTTCATCGGCGTATAATTTACCCGTTACCGACCCGATTGGATTTGTTTTATTACTGCCAAATCCAAATAACACAGCATTACTATTTTGCAACGAAATCAACGGAAAGTTTTTCTTGCAGACACTTTCTTTCATTACATAAACATCTGCCCCCGTATCAACCAGACAATTTATATGTTTCCCATAAAATATTATCATTTTAAACCGTTCATTTGTCATTATTATGTTTAAACTTTTTCCTGTCACATTATTTTTAACACAGTCTTTTGATATATGACCGAGAGCATTACATTTGAAACACTTAAGTCCATTTTTACAATCTTTAAGTTTATGATCCTTTGCCCCACAGTTAAAACAGTGATACTGTTCGATGTTCGGTTTCATTTCACTCGATTTTTGCTATGGTCTAAAATGCTCTCCATTTTTTTATACAAACTTTCATAAATTTCATAATTTTCGCGTAGTTCTTTATAGTCTTTTGTCGCATATAACTGCTGCTTAAAAATAATTTTACCATTTATTCCGTCCACGATATACCGGATAATCGCACGATCTTCAATACCCCCGAGCGCGGCTAGTTTTCGCATTGCTATCATATATTCATGAAACGATTCCGAATTTCTTTTTGTTCTTTCGCGTAGCATTTTGTGAATTTCACCACTGTCATATTCCTTATCGAATTCTTTTATCAGTGCACTTTTCAACATTTCATAATTACTTACATTCACTGTATCTAAAAACATTTTCGCTAAACCACTAACTTTGTTCCTTGCCTGTACATATTTTTGCTTCTCATTTAGTCCGTATGCTTCGGCATTATCTTCAAAATTTTGTAACCATTTTTTCACAGGCACATTTTCACCATTATATTCACATAATATTTTCGCAAGAGTCAACTGTTATGTTAGCACTATTATCCCTTTCTTCGTCTTTCACTGCTTTCAGTTTTAATATTACTATTAATTCATTTAATTGTTCGTTCGACATGTTTTTAACCGTAATTGTTTTGTCTTTCACTTTTCCAATATTCTCTGTATCGGTCACTTTTTCAGCGTCTTCACTTGTACTACTGCTTTTTAAATTGTGTTTGGATCTTAAGTTGTATTGTCTTAGCTTTTCTTCGCTGTCACTCATTTACACTTTACTATTTTCTCTGACTGAAATGAAATGAAAAAATTCGTTTTTACATATTACGCGCAAAATACCGTTACAATTGTTTGTTTATATATTTTTATTATTTATTCATTATTATCTTTTTATATTTGTTATTTTTCTTATTTACCTCTTCTTATTTACTTCTCTTTTTCACTTCAAGATACCAATATACTACGTTTGTCAATTTCTCCTTATATACACTTTTCCATATATGTATATTCTGGTGCGATCGTACGGGTTTTTTTTTATTGTATTGTGACGTTTTAAGGAATTTTCTAGTACAGTTAATACAATTTTTTTTGAACACAAAAAAAATTCTTTTGGTTGAGCCCCCAAGACGGCTTTTGCACGTTGAAATTAGTTTCGAAACAAATTTCAAAAACTTTTTTGCATTTTCTTTTAAAATTTCTTTCGCTTTTGCACGTAAAAAATTAATTTCACAAATTTTGTTTTCTTTTATCGCGTCATTCTGCTATTTTTGACAGTTATAACTTTATTTGGCATTGTGATTTAGGTTCAAACAACGCCAGACAATTCTTTAAAAATGAACATTATATGAATATTATATTTATTTTTATAATATTATAATATATTATACATATATTTATGTATGTTTTATTATTTTTTAATATATTTACCTTATTTATTGATTTTTATAAATTAAAAAATTAAATTATATTCTTTTTGATTTTTATTTTTTCATTTTTATAATTAATTGTATAGTACTAAAAATTTTCTTTTGCAAATGTTTTGATTTCAAACACAAAATAAACCAAAAGTAATGTTATTTTAAATAAGGAAATTTTATATTAACACGTTGACTGCCCACTACGAGATAATTCATAGTTGGCTCCCTAGAACGGAACGCAATCTACGAGTTATCTCGTACTCATTAAACCACTTTTTCTTCTAAAAAAACATAATTTTTATTTTTGATATTTATTTTGATGATTTATTACGATCTTAAAATAGAGTTTTTTAATTAATATAATGTAAAAAAATCAAATTGTCATTTTTGGCCAGTTTTTTGAAAATTGCCGCGGCAGTCAGCATGTTGACTTCGCTATGCGAAACAAAAAATAAAAGAAAATGTGAAATCAAATACAACTCTGTGTATATACGAATAAAGAACAAAGCAAGTTTTGCAAGTACATGAAATTGTGAAATCACCCCCGCTCGTTTTTCCCCTCTCTCCTACAAACTCAAGAGTCTTGAAATTTGTTTCGAAACAAATTTCAACGTGCAAAAGGCGTCCAAATGTAAAATATGTTTTTGGTTGTAAAAGAAAATAACATAAATTTTGAACAGCTTCAGTTGAATGATTTAATTAAATGAGTAAATTGTACTTTTAAGATTTTATTATTATTATTTTTATTATTATTTTTATTAGAAGTAATAGTAATAATAGTTTTATTTCAATATATTTTAATTGTTAACTTTCCTGGTCATTTAGTTTCATTTATTTATTTAATTTAAATCTTTTAAATACTCTAAACTATTAATTTAATTAAATTTGAATTCAGTTCAATTTGATTTTTTTTTAAATAAACAAAAAAATAGCAATTGTAATTAGAAATTATTTCACTTCAATTAAAGTCTTTTCTTTTTTCTTCTTACAACTTTTTAATCGATTTCTTTCTTCTTACAACTTTTTAAAAGTCAACTTATTCTTTCTCTTACAACTTTTTAAAATCAACCTTTTTTTACAACTTTTAAAATCATACTTTTTTACAACTTTTAAAATGAACTTCTTTCTATGCACTCTCTCACTTGACTTCTACCTTTTTTCAACTTATGCTTTAGCTTCCCAGCTTTATATGGTAAATTGGCGTTGCCATGTTGCATACATGTTTCAAAAATATAAAAAAACCACACTTCTCAAATTTCTAAATTAAACTAATAGGCCATTTACACTACAGCGAAATCTAGTAGATTAGATTTCAAATCTTGCTCAAAATCTACATCGTTTACACTGGATTTATTTGACAGTAGCAAGATTTCATTTTAATAACAAAAACAGCTGACTGAAATTTAAAAGAAAATAATAATATTTTAGTTTAACACTAATCAAGTCAGGAAAAATTTTTACAAATCCAATCAAATGTGTCTCAGAGACACATACAAAGAATTTACGTACGTATTAATTTTGTTGACTTATTTTTATTTTATTAAATTTTTTCTTCTCAGTTACATAAATGAAATATTATTTATTTATTTTCGCATTTTAAGCAAACTAGAACTTTTGAACAATGCTCGTTGCAAGTATTTTTGTGGTAAATACTGCAAGACTGCTTACACATTCTGCATATCTTCGGTGGGCACATATAACATCTACGTCGCATATCTGCCTTGGCTGGTTTGAGAATTATTCCTCGTGTTGTATGGACAAATTATTTTTATTTAATTTTAGAAGACTACGGCAAATAATGGGTGCCAGAACTCTTCGTAACTCATTATACCTCATTATAACTCATTATTATATTTTATTTTGTTGTTCACCAACAATAGAAGTAATAGTTAGCGTTCCCATATGTGCCTCATAGACACATTTTGACATATTTAAGAACATTTTTGATTGAAACAAAATAAATAATAAAAATAAATTCTCAATAAAACAATTGAAAGTAGGAATTCAAGAAGCAGTATGGACAAGAACCTATTTTTAAGGAAGTTACAACATGACCAAGTGAAATATGTGTCGAAGAGGCACATATTGACTTGATTAGGGTTAAATTGAAATGCCATTTTTTTCCTGCTCAGCCTTGTATTTTTAAGTACTATTTGGCAAAACACATAGTTGCATTTCTATTTTTACTAGATTTTGAGTAGATTTTGCCAAAATCTACTAAATAAGTAGATTTTGTTTTTTATGGGAAATATAGTTAAAATCAACTAGATTTGGCTCGAAATCTCATAAGTACTAGATTTCGCTATAGTGTAAATGGCCTATAAACAGGTTTACATGTATGCTTCTGACTCATCGTATACTAAAAAGGGAATTCCCCTTTTTCGCTTGTTTGTCCAAAATAATACAAACAAATTTTTGCTTATAATCACGGATAATAGAGGTAATTACGGTTAAACTAACAGAAAAATCGATCCAAAATAAAATTAAGGCGATGCAAAAAAATTTCTTTTTCCATTCCGGATAATTGATGTTGCCGGCTAATCGAATCACGGATTATCAAGGTCCTACTGTATATGAAAAAGAACGTACTAACAACTTGTTATTATTAGCTTCTAAGTTATGCTCAGTAAGCTTTGTAATTATTCGTTATATTGAATAAATAAAATAAATTCAGTTTTCGAACATGGTGTCGGGTGTCAAAGAAAAAAAAAGTCAAAAGTCTAAAAAAGAAAAAATATATGTATATTAAATATTTAATTAAATTCGATGAATTCTAAGTCAAGTAAACAAAAAGTTACATATGCTGAAATGTCTACACCACATGTAATGTCGGTCGCAACAACAATTACGCCTCTTAATCTCAAAGAAAGTAACATGTGTGCCACATGGAAGTCGTGGAAAAATCAGTTGAAGATATTTATGAGAGCTTCAAATCTTGAACAGCAATCTGAACAACGAAAAGTAGTGTTATTGTTACATCATTTAGGACTAGATTGCTTACAAATTTGTAATTCATTCGATGAGGACATAGATACGGTAAAATATAATGAATTGCTTTCAAAATTTGACGCATATTTTATTCCCAAAATAAACGTAGCGATGGAACGTCATACTTTCTTTTCAATAAAACAAGTTCTAAATGAATGTATTGAGGAATATGTGACGGTGTTAAAAAACCAAAGCCTATTGCGTGAGATTTCTTTTCAATAAAACAAGTTCTAAATGAATCTGTTGAGGAATATGTAACGGTGTTAAAAAACCAAAGCCTATTGTGTGAGATTTGCGCGAGGACTTAGTTAAAGATATTTTGGTCTGTGGTTTACTTCCCAGTTATTCCCAGATCAAAGAAAGATTGTTAAGCGAAAATAAGGTTACACTTGAGAAAGCCTTGGAAACAACTAAAAAAATAAACTCCGCAAAAGAAAACACAAGTCAAGGCATATTCATAGGAGGTAGCCTTATCTCAACAGCTGAGGACATTTGGACTGTCAAAAAAATTGTTTGTTTTTTGTGTATTTTGTTTCGATATTCAATATCGTATTTATATTAGTCATAAATCCTCATATATACCGCATGTATCCTTAACGATACGCACTCTAGAAATTCTTTAGGATTACTATTTTAAAGCCAATTATATTAAAAAAATTTGCAAGATGATTAACAATATTTAAGCCTTTAACTCTAAATACATATATATTTTAAACTACAACCTATATTTACTCTATTTATAGTTATTTAGATGAAAGTGATGAATTACTAAAAAAAATGATTCCATGTCTCCAACTAGGTGCCTAAACTATGACTGAAATAACTTGTGTGTTATTTTTAAAACAAATTCTCTTTCAGAAGATTGGGATATAGGGATTAAAACATATTGGGCCAATCTTCTGTTGAAAATATGTTATTATAATTCACAATATAATTCAAGAGATAATAGTTTAAATAAGTATTCCATTTCAAAATTCAGTCATAAAATAAATATAAATTAGGTACAAATTTTAATTGGTACAATAATAAATAAGAAATAACGTTTGCAGCTGATATTTTTTAATTTACAGGTGCTGCTCTATTGTGTAATTTAGCATGACATAAAAATCATAAGAATTTTGAATATATAAAATTTATTTAGTTTTTTTTTAATTGCTTTAACTAATTTCCTATGGAGGTTTGAGAGTTAATTTTTTTTTTGACAAGCTGAGTACTCTTTAACAAAAACAAAATGCCTGTTGTTTTTGCATTGTTGTACTTGTTGTAGAGTTACGGCTACCTCCTATGAATATGCCTTGACACAAGTCAGTTGCAGCAAGAAACAAATTTTGTTGTCGCTTTAAATAAGAAACAAATAAATCAGCCACCATATGTTAATCAACGTCACTCAACTTATTCGTCAAAGCAGCCTTCATCAACTTGGATCGAATATCCAACAGCAACAATGTAGCAGATGTGGTCAAACTCATAGGAAAAAATGTCCAGCTGAAAATACAATTGCCATTTTTGCAGTAAGAAAGGTCACTTTGCAAAAATGTGTTTCGCGAAATTACCGTACCATCAATCTAAAAAATTTGTCAAACAAATAGAAAGCCAGGTTGATAACAATAATGAAGACGTTAAAGAATTTTTTATTGGTACCCTATTAAACTCCAGTTGCAGTGTTATAGCAAATAATGAGTGGAATGTTCAGGTATTTATAAATAACATGACAATTACTCTTCAAATTGATACCGGAGTCCATGTAAACATATTATCAAAAAAAAAAAAAAATTTCAAATACATATGTTAAATTTAAGCCATTTGTTAAGGCCTACTAATACAAATATTTTAACCTTTAGTGGTGAAAAGTTACCTTTAATAGGAAATATTGATTTAGAATTTATTTAAGTAATTTTTTTGTATTAAATTTAAAATGCAAAAACATAAATGGATTAGTATTGGTCAAACAAATGAATCTAATTAAGACTGTAACATCTGATAAAATTATCGATAATTATGCGCATGTATTTAATGGTTTAGGTCACATGAAAACAAAATGGAGTTTCAAACTTAAACCTAATATAGCACCTATAGTAGATGCACCAAGAAAGATTCCCTTTAGCCTTCATGGCAAGTTAAAAACTGAGTTAGATAGAATGGTGAAGCTTAATGTAATGCAGCCGGAAAGGCAACCAACAGACGAATTTATCATCAAAAAATAAAGATTTAAGAGAATTGCTAAGAAAAGATATTCAGTGGCACTGGGATAAATCCCAAGAGGATGAGTTTACAAATTTAAAAGCTGAAATTACAAAAAGTCGCGTCTTAACTGATTTTGACCTAAACAAACAGTTAATTCTGAGTCCAGATGCCTCCAAATTTGCCGTTGGAGCTGCGATTTTGCACAATAAACAACCAATAGCATATGCTTCTGTCTCCCTCACAACTGCACAAGAGAATTATGGCCAAATAGAATAAGAGTTATTTGCTATTCTTTTCGGTTGCACTAGATTTCACCAGTATACGTATGGTAACAAAGTATTAATAGAAATTGATCATAAACCATTGGCTTCTTTGTTTAACAAACCTTTATACAAAATTCCTGCTAGACTTCAACGGTTTATGCCTTGTCTTCAATCATATGAGCTGACAGTTACCTACAAGCCCGCTAAATATTTGTATATAGCTGATACGCTGTTAAGATGTCCATTAAAAGCAAACGCCTCAGCTGATATTCATAAAGATATCACACTTCATTGTAATTTTCTTAAGTCGCGTTTTGAATTTCATTTCATTTTTTCAAATATAAATGATATAAAATATCATAGGAATAATGATACAGTTTTTGCAAAAATTAAAACGTATATACTAAATGCTTGGCCTGTATATAAAAAACTTGTTGATAAAGAGGTTATTTACTATTATAAGATGAAAGTCTTCAAAGTCTGATATTGAACAGAATCCATGAAAACCACATGGGAATACAGAGATGTCAAAGTCTTGCTAGACAATCTGTATACTGGCCGAACATGTATAATAATATATTTAATAAAGTATCAGATTGTGAAATTTGTATGAAATACAAAAACTCAAAATCTAAACAAGAAATTTTGACCCATGATGTTTATAATATACCATTTCCTAAAGTCGGATGTGATCTCTTTGAGTTCAATAAAAAATACTATATACTAGTAGTTGACTATTTTTCAAAATTTATTGAAATAGAGTTAAACTATGGTTATTCGAGTAGACATGTGATTTTGAAACTGAAATCCATTTTCGCTAGAGCTGGCATCCCGAACATTTTCATATCTGACAATGGCTCACCTTTTAATTCAAATGAATTTATGGAAACTTCAAAACTTCGAGTCCATATTTACCAAGATCAAATGGTCTTGCAGAACGCTCTATTCAGACAGTGAAGAAACTTTTATATATATGTCTTGAAAGTGTTACTGATCCATATATCGCGTTATTAAACTACCACACTACACTTAAGTGAAATTTGCCAAGTCCTTCTGAATTACTAATGTCGAAAAAGTTGAATTCAATACTTCCAACACTTTAAATTAAACACACATTAAACTTAAAATCAAAACTAGTTGATACAGATAAATATCGAAAACAAGTTAATAATAAAATTAAAAAAAAATCGTTATAACTCCAATAAAAAAGAATACAAATCTGTTAACACACGTGATAAAGTAATGTTTAAAAGAAGTCCTAGTTCCTTTTGGTTTCCAGGAGAAATAGTGAGTAAAAGTACGGAGCCCAGATCATTTGTAATTAAAGATAAAGAAGGTTCTTTGTTTAGGAGAAATGACAAAACATATTTAAAAATCATAAAAACTCACCAAACACTAATGATGCAAATGAACACACGCATTCAAAAAACCTGAGGGCTCTAATATGGTAGTAATACAGTGAATACTTCTGACCCGAATTTACCAGTTAAAATAGAAACTGATTCTGATAGTGCTTACAGATGTCATTTTGTGGTTTTTAACTAATAATGTGGGCAGACGTCGAAGCTGCGGAATTCGCAATAACCTCGTACGATGTTTAAAAATTAGAAGATTTCTTTTCAATCTTTGGCGGCATTGACTCTTGTCATTTAATTCAATGTTTGTGCTACCTAAAAATGCATTTTTGATACATTCCTCAATAATATAAATAAAACTGTCAATGACCAATGGCACGAGGTATCAAATTGCATTATAAAAATTTTCAGTACGTAATAATTGTAAAGTAGCAAAATGCTGACCGTGCACACTCTATGTTAAGTAAAACTTAAATTAGGTCAAAGTATTAATATGTAAAAAATTAGACTTAAGAAATTTATACAAATAGCTGTAAGTTGATTGATAGAATTAGAATAAAATCGATGATCATAAAGGCTCCTTAACTGATAAAGTATCTTTTTTATTCTCATTTAAACTGCGGCTTTTTAGCCATACTAAGCGGCGTGCTCGCCTTAATAATAAGCAAACCAGGACACACATAAAACTGACCGACAATTCAAATACACAAATATTATTTTTATTATAGGTGGTCGGCGATACAGATTGAATTCCTTAGATTCAAAGATTTTTTTTAATTTATCACAAGTGTAAATATTGAAATTATTATAGCGATTCTAATTATCGGGGGGATCCCATCCTCGTCGCCAATACTAAATCTCCATTAATTTAATTAACAATCGCTTTTAAGTAATAATTCAAAAATCTTTGTTTCAAAAATACACGTGACAAACATTTATTTATTCTAAGAACGGACCAAACAACGTCTGATGCTGTCGGTAGTAAAAAAGTTACTGTGTTTTCAACAATAATTTTGTGTGTAAAGTAAAGTAAGAAAAGAAAGAAAAGACAATAAACGAAATTTCCTTTGCACAATGGGATGAGTACTTAACAGCTTTTAATAGGAATTCAACGAAGAAAAATTTGGTAATAATTTACTTTTAACTCATAAATAAATTTTACATTTTGGTTTATATTTTTAATTTGATTATTGAAATTCGACGTTGACAAGTTTTGAAAAAAATCTGTAATATAAAAAGCTTAAAACAAGTTTCAGTCTTTAATATTTCAAATAATTTTTGTTCTAGCACCATTTGTTTCTACGTTAAACACGAAAAATAAACAAATTGTTATATGGCAAACCCATTGACTTAGACCAAATTTAGCTAACGCTAATGGACATTAAAATCATATGTAAAATATAGACACTTTTTCACTTAATATAGTTTCAACGACACCACAAAAGGCTATTGTGTCACAAAATATTTTTTTCTAATTGAAATTTTTAGTGTATAAAATCGCTAATACACAAAAACAAAACTTATATTGATGGAATCTGTTCTTTAATGTTCTAAATTACAAATTTCGATTTCTTAGCTGATTCCATTGGATCTCCATCTCCAAAACTATCTAGGTTTTGCTTACCAGAAGGGTACATTAATTACCTCTTTTGCTTTTAGAAGGTCTTGCCAATGAGCGTTACAAAATCAAAAAGATGTAGAGATTAACAATCATCGGTACAATACTCATCAACAAACTAAACAAAAAGAAAATTAATCCACAATAACTAAGCTTATATCCAAGACTTCTTTCTATCGAAACTAAAGAAGTTGGGTTCATCAACATGGTTTGCAATATAAAGATTATTATTAAGTACTACGAAGATTTTGGTGGAAACTCTGGGTGTTTGTGATTGTTTGGATGGCATTATATATTAATAACAACATATAAACTGATAATTATTGCAAAGTAATGATCCTTTCTCCTATCCTGTATTCCAACACAGTTTGCTGTATTAACAGGAGTCATCTGCTGAATGTTGATTTCAAAAGAAAAAATTAAAATCAAATGACACTCATCTCGTTCTCGGCATCGATGCCGATAACCACTGATGGCCATATGCTTGCGCTTCTACGACCAATTGACATTTTGATTCTTGCTAGAGAGTTGCACTGTTGACATGCGGAAGGTAGCAGTATACAATCAAAGGTGGTTTTTCACCAGATTTGATCACCATCGTCACAGCGTCGTTGTCGCTGAATCTGTGAAGAAGATGATGTTATGACCCTATAAAGATTAAGGTTTTAGCATCGAATGCTGTCACCATCAAGGAACCGAACTTTGAGATCTTCTTAAGGAGTCAACTTGGCGTCCGACTTATACACATCTAATGCAACAGCACCGTAGTTGATTAGTTGATCATGCCAGTCCGACGATTAAACGAATTGCCTGTTTCTTGTGAGTAATGATGAAAAGCATCATCACCTTTCATTAACTTACCTCGACCCCGGGAGTTGAGAAATCTGATCGAATAGGGACCAGTATTCGCAATTTGATTTTCGAGTAACAAAATGATAAATATTACAAAAAAAGTAACCTGATTAATTCTCTGCGCGAACAATATAATCTTGAAATGTTAATAGTTGACTATTGTTTCTATTTCATTTTTTTCAATATTATTGAATTTACGATACCTAATCTTGCCCATTGTATGTCGTATTTTATATTTATTACTCCTTTTTTTATTATTCTTACTTTACTTCGTAAACTTAGTGCTATTCGATTATCAATAGTATTATCCTTTCTTATTACATTTAATACGTTATTCGTAATTTTAGTTAATTTATTTATTTGGTTTTTCAGGGTATTCTTTATAATGATTATATCTATCTATCTATATTAGAGTGGTTTTATCTCATAGGGTAAAAAAAATGACAGAATTTTTGGGGCACCCCCTTAAAATGTTTCTTTCTGTCAGATTTTCATATTGCCAAAGTTTGAGCACAATTGGAATATGTTAATCAGTGCCACTGGGGCCTCAAAGTTTTGAAAATCTCGATTTTATGGCAGTTTTGCGACTTCGGTATCTCTGGAACGGCTAAAGCTATTTGCCCATGTCATACATCAAATTAAAGGCCATACTGTTTATAATATAATTTTGTATGGACAACTTTGACATCTATATGAACAAAGTGGGCAGACTTGCTGTAATGGGCTGATACCTTCTATAAAAATATTAAATTAATATATATAAGAAAATATAACAGAGTCCTAAAATTTTGTCGAATCCACTCTAGTATCAATATGAATATTTTAGACAAAAATGGGCTGACTAGGAAAAGGGGGCATGGTACTACCAATATAAATTAAATTTAAAACTTCAAAAACAAAATACAAAAGGGATAGCTTCGGCGACTTCCTCTCAGCAGATTTCTGGCAAAAACACTGAGAGCAAATAAAATTGCCATGAAAAGTTTCTCAAAAATCTGTCGTTCGGAGTCGACTTTAAACTGTAGGTCTCACAACTCATGTATAAAAATTAACGCACACAACATAAGTGGTATGAGAAACTAAGTCGTAATCCTGACTGAAGGGATGTAATGGACAATTATGTATGTATGTATGTAAAGAGTAAAACCTCAATCTATATGTTATATGTGTTTTTTTTTGTCTTAATGCATCGCTTTATCTCGGAAAGGGTTGAGTGAAATCCTTCGATTTGTCCGTTTATGATGCTCGTGTATGGTGGTGTTTTAAATATCTCTATTCCATATTGTTTTTAAAGCATGGATATTATAGGAAGAGCTAAGGGATTTTTTGTTATCTGTTATGATTTTCTTTGGAAAACAAAATGATATGAGGAACTCTTAGGTAGTTTTATATCTTCAGTCACCCTTGACTTCACTACTTTTGGTTGCGCGTACTTTGAAAACTTATCTATGGCGGTCAAAATGGCTTTACCATTAGTGTGGTAAAAGTCAATGTGCATAATATGTCCAGAATATCAGAGATAGGCGATCTTCGCACTCATATGAAGGAAGTAAACTTTTCTAATAATTGTATCTTATTTTCGACCGAATTTCTATGGGCTCTGTTATGTTCTTTTATAATTTCCGTTTTCTGATCTGTTTCTCGAGTAAGGTCTTTCTAGTGTAACGCGCTGTATATTGACAAAAGTGTTGCGGATATAAATTCTATATTTTACCTAAAATATAATCGTCCGTGAAGATACTGTTTGTTACCGAGGAGTTTAGATAACGCTTGAGAATATTTGCTAAATTATCCTCGTTGAAATTCTGTTCAACTATCATATGCCCATGGTAAGTTGGAAACAACTGATTCATAAAAGCGTTAATCGGAGAATTTGTATAAGGAATAAGGTTTTGGGAAGAGCTTTCGTCACTGTGTAGCGTTGGTGTTAGAGAATTAATTTGCTCATTTCCTAGCATTCTAGACAATGTGTCTTCTACAGCGTTGGAGCTTCCTGGTTTATATTTAAATACGTAATTGTACTCTTCTAAAATCGCTTTCCATCTCTTGAGTTTACCGTTATTTTTTCTATTATTTCGAGCATATGTTAGCGGTTAGTAACCCGTAAAAATTTGTACTGCAACAGGGCCATAGAGATAACTACGTAATGTTTTCAATGCCCGCACGATAGCCAATATCTCCTTCTTGTTAGTGGCGTAATTCTCCTGCACTTTTGAGAGTTCGCCATACAGGGTACTGTAGCATCACTTCATTCGAGGCAAGAGTAGTCTTTATCTTATTAAAAGCTTCTTCCGCTTCAGTGTTCAAAGTTATTTTCTTCTTATCTAATAAACATTTGGACATATGTACGTCCTTCCTCCCCTCTCAAAATGAGAGTTAGGGGTTACGCTAGCTTGGCATAATCCCTAATGAAACTCCTGTAGAATCCAGTCAGTAGTATGTTTATGTACCTTCTCGACCAATTTTTTCATACAAATTTGGGAGCATGCCTACGCTACAGTCGGTAGCGGAAGTTAGTTGATAGGTTTGTAACATGTAGATTAGACGGACAGAATGTGTGTGTGTGTATGTGTGTGTCTGGTTAGCCATCCTTTGATTGAAAATGAGTAGGTTCGTCTTGCTTTTGTTTATTTAATTTTTTTTTTGCATTTGCTGATGCTGAAAAGTAGGACAACGACACACTGTTACAAACAATAGCAGTGCTTTGTTCTAAACAAAACAACAACAAACAGCGAGACTCCTAAAGATTTCTTATTCTTAAGCATAAGTTCAATAAGAATATTTTTTAATGTAAATAAATTTCAAAACGCTTGACTCATATTACATTTTTTTAATGTAAACAAATACAGAATTTTTGGATGTGGTTATGTTTAAATTATTTTTTTTGTAAGAAATATAGTTGTACGTGTTGTTGTTGTTGTGTTTATAACAGCGCTTTGTTTTGAGCAGGATTTCTTTTTGTTCAGTTTTTTTTTGTCAGGTTTTAAATAAATAAAATTATATAATAAAGAGATTAATTAAAACAAATTAGATTTTTTTCCTAAGGTGTGTATATTTTATTTTCAGATTTTGTTACAGTTCACATATTTCTATTTCTCCTTTAAGAAAATCTATTAATCATTTAATTTTATCATTTCCTTTAACATATATGACAGAGTATAGTTGTTCCCTTTTAAATTTTATATATTTAGTTTTTACTGTTTAAAATAAATAAAATTATATATATAATAAAGAGATTAATTAAAACAAATTAGTTTTTTATTTCATTAGATTTTTTCCTATGATTTTTTTAAGATGATTTTGCTATTGGTTGAAAGGTATCTTCTAATAAATAACTTCAACTATTTGACTCAGTTTAATAATTTTTCACTTTTCCTTTAGAGCTGCCCTTGTCTTTACAAGATCTTCTAATATTTTATTATGATAATTTTTAGACATTATAATTATTTTTGTATTGATTTTGATCTGCTTTATATCTGGTAACGATCTGCTTTGTATCTCGTAACGATCTGATTTGTATCTGCTCACATCTGATTTATACCTTATCATGATCTGCTTCATGTCTTATGTCTGTGTAATCTGAATTTGAGTACCCTATATCGTGCTTCCTACAATCTGCATCCACTAAATTTATTCCTTTGTCTCCTTTTGCTAATGGTTTTTGAAGTTTTGTATCAGGTCCACAAAACTGTTAACCAGGTAGATGTAATTCAACATTTTGAATTTTCAACAATTTGTTTATTATGTTGTTTACAAAACCTTTTCCAATCTTACGCTAATTAGGTTCATTTTTTTTGTTTTGATTGTAGTTTATAACCGTTTTGTTTTTCATTAATTGCATACATCTTCGTATGAAACACTGAAACAGTGGCTAGCTAGTTATACCAGCTATACTAGCTCTATCAGCTATACTAGCTATACCAGCTATACTAGCTATACTAGCTCTATCAGCTATACTAGCTATACCAGCTATACTAGCTTTACTAGCTCTATCAGCTATACTAGCTATACCAGCTATACTAGCTATACTAGCTATACCAGCTATACTAGCTATACCAGCTATACCAGCTATACTAGATATAGTAGGTTATAAACTACAGTCAAAACCAATAAAAATTAAGCCTATTTAGTGTAAGATTGGAAAAGATTTTGTAAACAACTTAATAAACAAATTACGTGTTGAATTACATCTTCCTGGTTATCAGTTTTGTGGACCTGATATAAAATTTCAAAAACGAATAGCAAGAGGAAATAAAGGAATAAATTTATTGGATGCAGCTTGTAGAAAGCACGATAAAGTGTACTCAAAATCAAAGGATATACACACAAGTCATCAAGCAGATCGTGAACAGATATAAATTAGATCGTAAGCAGATATAAAGCAGATCGTGATCAGATAGCAAGCAGTTCGTGACCAGGTATAAAGCAGATCGTAACCAGATACAAAGCAGATCAAAATCAATATAAAAAAATTATTATAATGTCTAATAATTATCATAAAATATTAGAAGATCTTATAAAGACAAGGGCTGTTTTAAAGGAAAAGTTAAAAAATATTAAACTGAATCAAATAGATAGAGTTAATTTTTTAGAAGATGCCTTTCAACCAATAACAAAACCACTTAAAAAAATCATCGGAAAACTTAAAGATAAACATAAGGATATAGACTACGCTATTGATGATGGCGATGATTATGATGATATAAATGGTGATAATGAAATCATTAGAAAACTTGAAAATAAGCATAAGGAGATAGACAACACTATTGATGATGATGATGATGATTATTATGACGTAAATGGTGATAATTAAATCATTGGAAAACCTGAAGATGAGTATAAGGACATAGACAACACTATTGATGATGACGATGATTATGATGATGTAAATGGTGATAATAACGATTTTCAGTATGAAAATATGACAACTGATGACAATGATAATGAAAAAAGCTATGATCATACTAGATCTGCATCAAGTACGTGTATGAAAAACTTGAAAAGAAAACAATGTTTAAGGCTGACGAAAAACTCTCCATTATTTGAAAATATTCAATCACTTATTAATAATAAGCAATTGGATAAAATTTATGGTTTTAATCAAGATGTAGACGGAAGTTGGAGATATGGCAAAGAAAAATTAATGTTTAATAGAGATAATACTATGCGGATAGGAAATATGAAATTGAAAATGGCGCCTGGATTATTTGAACTAGTATTTCATAAAAAACCTCTCCATTATTCTAAAAATGATTTGAAAAAATATAAAGAGATTTTAATTCATACCAATGCACATAAACGCCGCTACGAACCTAATGAACAAGTGAAAGGAACACGAGCCTTCAAATATATACGAATAATTAAACATTTATTCGAAACAACAACAAACATTTTAACAAAAGGCAGTGGTTTAATGCTAAAATTACTAAATAATCTGAAATCAAATTACATACATTGGGATGATCCTAATGAACTAGTTGACACTACGTTTACTTCTTTCATCGGAAGGTGTTGGTTACAACAATCATCAAAACGAAATAATCTCTATTATTGAAGAACTTAAAGAATCTAACATAATTTATTAGAAGAGTGAAAGAAATGTCTCATATTAATAAATTTGGATAAAGTTTTAATAGATATAATTATGAAAACAAAAATATCGTAACTTAAAAATAAATACATACATTCATACAAAATCACAAAAAAAAATTCAAATACATTATAGGAATAGCAATAATTTTGTTTTTAATCTTTTTTCTACCGTTTAAGAAAAAAAATAAGTCTTTGAAACAATAAAGAATTTTCGAGTTTTTATTCGGTTTTAAATATAATGTAAGTTTGGGTGGGTACTATCCTAATTATTTTTCACATCACTGTGGCTGGTACAGAGGTATAGCAGGTATAGCTGGTACAGCTTGTATAGCTGATATAGCTAGTATAGTTGGTATAGCTAGTATAGCTGGTATAGCTGGTATAGCTGGTATAGCTAGTATAGTTTGTATAGCTAGTACAGCTGGTATAGCTAGTATAGCTGATATAGCTAGTATAGCTGATAGAGCTGGTATAGCTAGTATAGCTAATATAGCTGGTATAGAGGTATAGCTAGTATAGCTTATATAGCTAGCATAGCTGATATAGCTGGTATAGAGGTATAGCTGGTATAGCTGGTACAGCTTGTATAGCTGATATAGTTAGTATAACTGGTATACCTAGTATATCTGATATAACTAGTATAGCTAGTATAGCTGGTATAACTAGCTAGCCACTGTTTCAGTGTTTCATACGAAAAGGTATGACATTAATGAAAAACAAAATGGTTATAAACCACAATCAAAACAAAAAAAATGAACCTAATTAGCGTAAGATTGGAAAAGGTTTTGTAAACAACATAATAAACAAATTGTTGAAAATTCAAAATGTTGAATTACATCTACCTGGTTAACAGTTTTGTGTACCTGATGCAAAACTTCAAAAACGATTAGCAAAAGGAGACAAAGGAATACATTTAGTGGATGCAGATTGTAGAAAGCACGATATAGCGTACTCAAATTCAGAATACACAGACATAAGACATGAAGCAGATCATGATAAGGTATACATCAGATGTGAGAAGATACAAATCAGATCGTTACGAGATACAAAGCAGATCGTTACCAGCTATAAAGCAGATCAAAATCAATACAAAAATTATTATAATGTTTAAAAAATATCATAATAAAATGTTAGAAGATCTTGTAAAGATAAGGGCTGTTCTAAAGGAAAAGCGAAAAATTATTAAACTGAGTCAAATAGTTGAAGTTATTTATTAGAAGATACCTTTCAACCAATAACAAAATCATCTTAAAAGAATCATAGGAAAAAATCTAATGAAATAAAAAACTAATTTGTTTTAATTAATCTCTTTATTATATTTATAATTTTATTTATTTTAAACAGTAAAAACTAAATATATAAAATTTAAAAGGGAACAACTATACTCTGTCATATATGTTAAAGGAAATGATAAAATTAAGTGATTAATAGATTTTCTTAAAGGAGAAATAGAAATATGTGAACTGTAACAAAATCTGAAAATAAAATATACACACCTTAGGAAAAAAATCTAATTTGTTTTAATTAATCTCTTTATTATATAATTTTATTTATTTAAAACCTGACAAAAAATGAGTGTGCGCAGTTTCTTTTGAGATAAAAATTGTGAAGAAATAGAAATATAGTTGTACGTGGTGTTCTTGTTGTTGTGTTATAAGGATTTTTAATTTTAAATTGATGTGAAAGAAATGTATATTTGTGCCTGCGTTTTTTTTCACGCATAAGTAGAATATCTGTTTTTACATAATTGAATTTACTGATTGATTTACAACATCCCAGAGTATAAATAGATTTGTTTTAAGGATTTAGATTTTTTTTAGTTTTACTGTTTTAAATAAATAAAATTATACAATAATGAGACAATTAGGGTTTAATTGAAACAAATTAGGGTTTAATTTATTAGATTTTTTTCTTAGGTATGTATATTTTATTTCATATTTTGTTATTTTGTACAATACAAGACATATATCTATTGAATATAATAATAGTTAAACATTCAAATATTTTTCATAAAATGTTTGGCATCTGCAAATATCAAAAGATTCTGAGTAAATTTTTTTCACAATAATACAAATATATGACATATTAATACATAAAATTGAATTACTTATTTTACTAATGTTACATATTCTTAGTTCATTGATAAGACTTAAAAATAAATCTATATGCTCTTTATCAATCTGATTACTATGTTTTGTTAATAGATCTTCCAATTCAGCTGATGTGATCATTTTTTCACTTCTTTAAAAAGTTAATAGTAGGCTGTGTTAGTGCGGGACGATGTAATCTGACCAAAGAGTAATAATTAGCTAAACAGAGATTTCAGATGTAGATAAGTTTTTTTCATTTATTATATAATATCTTCGTTTGAATTTATCGAAAATTACAATTTATTGAAAACGCAATTTTTACACTTAGTAAGATTATAAAAATTAGTTATATTTTTAGCTTCATTTTCAGCTTGATATAGTCTATGTTTATAAAATATACAGGGGCAGGTGTCAGGACCGCATGTGCTATTTTCATTCGACCATTCGCAATGCTCGAAATGTTCACCATGTCTATTTCTTATTCTCTTCAGGTTGTCTACATACTCCAGTTGTGTTTGTATGTTGATGAGTTTAGTTTTATCCTCATCAGAAATTATGCGCGAGAATGATTTTAAAAAGTTGTATATTTCCTTTAAAATCATTGTATGTTAATCTACTGCTATTGTATCCTCATGTGTAGAGTTTGTGAATAATCTTTAATATATATATGATTTCAGATCTGTTAATGGGTGATTAGGTAGGTTATCTAATAGTTTTTTGGAGCTGGACTATAGTAGAGACCATATCCAGTTTTATAAGGTTTGAGATATAACCCTTTACCCATTGCAATTGATTCCATATATCTATTATGACGGTTAGCTTCCGCCAATTGTTCTTTTCCATTTTTGATAGCATTTACTGCTTTGACAATAACGGATCCTCCACTAGCCAAACCACCAAGCGCTGACAATGCTGTTAGTATGGGAATAAGTGGAAGAAATCCCCCAATTTTCGGTACAGGTATAACTCTCGGTATTATGTCTGCTCGCTTTTTGCCTTTAAAATTTTAATGAATAGGCTTTTGAGCTATTTTAACAGCATCATTTATATCACGGGGTTTCTGTTCTTTCAATTGCTTTAAAGTTTTTCTCACAGTAGCTGTGATTAATTTCTTATTACACTTATTCATTTTTCCTTTTCTCATTCTTTTTGAATTTTTATTTTCTTATGTCTCTGCTCCTTCAAACCTAATCCAAATTTCACTTTAGCTTTCATAGCGTTTGTCACAAGCCACGCGTTAGCACGTTCTTTATCACTATCGTTGCCAGGCTTTTTCAGCTAATATTTGATCTGCTTGATGTCTTGTGTCTATATCTTTTGATTGTGAATATGCAATACCATGCTCTCTACAAGCTGCGTCTAATAAATTTATACCCTTATCTCCTCTTGCTAAACGTTTTTCAGGTTTCGTACCAGGTCCACAAAACTGATAACCTAATTCAACAGGTACTTTATTTATTAAGTTGTTTACAGATCCTCTGCTCATCTTACACTGGCTGGGCTTTTGTTTTGATTTCAGATTATTTTGTAATTTTAGCATTAAACCACTACCTTTTGTTAAAATGTTTGTTATTTTTTCGAATAAATGTTTAATTATTCGTATATATTTGAAGGCTTGTGTTCCTTTCACTTGTTCATTAGGTTCATAGCAACGTTTATGTGCATTGGTATGAATTAAAATCTCTTTATATTTTTTCAAATCATTTTTAGAATAATGGAGAGGTTTTTATGAAATACTAGTTCAAATAATCCAGGCGTCATTTTCAATTTCATATTTCCTATCCGCATAGTATTATCTCTATTAAATATTAATTTGTCCTTGCCATATCTCCAACTTCCGTCTACATCTTGATTAAAATCATAAATTTTATCCAATTGCTTATTATTAATAAGTGATTGAATATTTTCAAATAATGGAGAGTTTTTCGTCAGCCTTAAACATTGTTTTCTTTTCAAGTTTTTCATACACGTACTTGATACAGGTCAATTATGATCATAGTTTTTTCATCATCATTGCCATCAGTTGACATATTTTCATACTGAAAATCTTTATTATCACCATTTACATCATCATACATCATTTACATCATCATCGTCATCATCAATAGTGCTGTCTATATCCTTATGTTTATCTTTAAGTTTTCCGATGATTTTTTTAAGTGGTTTTGTTATTGGTGGAAAGGTATCTTCTAATAAATTAACTCTATCTATTTGATTCAGTTTAATATTTTTTAACTTTTCCTTTAGAACAGCTCTTGTCTTTACAAGATCTTCTAACACTTTATTATGGTAAATTTTAGACATTATAGTAATTTTTTATATTGATTTTGATCTGGTTATGCTCTGCTTTGTACCTGGTTATGATCTGCTTGTTATCTGCTCACGATCTGCTTGCTAGCTGGTCACGAACTGCTGGTTATCTGGCTTCAAAAACGAATAGCAAGAATAAAGGAAATAAAGGAATAATTTATTGGATGTATATTGTAGAAAGCATGATACAGCGTACTCAAAATCAAAGGGTATAGACGCAAGCCATCAAGCAGATCGCGACCAGGTATAAATCAGATCGTGACCAGATAACCAGCAGTTCGTGACCAGCTAGCAAGCAGATCATCAAATTCTTTAAAGATACATACATATATTCTTTAATATCTTAAAAGAAAGACTAATGTCTTTCTGTTTTTCACAATTTAAATTACACTTTCAATTAAAGTCCACTTCCACCACAACTTTAATATCGGAGGTTAACACTACTTACGACTTAAAACACCGAGGGTTGCCAAACTTAGCGGTGGGTCTTGACATCTCCTCGTGAACCAATATAAGACGAATACGTTACACATCCACTGACTAGAACAAAAACTTTTACGTACGTACATACCTAAGTATCACTGCACTTTAATTAGTTTATGAGTGATTCAATGTGATTTTCGTAAGGTGTGTACATACGTACCTGTCAATTGCGTTTTGTTTAAACCTAAATATTAGTTTTTGTTTGTTGTGCATAAAGCCAGATAGAGATTTTATTAAGTAAAATTAATTTTTAAGTAAAATAAAACATTTAATTAGTAAGTGTAAAAATAAATAGTAACTGTAACTAGTTTCCCAATTATTTTTATTTTATTTTTCTGACACTGATAGACTAGCACACTATCTACTAAACTATCAGGCTATTATAATTTCTCAATAATAACTTTGTTCTCAACTGATTAAGTATTTGATTATAAATGTTATTGTAATTAAAAAAGTAATTAATGGATTTATTTTTTATTTATAGCATTAATGCATGCTGTTGTTTTTGGAAATGTGACGGCAATTATTCAAAGAATGTACTCAAGACGGTCTTTATATGAAAGTAAATGGCGTGACTTGAAAGACTTCATAGCATTGCATCAGGTACTAATTACATTAAGTGCAGAATAAATTTTTGCGTTAATAATAATTTTATTTATGAATTTATTATATTTAACTTTTTCATTTAATATAATTTATAGAAATTAATGTACATATTTATGAAACGCTGACTGTTAGAACAATATTATAAAATTTCAAGACAAATTAAACAATTGGTCAATTCACACAAACCGTTGTATCGTTGTGTTGAGTGTATTTTTGGACGAATATACAACAGTGTATGCTTGCTTGTTGTTGATAATTTTCATGTAAGAATCCGATACACTTATAAACATTTCTTTCTTATAGGCCATTTACACTACAGCGAAATATAGTAGATTAGATTTCAAATCTTGCTCAAAATCTAGATCGTTTACACTGGATTTATTTGACAGTAGCAAGATTTCATTTTAATAACAAAAACAGCTGACTGAAATTTAAAAGAAAATAATAATATATCCAAATTTAGTTTAATACCAAACAAAAATGAAAAATATAGGACATTTAGTGTCGTAAACATATATATAGGTAATAATATATAAATATTAAACCGCACTTTAATACAGGTTCGTCATGGGTCATTCTGGGAGCAAGATATTCCTAATATTTCATATGATATGTTCATCGAAAAGCCGCCAAACTTTTCATTTGTTACGCTTAACCTCTTCAGGGACGATTTTTTTATGGTGACAAAAAAATGATTAAATTTTGTTTTCTTTTTAAATTATTTAATTTTATTTAAATAGGAATTCAGAAAACAAAAAACAATGAAAATTCACAAAAAGGGATAACGTCCACATTTGTGGCCAGTGAGCGTTAATTGTAATTTATGTGTGATATGATTTCATACATTCCGGGCATATCAGGCGTATATATTCTTAACATTTCTCACAAATGTAGAGAGTTCGTCTTACACAATTTTTGTCGTGACATCTGGGGAGATTTTTCAGTTCCTTGTATTTAGGATAATGATCCATACCGTCCAGTCTAATTCCAGGATTCACTTTAGTCCAGCTTTTAGATTTTTTAGGTGGTGATTGTAAAACTTATTATATTAAATATAACTGATATTATTTTTTTTTTCAAATATTATTCTTGATATAATCCACTAAAACAGATTGCCGAAGAATTATTTAACTTTTTTGATTATTTATCTAACTATGCGTCGGAAATAATATCATCAGTGCAGACAAACGGTAAAATGTTTACTTCTGTTGTTGGAGGATTTGGTAGTCAATAACTTGCTATAACATTTTTGTTTTTTTATTATTATTATAATTATGATTATAAAAAATTAAACGTACACATATGTGGCCAAGGGCGTGAAGAGGTTAAAGTTTTGTTTTTAAATTGAAATGTCATTTTTTCCTGCTCAGCGTTGTATTTTTAAGTACTATTTGGCAAAACACATAGTTGCATTTCTATTTTTACTAGATTTTGAGTAGATTTTGCCGAAATCTACTAAATAAGTAGATTTTGTTTTGTATGGGAAATCTAGTTAAAATCAACTAGATTTGGCTCGAAATCTCATAAGTACTAGATTTCGCTGTAGTGTAAATGGCCTATTATGTTTTTAAAAAGTTGTTTTGGTTTCGTGCTATCAAATTGTGTGAATAAAAAAAGTGTATATGTTTTCAAAAGCTGTTTTGGTTTCGTGCTATCAAATTGTTCAAATCCCAAAAATTATGAAGAAGAATAAGAAGAAGACATTTGGAATACGAAATACACAATACAGCATAGCATTGAGCGTTCACAAACAACAAAGTGTGTTCAATACAACATACACGGTACATAGTCGTGTGAATTGGCCAAATATAAATCTCACTCTTAAAAAAAACTATTTTGCTACAATGTTTACTTCCTTCTTATGATTCTTAGTTTTTTCGAGAACAATCTCAACAGCGCCATTGACTTTTTCCCTATTTAGAAGGTTACTGCCCCTTCAAATTTTGTTTGATCTTTTCAAAATTTAACAACGTTATCATGAACATTTACAAATTATCTATAAGAAATTTTGTCTAAGTAGCCACATCGATCAAAGAAATTTTTTTTTGTTAAATTGAAAAATATTCATGTATTATAAGAAATTTAAAATGATTTGTCCCTGTTTTCACAAGAGTTTTGGATGAACAAATAATTTTTCACCCAAAAATTATCGCAACGCTGGAGTTGGAATTTGAAAGATACCGAGAAAAGAACAATGTTGTAAGAACTTAATCAGATGTTGACGTCTGTATATATTGTATAAGACTCCCTTCTTATTCAGTGGTGAATTATTAATTTCATTAAGGAAATATTAAATAAAGTAACTTTAAGATAATAATTAAATAAACCCGTATATTTTCCACTATTATAAAAAGTAGAAACCTTTTTTGACCTCATTGAGCTCCGAAATTTTTACAGATGGAGATTTTAATATAAATTTTCCCATACTTAGAACAAATTTTTTTGGCATGTTTTATGTTTATTAGAATCTATCGTAGAATAAATCGGTGTTATTTTAATATTTGTAATTATTATTACATATTTTTCACAGCTTCTTCATAATCAGCGGAAAATTGTAGATAGTTCCAATCGGAGTTAAAAACCTCGTCTAAATATATGTTTTCTTGTCGTATATTCACAATATTTTCGTCTATTCCATCAGAAGCAAAACATAAATCAATATAGTTACCAACAAATTTCATTTTATTTCCATTAAAACGATATTCGTAACTTAAGTTTTAGGTACATTTTGAAATTGACAATTCACAACCATCCTTTAAAGAATTGCTCAAATCATGTTGCTCCAAATCATGCAATACTATATATATTTTATTTTTATTGGAGGTTTATTTGACAAAATTCAAATTCAAATATTGCCAAAAACGCTTACAGTTAACATAAGATATTTTGTATATGGGCAATTTCGTGTCAAGTGACCCAATTTTTAAAATCGATGTTTTTGCACCAAGGTTAGTACTATTGGATATTAGGCCAGACACAAATTTTCAGCTCTATCAGTCAAGAACTGCCGCAGTTAGAGGGGGTCAAAGTTGGACATTTTGGTCATACAGGGTTTTTTTAAATGTGTGTAACTTTTCACCTATTGGTCCTAGCAAAAATTTTTCAAAGGATATTAGACAGCTATTTCTTCAATTTTTCCAAAAATAATTTTTTTAATTTTAAAAAAGTTTTTTTTTATTTTTTTAAATTAATTTTGTTTTTTCTATTTTTTTAAATTAATTTTGTTTTTTTTTAATTTTTTTCAAAATGGGCCTTTTTTGTTCAAAAGAAAGCTTATAAAATTTCATATAAGGCCTTTATAATCGCTTAATGGGATGCGAGTGGATATCTATCAAAAAAATTATTTTATAACTCAAGAATAAGATTTTTCAATATTTGGCATTTACTTATTTATTTATGTCTATGGATAGTAGTTCCTTACATACTACCTAAATGATCTTAAAAAAGTATTTATTTGCATTCTAAGGACATTCGGACTCAAGAATAAGATTTTTCAATATTATTTCAATATTTTATTTATTACTTATAATACGAAATAATAATAATAATAAAAAACATAATAAAATTAATATATAAATTTTGAAATTTCCAATCTTTCGTCCTTCTCATTTATTGCCTTCATTTTCTGCTTTTTTTGCCAATCCTTTCTTGGAGTTACTAGGTTCAGCTGCTGATTTCTGCGTTACAGCGTGAGTAGCTAGTTAGTGCTTCGATTTGCGTCCTTAATCCGAAAATGTTTATACAAAGCTAAAACAGAAAAAGGGAATTTCCCATTTAAATCTAGTGCAAATTCGAAGTTGTGTCTTTTTAAAATTTCTGTGACTTCGAAGTTGCGTCGTTTTTGTTTCAGTTTGCGTCGTTAATATGAAAATGTTTGTACAGAGCTGAAACAGAAAAGACTAAAGTTGAAAAAGACTTTTGATTTTTAATTTTAATATTTTTGTTATGTGTTTTTGCATTACTCCAATGAATTGTTATATTTTTACAATAATAAAAACTATTTAAAAAAAATTAAATATTTTTTATTGAAAAATCTATTTCTTCAGCTAAAATTATGAATCTCGGAACCAATTAAACGAAAATCAATACAAACGTGATTCGTTTTGCGTCGTTTCGGTTTGTGTCGTGTTTCTTCAGGCCCTATTAGCGACGCAAACCGGGGTATTAGTGTATTTTTTAAAAAATTTTTTTCCATAAGGGCCTTTTTTGCTCAAAAGAAAGCTTATTATATGATTTCGCAGAGAACTATAAATATGTTATTCAGGATCCATATATACATATCTATATATCCATATATATACAGTTGTTATTTACTACATAGAAGCTGAAAAACTGGAACACAAAAGTATGGCAATCATATCCGATGATTTAAAACATGATACCGCCGCAGTTTATGAATACCTGAAGATAATTCTAAATTATCTAAAATCTAAATTTATAGTGGAGAAGATATACTACGTTTCGGATGGAACTCGTCAACATTTTAAAAACAAAAATAGCTTCGCAAATCTTATAGCTCACGAAAAAGATTTTGGAATTCCAGCTGAATGGCATTTTTATCCAACTGCATACGGCAAAGGAGCAAATCTCGAAAGAAACGCAGGAAGGTATAGCCTGCAGTGCTCTCATCAAGATCGCATCTTAGATGCGAGCACTTTATTCCGATGGGCAAAGAACCATTGTAAAGAAACTGAAATAGTTTTTAGTAGCAAAGATGATCATGAGGAAACATTAAAAACATTGAAGAGTAGATTCGACGCTGCTGTAACAATTGATGGTACAGCTCAATACCATGCTTTTATACCACTTATCGATGGAAGACTCCAGTTGAAAAAGTTTTCTGCATCTACTCAATGCGATTTCTTTCCAAAGCCAAAAAAGAAAGCAGCAGCGAAATCAGCTGAACCTAGTAACTCCAAGAAAGGATTGGCAAAAAAAGCAGAAAATGAAGGCAATAAATAAGAAGGACGAAAGATTGGCAATTTCAAAATTTAGATATTAATTTTATAAATTTTTTTATTATTATTGTTATTTAGTATTATAAGTAATAAATAAAATATTGAAATAATATTGAAAAATCTTATTCTTAAGTTAAAATAATTTTTTTGATGATATCCCACTCGCATCCCATTAAGCGATTATAAAAGCCTTAAAGGAAATTGTATAAGCTTTCTTTTGAGCAAAAAAAGGCCCATTTTCAAAAAAAATTATTTAAAAATAAAAAAACAACTTTTAAAAAATTAAAAAGAATTATTTTTGGAAAGATTGAAGAAATAGCTATCTAATATCTAATATAATAAAAATAAAATTTTTGCTAGGACCAATAGGTGAAAATTTACACACATTTAAAAAAACCCTGCATGACCAAAATGTCCAACTTTGACCCTCTAACTACGTCAGTTCTTGACTAATGGAGCTGAAAATTTGTGCCTGACCTACTATCCAATAGTACTAACTTTGGTGCAAATTTCATCCAAATCGGAAGACATCGATTTTAAAAATTGGATCACTTGACACGAAATTGCCCATACTGGTGTACGAGTTTCGCTTTGACATAGAAATTACTATTATTTTATGCTTTTGTTAAAAAAATTTTTTGGAATACTAACTTGAAGTTTTTATGTTGTTTTTATACAATGAACTAATAAAATATAAACACTTTTCTATTTTTTAAGAGTTTCTTATTTGATGCTATAAAATAGTTTAAAAATTAGTCTAAGGTGTATGAGTTTCGTTTGGAGCTACTGTATTGTTTTTAATTTTTACATTCCTACTACTGATCGCTTATTTAGGTATTAAAGTCGTTTATTCTCGAGTGTAGTCGTAATCATTATTTATGTTGATTCTTGATTAAAATATATTGTAATTATAATAAATTATCTTTTAATTTTTACAGATGCCGAAAGAATTGAAGCAACGTATTGAAGATTATTTTCAAACCTCGTGGTCACTTAATCACGGAATAGACATATACGAGGTAAGTGAAATATTTATGAATTATAAACAATTTCACAATCTACTCAATAAGTCTTTAGATTTGTTAATTTTATTTTGTGGGCTGTGTTGAAATTGCAAAAAAAAATTCTATAATGTACACCAGGGAGACCCTTAGAATTAAAAGTAAGACTTTTTAAAGTCCACCCCCAGTGTGGTGAATATATATAAGAAAACGATTCTGTCAATTTTACAGATCAATCGGTTGGGGTTAAGATGTGCCTCAAGTCCTATCAAATTTAGAGGAAACCATAAAATTTAACTCTCTTGCCTCATAACTTCAAAAGTATTAATTTTATGAAAAAATTTTGTAAGAGTAAAATAATTTTTTCATTGTTTGTGTTTTTCCTAATTTATTTTTTCATACGATCTTGCATCGATTGCTATTTTCATTTTTATTTTTTTAATTTTTATTTCTACATTATTTCAAATATCTCATTACTTATATTATCAGTGATTTTTTATTACTTCTTTTTTTGTTGTACTATATGCTATAACCAATAATAAATAAATAAATTGGTCTGAAGTCTTGGGGGTAGTATGGGAGTTTATTCCAGCCTTCGGTATAAAGACCACCCCCCCCCACTCTACACCACTCCCACAGTACATGGTTCATCCGAATACTGTCGAAAAACATGGCCCCAAGTATTCCGATGTGTTCCAGTTTCACACGTTGTAAGAGGGCCGGATATATCCCGTCCGGTCCCGGAGATTTAAACGGCCTAAATCGGTTTATCGCTCATTTTATTGCGTTCGAAGACATGATCGAACCGTAGTCTCCCTCTGATCCTGTTTTCTGTTTTTTATGTTCACCAAACTGGAGGGTGGAGCTTTAAAAAATCAGACTTTTAATTTTAAGGGGCACGCTATTGTAATTTGTTACTAGTGAGAGCGATCACACTGGAAGCAGGTGTAATATGCAAATTATATACAAGTGACATAGGAACACGTAGAATGGAACGCTGATCGAAACAAATATACGGAAATAAATAAAAGGAAGATAAACAAACGCAACACAAATGATATGCTGAATGTTCTATCCCCAGTTAGCAATTGAAAGATCTTTCTTTACAAAATCATCAAAATTAGTCTTTTTAGACAGTCTAAGACGACCCAGACAAACTGATTTATCAGCTTGGTGCTCAAAAAGAGCCACAAAAAGATTCATTCGAATGCTTACAAATCGACTAATTTAAAGTACAAAAACAAAACTGGCAAAATGTGCGGAATCATAAATTAAATGCGATAATGATCGTAATATGACTCCTGTTCAAGGAATACACATCATATTTTCTTACTTTTTTTTTCGTATACCGTTACTTATAACTGGACATTTTTATTTCAAAACCAATGATTTTATGATTTTATATTATTTTTTTAAGTTTATATCGTGCCGTCTATGGTTAAAACCAAACTTGTTAAATAGTGTATAAAAGTGATAAAAAAAAGAAAAATAAGAACAAAACACAAATTTCAGTTGACATACAAAATAAAATAAAAAAGTAATGTCAGCAAAAATAAAAAAATAAGACTGGCTAAAAAAGGACCCCAAAAATTGTTAATTTATAATTTTAGAAAAAGTATTAATAATTATTTACAAGAGGAATTAGGTTTAGATCAAACCGGCACCGAAAATAGTTTTAACGAAAATGAAAGCGGCGCTTCCTTTGATATTGAAAGAGACGAAGCACCTGATATATGTGAGGAACTGGTTAAATGGTCCATCAAATTTAATATCAGTTTTACTGCTGTTAAATCGCTTTTGGAATTACTACTTAAGTGCAACATAAAAGTGCCAAAAGATGCTGGGACTCTGCTAAAAACACCTAGCACCGTTGTTGAAAGAAAGTTGGTGATGGAAAATATATTCACTATGGACAGATTTTTTAGTTTCTCATCATTGGACGTTATCCACTATATCTTTAGATTTCGGAATTGATGGCCTACCTCTTTTTAAAAGTAGTCCCCTGCCTATAATGGCAAGTATTTTTCTGGTTGGCGTTTATGAAGGATTAGCAAAGTATTATGACAACCAGAAACTTAACCTAGCGTACAATACCATAGTCAGGTATGTTTTCCTTAAGGGGCTTCGAGATCATATTTCCCACTTAGCTTACCAGATTCTTGGTATCAAATTTGATAATCTCCTGAAAATTAGATGCCTCCTTCTACTGCATAAAATAATTTACACGAAACAGCCGAAATATTTATATTGTAGAATTAAGATTGCTAGATCCCACCGGGGTGTGGGGATTATACAGCAACGATTCATGACTCTTCTGTCTCACCGACAGCTTTTTATACACACCATTAGTCTTTGGAATTCCCTACCAAATAACATCCAAAATCTGGGCAATGCAAACGTGTTCAAAAAAGGAGTTATTCAAATTATTTTCATAATTAAAATTTTAACCTATTTGTAAATTTTGTGATTTTATTTTTTAGGCCATCATTATTAGTATTATTTTTATACTTTTCTTTATAATTAAATTTAATATTTATGTACATATATTAATTTTGATTTTGCTCTAATTTTTTATATCTTATTAATTATAAACATATCACTGTCACTTATAAGATTTAGTATCTTGTTGTGCTATGTAGATCACAATGAATCAAAAAAAAACTCCTAAAATGACTTTTTGGTGCAATACATTTCAGAATTAAAGACTCTTATCCAACACGGATCAAGTCGTCATGGTCTGGTAGGTAGTGTGTTGGCTTATTAGACGTGAGGCCTCGGTTCAAACCACAGGTCAGGCATCTCCAACTAAACGAAATATGACAAAATATTTCTTCGACGACTTCCTCTCAGCAGATTTCTAGTAAAAACTCTGAGAGTAAATAAAATTGCCATGAAAAGTTTCTCAAAAATTTGTCGCTCGGAGTCGACTTCAAACTGTAGGACCAAGGTGTGAGAAACTAGGCCGTAATCCTGACTAAAGGGTTGTAATGACTGGCTGGTTTTCGATGATAAATGTTTAAATATTATGGTACCCTGCATCGTTATGGACGCACCTGCAAATGTCTTTATACTAGGAACAAATTATGTATACACCCAAACCTGTTTTTACACGGTTTTTTTACGCGAATTTGAAATAACACGGTTTTTTTTTAACAAATTTACCATTTTTTTTGTTCGCTCCTTTTTATACGGATAAAATCGTTTAATAAAATAAAAACTCTGTGTATACTATTCAACTAAATCTGTGCGTTTTTATAAAGTTATTCAATTTTATAGGCATATGTAGGCTGCTGCATCAATCCTATGTATATTTCTTCAGTTTGTTTATACACTTACATACATACATAATATTTGACTTTTTTTACGCGTTTTTTTTACCGTGTAAAAAAGGTTTGGGTGTACAAATATTTTTCTTATAGACGCTGTACTGTAATAAATGTAATGTATGGGTATGTATTTTAGTTTCGGTCAGTTTTGTGTCTGTTCGGTTTTGCTTATTATTAAGGCGAGCACGCCGCTTGATTATGGCTAATAAGCTGCAGTTTGGGTGAGAATAAAAATTAAATATTTTTCAGCTAATTTTATCAATCAATCTACAACTATTTATATTAATTTCTTAAGTCTAATTTCTTTACATATTAATAGTTATGACCTAATTTAGTTTTTACTTAACTCAGATTGTGCGTGGTCAGCAATTATTACATGCTGAAATTTTGTATAATGCAATTTGATACCTCGTGCTATCATAATTTGTTGGTCATTGACAGTTTTGTTTATATTATTGGGGAATGTATCAAATGCATTTTTAAGTAGCACCAACGTAACCAACGCGCAACAGTGGATAAGTTTGACCAACAAAGTACAGTACACAAAAAGGGCAGATATCGTTTTTGTTAACGAGCCTACTATAAGAACCAACGATTTCTTTAGAAATCGCTTTCAGCCGCAACATCATTTAAACCATTCCAACTCTTGTGCTCAAGAACTTTTAAGATCATTTGTATATGATATTCCAACATTGTACAGCATGTCCTTACTTATATAAAATCTCCACTCTCTGTTACATATAAATGAAGATGCTAATATTCATGGGCCTTTAGATGAAATAAGCGCCTTCAAGTTTGAAAACCATTTACAAAAAATTAAGCGAAGTAAGTAAGGAAGGGGAGAAATGTTGCAGCACAATTTTTAAAAGACATGTTGAAAACAGCTTTTATATACAAAAGGAAAAAGTTAAACCAAAAATATTATTTGGAAAAACTGTAAACGGTAAAACTTCAATTGTTAATACCAATAGGTGTTGCTTTTCGCTGCGTGAGCCCTATAATTTATGTCTAAAAATTTTTAAAATTATTGATAATAACAATGTTCCTAGTTTTATAGTTGTAGAAATTAAAAACCTTACCTCACTATTTTCATTACCAATCAAATCCAGTAATTTTTACATCTATTGGTCAGCTGACATTGCTTTCAGTAATGACACAGAATTTTCTTTAAAGCAAATAAAAAAAAGTTATTTGCTTACGTGATTCTGTAGATAACAGTTACTTTTTACACCTTTGACTGAAGATATCGCAAACTAACATATTTAATTCAACACAATTTCAATATAAGCAACGTAACGGTTCAATAAATGGTAAGTGAAAGCTTTTTCATACTGACATACATATGTACATTTATTCATATACTTTATTTAAATATAATTAAATTACAGCTCAAAAAGTTTCCTCCACACAATATGACTCTTCGGAATTTAATGATTGAACTATGCGATGAAATAAAATCTCTAAAGACAGAAGTTCTTGAAATGGTAACAGAGATTAACGGGTTAAAGAATAGCAATAACCGTTCAGTTACAAAATTATCGGAGGAGGTCATCGCAGTTAAGTTCTAAAATAGACAACGCCATGATTACACACTTTTGACGAGGAATGTACTGAATTCAAAAAGGTTCCTTTTGTTAACATGGAGGATAAATTAAACCAAAAACATGCAAGAGGATGAAGAAAAATTGAGACAATTTGTAAGTTATTAATGAAGTACATATATCATTTCATATTAATCATTTCAATAAATTTTCAGAAAAACTTAATAGCGAAAAATGGGGGAATAGGTCCAGCGCAATTTATTATAGCTGCTGTGCGAAAAGTATTTTCGGATCACTTGGCATCTTACTTAAGTTGGAAGGGAGCAAGTATCAAACTTAGCGCCGAAAACTGCTTTTTGATAACAATAATTAAAAGTGGGTTAGTGTTTTATTTTATATAAAAACTACTATTAGTAATTTTTTGTTACAGATATACATATGTTATAAAAAATACAACTACGCTGATATTGAGATTAACACAGTGCTGCAAAAACATTTTGTGCATGCAAAAGGCCGCATAAAGAAGCGAATAATTGAAAATTAATCATCATCATACGTTTATTTGGCATCGCCAATTATAAATTTTTTGTTATTTTCTTATGTATTCTTATGCATTTTAGCACCTGAATACATGTATGTAATTATTTTTAATTTATTTATTTAATTTTTAAGAATGTCATGAATTTGTTTTTTTTTTGCTAATAAATTAATCAATTTATTAATTAATCAAAAACTGAGAACCTACTTCATTTTTTATAATCAGAAACTATAAAAGTAAGTGAAGCAGGATAGAAATGTGATTTTAAATACTCTCAAAAGATTGGTTTGTTATATGAGTAAAAAATGACTCGTAAAAACAATCAAAATATATGATAAAACGATTACGATATGACCGGAATATCACTTAAAACAGACTCATAATTGATTTCCAAATGAATCAAAAATAAGTCTTAATGGGTTAGAGTGCCGAGTCATAAAATACTCTTCCAGAAGAGTGGCGGCTAGGGATCATTTTCTCCCGACAATACAACTATTTATGACTCAAAAGAGCACATACGATTATTTTAATCATCCAGAGAAGTCGAAAAAGACTTAAACGATCAAAAATTTAAAAAATGCTATGTGGACTAAATATTAAATACTAACACTCGCGAATACGATCCTCTAAATAACGGTAGTTTATTTTTCAGTTTTATAAGTAACAATATTGAAATAAATAAATAAATATAGTGCTTCAAAAATTTTAAAATGTAAAATTAATTCTTGTTCTGCTTTTAACGCGATTAGTAATTTTTTGTTCAAATGACAAAAAATCGTTAAAACTTGATTAGATTACAAATTACTTTTTTACTTCTTGTGAGTCTGAACTACTCCCCCTATTTTTTGGGGCTGAATTGCTTTCTTGAATAATTTTTATTTGTGTAGTGTGTTGATGATCATTGCAGTGTTAACTTTTTCCTTTGTGATAGCTCTTGCGCTGAAGAACTTTTTTTTTTTTTGTGTTGCTTGTAATTAGAGTCGCCGTAGTCTAGTAGGTAGTCTGTTGGCTTATTAGATGCAAGGCCACGGTTCAAACCCCAGGTCAGACATCAAAACGAAATATGAAAAAATATTTCTTCGGTGATTTCCTCTCAGCAGATTTCTGGCAAAAACTCTGAGAGTAAATAAAATTTTAATGAAAAGTTTCTCAAAAATCTGTCGTTCGGAGTCGACTTTAAACCGCCACTAATGTGTAAAATTAACACACACAACATGAGTAGTGTGAGAAGCTAGGTCATACGTGACTGAAGGGTTGTAATGGTCAATTATGTATGTATATCTGGCAACCCTATACAATGCAAACGCCGTTGTAAATTCTTTTATATTTTCATTGTCATTCCTTTCTTAACTTTTTAACAAGACGCAATTGCACAATAATAAACCTAATAAACGAAATCTAACAGGTTATGGGCCCAGCCCACATGTTGTGCAAAGTATTTAAATAAATAAATAAAAGTGAATTAAATTAAATAAAAGTGTTTTAAAGTTATTAGGAATAAAAAACTATTGAAAATCTCGTCAATGTACCAAATTAAAAAATTATATGACGACAACTATGAAAGTTCGTGCAATCAAATTCGCAGTGTACTTGTGCACAGTGGTTGGTGGAGGATAGTGAAAGGAATCCAAAAGAAGGAATCAATCGAGGACGAAAACCAAAGCAGCGTGGGAAGAAAACGATGAAAGAACAATGGCTTCAATAACATTGTGTGTGAAAGCTAATCAACTCAACACCATTAAGAATTGTAACACGACCAACGAGGCATGGTTGCGCCTTGAAGAAATGTATAAGCCTAAACGCCCAATCCAAAACGCGTCCTTATACAAAAAACTAGCTATCAGAGGGTAGTAATGTTAGTAAACATGTCAATGAGTTCACAGAATTAGCAGTAAAAATTGATGAAACCGGCATTGTTATCCAAGATGAGTTACTGGTAATTATGTTGCTATCTAGTTTGCCTTCTGATTTCGAACGTTTTGTTGTTGCTATTGCGACACGGACAACCTGCCATCATTATCAACCGTTAAGCAAAAAATTTTAGAAGCGGGTAGCACACACAAAGAGAAAAATGAGAGAGAAGAAGCTGCATCAAATTTAAATATGCAACAAGCATTTGCAATAAAATCAAATCAAAGAAAAAAGAGTGAACAACAAAAGTATGTAAAAGCAAAAAATTCAAAGGAAAATGTTTTAACTGCGATCAAACGGGACATTTTGCAAGCACATGTGAGAAGATGAAAAACAAGTACAGTTACTGCACGCAAGTCAAATAAAAAATGCAAAACAAATTGAATGGTGCGTTGACAGCGGTGCGACTGCGCACATGTGTTGCAGTAGAGAACTGTTCTCTAATTTCGTATAACGTAATGAAGAGATTTCGTGGGCTGGCGACAAACAAATTGTCGCTAAAGGAATAGGTAATGTAAAAATTGAAAATAATAACGGTTTATCTATTAATTTCCTGTTAGTATGCCGTGTTGTTGAAAAAGGTTTACGTGTCATATTTGATTCAACGTCAGCAATTATACAACGTTCTGATGGCACGGTGGTACTTAATGCTATGAAGTGAGATAATCTTTTCCAGGCAAAGGGAAAATTCGAGTCTATTTGCAGCAAATAATTCGAACCAGCTATGGCGCAGTAGATTAGGGCATCTTAATTATAAGACATTATGTGACATGTCAAAGAAGTCAATGGTATTAGGAATGAAATTGCCAAATAACTCTAATACGGACCAATGTAGAACGAACATGCTAAGTAAAATCCATGTTGCCCCTTTCCGAAAGAAACTAAGACCAGAACAAAAATTCTATTGAATCTCATTCATAGCGATGTGTGCGGCCCTTTAAACATTAACTCGCTTGGCGGCTCTAAATATTTTGTTACGTTCATAGACGATATTTCCAGACGGGTATTTGTATACTTTATTAAAGTCAAAGGCGATGTATTTAATACGTTCAAAATATTCAATAACCATGTGGAGAAACAAACCGGCTAGAAAATTAAAGCAATTAGAACCGACAATAGACGTGTGTTCGTTAACAAAGAATTTGACGAATTTTTAGAAAACGAAGGTATTGCAAGACAACTCACCGTCCCATACACTGCCCAACAAAATGGGGTAGCTGAACGAGTCAATCGGACAATAGTAGAAATGGCACGATCAATGATCGTTCATAGTGGTGTTCAGCAAAGTTTGTGGGCAGAGGCAGTAAATACTGCGGCATATTTACGCAACAGATGTCCAACTAAAATATTAGGTGATCGAGCACCCTATGAATTGCGGTTCGTTGAAAGTATATAATGTGTGTGATAACAAGACTAATGAGCAGTTCAGTGTTCAGGAAGTTATAGATAATGTTGAGAAGAAACCAATTGTAAAAGTTGACACGAGTCATGAAAACATATCTATCGAAGAGTTTATTTCTGATGATGGGGGTGATTTCCTTGGCTTTGAGAAGTCCGAAGGGGTTATATATGACTACAAGGAACAAACAGTTGGTGACTGTTGCAGTGTATGTAGACGATGGATGTATAGATGAATTACAGATTATTGAGGTGAAGAAATTGCTGGCAATGTTTTTCCCTGTAACTAACAAGGGTTTGTTGCGCCACTATCTGGGTATAGAAGTCAAATGAGAAAGAGAAACTGGTGCCATATCCATATGCCAATCCCAGTATATAAAAGAATTACTCAAGGAGTATGGCATGGAAAATTGTAAGAAAATTTCAACATCATTGGATGCAGGTCATCAAGTGACATGTACTGTTGATAATTGTAAAACAATAAGTCAACATGACTACCAGTCTTTAATTAGGGCGCTCATGTATCTGACTATTACTACAAGGCCAGATATTCTTCATTCCGTTTCAAAGTTATCCCAAAGAAATTCGAATTTACACTTGGAGCATATGCAAGCAGCTAAAAGAATCCTGCGTTATCCCCGTGGAAAAATCTAGTTAAAAATCTATCTATCGTGGATGCTGATTGGGGTGGAAATGCAGTCGACCGCAAGTCCTATACAGGATTAATATTTTTCGTTGGTAATTGTCCTCAACTATTTACTTTTAAAATAAAAACATAAAACATAAATATAAAGTATTATAAGAATAAATAATAAAAAAATAAAATAAAAATAAAATAAAAAGCAAAGTTTTTTAAATAAATGTATCAGAATAGAATTATAGTTATTGATATACAGGACTTCATTATTGATTATCATTTATGTTTAGAAGTCAAGAGAGTCTGTGTATTAGTATTTTTTATTGCATACATAATTATTGATCATTACAGCCCTTCAGTCAGAATTACGACCTAGCTTCTCACTCCACTTATGTTGTGCATGTTAAGTTTATAAATGAGTGATGTAGGTCCAGATTAAAGTCGACTCCAGACGACGGATTTTTGAGAAGCTTTTCAGGGCAATTTAATTAACTCTCAAAGTTTTTGTCAGAATTCTGCTGAGAGGAAGTAGATGAAGAAATATTTTTTGTCTTAGCTGTCTGACCTGGGGTTTGAACCGTGGCCTCACGTCAAATAAGTCAACACACTACCTACTAGACGACGACAATTTTAAAATTACTTACGGACTGTTATAAAAAAGAAACTAAGTTATATATCAAAAAAATTTCGGTACATATAATTTGCAAAACCCTTTTCTTGAAATTTGAAAAAAATTAAAGTAGGTTACGTGGTTTCATATTAATTTCTTTCATTTACGTGTTTGCTAAAAAAAAATAATATATGTATATGCAGTTGAGCATCGATTATCCGGGATAGTCGGGACCGGTTTCCCGGTTAATTGAGGTAAAACTTTATACGTATTTTTACAAATAATAAGATATACACATAAATAATATATACACATTGAGCTCGTAGTATTAACATGTACATGCCTGGGATACAAAATAGTGATGAACTAGGGGCAAATGGTCCCCTTCCTAAATTGGATTGTCAAACTATGACCAACATCGTAGATACGATTTTTCCGGACCACGGGCAACGAGTAGACAAAGATCTAACGTTCTCAGCGGTGGGTCCACCTCTATTCACCATCGAGGAGCTTCAAAAAGCATCACGAAGTTTGAAGAGCAATAAGGCTTCAGGACCTGATGAAGTACCCCCGGAAGTACTGAAGCTCATAGCCAAGGAACGTCCCATGGTACTCTTGGATATGTACAACGCATGTCTGATACGAGGCGTCTTCCCAATTAGATGGAACAGACAACAGCTAATGCTAATTAGCAAAGGGGAAGGAAAATTGTTTGAGAAACTACTGAAATTTCGCCTGAGTACAGCGGTGGAGAATGCAGGTGGTCTTTCGAAAAACAGTATGGGTTTAGAGCGGGTAGATCGACGATGGGAGTCATTATCGAGGTAGTGATCAGCGTGAGGGCTGCCCAAAGCGGAAACCATTTTTCGCGACAGATAGTTCTGTTGGCGACGTTGGATGTCCGGAATGCGTTCAACAGCCTCCGTTCGGTTGACGTACTTAATGCTCTGAGAACAAAGTTTGATGTTCCAGGTTATCTGCTGAAGATCATGCAGAGCTATTTACGAGATCGTGAGCTTATTTACGATACAAACGAAGGGCGTAAGAAAAAATGGTTTACATCTGGTGCAGCTCACAGATCGATTCTTGGCCCTGACCTATGGAACATAACCTATGATGATATATTTCGCATTGAGATGCAAGACGGTACACATCTTGTTGGATATGCCGATGACGTTGCGGCCATAATTGTGACTCAGAATGTCGAAGAGGCTGGAAGAAAGGTTTACCAGGTGATAATAAGGACGAAGTCGTGGCTCGAGGACAGAGGACTCAAGCTCGCAACGGAGAAAACTGAGTTGATACTTCTCACGAGGAACCGTATACCGCTGGAAATTGATATTACCATATCCTGGCATTCGACTGGACCCTAAACTGACGTGCTGGGCTCAGATCCAACACCCTGCAACCAAAGTCGCTAGGGTTACCTCCTTACTTGGTAAGCTTATGGCCAACGTTTGTGGTCCTATATAGAGCAGACGCAGAGTGATGATGGTAATTGCAGACTCTATTCTGCTTTACGGCAGTGAGGTCTGGGCAGGGGCATTAGAGGCCGACTGTAGGATGATAATTTTATCATCGGTACAACGAACCGCTGCAGTTAGAGTGGTGTCGGCATATGGAACTGTATCTAGGTCAGCAGTACTGTAATCAGTGGTGTAATACCTATAGGTCTACAGGCAAGCGAGCGGAAGAGGGTGTGGGAGACTAAAACGTGCGCGAAGAGACAGTAAATGTCTATGACACCAGAAAGCGAACCATACAACACTGGCAAGAGGAATGGAACATTGAAACAAGTGGTAGATGGACGGCAAAACTTCTCCCAGATATCCTCTGGATTGAGAGAAAATTTGCTGAGATTAATTACTATTTAACACAGTTGTTATCCGGACACGGTTATTTTTGTAAATATAATGTGGAAGATGACACGACCAAATTGCATCTATGATGATGCGTTCATTGATGACGCGGAACACACTTTCTTTCATTGTGAAAGTTGGATTTTAGAAAGAACGAATCTTGAGGCCGAAGTCGGCGCCTTTACTGGAACTTCTATGGTATACTTCTGTATAGAGAAGAAAATTGGGATAGCATAGCCAGATACACTAAAGCCTTGCTGAAATCTAAGAAACTTGACTTGGACGCGATAATTAGAATGGATGTTTAGACACTTTTTCAGATTTTGTTTTTTGGCCAAATGGCCAGAGGGACTACACTTCGAAGTAATGCTACAGTAGTTCCGGAGTGGTCACAAAGAGATCAAAAGAGAAGGGGGAAATTTAGTAGGTGAGGGCCCCACACACGGGGGATAGTGACGGCTTCCCCTATGGTGCGGTTAGGTAAATTTACTCCTCCTCAGCGAAAGAAAAAAATAATTAAAAAGTGTTTTAAAGTAGGTTCTTTGTTCTTTTTAACTTTATTTTTCTGCCAAAAGCTTCTATTGAACACGATAGAGTTGTAATTTATCTTGTTCTGTTAAGTTCGACAATTCTGAATTTTCCAAAAAGTCTAGTAAAGTAATCAATGCATTTATAGCTTCTCGCAAAGATGTTTTCGGAACAATTAGATCATCTTCATCAGACCCTTGGGAGCTTAATTCTGTTTCGATTTCATCGCGGTTACTAAGAACAGGAGTTCTTCGTCAGAGAAAATCACTTTTCCGCTTTCTCACTCGTCAAATCCTCCAAAATATTTACTATCGACGGTATATGATCAAACGATTCTATATCTGGAATAAGAGAGCAATGTAGTTTTTAATGCGATTCTGTAGTAAATAGGAGTAATACAAACATTTATCATTTTGAGGACAGAGAAGGTTATTCTAAACATTTTTCAACAAAGTTGGGGTAACTGTACTCCATGCATTTGATATATTGTACAAAGCATCCTTGATGTTATACGACTTCTCAAATTCTTCCAAATTGTTTGTAGTGACCAGCTTTTGCATATGGATTTTGCAATAGTGATTCTTAAAACTCCATATCGCACCCCGGTTGAATTAATGATGTGTAATTTGATGGAAGATACTTAACGACAACATTTTCTGCGATTAGTTTCTCCACTTTTGGATGAGCTGAACAATTATCCAATAGTAAAAATATTCTGCTATCCTCTTTTAAGCCGATTTGTTTAAAATGTTGTCGCACTTCATGAACAGAATTCTTTTCAAGTCGAAACCATTCGTATGTTGCAAGATCGACTTTTGGCTCAAAGGCCATTATTATTTGTACGAATGCAAAAACGCTTTTATCTTCTCTAGTAAAAGTAAAATGCAAAATGAAATGCTTTTCGAACGCTTTAATTAGTTAAAAGTCGATGACTATATTTTTCTAATATAAAATCAAAATAAACACTATCTACATAATGTAACAATAAAATAGTGTTTATTTTAAATTATAAAAGTTAAAAATGAAATAAATTATAATTCGGGTTTTTAAAATATGTGAAGTTTTATTTAACCCTTAAAGGCTCATGGACGCGGATTTTGTTTAAAAAAATATATGATATGTAGTTTTGTGATAAAAAAAATAAACTGCGTCCTCATTTTTGTAAAAAAAAATTTAAGTGGTATTTTAAAAAAAAACTGGTTGTATCTTAGAAGATACACTGAGCACTCTCCCTATTATACTTGCCGTTAACTAAAGGGAGGATTTTGATGGGCAGATAAATTGTTTTTCATTCTTATAAGTGGACAATATAGTAGAAGTGAGCGTTAAGCTAAAGGGAGGATCATTCTGCCGGTAACTTTTAAAGTTAAGTTTATGTTTGAACTTGCCATATTATATATTATTTTCAATATGGCAACTTCAAATATAAACAAAATGAGGAAACACAACAACAAAAATGAGGCCCTCGTAGCCACTGAGCTTAGCAAAAACATGTTTAATTGAGGAGTTTTATTGACATTGCTCCGGCACTGCCACATTTTTGAAAGCAGTTAACTTTATTTTATCTGTAAGTAGTAATAACGAAAATAAGTTAAAGGTAACTTTACAGTTCCCATTAGCTAAAAGTACCTTTAACTAAACCCAAATTTAGGGGCATGTTGTAATAACGGCCCTAAGCCTCACATTCCGTACTTTATAGTCTTTATTTATCCGCCTGTGTAGTATCCAAGCATTTACACAAGTCATATCAAGTAGATGATAAAATATTCGATTGGTCCACTTTCTGCTTTTCATCATGATTTTGTGGCGGCTCATTGAGCTGTCTATTAAATCGACTCCTCCCATATGACAGTTATACTCCTTTATAATTTGTGGACACGGAATATTTTTTGTTGTTTTGTGTTTTTTATCAAATTTTTTTATTGTTCCAGGTTCCTTCTCTGGATTTTTACTATCCAATATAGGTTTAACACCAACATAAGTCGAAACCAGGTTAACAATACTGTTGTCTTTCCATGACAATGATGTTATGTTTATGCCATAAATATTACAAACAAATTCCTGACTCGGGAAGCTTACAATTTTTGATTCGGTTTCGCCGAATTGCATCTACTGAAAGTATACCTTGTGAATGCAAATACAAAATATTGTTGTATGCCACGAAGTAGGCGCACAACTCTATTCGCAGAAGGTTGAAGATCCGGTTCTCATTTGATCCACTATATATTTCAAATTTATATGCATATCCCATTGTATCGCACATAACATAAAATTTAAAGCCCCACTTTTTGGGTTTATTATTATTTTATATATATTGTATATATATATATTGCTACATATAACTAACAATTTTCGAAGAGCACATTTGCTCGTCCACACGTAATCTGCTCAATTTTGGAACGGAGGCAAAATTTCTATTGAGATATTCAATAATTGGTCTGATCAGATAAAGTCTATCTCGATTGAGATCATCTTGGGAAGGTTTTTTATCCTTATCATTAAAATGTATAATTTCTCGAATTTTTCGAAGCGTCGCCGCTTTATTAAATTTTTTATAATATAAATTTACGTAGTTCCGATATGCTAAAATTTATGTTATCTATTCCTGAATATTTTATAGACTCGTTAACTATATGTTCCTCCAAAGATTTTGGAAACAAGTGACACCAAACTTGTTATGGGGTTTCCAATTCTTTAATATTCTGGAAGACTTATATCTCCCCCAAATTTAACTCGCTCTTCTTTAAATTGGGGGCTACCCTTTTTCCACAAAACCTTTTCAAATTCGGAAGACTTGGGATTTATATTTACACCACTGAATTCAGAAGAAAATGTAGACCAAACATTTATAGGACTAGTTTGTAAAGAAGACGTAGAAGCATTAAATTGAGCTCTTCTGATTGTTCGTAATGTATATTCATGTGCATATCTTGATCATCATTTTGACAAAAGAGTCAAGTACAGATCCTTGAAGTTCAATTTCTTCGTCAGATTCAGAGTCGAAATCTTTTTGAAGAATTAGTTGCATTTTAGACGTTCCCTGCGTGTCTTTACCCTCTTTTTGCATTCATTGTTCGAGTAAACAATCAGTGTCAGTATCTGTGTCAGTGTCAGTTTCGTCAGTGCTATTGTAAAGAAAATCATTGCTATTGCATAGCAATTCGCGGACTTCTTCATCCGTCAACTTTCCTTTTTTGCTAGATCTTTTAAACCCTGACATACCTCAAAAATATCCTTAAAATAACAGAAAGTCAATGGAAATAAAAAATAAAGAAACTATATTACACTATAAACAATATATGATTGAAAGCAGTCAACATGTTTCTTCAAAGCACAATCTATGAATGAAAATAAAAAATAACGCAGCAGAAAATTCAAATAAAAACGAATTTCAAGTTTAGGGGCGAGTGCTCAGTGTATCTTATAAGATAAACCTATTAAATGAGGCTCTGTGACAAGAAATCGGAATATATTGTTTCCCTATTATTTCTGAATGCTTCTAGACATATTTTTAAACAAGATAATATTTTTTTTTTGTATCAATTTGTAATCCTGTCCGATTTTTCAATACAGCAAAGCACCTAATTCACCAAATTTGGAAAAAATATAATTTTCATATTTGATGTTTAAGCAACAACATTTTTTCCTTTGAAATAAATTTTAAATATAAGACTGATGTTTTCTGAATGAGTTTTTATTGTTTTTCATTTATTTATTTTCTAAATAGAACAGTGAGAATTGTTTCTCTGGTTGTATCTTTAAAGATACACTGAGCATTTAAGAGTTAAAGAGAATTTCACATACAGACAAACATAACATTCGAACAAGATGTAAATTCTGTTTATAATTTCAATTTACAGTTTTGGTTGTTTTAAATATTGACATGTTGTTAACACTGCTAAATAGATGTCCGGTTACATTACATTACATTCCTATAACTTTATACATAACAAAAACGATCAGATGTTTCTTACTGTTGCGGTTACATTCCGTTACGGTAACATAACTGGGGCTTTACTTTCACTTTGAACTGCGGTTTTTTCTATTTTTACGTCCGTTATTTTTAAATTTACGGGATTAACCCTTTTATTTAATTCTTCCTTTTTCAATATTTTGTATTACTTTGGTTTTACTCTTAAAGTCTTTTGTTTTGATTGTAATACATCAGCATACGAAATATTATGTTATAATACTAATAATAATTAAAAACTGGTTTAAATTCAAGGGTTAAAATAATATATTTAAAGTTATATGTAAAGCTACGGCCGTTTCTTCTCCATCACCATTCTCTTCAATGCCGTTAATGTCACTATTGACTCTTAGTTCCTCGATATCTTCGCGACGTTTGTACTTAATGAACATGTTGTGTAATGCACAACACGCATTCAAGATTTGTGACGATTTCTAGGTACTGTAGATCCGAAAGCAAATGATACATCGAAATATTTACTTTATTATTTCAATACACCATTTCACATTATTACGCGCTCTGTAGTGCATCTCTTATACCACGTTTGATTTGCTTTACGTAGATTCCTATATGGTGTCATGATGTATCCAACATCAACTAAAATAAATAAAAATTGTTTTTATATGTGATTAACCGTGGACTGTATGTGGGGGGAAGAGCACAAAACAACAAAAGACTATCGTCTTCAACGATTGGTCGCAATTTCGGGAGATTTTCGGCCAAAAATTAGAGGACTTCCAATGCACGAATAACCACAAAAAAACCAAATACTTTCCGTTCTTTTTATTGCCAATTTCGCAATTTGTTCCACTCAACTGGAGAAAAAAAAATAAACTTTTTTTGTATAAATTCAAATTTTAATCGTTCCTTTACTTTTTCCAACACAAAATTAAATTCTGAATAAAAAAATAAATTTTTTTTTCTAACAAATTTTAATTTCTTTTGTTTTTTTGCATACAAAATTATCACTACTTGCAAGTTTTCACAATTTCTCGTATCTCAAATTAGTTGCATCCCTCTGGATGTTACAAAAAGAATGAAACAAATAGAAAAAAAATATAAAGACTAAAGGCCTAGTATGTCATTAAATAACATTTCATTTCATGTTAATTACAGAAAGCTTAAATATAATATAGCGCTCTCTGTTGATAACTTCCCATCATTCAAACAATCCTGTTTATGTCACCAGGAATGGGAAGTGTGGATGGTCAGACATAAACATGCTGGCGCCCTTGCAGTTCTGCAAGCGAAAAAGGTGTCCTCCATCTAATGACTAAAGAAAGCAAAAAATCAAAAGAAAAACTTTCATGTTAGTTTCATATTTCAAAACAATAGAAAACCAAAGACTTGATAGCTTGCAGCAGTTCCAACTCTGATCTCTCTGAAAGAAAAAGTTTACAATGGAAAAATATATATTTAGGAATAAATATCATGGTCTAAGTTTGGGTATCGAGTTCTTGAGACTTATTGTTCCTCTACTAAATCGGAACTAGAGCTTCCGACGAACTAGGTCTTCAGCTCTCACGACCATGGAACGAACTAGGTCCACTGGTGGATTATTAGGACGAACGAGGTGCGTTATTTTTCTGGGCTAGTGGACGGGTTGTCCTCTTCGATGCTTCAGTTTTCTAATCTAACCTTCCTAGGGACAGACGGACTAGGTCTATTGCCCGGTAAATGGAAGGTTTAAATTCAGCGGCCCGTATTCCCGCACATCCACCAGGTATAGTCGTGGCACAATCAACCTTACAATTTACCGTCTTCGACATTTTCACCTCTCTTGGATTTCCTCAGGGTACCATGACACTATGCGCTAAAGTTGTTTATCAAAATATTTAGTTCGTTGGAAGAACTACAAGATTTCCAATCGGCCTTGTAATTGTTCCACATTCAGTTATCAAATCCACAGCTTTTACATAACCATTATTACCCAAACGTAAGTTTCGAATGCGACCTAAACGCCATTTATACCTTCTCTGCTGTGTCACCAACCTTAACATCCTTCCCTAAATATTGGCAGTAAGTGTTTCTACGAAAATACTTATCCATTCAATTGGAGTGAGACTTGTACTTATTTGGCAATACCTTGCGTGCTCGATCATTCGGCTTCAAACTTCTTTCAGAATTTCTGCTGATCACTATTTTCGTGAAACCTGACACATAATTTGAGAGCACTTTCGAATTCAGCTCTGGTAAAGGGCCGGTTACAATGCAGCCAAATATGCTTTCCTGTGCCATTAGTTTTCCGGAAACGTTAGCCCTCGATGACAAATACCAACTATTGGTGTCCTTAAAATAATCTGCCTAGATGTCGCAGCAAAACAGTTCTGCACATCACCACCAAGCTTTGCTACACGACTTGAACTTGTCTCATCCAAAACTGAGATGATCCAGACGCCTCCCGGTGCAGGAAAGTGTGATGTCGCAAATTGCAGATTGAACAATTTAAATTTTGCCTGTTTTCATTTAACTTATGACCAACCGTGAAACAGTTAATACACAGGTTGTTCTGTTTTACAATCAAAAAATCAAGTGATAAGTTTAACAATTTTAGACAGATGTCCACCAAATAATCCCCTGAGCAGCAAAAACAAGTCTCGATTGATGACCGAGTAGTGAAAGATCGAACACCCTTTCTCGAACTAGAAAGAGTTTGAGCTGCTGACTTATCAGTACCACTATTCACTGGTTTAAAATTGCGAAGGTTATATATGGTTTCCAAAGGCTGAAACCACGAAGTTAAGAATTCATCCATATCTTTCCATATGGGAATCTCCATTTTGTCCCGAATTGTCTGTTTCCATAGCGACAAAGTTAGTACTGGCAACTTGGTGGGGCAAAAATAAACAAAAATCTGATCAAAATTGGAGATATTAATATTTTGCATGCGAAGTGCCGATATCGAATTATTAATATCTCGCTGACCGGTGGAAGTGTGAACAAAGCTTTCAACTGAGAGTTCACTAAAATCCTCTTATTCTATCAGGTTATTCCACGCCTCCTGCAATCCGTAAACAGTCAGTTTATTTCTTCACGATCTCTAAGGCTTCACCACGCGTGAATTGTCTCAAATGAAATAGCTGTTCAACTGGTGAAATGTTAGCCCCGTTCACATAAACAGCAGTGATCATGTCACGAAAAGATGGCCAAGATTTATAATCCCCAAAAACATCTCTTTGACCATTGACCAAAGTGTGGGAGAGCTCACCCATTAGTGAGGCAACAGTTATGTATCACAACCTACAATGCACAAACAGTTCCCGTGCTGCTTTCCGATCACCTTCCAAATCTTCTTCATCGCGTGTGGCAAAAGCTTCATAGGAATCCCTAACCTCTGCCCATAACGACTTAAACTCCTCCTTCAGAATCTCAATGGAGAATGTCGTATTACCTTCCTGAGGAGTAGCATTAAATTCCCTTTCAAAGTCTAGGAATATTTGGGCAAACCTCCCAAATATCAATAATTTCATCGACTTCGGCATCCCGACTGGATTAAAGGTAGCTAACAACACGGAGGGAATGAAAAGCGGAAATCAAAAAGAATTAACAGAATGGTTGAGATACTTTTCCTCACTATTCAACGATTAATTCCCCCAACGAAATTACAATAAAATAAAAATATAAAATTTAAATAAATAATAAATTCAACCAGAATACAAACTCGAAAATGTCCGCGTCCCGATGTCTAATAATCCCGCGACACAACCAAAAAACGAAAATATTTCCAAAAAGTAAACAAAAGGTCAACGTGACCACCCTGCTATGCACAACGTACTACCGCGATAAAAATTAGCGCCTTACCGCAAACTTAACAAAAGTATTATATGTCTGATAGGACGGCATATATTTCAAAAATAATACGCACTTCACGAAACTGAGCCAACAGGACGAATTCCCAATGGCCAATAACTCGATACTTATTATTGTTTTTTCTCAAAATAAAAAAAAAGAAATACAGAAGGTGAAAAGACAGTTCCGTACAACAATTCGTTTCACCTTGTATTTCAAATCATACAAGTATATGTGTTAATATATACATACATTTCGTCAATGCAATATAAATTTAATAAAATTAAATTTAAAATTAAATAAAGAATAACGAATTCAAATCTTTTATTAATTTTAAAGTTACAAAAAATATCTCGACTTAAATAAATTAAATAATTATAAAAAAATATATATATAAATAAATTAAATAATTATAAAAAAATTAATAAATAAGAGAATAAAACTCAGAAAGAAAATCATAAATAAATTCCATTTCTTTACTTTCACTCAAATGTAACTCAAAATTCCCATTTGCTAAAAGATAAGTAGTAAATAACACATATGTATTTACGGGTATCTCTTTCATCTATCCTGTGGATTTGAAGAATTGTTATAAATGGTAATGTGCTTTGCTATTTAGCCGCCGCACCATCATCAATTATAACACAACTATACTTGATATCAAATTGGGTGGCTGATTGATTCCCAACTGGAATATTCACACCACAATTTGATATCCCAGTCACTTTTGACTTTGTTATAAGCCAAGACAAGTTCTTATAACAGTGTAGAAAAAGAACACTTTGGTTCTTATATTCAATAAATTCACAAAGTGTGCCAGTGCTATTGAAATTATAATACACCACCTTGTGAAAATATATGAACTGTTATAAATTTTATATACTTGTACAGTTTGTTGTCTAGTCTAACATGTAAACTTACCACCAACTAGAAAAATAAAAGTAAAACAAAATAACTTTACCTTATAATTTGGAGGTTACTTTGAAGATTGTTGGGGTAGAGATGTCGCAAAAAAAGTTACAAAAATCCGAGTGGTTTGGACCAAATAAAGTAAAGTAATAAGAAGGAAAAGTGAAGTTTATCATAGAGATTACCTCAAACGTACGGTCAAGTTTCCTGGGAGCATTATGATATGGGGTTGCATGTCCGCAATGGGCTTAGGGCAACTATGTTTTATAGAATCAACTGTAAATGCTTCACGGTACAGAAATATTTTAGAAAACTATTAAGTCCCATCAGTACCAAGTTTAGTTACTTTCAGCAAGCCGGAGCTGATACCTCTAAAACTACAAAAAAAATGACTCCAGGATAATAACATCAATGTTGTAGAGAGGCCATCGTCAAGACCAGACTTGAATCCTATCGAGCCTATCGGTCTGGGATATTATGAAAACACGGCCTAGGGCTGATCCCCAAATAACCATGTCTGTTCTTAAAAGAAAGGCAGGAAAGATGGGATTCCATTACTCCTCAAGAATGCCTAGACTTGATAGAGTCCATGCGCAGTCGGGTCATTGCAGTTATCAATGCCAAAGGTGATGTTACTCAACATTGATCCCAATATTTAACATAGTACGAAACTTTGCTGGTAAATATTTTTTTAAGTTTTTATTGTTTTATAACAGTTAAATGATTGAATTAAACTTTAAATCTGTGGTTTGAATAAGGAAATGTTTTTTGTTTAAAATGTGTATACATTTGTTTCAATCGGTCCCATAGCATGGAAAATACAAGGAAAAAACCTAGCGTACGAAACTCAAGTTGTTAGGGTAGTATATATATATATATATTATTGTTTTGTATGTACCAGTTTTCAATTCATTTACTAAATATATGGTCTTTATTTTCTATTTACATTTTCAAATATTTTATATAATTCATCCAAATTAACTTCCTTGACAATTCCAAGGCAGATAATAACTTCTGGATGCGTCTTTTTGGCTTAAATTCCTGATCTTCCCAGGAGACAACGTCTTGAAGCTCGTTTACTCTCCGACCAGAATTTCATGTCGTGGTAACTGCTGCTGCTGAATCAAATGTTGCTGTAGTACCATCTTCAAATTGAAATTTTTTTCTTTTACTTTGACTTTATTTACGTGAATCTTTAGACTAACTCCCATAAGAAATTAAACAGCCGTATAATGTTAGTTTGGGATTCGAAACGTAATTTATCCGAAAACGATTCTGTTTATCAACAAAACACTTTTTATTTGTTAACGTTTCCTAATTGTAACATATATTATATTTCCTTAATTCCAAAGGAAATTCCGTTGCTTTTTACATAAACCCGATAGTTTTAAATATTATTAAATTTATTATTTTTACGAAATATATTGTTATAATTCTAGAAAAAATTGTTAAATAAAATATAAGCAATGGTCTAAATTTCGTCACGTTTGGAAGTAACCCAACTTGTAGAAATGTCTACCTGTAATCATAAAATTCTATAACTGCGGCTCTTTGATAATATCATCACTTATTGGTTGTTGCGGCAGCGAACGAATTGGAAAATGTGTTAGAGTTAACACTTTTTCGTCGTTGGGGTTTGGGCCCAGCTTTGCGATGTTTGGCCATTGATAACCGCCACCGCTTCAGTGAGCATCGCGACCTTCCTCCCTGCCCACTAATTGCTGAATTGCTATCTTTCTGAATTTGCTTGACAACATTTCTGGCTCCTTGTGTTGCGTTGACAAATAAAACTTTGTTGCGAAGAACTGCACTGGCAACCATCTTTATAGAAAAAAGTCGAAAAATTAGATATTAACTCTAAATTAAATGTCTTATTACTTTATCTAAATCTTTTCCATAACTGATCTAGTTCAGCACATAGCTCATGACTAGAAAGTGATTTAGTTTTCTGTGGAGCAGCTTTGGATTTAAATAAAGTGTAGTTGTTGTGTAGCAATCTCAAAATTTTAATGGAATCAACTTCCAGTAAATACGTTAGGTTAGATTGGAAGGGTGCAACTTCACTGTATTAACAGTTACACGAGAGGCCTATTTGTCCAAAAAGAAGAGACTAAGGGCGAACTCCATTAGTCCCCTAAGTCTGTAGACTTAGACTACTACCAGTTCATCAACAAATCGAGTACCCAGATATCTCAACCTAAACGTCTGCTAACAAGGACAATGGTACACAAAATGAATTACTATTTCTGCTCCTTCACATTACCTACAGAAATCTGTGATATTTCTACTCTATCTACTTATCCTGTGTCTAAAGGGGTAATGTCCCATTAATGCTCCTTAATAGCTCCCATCTCCCGCCTTCCGATGCTTAGGATAAGTTTATTTCTTTGGCCATAAGTTCCGTCCAACCCTAAAGGTTGTTCTATATTCCCATGCACAGTTTACGAGTGAATCAAACTTATTCTCAATAATCCCAAAATGGAATCCCTGTTACAGCCTCCAAAGCTGAGTCTGATCTTACCAGTTTATCCGTAGCTTAGTTAAATTTGAAATCTGAAATCACCAGAGGGGTTGCGACTTTAACGTTATCTGATTATTCACATAAGCCGTTACTCTTGAGCTCTTCGGTATGTGTTTCCTGGTCAATTCTCAGCCCTTAACAACCACCGAACCGCCGACTGAAATAAACTACATGGGTCCATCTTGGAGCCGTGGGCGAAGACAACCCAGCCATCGAAGAGTTTTTCCGTACCCTTTCAGATCAGGTATTATCACATTCGATATATAGCAGAAGTTAACTTTTTCAGCCATGTAATCCGTCATTTCAATATTTGAAATAACCTTGCTCCTCCACGTTATTTCATTCAGCATTTAAGAGTGACCCACCCTACAGGATCTAACTAGACCTTACTCATGTCTTTCGTGGTTGGACTATGATTACAAGTTCATCCCATTGCCCTCTCCTCTTTCGTTCGGCTTTGCTAACTATTACATGCCACTTTTGAATCACGTGACAGAGTATTTCGCCGAACATATTTATTAGGAGCAGCTTTCCAGTCTATCAATGAATCTTCTATTGTCCTTCCTTTGATATTTTGTGCATTATTTTGCTCTACCTCACCTCCCTTAACTTTTTAATTTCGGTTGCACGAGTAAGGCAACTAGAATTACAATCAAACCGTATCGCTACATTGGTTAGCGACTAGTAATTTTAGACACCCTCTAGCCATTCAGTACTAACCACCTTGACACTAGATTGTGTTTATACTTAACTGGCAGGGGGTAAGGCATTAGTAATAGTCAAGATGTGTTACTACATATTCTTGAGAATTGCCATTGTCTTACTTCCAGCTCCTCCTACCTGCCATCAGGGACGCGTTCGATGTGAGTAAATAAGACAAAATACTAAACACGGATTCTAGTAAATTAGATTTGAAGTTCTGGATTAGTTTTATTAACTCTTGCAATTATACCTTGAATTTCGTACTATTTTGGTATAATAGACCGAGAAGATAAAATAAACGAGAAGTCCTGAAACTTTTTTCCAAATGAAATTACGAGAATTTATTATTTTTGGGATGCACAGAGCTGTTGTAGGATTCGAATTTCATCCGGTAGGGAACTCAGAAGCTGTGGAGGCATTTAAAATCATTTGGGAAACCCCTGTTGAACTTCAGAATTTCAAGTCCTAAATTTAAGATGAAATCAATTATGTCTCCTTAAGCAAAATGGTTTTATAATATCCGGAAAATCAAACAGGTTTGCGATATTATCGAAAATATTAAGCTTTTAAGGAGATTTATATTTGAATGCTCCTGGATGAAATTTAATATACATTAGATAGTCGATGGATATTATCCAAATTATGCATTATAAATCTTCATTGCTATATCAATATTAGTTTTAAGAATATCCAAAGAACATTCGAGTTCCATAGGATTAAACGAAATAGTTCTATCTATAAAGGGTTACCGAATTCTATCGATATTCCTTATGATCTTCGCTTTCTCTCACAAGTAAATTCATAAATTTTCTGTTTTGGAGGGAGAACCTTGGCTATACTAGTCGTTACAAACTAGTGGTTCAATTATATTTATAGTGTGTAATAAAACGAGTACACTATATTAGAATTATCTTAACTTTATTAACAATATAAATATAAGATTTTATTAACTTGTATTATTAAGGATTTCTTGAACCTCTGATCAGAGAAACGTGGTGTGATGAACAAAAATAAAATGGTAAGTAATTAGCGTTGCCGAATCGTTTTCGATTGATGCTGCTAATTCTCACTATAACCGCTGTTATTATTGGTCGGCTGTTACATAATAATTTTATTAGTATCCACTTGTGAAATAAATAAAAAGAATTTAATTAGTAATACAGCAATTTTTTAACTTTCTATTTCTGGAAAAAAAACTTTTTTTACAAAAAAAAACTTGTTTTCTACAAAAAAAAACTTGTTTTCTACAAAATTATCAACATTTTTAAAGGAAACACCGGAAACTGGTGCCCTCTATTGGTGTTTCTTTGCTACTTTTGCCCGGGGACTAATAAAATACACAATATTTTATTTAAAAATGTAAATATTTCGTGTTATTGTTGAATTTATTGAAATTTTTATTTCTTTTGGAAAAAACTTGTTTTGTTAGAAAACAACATTAATGAAAACTTTTTCGCATCTCAAATAACTTGAGAAGGGAAAACTTGGCAAATGGCAACGCTGATTACAATAGATTACAGATTTAATTGAGCCAAAAATATCTTACTTGATATCAGAAAAGATTTTAAAAAATATTTTTACACAGCCTACAGAAATTTATAAAACTTTTGTTCAGTGTATTAATAAGCACTGTTATTAACATTTCTGTATTTTAAAAATATAAAATAAATATTTTAATAAACCCCACAAAAATTTTTTAAATTTTCGTCCGAATAGAACACATAAATGAATTTTTGAAAAAAGTTTCCGTTGTTTCGTCAAGCACTGTATGTCAGTCATGAAACAGAATAAGTCCGCAACTTTAAGCAAAATCGCTGTAAAAAGAGAAGGCCCATAATAAAATTGACAGCCGCAACTTCAAATACTGTACATTTATATTTCTACATTTTTTACAAAATAAATTTTGTAAAACTAGAAATTGTTTATAAGTGTGTCTGATTATACATATGAGTTTTATAAAAACTACAATGCATACACGGCATATGAGAAGACAGTGGCAGGAAGAAGTCACAAATGGTGGGTAAGGCCGATTACCTCCAGATTCCATTGGATTTTTTAACTTCTTCTGTTTTTTTTTTCATTAATGTCACATATATTCAATTATCAAAAGATAAATTACTTTTTTAATTAATTGCCCTTTTTACGCCTGTTTTACTTATATTATTTATTACGCCAAAACAAAAACAAGTTTTTGCTTTACAATATTTATAAAATTCAGTGACATAGAGATTGCGAGCACAATTGAGAGAGTGAGAATTAACGCTGTCAAGATAAAATAAAGGGCAGGTTACTCATGCGTAAAAAACGTAAAATCGTAACGTACGTAGCCTTAAAAACGTTTGTGTAGTTATAGAAACGTTAAAAAATGGGACATATGTCAACGAAGAATGTAAATAAAAACGAAACAAAACACAAAGCAACATACAAACGAACACAACATAGTGCAAAGAAATTGGTAAACAGACATTTTCACTCATCAGTGTTGCCGTTTTTGGTTATTTTTTGTTCAATGTGTAGATAGTAACCAAATCTTTTCATATAAAAATAGGTTTTGTTTTGTTTGTCCAAATTAATTAATTAGTAAGATTATAATTTTATTTTGTTATTTTTTGTTTCTTTTTTTCTCAATTATAATTTAAATTAGAAAAAAATAAATTAAAAAACCGCGAATTTAAGTTTGGTCATATTTTTTCTTATTTGGTGATTTTTTCACAAATGTTGGTTACAATATTTTTTTTCGTGGCAACACTGCTCATCATCTCTCATGTTCAAATGTCACGTAAAAACGTGGGAGAATTCTCTTTTATACATATCGTTCCGTTTTGCTAACGAGAGAGAACGATTGGGTAAGCGTTTACATTGTTCTCCGTATGCTAAAAAGAGAACGTTCGCTACGGTAGGTTACGTTACGTGTGGGTAACTGCTACTTTATACAGATCGTTCCGTTTTGTTAACGTGAGAGAACATTTCGGTAAGCGTTTACATTGTTCTCCATTAGCCAAAAAGAGAACGTTTGCTACGGTAAGTTACGTTACGTGTTGGTAACTGCTACTTTATACAGATCGTTCCGTTTTGCTAACGTGAGAGAACGTTTCAGTAAGCGTTTACATTGTTCTCCATATGCTAAAAAGAGAACGTTCGCTACGGTACGTTACGTTACGTGTGAGTAACTGCAGTTTAAATTCTATCTCACGACTGCTTTTGTCGACTACTTTTTAAGTGGTTTTATTAAATTGCAAAACAATACTTCTAGCTATTATAGTAATAATAAAAAATACTCTTATAATTCTTTATGAACTTTGGAATCATAAGAACATGTATTTAAAATTTTAAAGATTTATGTATAAACAGGAAAGTACCAAAAAGGGCATTATTTATTTTTCTTTCAAAGTTTTTTTTTATACTCATTACAATTATAATAATAATCAAAGAAAAATCATTTTTTATGTACAAATTTAAAAAATTAATTTATACCATTAATATATCTGTGGCAATAAATGATAATGGCTTAAGTTGACATAAGTGTTTTTTCATTTATTACATATTCTTACTCTCTTCCTCAAGATTTATCACTCAGCTAAATTCCATGTACATTGCGTTTCACTTGAATATCACACCGTACAAATTGAAATTCTCCCCCCTATGTCTTTGTAAAAAATAAAGATAGCGGATTGATTTTGGATTGCAATTGTAGTGTTATTTATAGCTTTTATTATAAAATAAAAAAATATTTCGATATATCAAATTGTTTTCCTAAAAAAGAAAAATACTCAAAAAATAACAATCAAATTCCGTTTCACTAGAATAGCACATATTTTAATAAATGTAGGAAAATTACTTTTTATAAAGGTTTTTAATTTTTTTTTATTATTTTTTATTTATTTTTATATAAAAACTAAGATTTAACTATGGATTTCTAGTAGTGTGTTGGGCCTCCCTTGTTCAGAATAACCTCGTATATCCTATTAGGCATTGACTCGTACAAATTTTTCAAATAGTCGAGAGAAATTGAAGTCCATGCCCGTTGAATGGCCTCCATCAGTTCTGCTTTGGTTGAAAATTGTTTTTTAGACCCGTAAACTTTTCTGGCCAGCCATCCCCAAACAGATAAGAGGGCTTTTTTAAGAGAAGCTTCAAATTCGCACGATTCTGTTGACAAAATTAAGGCTAAAATAGGTGTCCATGCTAGCAAGACCTCTGTGTGGCGTATTATTTCAGGAGCAAATCAACTCAAACGACTGAAATTAAAGAAAAAACTACCACTTAACTATGCACGAAAAGAAATGCGGTTGAAATTTTGTCGAGATAATATGGTACAGAGCAACGAGTGGAAGCGCGTTGTTTTTTCTGCCGAGAAGAAGTTTAATTTGGAGGGCTCTGATGGCTACAATTATTATTTTCACGATTTGAGGAAAGTGACTCACCAGTTGGATCGATTACACAGTCGAGTCGGCGGAGTTGTGGTGTGGGGTGCGATTTCCTATTATGGCACCTGTGAGCTCCAGCTTCTAAGTTCAAATATGAATGCTAAAACATATCAGGGTGTTTTAGAAAAGGTCTTTCCAGAGTTTAAAAATTCTTTTTGGCCCATTGCCGTCGACTTTTCAGCAAGACTACGCCCTAATACATAATGCCTGTGTGGTCAAATCGCGCATAGAGTCCAAAAATGTCAACTTTTGGAATTTGCCACCATACTCGCTGGACCTAAACATAATAGAGAATGTTTGGGGATGGCCCGCCAGAAAAGTTTACGGGTCTAAAAAACAATTTTCAACCAAAGCAGAACTGATGGAGGCCATTCAACGGGCATGGACTTCAATTTCTCTCGACTATTTGAAAAATTTGTACGAGTCAATGCCTAATAGGATATACGAGGTTATTCTGAACAAGGGAGGCCCAACACACTACTAGAAATCCATAGTTAAATCTTAGTTTTTATATAAAAATAAATAAAAAATAATAAAAAAAAATTAAAAACCTTTATAAAAAGTAATTTTCCTACATTTATTAAAATATGTGCTATTCTAGTGAAACGGAATTTGATTGTTATTTTTTGAGTATTTTTCTTTTTTATGTTGTATTTTGAAAACAACTTGATATATCGAAATATTTTTTTATTTTATAATAAAAGCTATAAATAACACTACAATTGCAATCCAGAATCAATCCGCTATCTTTATTTTTTACAAAGATATAGGGAGGAGAATTTCAATTTGTACGGTGTGCTATTCAAGTGAAACGCAGTGTATAAAATGTCATTGTTAATAATACTATACTCGTTTATATTTATGTATATATTGGTATTTACCAAGCACTATTTGTGTTAGACAAATCCCTTAATTACTCAAAACACGAAATTATTATTTAATGCCACAGATATATAAAAGTACCAAAAATGGGAATTCGTACCACTTCGTCACTCAAAATACATATATATTATTTAATTGTTTTGTTTAAATTTTTTTGTGTGCACAATAGAATCATAACAATAATTATAAAATTATTTTTTTTTATTATTATTATAATCAAAAATTAAAAAAAGAAAATCATTATATACATGTAAAATTTAAAAGTTTTATATACATAATCAGGAAAGTACCAAAGGGCATTCGTATCGCAATGCAACTCTCCATACAATAGCCTGATCACTCATGTTCAACTGTCACGTAAAAACGTGAAACAATTCTGTTTTATACAGATCGTTCTGTTTTGCTAACGAGAGATAACGTTTCGGTAAGCGTTTACATAGCTCTCCATATGCTAAAAAGCGAACGTACGGTACGTAATGTTACGTTCGGCTAACTGGCCCATAAGTATAAATGGTAGAAATGCATATGTGTCTGTAAATGCAGAAGAAAGCGATAAAAATAAGACATCTGATTACAGCTTGTATCTAACCGCGAAGCCAATTCTTCGCATCCGTGTTCACTCCGCATTATTAATAAACAATAATTCAACAAAAGAAAAATCGCCACTGACAATAGATGGTTTAGATACGATAAAACCAAAAGGATAATCAACTTTTAGTCTGGTTTCACTGCGACACTGGGAGAAAAAATGCTTTAAAAACAGATAAATAGAGCAATTGATGACAAAATGTTTTAACGGGAATGGACCGCTACATAACAATAACCTAAGTAAATTAAATCCAACATGAGATCACAAAATCGATTTGCAATCCTCGATAATTAAGATAATGAAATAGAAGCCATAGCGTCAGTCAGGAATTACAAACAACATCCACTATATTTGCGAGAAGTTACGACTAGTAACTACATTATCCCAACACGTAGGTAAGGAGAACTTCTATGTTACTACTCTACGGAAGGGAAATGTTTATGCAACAAAAATTCAGGTTAATAGCGAGGAAAATTTCAGTTTCTGGTTTCGAGCCTCAGACAAGGCATCAAAGATAAAATACAAAAAGTATTTCTTCGGCGACTTCCTCACAGCAGATTTCTGGCAAAAACTCTGAGAGTAAATAAAAATTGCCATGAAAAGTTTCTCAATAAATAAAAATCTGTCGTTCGGAGTCGATTTTAAACTCATGTATAAAATTAACACACACAACATAAGTGGTGTGAGAAACTAGGACGTTGTACAATGGGTCAATTCGACCTCCGGGTACTGTACTTGTCTTAATTGACAAGTACACGTCCTGTAACCTAACCTAACCTAACCCAAATGTTTTTAGCTGATACTAGAAAAGTAGTCATTAAGGGTGTCAATAGATCCGTACCAATAAATGAAATTAAATCAGCGTTAGGGACTGAAGGTTATTAAGTGAAGTGCATTCATAATATTTTGAATAAGGACAAAATACCTCAACCTCTATTTAGAGTGGAAATCGCATTTCATGTTTCTCAACTAAGGAGCAAGAGCGAAGTTCATCCCATATACGGCTTGAGATGTCTTCTTAACAGAAGAATAACAGTGGAGGAAGCTATTAAAGCACAGGCACTAAAAGACGGTATGTTTGAGCCTAGTTCGGGTTTTCAAAATAACATGCAAAACCAAACAATGTTAATGCAAATTATATTAAACGGATAATGACTTCTTGAGAATATGTTTCTGGAATGCAACGGCTTAAGCCAACATAGAAACGAGATACAACATTTCCTTTATTCATAGAGTATTGATGTCCTGCTGGTATCGGAAACTCATTTTAAAACCCTGTACTCCAATCCCTTGTTAATGAATTAGAGAAATGGTTAGATAAATGGAAAATTAAAGTCAATGCTAGCAGATGTGTCCACATAACTAAAAAAAACACTTTTGTGAAATAAAATAAGTTTGGAGGGTTCGAGAAATATAAAAATATTTTGAGTTCTACTCAACTAACTGAATAACTTAGACTAGGTAGTTACTCGGGTGTATTTAATTTTTCGTATTTTGTCACATAGTGTTATTATTGCATTGGCAATACATACCAATTATGTATGTTTTAATTTTAGGATTTTAATACATATTTTTTCGGAAAGAACCAATATAATAAAATGAATAAATAACCAAAACGTGTGTCATTTTTTAAGGGAAAAATCGCCAAGCATTGTGCAGACCTTGCGCTGACCAACTTCTCCCTCCTTGGTTCGGAGGAACTTGATCAGTACAAGGACTGCGTTCACCTGTGACGTCACAAGCGTGAGCTTTTGGTATGGAACCTACCACACTAACCTAACCTAATATAATAAAATGAATAAAAAATATGTCATTTTGTAAGGGAAAAATCGCCAAGCCTGTCCCTTCTGTCCCTTCGATTATCTTGATTTATAATTTCAATATTGTTTTGTATATTGTAAGTTCTTTCATTAAAATTTGAAATAATATATCAACTTCAAAGCCACACGTTTTTTGTTCTTTTTAAATTTTCATTTCTTCGTTTTATTTAAATTTAAATTATTTTTAATTTAATTTAATTAACAAAATTAAATAAAATTTTCATAGTCCACAAAACTTTTTTTATTAAATAATGTTTCCTTAATCCTAATGTATAATGCAATATTTTCTTAAGTCAGACAGCTAAAGAAGATTCATAGAGGGACAGTTAAAGTTAAATTCATGATTATTAAATTCGGTATTATTATAAAATTTTAATGTAATTATTGTTGGAAATACTCTTACATAAAATATAAACAATGAGAATACTTTTTTACGTCGGTATTGATGTTAACCCTTCATCGTCATAGCTCGTCAAAATGAGGTCGCGGTATTTTATATATAATTAAAATCTGTTTCGTGTTTGTTTTGGTGTAAATAAAATGGTGTAAATAAATACATTTTATTCAATATTAATTAGAAAATAACTAAATAGTAACAAGAAATCTATTTTGGTAACTATTTCTTATCAAGACGTATTTATTCCAGGGTACCAAATATTCCCTCACTTATCACTCACGCTCATGAAAAATATTTTTTCTTTATTCATTCTTGTATGATACTATTAGTAATGTTTTTTATTTTCGTACAACATTGAGATAATAAGAAAAACTTTTTTTCATGCACATGACATTTTTGAGAAATAAAATGTTTGTAAAAATCTCACAACTGAATGAGCATAATAGTGTTTTCACACCAAAATTTAAAACCTGATTTTAGCATTAACACCATAATCAGCTGATTTTGCGTTCACACTGTAAGTTTTCTTAAATCTGGTTATAAATTCATGACATTTATGACTGCTCAACAACTGTTTTTGTTTTGTTTTTGTCGTTTTTGTTTATTTATGTTTTGTTAGTTTTCGGTGTGGGTTTTTATTATTTTATTTTGGTAGAAGTTAATGATATTTTGGTTGAATAATAGAATAATTTTGAAAGGAGATGAACCATTTTATTACGAAAACGTAATTCATAACTATTGTATTTGGTGACACCTTTCATCGATCGTCACTAACTTAGTATTTAACTAATTTAGAGGTATATTCACAAATTTCTTAAACAAAAAGTTAAGAGTACATATATATTTTGTTATATTTTTTTACTTTCCTTCTGCACATGGAACTTTTTTCATTGTGAAGGGAAATTGCTTATAGTTCGGTTAATAATGAAAAAGTTACCGAATTTTAACATTTCATTCAAGAAATTAATAAATACTGGCAATATACACGAAGTTCTGTGAGCAAAAAAATTTTATGAGCAATATGCCTTATTTCATCTTGATATATTTAGCTTCTGACTTACCTTTCGCACAAGAAACTATATTCATTGTGACCAAAAACCACACAAATTTCGATTAATAATTAAATATTTAAAAATTTTTTAAATTTTCATTGAAGAAATTAAAAAATATTCCAAAATTTCCCTTTTTTAATACAAAACATTTACATTTATTTATTTATTTACATTTGTTTTGTTTTTATTTTGTTTTTTTTTCAGCTGTTTTCAGCATTTCAGAGCTGGTAGCTCTGATTTAGTACATCAAAACAAGGTTGTATTTCATAAAACCAACTTAAAACCAATTCAAAGAAGGTTTTAAGTTGGTTTTAACACAATAATTGTGTATGGTAAAAGCAGGTTTTATTTTTGGTTTTAACGTTAAAACCAATTTTTGCGTTAAAACCACTCGGTGTGAAAACACTATAAAGTTTCATTTTGCACTAGCATTCTAAAATGAAATGTAAAATTTTTTATAGTTCTGTTGATAAATAAATATAAAATGTTGAGAGTGTTCGTGTTTTTGCATGCAAGAATAAAACAAGAATATGTGCAAAGACTGGTAAAACAAAAATTTTGTGATTTATGGATAAGTAAAGCCGAAAGTCCATACATCCGTTTCATGCGACCTTGCGTTACATTCGATTCTTGCATTCTATGCCGTTTTTATTGCAAGTTACACACAATGCGTTTTATGCGACTGTTTTTTTGTTTTGATCAACTGTTGTTGGAAACAACAAACAGGCAAACAAGAACATTTTTGGGAAAAATAGAAAATCAAATTGTAATTTTAAAAGAATTTATGGCATTAATTACAAATTCATGAGTTTACATATGTGATATTTTGAGCTGTTAAGGCCTACGAAAATCCTCAAAAGAACACACGACGAATGTTTTTAGTTAATTTATCCTCCATTTTTCTTATTTACAAATTAATAAATTCGAAATAGATGACACTCAGTACATAAAAACAATCATATATACATATAAACAATCATCATATACATATTTTGTTCATGAAAGAAATGTGTTAAAAATGTATTTTCCTCTTAAATTAGTAAAAACTTTATTATGACATGTTTTTATTAATATTTTTATAATGCAAATAAAAATGCGAAAATAGTAATGCACTATTTAAACTTATTTATATAAACCATTCACAATAGTATATAATTTGGCATGTCAAGTTTAAAAAACTGCTTACTTTTTCCAACACTGCATGAGTCGCATAGAAAAGTAGAAAGTAAACCTACTTGATGCATTGTATGCGTCTATGCATTCTGTGCATTATAAAATTATTAACAAAAACATATTTCATAATAAATTTTACTAATAATTTAAGAGGAAAATACATTAAAATACATTTTTAACACATTTATTTCATGAAAAAAATGTGTATATTAGTTATCGATTGTTTTTATGTACTGAGCGTCATCTCTTTTGAATTTATTAATTTATAAACAGGAAAAATGGAGAATAAACATTTCTTTTAAACCTTTCGTAGGCATTAGCAGCACAATACAATGTAATTTTTGTGTAAAACTATTAATGAATAATAAAAACAACTAATAACAATAACAATTTTTTATGAGTAGTACATCTTATTTTGATCTTGTAATATTTAGCTTCTTAATTACCTCTTGCACAAGAAACTATATTCATTATATAATATATTCATATATTTGGGAAACTTAACCAAGCTAAATCCTAAAAAATTACCTATAAAACAGATAAAAGTACAGCATTTATGCATTAATGTACTAATTTTTGCCCATTTTTTTCTCCCCTTTTGGTCAAAATTTATAGCCTATAACCTGCACCGACAAAAGCTCGATCTATATCCCAAATTTCAAGACAAACAAACAAACAAAAAAACAGACTTACAGAAAGATTTATAATGTATATTAGGATTAGGATGACCGAAAATCACCCATATTTCGATTAATATTTAAATATTTAAGAATCTTTAAACTTTTCATTGAAGAAATTAAAAATATTCCAAATTATCCCTTTTTTAACACAAAATAAATGTTTGCTTACATTTAATTTTTCTACTTTATCCGTCAGTTTTTACAGTGTATATCTGTTACTTCTAACACACTTGCTTCGCAAAACTTATAACAATTTTTTCTCCCTCTAAATTGGCCTCTGCTTTTATGTTATGAGCGTTTTGCAAATGTCATAATTTTCGTTACTGGTTATATTGTGCTTAGGAGCACAAAATATCATATATGTGAATTCATAAACATGTTATTGAAGCCATAAATTCTTGTAAAATTACAATCTGATTTTCTCTTTTTCCCAAAACTGTTCTTGTTTGTTTGTTTGTTGTTTACCACAACAGCTAATCAAAACAAAAAACTAGTCGCATAAAACGCATTATGTGTAACTTACAATAAAAACGGCATAGAATGCAAGAATCGCATGTAATGCAAGGTCGTATGAAACGGATGGTATGGACAAGGATCATCAATGAATCGCTTTTTCGCTACTCATGAGTACTCATGCAATTTTGAGTATGAATGAGTCAACAGTATTGAAATCCAACTGCTCTGACTCATTCGTACTCAGTACAACATTCATTTATAAGTACAGGTTGCAATGAGTATGAGTAAAACGTCGACATTAAACTCATAACATTCGAACTATGTTTGATTCATACGCCTACTCATTCAGATTCATAAATTTAGAAAAATACTTATAATACTTATAAATGATTCGAGTGATTCGAATCATTCGTCAAAATTTACAGTCGTAGTTATTGTTGCATTTACAAACAAAGAAGAAAGACACATAAAATGAATGCGTATAAGTATCAGAAATTATAAGTATGATTCGAATCTACTCATCGTTTTGAATACTCATTACTGACCTCTGGTATGGAATTTCGGCTTTAGCTACTCATTTGCGAAAGTGAGCATAAAACAAAAAGTTTGAAAAGTACACTCGTGTCTATTTATTATAAATGTTTAAATTTATGTGTTCATACATGCATTTTTCTGAACCCTGACTTATTCATAAGTGGTCATTACAACCCTTCAATCAGGATTACGACTTAGCTTCTCACACCACTTATGTTTTGTGCGTCAATTTTACGCATGAGTGGCGGGATCTACAGCTTAAAGTCGACTCCGAATGAAAGATTTTTGAGAAACTTTTCATAGCAATTTTGATTACCGCCGAGGTTTTCGTTTCGCCGAAGAAATATTTTTTCCTGTTTCGTTTTGTTGGTGACTTCTGACCTGGAGTTTAAACTCTGGCGTCACGTTCAATAAGCAGAAACACTACTTACTAGAGTACGTATTTCATAGTTTGGTTAAGTCGAACGGAGTCAAAATGACGAAGGATGACGTTAGTGTAGAAAAAATTACGTTCTGGGGTTAAAGGCGAGAAACATGAGGGGTTTTAGAATACAGAGTGTTGAATAAAATGTATTTTTTTTGAGTAAATGCACACACAAATAAGAATTATAATACACAATGTATTAATCTGCACCACGATATAATACAAACGTGTAATGCGGTCCAAATATAAACTCTACATTTTATAAATGGTCTGTAATATGATCATTGCAAAATCTTTAAAAATTCTTCATTTTGTTAAACATCCTTTTTCGTATTTTTTCACGCAGTAAGAAGCGCCCATTCGGATTTACCCTATACTCGACTAGGAATACGGGTATATGTTTAATTTAGTTTCTTTTGGTTGATGGCAACGTGATTCCTCTTCAGAGGATTACTGTAGTCGGTTCATATTGAATCTCTCTCATAGTTTCCTATTATATATTTTTCGGCTTAGTTTCCTATAAAACAATTCACAGACGGCCATGTGAATTTATGTACCATAACTTGTGTTACTTGATTTAATTTCCGTATTCACATTCTCAACGACATTTTTATGAATGATAGTAATTGCATCTTATAAGAAAAGCTTTTGATATCGACTAATGTTTCTGTTTAACTATCAGATTCAATTCAATGAAAATTTTTTTATTGTTCTTAAAACTTAAACAAGGTGAATTTACTTATCAGGTGATTATATTGTTGTTCAGATATTGAGATTGTCAAATTATTGTTTGTTTATGTTTACATTTTGAATTTAATTTAAAAAAATTCATATCAGTGAACACCGCAAAAAAGGATTGTTTATAATCATTTAAACGAAGAATTCGGCACCAGTGATGAACCAATGCTCTTGAGTTTTATTATTTATTATTTAGCATATCAAATTTGAAATTTTGGGGCCACTCAGGACATAAAATTACAAAGACTCTGAAACTGTTATCGGATCTTTCTGTGCATTTCAACTCTGTACGCAAGTTGGCTAAAATGCAGGAAGTCCATCCAATTCATGTTAAAGCATCAAACAAGCGAGCATTTTCCCCTTTTGGTGCCATGCTTTATTCATCACTTGGTCGTCTCTTAATGTTTTGTGCGAGTTCCTTGAACAATGCTATGCTGTATACACATTTACATATATAAACTTATGTATACAATTTTATTATTGCTTTCATAATTTTTTTTATTAATAAAAATGAAAAAATGAAATTGAAAATCAATTTCTTTATGTTTTTAATTTTTTTTTTTTTTTATAAATTTGCCTTCATGGTGAATTTTCAAACAGGTGATTTTGACAGTCTCAGCCAGCAAGAGCAAAAACCATTTTGCCTGTTGTTTTTGGTTTGTTGTAGAATTGCTCACACCTTAAAAGTAATTTCACCATGAACTTAAATGAGTTTTTATTTTATTATAATTTCTTTCAAAAACCCAGTAAGCTTCATTCGGTATTTCATATGTACATATGTAACTATTTCTAAATAAAAATAAATTTATTTTTATTGGTAAATTGGTTTGTAGACACTGCGCGAATTTCCTGAGGAACTAAGAGGCGACGTTTCAATGCACTTACATCGCGAAATTTTACAACTACCAATTTTTGAAGGAGCATCACAGGTAAATTATTTTTTTTTTAACTTTTTATTGTATAATTACTAAAATTCTCTAATTCCAGGGATGTCTCAAATTGCTGTCACTTCACATAAAAACAAATTTTTGTGCTCCCGGAGAATATTTAATACATAAAGGCGACGCTTTGAATTATATATATTACCTTTGTAACGGTTCAATGGAAGTAATAAAAGACGATATGGTGGTTGCAATACTCGGTACGTTGTTGTATTATTGTATATAATAAATAAATAAATTAAACCTGTTAAATTTCGATTACGATTAGTAATCAATTACATTAAATTTTAAAAAGAATCGTAATGATTATATAATTCTATGAACAATTTTTTCGAATTACTAATTGATTACGATTACCAAATAATCTAAAAATAATCAGGATTACTGGTAAATTACAAAATACTTAAAGAGAATCAAAAGTAATCAAATTGTTTTCAATGATTCCTTTGAATTCTTTTTGAATATTTTTAATATTTGTTATTCTTTCCAAACAAATTTTTTTAAACATTTTAAAAATTCTGCAGAATTCAGTTTTTTGTATTCAGTTAAATTTTTTGGTAAGTATAAAAGGTGCAGTTGTTAAAAATTCTAATAAATATTATTTTAAATTAAGACTTCGAAATGTCAGAAAATATATCCTTTTTTTTCATTTATTGTTTTTATTGAATCTTCATTAATAATGAACTAACAATAATTATTCAAATCTTAAAACTACAAAGAAAATCTTAAAACTAAATGAAAATCTTAAAACCAAAACAAAAATTATATATTTATTTAGCCATTGCCAAATAAAATAAAGTATTCAAAAATAATAATTCAATAATAATAATAATAATAAATAAAATATTCAAAAATAAAATTCAATAATAATAATAATAAATAAAAAATTCAAAAAGAAAGTATCATGTCCCTCATCTTCGGCCGAGCGCAAGAGTATCCTTTCTCTTCAAACGAATATGGCCAGCGTGACGTAAAATACCACGGACTAACGGGTTTATGTGGCCATCTAGGTTATCTAAATACTTTTCAGCACATCTTGTAATTCCCCATAGCTGTACTCCATAACACTAAATGGGTTTTAATATTGATTTGTATATAAGGAGTTTACAATCTAATTAGAAAATATATCCGAAACCAATTTTTCGTCAGGTGATAATTTTAAGGATCCAGACTTTCAACCTTCTTCAAGTGAAAGGCAAACAACCTTGATTGAATCTGAATTTGGACAATCTGTTAAAAAAAAAACAAAACAAAACAATTTTTAAAAACTAATTTTATACAGAAGTAAAAAAAGCGAGATTTTCAGCTTCTCAGTTCAAGTCAAGTATATATTAATAAAACTTATTGCAGATTTCAGATAAGACAACATGTGCTAAGTGTGTTTTATGCCATCGCATAATAAGAGAATGCGATGAAGTGACTTCAAACTTCATTAAACATTTGCAAGTCAAGCATATTAAACTTTTTAAAAAGTACAAAAATTATAAAACAGGTAATCGTAACGGTGATAGAGCACAATCTGTTTTTATGAAAAACTGCTACTCGCAATTATCGACTCAGCATTGCCCCTGTACGTCAAAAGACAACTTTCGTAAATCTGTTTCAACATACGGGTATGAAGGTGATGACCAAACAAACAGCGTCTGAAAATTTAAGGGCAAAATACAACATCAAATGTCCATTTTCTGTTATTATTGGACTATTTGGTTTCTTCAGTTTGTTTCAGTTTTAACTATATTTTTTCGTTTCTACTAAAATAAATATATAAAACTAAAATTTTACTGTTTCGAATAAATTGTAGAACGCATGAATTTTCAATTATTACAAATAATGAAAAAGAATCTGAAAAAAATTTGATTACTTTTGGATTACTTTTAATTCTTTTTGATTATTAGACTAATTGCCAGTAATCCTGATTGTTTTTTGACTATTTTGTAATCGTAATCAATTATTAACTACTTTAACCAAAAATATTCGTAATTGTAAGCATTATTTCATCACATTATTTAATACTTTACACGGTCCCACTAGTAATATGATCTGTCAAAATTTTGTGTAGAAGAGTACGGATGTGATCGTCTAAACGTACTATGTAATGAAACCATCACACATTGAGAGAAAATACGGATGAAAAGTTTGGCAGTTTTTTGAAATGATTCAAGAAACAAGCAAGTCGCATTAGATCAGGGATTTATTTTTATGTAAACACATAGAAAAAAATGTAACAGCTGTTTTCATTTTACTTTGTTATTGTCTTATACCGATCATGTAAACGAAAAAATATAAATCATACGACTTGTACTCTCTTTTTTGTCATACGGATGGAAATTAATTTTACTTTTTCATTAGACTTTACGTACGTAAAGTGTTACCGTGTGAAGTGGGCTTTAACAGGTATGAAATAAATATTTTTGTACAAGCATGTGTTTATCCTTTGTTTGTATATATCTTAAATACAATTGCTTTCGTTTCTGCTACTAGAATATTTCATATTTTAATTGCGAAAGTGACGCAGATACTGTCAAAAAGTACACGTTTGCGAAAACCTATTTAATAAAAAATGTCTTAAAATAGTTTGGTTTCCACTAATGTTATTAACCCATTTACACGGTCTATATAATATAATGGACATTTGACTTCTTTGAAGCTGTGTAGCTCTGACGCCAGCAACCATATTTTTTGTGGTCAATATAGTTATTAAAAGGAGATTAAATAGAGTATGTAAATGTATAGTTTATATAGAAAGTACCATATCGCCTAGGATTGTACTATTATTCAGTGCTAGTTAAAAACGATAATTACATGTTGTAAGCTCTAAAAAAATTTAAGTTTTATTTGAATACGGCTTTGTTTAGTTTATATATGTAAGTATATACAATATATATTGTATGATTATATTTGATTACATGTTAACAATTTATACTTTAAAAAGTTTATATTTTCTTCCGAATAACCAGCTTAGCTTCTTCCACTTTAGTTTCAATTCGACAATTTTACAGCCAAAGCCAAGATGTCGAAAGAAATTTTAAGCGAACGAAAGGCCAACTATCTTTCGACTTATCGTTATTTTTCGCTTTACGTTATAATGTAATACCAGTAAATACCATAGCTTGCGATATATGAATAATAATATAAATTCCTGAATTAAAAATGCAACTGTGTGCTAAATGAACTTTACAGTATTTATAACAGCCAACACAGTTAGAAATTTTATCTTTATAATAATAATATAAATATTATTTATTATATACCTTATTATTAATATTATTATGTATTGATATTGTAATAATTAATGTTATTAATTATTATTAATTAATATTATTAATTCTATTTAATATAAAAATGAAGTTAGTTCAACGAAACTTAAAATATGAGGACCAATAAACGACATTAATTGAAATAAATATATTTACATATATACATATAAATTAGAGACCTGCATGAATATCAATATTAAAATGAATAAATGAATCAATATTAAAACTCATTAATCTTTTAGAGCCATTATTACAACTTGTCGTTAAAGTTGCGTTTAGTAAAAGGTAACTTTAGCTAAAGTTATATAGTCACATTTAATTTTTTATCGTTATTATAACTTCCGAATAAAATAACGTTCACTTTTTTTAAAATATGGCAGTGTCGGAGCAATATCGTTAACTTTTGACAAATTTCTTTAAAACGCAATGGCAACAACGGGCCTTTTTTGTTATGTTTGTTCATTTTGTTTATATGAATGCGCAGTGTTGTAAAGCTAAAATTTTAAAATGGTACTGAACTATAACTGAAAGAGTACTTTTTTGCATCAAATGGTACTTTTGTAAAAAATACATACATACATATTGGCCAATTTAACACTTCAATCAGGATTATGACATAACTTCTCACACCACTGATTTTGTGTGTGTTAATTTTAAATTGAGTGGCGGGACCTACTCTTTAAAGTCGACTCCGAAATACAGATTTTTGAAAAACCTTATCATGGAATTTTTATTTACTCTCAGAGTTTTTCCCAGAAGGAAATCGCCTGAGAAATATTTATTGATATTTCGTTTTAATGGAGATGTCTGACATGAGGTTTGAACCGTGAACTCACGTCTAGTAAGCCCGCACACAGAAAAACTAACGACTTATTCGTTTTCCTCACATACAAGACAAAAACAATTGATTCGGAATGTAACAAAACGTAAAAGCCTCTTTTAGACAGATGTCGATGGAACGTAATGTAACAATGTAATGTTTTAAGCATATGAAGAGCAATGCAAATGCTTACCGAAATTACATTACGGTTCGGCAAGCGTTTTCATTGCTTTTCGTTCGAATTTACGTTCCGTGGACGTTTAGATAAGCGGGGTTAAAGCCTAGTTCTACCTTTAGCATTACGTTGAAGATGCTGCTAATGCATTTATAGTTGAAAACTGCAACACATAAAATATGTAATAATAAAAAGTACTGAAAGCATCACGGGGGTAATGCGGTATTTTTGGAATGAAAAAGTACTGAAAAAAATACTAAAGTATTGAATTTTTCAACACTGTGAATGCCTATAAGCAGACGTCGGTACCAATGGCCCCCGGAGGACGAACATCTTCGGCTTTTTACACATAGGACACGAACATTAACAATGTTCGTTACAAAGAGCATAAAATATCATTCAGTTGCTTGTTAGGTTCTAAAGAAGAAGGTTCATGTCGCTTTTTTCAGGTATCAGTGATATACCAAAAAAAAATATTACAGTAGGATTCACTATTTTTCAATGAGATTCACTAATAACAATGAGAAATTATCTCCATTTTTGGAAGAATATTTGCCAAGTTAAATACGCAGTCTTTAGGGATTTGGCGCTGTACATTTTTTCTATATTTTCGACTACATAAACATGTTATTAGGTTAAATGGAAAATATTAGATTACACTTGAAAATATTACTAACAATTTTGTGCCTACCTCTGCACTAAATAAATCAAATTAACATTTCATGCCAAAGTGAATACTCGTGAATGCAAGATTGATTCACTAAAGCCGAAAGTCCATACCATCCGTTTCATGCGACTTTGAGTTACATGTATATGTCAAAAAAGTAGAATCAGTGTAGTTGTTTGTGATAAGTTACAGAAAAAAAGCATAGAATTCTTAGACGCATAGAATGCATCAAGTAGGTGTATTTCTACTTTTCTATGCGACTCATGCTTTACTGGAAAAAGTCAGCAGTTTTTTAAACTTATTGATGACAAATTATATTCAATTGTGAATGGTTTCGATAAATATGTTTAGATAAATATAAATAGTGCATCACTATTTTCGCATTTTTTTTTTTTTGCATTATAAAAATATTAATAAAAACATACATATTTCATAATAAATTTTACTAATAATTTAAGTGGATAATACATTAAAATACAGTTTTTTAACACATTTCTTTCATGAACAAAATTTGTAAATTAGTTATCGATTGTTTTTATGTACTAAGTGTCATCTCTTTTGAATTTATTAAATTGTAAACAAGAAAAATGGACGATAAATTAACTGAAAACCCTTGTGTTGTTTTCTTTTGAAGCCTTTCGTAAGCCTCAGTAGCACAAAATATCATATATGTAAATTCATAAACATGTAATTAATTGCATAAATTCTTTTAAAATCACAATTTGATTTTCCATTTTTCCCAAAATTGCTACCCACAACAAAACAAAAAACCAGTCGCATACAACGCATTGTGTGTAACTTGCAATAAAAACAGCATATAATGGAAGAATCGCATGAAACGGATGGTATGGACTTTCGGCTTAATCGATGTCATTGCTACGCTAAATAGTGGAGAGTTATAAGAGCATTCATGCTTAAGAGAATGAAAAATTGTTGAAAAAGCTTTTCTCTGTGTGATTCAATGCGTATACATAGTATGTGTTGTGTAGCACACGTCATCACAGTATAAGCTGAATTAACTGTGAATCGATGAAGTGACTGCTGTAATGCAGTTCTTTAATATCAATGTACATAAAAAATAAATTGAATAATATATAAAAGACAAAATTATTGTTTTAAAAAGCGATCAGGCAGTTGGAAATTCCACACAGAAATACAACTGTTTATTGGTAGAAAATCATGTCAATAAACTCTTGGTGTGTTTATCTTTCAAAACTAATTATATTACAGTATGCAGTTATCAGGAACAGCACTCTACTTCACTCACAGAAAGTTTTAAATTGCCTAAACAAGATCTTATGATGGATTACAGAAACAACTTTTTTGTAACAAAGCTTTAATATATGTTACGCGCCGGTTATAGCCGAATAAACTAAATTCCGATATACCGAAAACAAATATCGAGGTTAAGAGGTTAAGGCATGCAAAGATCTCCCCGGTAGCTCAGACTAAAGTGGTTCTCTACCCGTATTTTACGACGCGCAAACATATAAACACAGCCTGCATGCCATCAAGATAAGAAAAAAAAACTAGACTGTGTGAATATAAAGAAAACATACAACAATGTCAAAACGCGAAAGCATCCGGAAACAAAAAAAAAAAAAACCGAGTCAAAACGATTTAACGGTTAGATGTTATCCCGCCTAGGGCATGAGTTCCCTCCCAGTGACAAAGTCACACACCATGACAGACGGACGCCCTAATCAAATACATCTGTCCCTAATATAACCACGTGCCCTTTTACTCTACCATGTTCCCAGCTTCCCCCCCCCCTCCCCCACCGAAGTAGCCGATTACAGAATCTTTTTCCTCTTAAATTTATTAATTCAGAAATTGTGTATCTTTTACACAATAATATGTAATAATAATATTAATAATAACAATATATATTAATAATAATATATAATAATAATAATCATATATAATAATAATAATATATAATAATAGAGATGATGTGGCTGGTCGACTTATCTGGCTGCTCTGCGGTGCACCGATCTCCGTCACGATGATCTCCAACCATGTTTGTTAGCTTTTCTTCTCTTTTTTTCCAACTTATCATATAAGTTTGGGTATTTTTTTGCTTGTTTTATTTTTAATCGATTGTAAATAGTGTTATTTTTTCTCCAGGTTCATTGAAACTATAGCTTTTAATGTTTTTAATTAACTCTTAAATTTGAAATATTTTATGCTTATTATTTTTTTTTTGTCTGATAAAACTATTTATTTTTCTTTTGAATTCATATAATATTTGTTTTTCGACAATAAATTTATTTTATATTTCACATTTAAATTGTTTTAATTTGTTTCAGTACTTTTTTCTATGAGAGTTGGTGTGTCTTGAGCAACGAAGATTGAATATTAATTTTTTTTAAGTTTGAAACATATTTCTTTTTATGTTTATTAAAACTAATTTTTTTTATTCATACATATATTCAAAGGATTACACTATTCCTTACATTTATTTTTTTATATTCTTATTTACTACATAATCGTTTTTTCTTTTTTTTTCTTCATTTCACTATATTTTTAAAAGAAAACTTAGTCTATTAACATTATGCCACCTTAAATTAGTTTAATTATTTGATATTCGTTTGGTATATTACGGGATTTCAAAGTATTATTTCGCCGTTTTTGTAGTGCCTTAGCTACAATGCAACCTGAATATGTTGCTGGGTGTGTAACACCGCAGTTGGAGCATTTTTCTGGATTAATTCCTCGATTACATTCAATTGTGCTGTGTTTTTCAGCACATTTTACGCAACACGGTAGTTTATTACAATAATTTTTCGTATGCCCAAACGATTGACACTTTCTGCATTGCGAAAGTAATTTTTGTTGTTTCACTGGTTCCATTTGTACAGTTCTATTAAGAATATGTTTAGTTCCGAACAAAGATCGGCTTAACACCTTCCGTCGAGTCAACTGATACTCTGAACTTATTCAGTGGTTCTTCTGATTTCCATTGAAATTTGTTAACTCTTGTCGACAGCAGTCGAATCCGATGTGCTTGCATAATGTAAGTTCTTGATCGTAACCTCGTTTGTTTATTTTCAAAACTATACCAATCAATTTTGTTTGAATTTAAGGACTTTATAATCTTTCTGTAAATATCAAAATGAAAAGTATGTATCTTAAATCCTTTACTATACTACATACTTACTTACTTAATTGGCCATAACAACCCGTTTAACGGATTTCGGCCTGCCGCAACACATCCTTCCAGGCGCCTCTGCTTCATGCGCGCCTACGCCAGTTGGTCACACCAATCGACTACTTTACTACATATTTTACTTATTTTGCTACTTAGATAACTATGGAACTCCTGAAAATTGCCCACATTTGAAACCACAATTGGTTTTTAACGTTCCTGCTTTGAAGTGTACCACGACATTCGAAAGATACAGGTCAACGTTGTGCTTTTTTTATTAGATAAGTTCAAATTATCATTTGTTAGTTAGAAATTAGTGCCAGAGCATTTAGTTGACAGTTCAACTTTACTCCTCTTAGATTGCTTCTCTTTTTATTTTTCTAAAATTTCATATCGGTTTCCCTTAAAAATTCTTCCTCATCTGTTTCGATATGGAGCAGTGTTATTTGTATCCGAATTAACATTTTGAGGATTAACATTTTCGCAGTCTTTTTGCCACGTTTTTGTTGAATCAGCTGCCATTCATTTTTTCTCTTTTTCCCTTATCTTCTTACCCGAAACCTGAGTGCTCTCAGCAGGACTTATGGCTACCCTCTTTCTTCTTGTCAGTGTGGTTCTCGTCTCAATGTCAGCTCTCTCTTCAGTTGTCCTGACTTCGGTTGTTACTATTGAAATTTGCACATTTCGCTCTTCCCCGACCGCTTTCCAGCTTTTTATATATCTTTCCATCACGTCGAACTAGTCCTCAATTTCGGAAACTCTATCTTTTATATCATTGCTGACCCTTCTTTGCCCAATAATGGCGAGCTTAATCTTCCGCATGATTGCTCGCACTGTTATCATCTTGAAATTCTAAGCGAGGACAACTGCTTCGTCGCTGCCCTTCAGTGGCGTTAGTTCCGTATTCTGGAGTGGAATCTATTATCGTCTCCACTGTTATCTCCTTCACTGTATTTGATTCGTCCAAAGATATATTTTGCTCCATGGCCAAAACTGTCGTATTCGCGGTCGGTGGTGAGCGTGCCACGCGTTCGCTCTTCTTGAGAGGATCATTCCCTTTAAAATTCTCCACATCCTTAAAATTAAAATTCTCCATAGTAAAATTGGGTCTCAACTCTAAGCCACTATATTAGCCTGTAGTACAGTTACTCACTAAAATCTTAGTGGATAATCTTTTGGGATAATTTTTTTCAAAAATCTGAAAAGCTTTTACTCTACCCAATGCTTCTTCGGACAAGCATGATTAAACTTCGCAATATCAATCAACGTCGGATCATTGTGGACCAAGTTCGCAAATAAACTCATAAAATTCTTATAATGAAACTATTTTGAGCTAAATTTAGGTAGTTTAATGTTTGGGAGCCTCGGCTTATGTGATTGCCCGCAAAAGTACATTTCTGGCACATTTTTCTAGCCGGAACACTCAAAAATAATAATTAAGTGGTCACACAAATGTCCTCAACCTCACCTCTGTCATTGTTTTCGGGATCCAAATCATCCACATCAGATTGGAGCTTCAAAAAATGGTCAATATAATTTTTCAATATGTTCCTTTTATTTCTTAGTAATTAATTTCTCTAAACTTTTGAGTTAAGGTGAAGAATATTGCCTTTTCCCACTAGTAGTTTTCAATTAATTTATAAAATTCTCAAAGCAAACAAAATATAACCAAATTAATATATTGGCTGACATTAATTTTCGGAAGAAAAAAGTATTAGCCTTGGACTAGTAGAATTTAACGAAAATATCAAAGTCTCGCCGGTTACACAATGTTCGGATTTACTTCCTATTTCAATCTTATTATTTGCAGTAATAGTTCCAAAATCAAAATAATTTAGTGACAATATACGTCGGCCCACTTCACAGCCTTTTTGATAAATATAATAAATTATCAATTTTTCAATAATATAACAAATTGAATATTATCACAACAATAAATACCAATATGAGCAATAACAACAGCACTCACGGCTTATATACATAAATATAAGGGTGTTTGTAATATATTTTATTTAAATAAATAAAAGTTGCACAAAGGGTGCCCTGGTAGTTTAGTGGGTAGTGTGCTAGACTATTAGCGTGAGGGTCGTGGGTTCGATTCCCACCAGAGACTCTGCTCTGTGACACTACACCGAGCAAATAGTCAAGTTACTTCGCTCGTATATAATTAGGATATAATTTGTAATTGTATTGTAATAAATAAATAAATAAATAAATAAAAGTTGCACAAATTTTTAAAGCGTAAAATATATTTTTTTGTCTTCGGCTTTAAAGCGATAGTCAGTTTCTGATTAAATTATAAAAACCTCTTGTTCAGATTCGGAAGTAATTTAAATGTTACGTTCTTTTTTGAAGAAGATACCGTGCAAGGTGGCACCTGTGCAAAAGTAACCAAACTTCCTTCTAAAATAATCGGTTGATGTATGATGAGTTGTTGATGTGGTAGAGCGATGAGTGTTGTGTTGTTGCCTTTTCAGATTATTTTGTGTTTATTTATTTCACAAGCAGTTTTAGTTCAAAAATATTCAAAAGTTTTGATGGATCTTGATTGTTTATCGCAAAATGTGTCAATTTCACGTTTCACGACTACCAGAACTCGGCTAATATTTGTGTTTTTTGCAAATATTATTATTTCTCTTTGCGCAAACATTGGCCAACTTCTGGTGGCCGCTTAAACGTAAATTTGACACATTTCCCGATAAATAATCAAGATTCATCAAAAATTTTGAAAATGTTTGAACTAAAAGCTCATTTGAAAAAATATATACATATGTATATAAAAAATATAACTCGACTGTTAGGCTCTTTAAATAATAACTACGGTAATTTTTCTATTCACAATATAATGTACTTTCAGAATGTCATTACTCCTTTCATATTTTTTAATTAAAGTTTGCTACTATGAACGGACAAACTTGAAAAATATAAATAAGTTCGCATTTCTCAAGTTTACCTCATCAAACCTTATCGCATATTAAGTCAAATAATATATGTATGTATATAGTTTTAAAGGCCCATCCCTCTCTAATAAGTTTTAAATTTTGGAGATCGGTTCAGGATTATTTGAGTACTCAATAAATTTGTGCGTAAAGTCCATAAAAACCGTTATTGACAAATAAAACAAGTTTCTAGGGTTCAAGAAATAGAAAAAATTTTTTTTGGGTTATACTCAAAAAAGCTCACAACTTACACTATGACATTAGCTAGGTATATTTAATTTTTTTATTATGTCGCATAGTGTTATAATTTTAACAATCCATAAAAGACGTTGGAGAACTTGTGAATCCAGGAACCTATTTGCGTTTAATTAAGGAAGCAACAGTCGAGAATAAAACCGCACTGCTGTATAACGACATACATACATACATACATAATTAGTCATTACAACCCTTAGTAGTATGTTTATGTATGTTCGCGACCAGTTTCTTCATACGAATTTGGGAGCATGCCTACGCTACAGTCGGTAGTTTAAGTTAGTTGATAGGTTTGTAACATATAGATTGGACGGACAGAATGAGTGTCTGTGTGTGTGTGTGTGTGTGTGTGTGTTAAAATTTGGGATCATGCCTGCTTCTTCTTGTTCCTTTTATTTGTATTACTTTACAAACGAATGATTGGACGGGCAGAATGAGTGTGTGTGTGTGTGTGTGTCATTTTTAAAGTGTGTAGGTTCGTCTCGAGTCTGAGTTCATGATGCCGATGATCCGCGAGTGCGTGATGTAGGATATCGTAAACTCATGTTGTGGATTTGTGCAATGTTATGCTTTTGTTTATTTTATTTTTTAATGTAAACAAATTCTAAAACGCTTGACTCATATTACAGTTTTTAATGTAAACAAATTTTAAAACGCTGACTCAAGAAATATGCAGCTGTGTGCACGTCTACATCGTATACCCAAATAGAAACATGATTATGCATGTTCATTCTATTTGTGTTAATATGAGTATATATGAGTGTGTGCACGTACATAAGATCAAAAAGAACATTTTTTAAAGTAAACAAATACAAAATTTTGGGATGTGGTTATGTTTAATTAATTTTTTTTTATGATTCAATGCGATATATTTCCGTTATGTGTGGTCCTTTTCTTGTTGACAAATGTGGGATAACGACACATTGCTGCTGTAAACAATAGCAACACTTTGTTATAAATAAAAGCAGCGTGACTCCTTATCATTTCTTACTCTTAAGCATAAGATCAATAAGAATATATTTTAATGTAAACAAATTTTAAAACGTTTGTCTCATATTACAGTTTTTAATGTAAACAAATACAAAATTTTGGGATGTGGTTGTGTTTAATTAATTTTTTTTTTTTTATGATTCAATGCGATATATTTCCGTTATGTGTGGTCCTTATCTTGTAGACAAATGTCGGATAACGACATATTGTTGCTGTAAATAATAACCGCGCGACTCCTTATGATGTCTTATTCTTAAGCATACGATCACTAAGAATATTTTTTTTTTTAATGTAAACAAATTTTAAAACGCTGACTCAAGAATTATGCAGCTGTGTGCATGTTTACATCGTATACCTAAATAGAAACATGATTGTGCATGTTCATTTTATTTGTGTTAATATGAGTATATATGAGTGTGTGCATGTTTCCTCATTTACATCCCAGAGTATAAATTGAGTTGTTATCAGAATTTAGATGTCATTCTTGTGCTAGAATTTGATAGCAAGTTATATTTTCAAGTGTAAAATTTAAAAAGAAAAAATGTCTGGATTTATTTGTGAAGTTTGTAAAAAAGTATTCACTGTGAACAGGAATTTAAGAAGACATCATAGATTGTATCATGATGGACCATCCACATCATTTAAATGTACACCTTGCAATAAGTATTTCTCAAACCAACTGAATTATCAACAACATATTTTACAACATTCTAAAATTGGAGATGGAGGAGAAACTATTAAGACTGTTAATTGTACGGACTGTAATCAACATATTCCAAAGACAAATTGGCATCAACATATTAGAACAAATGCTCACAAACTTAATTGTGCTAATAAAATCCTGAATGATGTTAATGGTGTTGATATTGATGACGATGAAGTTAAATGCGTTAGATCAGTGTTTAATAATCGCATCATTACATATTTGATTGAAAATAATGTGGAAACGAATTTAATACCTGAGAACTTTTTATCGGGAATTAAATTCAAAGTGGTTAAGCTGTTAAGTGATGTGATTCAGAAACATTATAATATAAAATTCAATCTGGAGATTTTTTGTGAATACATGCTGGTAAAAGAAGAGGAGGATTCATGTTATATTGAAGTAAAATCGCATCAAACTAAAATGGTAATAATTAATCTCTCATCATCAACTGCAGACGATCTCCTCAATATTTACAAAACACAATGTGATATCATTGTTAAAAAAATGAGTGAATTCCAGGAACATGATAGCGGATGGACATTAATACAAATATTACGGATAGAAATTAATATAAATAAATATCAGTGTCTAAAAGGTTCGCAGTATATCCCTCTACCAACCCCAATACAGAGAAAGTTTGCATGCATCAATGTTCAAAATAACGATGAGTATTGTTTCAAGTGGGCTGTTATATCAGCATTGTATCCGATTAATGTTCATTCTAACAGAACCACATCATATAAAATTAATAACATTAATGATGACATTATCACTTTGGAAAATGGCATTGTTTTAAATTTTGAATATTTGACTTTTCCGCTACCAACGAATAAAATCAAAGATTTTGAAATGAAAAATCCCGATATTAGCGTGAACGTGTTTGGTTTGAATGACAACAACGAGATAGTCGGACCCTACTATTGCAGTATAAAAGAAAAAGCTAAGCACGTTAATTTGTTATTACTAGAAGATGGTGAGAGATTCCATTACGTATGGATTAAAAATATTTCAAGGTAAATCAATAATAATTTTATGTTAAAAAAAGATGATATTAATATAAAATTGTTTCACTTTCCATTTAATTACAGATTAATTAAAAGCCAATTAACTAATCACTGTCGACAAGTTTACATATGTAACATTTGCTTAATACATTTTCATAGTGAAACGGCGCTGATCAAACACAAAGATGAGTGTAACAAAATTGTAACCAGACTACCCTCTATAGATAATAATATCGTAAGTTTTAAAAATTTCAAAAAGCAAATGGATGTACCTTTTGTAGTCTACGCTGATTTTGAGTGTATTCTAGAGACAATTAATATTCAAAATTCAGCTAATGTTAATTCAATACAAAAACATATTCCATTTGCTTATAGTTATTACATCAAATGTTCATTTAACAGTAGTTTAGATAAATTTAACATATACAGTGGTGATGATGCACCAAAACATTTCTTCGTAAATTTAGTTAAAGATTGTAAAGATTTATATGTGAATTATTTAAGTATCGTAAAACCAATGAATACCTTAACACCTTCTCAACAGATTAGACAGAAAGAGGATACAATTTGCCACATTTGTAAAAAAATTTTATCTCCTGTAGATCGAGTAGCCGATCATTGTCACTTAACAGGTGAATATAGAGGACCGGCCCATAACAATTGTAATTTAGAGTATCAAATAGCAAATTTTATTCCTATATTCTTTCATAATCTTTCATCATATGATTGTCATTTGTTCGTAAGAGAACTTTCTTCTATTGAAGGTGATATAAATGTAATTCCCTTAAACAAAGAACTATATGTATCTATATCGAAAAAGATTAATGTAGATGAAAAAAATACTATAGAACTACGTTTTCTAGATTCTTGTCGGTTTATGCCATCAAGTTTGGAAAAACTAGCGGGATATTTATCAGATAATGATCTGTTGACAGTAAACTCAAGTTATCAAACTCCCAATGAATTTAGTTTAATGAAACGTAAAGGTGTCTTTCCATATGACTATCTAGATTCAGTCAACCGTCTTGAAGAAACAGGACTACCACCCCGATCATGTTTCTTTAATAAACTTACTAATGAGTCGTGTAGCGTAGATGATTATGAACACGCTGAAAAAGTTTGGAATACATTCAAATGTAAGAAACTTTTAGATTATCTTCTATTATATTTAAAAGTTGATGTCCTATTGCTTTGTGATGTATTTGAAAATTTCCGCAAGGTTTGCAAAAACATTTACAATTTAGACCCCTGTCAATATTATACTACACCAGGTTTATCCTGGGATGCAATGTTGAAAACAACTGAAATTGAGTTGGAATTATTGACAGATATCAATATGTACAATTTCGTTATGAAGGGTATTAGGGGAGGTATTGTTCAATGCAGTAAGCGACATGTGACCGCTAATAATAAATACGTTAGTGACTATGATTCAACAAAAGAATCAAATTATCTAATGTATTTAGATGTAAATAATTTATATGGTTATGCAATGTCTCAATATCTCCCCTATAAAAATTTTAAATGGCTTGACAACTGTAACGACTTCAATGTAACTACTATAGAAGAAGATTCAGAATTTGGTTATATTTTAGAAGTGGATTTGGAATATCCAACTGTATTGCACGATCACCATAGTGATTTTCCATTCTGTGCTGAAAATAAGAAAATTGAGAATATGAAACATAGAAAATTAATAACAGACTTAAATGACAAAAAGAATTACATAATACATTACCGCAATCTTCAGCAATGCATTCAACATGGTTTAATTTTGAAGAAAATTCATAGAATTCTGCAATTTAATCAATCGAATTGGTTAAAAAAATATATTGATGTAAATAACCATCATAGAACATTGGCTAAAAACACATTTGAACAAAACTTTTTCAAATTACTCAATAATGCAGTCTATGGTAAGACTATGGAAAATGTGGATAAGAGAAAAGACATCAAAATAGTAATGGGATGGGAAAATAGAAGAAAACGATTAGGAGCCAGATCACTAATTGCGAAACCAAATTTTCATAGTTGTATTGAAATTACTGAAGAAATGGTTGCCGTTGAAATGAGTAGAGTGAAAACGGAATATAATAAACCCATTTATATTGGTTTTTCAGTTCTAGAATTATCAAAATGGAAAATGTATAATTTTCATTACGATTATATGAAACCAAAATATCTTAATAATATTAATCTCTGTTATATGGATACCGATTCATTTATATATGATGTGAAAACAAATGATATGTATGATGATAATTAGAAATGATATTCCAACACATTTCGATACATCTGCTTATTCAAAAGACAATCCATATAATTTCCCCTTGATGAATAAAAAAGTATTGGGTATGATGAAAGATGAATGTAATGGAAAAGTTATTAGGGAATTCATTGGTTTGCGAGCTAAAATGTATTCCGTCAAAATAGATAGAGTAGACAAAGAAATTAAAAAAATTAAAGGCGTTAAAAATAGTGTAACATCTAGGCTAAGTATTAATGATTTTAGAAAATGTCTACTAGAGAAAAAGCTGTATCATGATTCTATGTATGTGTTTAGATCTAAGATTCATCAAGTATACACACAATATATAAGTAAATTAACTTTAAGTTATTTAGACGATAAGAGATTTATATGTGAAAATAATGTTGACACATACGCCTGGGGACATTACAAAATAAATTCTCCATCAACATCATCATCATCAAATTTAAATTCATATAGAGAATTAATGCAAGACGATAATGATCAAATGTTATTAAATTTAAATTCATATGTAGAATTTATGAAAGACGATGATGATGAAATGTTTTTAAATTTAAATATATAGATTAAGTAGTTGATAAGAAATGTAATATATAAATAATATGAATTAATAAATAAAGAATCTATTATATGTATATAAATTAAACAATTTTTTTTTATTTCATTTCAATTTATATTTATTGAATAAAAATTTTAAACACAAGTGCCCACAATTAAATGTATTAAATTTTTGTTTTCGTTCATAATTATATTCAATGGGAAATTTTAAGTAGTTGACAATCTCAAGTGGTGGTTGTAAGTCTCCAAAGCTATCAAAATATTCTTTATAGTTGTGGTTTTTATAATATGCTACCCAATGTGTTCCCATACCATTTGAATCATCTAAATTAACAATGCCGCATTCTTGCTTGAGTGGTTTTTTAGGTAAAGAATCACGCATGAAAACACCCCTAAAGTATTTAAGATGTTTTCCATATTTATTCAAATCCAAATCTGTTAATGGGCGCATAGGTAGGTTATCTAGTAGTTTTTTGGAGCTGGACTATAGTAGAGACCATATCCAGTTTTATATGGTTTGAGATATACCCCTTTACCCATTGCAATTGATTCCATATATCTATTGTGACGGTTAGCTTCCGCCAATTGTTCTTTTCCATTTTTGATAGCATTTACTGCTTTGGCAATAGCGGATCCTCCACTTGCTAAACCACCAAGCGCCGACAATGCCGCTAGTACGGGAATAAGTGGAAGAAACCCTCCAATTTTCGGTACAGGTATAACTCTCGGTATTATAATGTCTGCTCGCTTTTTCCCTTTAAAATTTGAATGAATAGTCTTTTGTGCTATTTTAACAGCATCATTTATATCAAGTGGTTTCTGTTCTTTCAATTGTTTCAAAGTTTTTCTCACAGTAGCAGTGAATAATTTCTTATTACATTTATTCATATTTCCTTTTCTCGTTCTTTTTGAATTCTTTCTTTTCTTATACCTCTGCTCCTTCATACCTAATCCAAATTTCACTTTAGCTTTCATAGCGTTTGTCACAAACCACGCGTCAGCACGTTCTTTTATATCACTATCTTTAGATTTAACTCGTTGCCAGGCTTTTTCAGCTAATATTTGATCTGCTTGATGTCTTGTGTCTATATCTTTTGATTGTGAATATGCAATATCGTGTTCTCTACAAGCTGCGTCTAACAAATTTATACCCTTATCTCCTCTTGCTAAACGTTTTTCAAGTTTTGTACCAGGTCCACAAAACTGATAACCAGGCAAATGTAATTCAACAGGTAATTTATTTATTAAGTTGTTTACAAGTCCTCTTCTCATCTTACACTGACTGGGTTTTTGTTTTGACTGTAGATTATAACCCTTTTTTCGTTAGTTTTATACCTCTAGCAAAAAATATCTGAAATCAAGACGATTTCCTATATATACACCAATTTATACGATCACTGTTTCAGTATTTCAGTCAACATGAAGCTAGTTAAACAAACAAAACAAATTATTATAAGAAATATTGATGAATCATCTCAATCAAGAGATAAAACAGTTGTACACAATACATTATTACCGAATTCGATTCGTGCATTGATAGTGGGACCATCGAATTGTGGTAAAACTAATGTGATGATAAGTATAATTGAAAGTCCTAACGGATTGAGATTTAAAAACATCTATTTATACTCGAAATCATTATATCAACCAAAATATTACTATCTAAGAAAATTAATTAAACCGATAAAAGAAATTAATCTATTTACGTTTTCGGAAAATGAAGAAGTTCTAAGTCCAACAAATGCTTATCCACATTCTATAATAATATTCGATGATGTTATTTGTGAGAAACAAAATAGTATAAGAGACTACTTCTGTATGGGAAGACATAAATTTATTGATTGCTTTTACCTGTGTCAAACATATACTAAAATTCCAAAACATCTAATACGTGATAATGCAAATATGATTATAATATTTAAGCAGGATGAAATGAATTTAAAACATGTATATAATGATCATGTTATTGGTGATATGACTTTTAAACAATTTGTTGACCTTTGCAGTGAGTGTTGGAAAGATAAATATGGATTTCTTGTTGTAAGCAAGGATGATTTAATAAATAAAGGACGTTATCGAAAAGGATTTGATAGTTTCATACAACTATGATATGTTATTTGATATTAGATAGCAAGCAGATCGTAACCAGATATAAAGCAGATCGTAAACAGATATAAAGCAGTTCGTGAGCAGATAGCAAGCAGATCATAACCAGATAGCAAGCAGATCGCAACCAGATATAACGCAGATCGTGAGCAGATAGCAAGCAGATCATAACCAGATTAAATCAAATAAAAAAATTATTATAATGTCTAAAAATGACCATAATAAAATGTTAGAAGATCTTGTGAAGACAAGAGCTGTTCTAAAGGAAAAGTTAAAAAATATTAAACTGAATCAAATAGATAGAGTTAATTTATTAGAAGATACCTTTCAACCAATAACAAAACCACTTAAAAAAATCATCGGAAAACTTGAAGATAAACATAAGGATATGTATATAGACAACACTTTTGGTGGCGAGGATGATAATGATGATGTAAATGGTGATAATAAAATCATCGCAAAACTTGAACATAAGCATAAGGATGTAGACAACACTATTGATGATGATGATGATTATTATAACGTAAATGGTGTTAGTGACGATTTTCAATATGGAAATAGGTCAACTGATGATAATGATGATGAACAAAACTATAACCCTAATAGACCTGTGTCAAGTACATATATCAAAAAATTGAAAAGAAAACAAAGTTTAAAGCTAACGAAAGACTCTGCATTATTTGAAAATATTCAATTACTTATTAATAATAAGCAATTGGATAAAATTTATGGTCTTAATCAAGATGAAGACGGAAGTTGGAGATATGGCAAGGAAAAATTTATATTTAATAGAGATAATACTATGCGGATAGGAAATATGAAATTGAAAATGACACCTGGATTATTTGAACTAGTATTTCATACAAAACCTCTCCATTATACTAAAAATGATTTAAAGAAATATAAAGAGATTTTAACTCATACCAATGCACATAGACGTCGTTATGAATCTAAGGAACAAGTGAAAGGAACACGAGCCTTCAAATATAGACGAATAATTAAACATTTATTCAAAACAACAACAAAAATTTCAACAAAAGGCAGTGGATTATTGCTAAAATCACTAGATAATCGGAAATCAAACTATATATATTGGGATGATCCTAATGAATTAGTTGACAGACTACGTTTACTTCTCTCATCGGAAGGTGCTGGTCACAACAATCATCAAAACGAAATAATCTCTATTATCGAAGAACTTAAAGAATCTAACATAATTTATTAGAAGAGTGAAAGAGATGTCTTATATTAATAAATTTGGAGAAAGTTTTAATAAATATAATTATAAAAACAAAAATATTGTAATCAAAAAATATATAACACAAATATATGATGATCTAGTTGATCAAATAAACAATTTAAAAAGTGAGATTGAAAATGTTTATCTAAAGCATGACAATGAAATGAAAGTATTCGAAGATAATATTAATACTTCAATTATACACAATCAAGAAATAATGAGTAATGATGTTAAAAATAAAATTAGCGAACAATCTGTAAAAATTGAGAAAATAAAAGACTATATGGAGAAACTTGAAAAAGCTCTTGATAACTATGTTGAGAAGGCAATAATAGATTCTAAGCAGGAAAACTATAATGGAAATATTGAATACAGAAATAAAATTACAGAGAAATTCAATAAAATTGAAAGTGAAATGAAAGTGTTTAACGAAGCTTTCAAGAAAATTGAAATTGAAGTTTTAAAGACAATTAATATCTATAATCAAAGGTTAAATCATATTGAAGAATATCTATTCAAAACACTCACTCAAAGGAAAAACTAAAAATCGAATAAAATATACTTACACACACACACACACACACATACATACACATATAAATAATATGGATTTGAATGCAGACAAAAGACAAATAGTAGAAGAATTACACAAACAAGCTAGAAAAAATTTCAAAAGAAGACGAGTTGTAGTGAAGGGAATTGATGATTTATGGCAAGCTGATCTAGTAGAAATGGGAAGCTATGAAACATATAATAATGGATATCGTTATCTTCTAACAGTTATAGATACTTTTTCAAAAAAAGCCTGGGCTGTTGCTGTTAAAAATAAAGGTGCACAGAACGTAACGGCTGCTATGAAAAGTGTATTCGATACATCAAAGCGAAAACCGAAAAACCTGCAAACCGATGATGGTAGAGAGTTCTTTAATAATCAATTCCAACATTTAATGCAATCTCATAAAATTAATCACTATTCAACATATAGTTCTTTGAAAGCATCAATAGTTGAACGATTTAATAGAACATTGAAAGGGATGATGTGGAAAGAGTTTAGCTTTCAAGGAACTTACAAATGGATAAACATATATCAAGAACTAATAGATAAATATAATAATACACTTCATAGAACAATTAAAATGACACCAAATGAAGTGAACTCTTTCAATGAAAAAACTCTTTTGGATACCGTATACAATAACTTAAAGGTTTTTAGGAGACCTAAGTTTAAAATTGGTGATCATGTTCGTATAAGCAAATATAAACATGTATTTGAAAAAGGATATACACCAAATTGGACTACAGAAATCTTCAAAATCAAAAATATAAGGAATACAAATCCCAATACTTACATTTTAGAAGACTATCGTGGTAGTGAAATTAAAGGTGGATTTTATGAATATGAACTTTTGAAAACAAAATACACTCAAACATATTTAGTTGAAAAAGTATTAAAGAGGAGAGGAAATATGTTGTATGTTAAATGGTTGGGATTTTCATCAAATCACAATTCTTGGATAAATTCAAATAATACTTCAGCAGCGTCATCAATATCATTATAAAAACACTGTAATATTTGAAAATTATTCATTCTCAAGGTATACGTTAAGATGTCCATAACATTAACTCTGAACGGAAATACATCAAAACTAGTTGCTGACTATTTTCCACCCATTGTGCTTGAATCAAATTATGTTTGCGGTCTAATAAGTTTTGATACCTATCACTCAATTCCGAATATTGATTATGAGAACAATTTGTTTCATATTGGTAGCCATATTATAGAAATTCCCGTGGGATCATATGAATTTTCAGACTTAGTTGATTTTCTATTTAGAAAATATAAAAAGTTGAATGTAAAAGGAAAACTTAATGTTCAATCAAATTATAACACACTACAAACCTACATAGAGAGCTCAATTGATACGATATTTTTCGATAAAGAGAGATCAATTGGAACACTACTTGGATTTAGTAAGAGAGTTCTAAAGCCTGGTGAAGAGCATAAATCAGACAAAACAATAGATATTACAAAAATAAACACTATTTTAATTGAGTGTAATATTGTCAGCGGATCCTATATAAATAACGTTTCTGCTCACACTCTACATCAATTTTCGCTTAACGTGAGTCCTGGCTATAAAATAACAGAAGCACCAGCAAACGTCATTTATTTACCAGTTAATGCTAGATCAATCAACACCATTGTTCTAAAAGTAGCCGATCAGGACGGAAACCTTATTAATTTTCGCGGAGAAAAAATATCTATTAGATTACATTTGAAACCTCTGAAGGAATGATTAATTTTAATAGTAAAAACAATTCCTACAACAACAACAACAATTTATTATCAGTATCGCAATCAAAAACGTTACACCCATCTCCAGCAATAAAAACAGCAACAAGATCTGAAGATTTTAAAAAATTATCACAAATAAAAAAATACACAAAAACAGAGGACACAGAATCTCAGTAGACATAATCGTGAATTTCTAAAACAACTTGGTTTCAAACTAAAACAAAAATGAGTATAATTAACATACTACAACAACCAAATTTTGATAATTCAATCATCAAGAAAGAATATCATAGTTATACATCATATCTACAATCATTTAAGAATAACGATGAAATTCGTATATCAATTCAAAACCAAGATTTGTTAGTTCTACCAAGTGAAAGTTTTCTATACATAGAAGGATTTGCAACAAAAGACGATTCTACAGTCTCTCCATCATTAAAACTCTTAAACAACTGTATGTCCTATCTGTTCGATGAAATTCGTTATGAGATAAATGGTGTAGAAATTGATCGTACACGTCATCTGGGTATAACAACGGATATTAAGAACTATATTTCATTAAATCAATTCGAAAGTGATGCATTAGTAAATGCAGGATGGTCACCAATCAATGAATCTGATCTTTCGCTCATTACTGGAGGTTTTAATTTTTGTGTTCCATTAAAAATGTTACTCGGATTTGCAGAAGATTACAATAAGATAATAGTTAATTCCAAACACGAATTAATTCTTCTCCGATCTAAAGATGATTCTCAAGTCTTTAAATCAAATATATCAAGTGAAAAATGTAAACTATCGATTTTAAATATAACATGGAAAGTACCACATGTTCAACTTGCTGATGCCTATAAACTGGAAATGTATAAAACTATCAACAGTCGTCGACCCTTGAACATATCGTTTAGAAGTTGGGATGTGTATTATTACCCCTCTCTTCCCGAAAGCAATACAATATTATGGAATGTTAAGCTTGCTCATGAAAATGAAAGACCTCGATTTCTGTTAATAGCATTTCGAAATAGCTCTAACAAATTTATACATTGTGATCTAACCGACGTTAAAGTTCATCTCAACTCAGAGTCGTATCCCTACGATGATTTAAATCTTAAATTTGATAGAAATCGGTTCGCTCTACTATATCATATGTATTCAAAATTTCAAGAAAGTTATTATTCACGCCCCTCGCAACCCTTACTAAAACGAGATAGTTTTAAGACAATTGCACCAATAATTGTTCTAGATGTAACACATCAAAATGAAGCCGTAAAAACTGGACCTATTGATATACGAATCGAATTGAAGACACAACAAAACATACCACTTAACACGTCTGCATATTGTTTAATTATACATGATAGAATGTTTGAATATGTACCTCTTACAAATGAAGTAAAGAAAATATTGTAAATGTATATGTAACTCTGAATATTTTATATGTTATATAAATAAAAAAGATATAAAAAAAAAAATAAAAAATATTCTTTTAATTTCACAATATTACGAAATTTTAAAATTTGCGTAGGTATATAAAGAGTAAATTTGGTTTATTGTCTAACATTACTGTGTGTCCATCTTATCGTACAGAAGAGATTAAAATATAAATATCAACCTTAACATCTACTGTTTTCAGTACGATCCCGAACACGAGAGGGATATAGACACCGGTGCTGAAATAAATAACCCTAAAGACGAGAGGAGTTATTTTTTACGAGCGATTTTAAATCATATAAATAATAAAACCATCAACATAAAATGATTTTAAAGGATATATACAACTTTTTAAAATCATTCTCACACATAATTTCTGATGCAGATAAAACTAAACTGATTAACATACAAACACAACTGGAGTATGTAGACAACCTGAAAAGAATAAAAAATAGGCATGGTGAACATTTCGAGGATTGCGAATGGTCGAATGAAAACAGCACATGCGGTCCTGACACATGCCCTTGTATGTTTTATAAACATAGACTATATCAAGCTCAAAATGAAGCTAAAAATATAATAAATTTTTATAATCTTACTAAATGTAAAAATTGTGTTTTCAATAAATTGTAATTTTCAATAAATTCAAACGAAGAAATTATATAATAAATGAAGAAAAAAAACTTAACCACATCTGAATTCTTATTTTTAAAAATAATCACCCCATCGCTATAATAAAGAGGTTAATTAAAACAAAATAGTTTTTTTTCTTATGTGTATTTTATTTCAGTTTTTTTTCTTTGTTATTTTGTACAATACAATACATATATCTATGGAACATAATAATAGTTAAATATTCGTTTATACAGATTGAAAAGTTTTTGCGTTATCATATATTTTTCATAAAATGTTTGACATCTGCAAATGTCAAAAGATTCTGAGTAAATTTTTTCACAATAATACAAATGTATGACATTATTAATACATAAAAATGGGTAACTTATTTTACTAATATTGTATAGCCTTAGTTCATTGATAATACTTAAAAATAAATCAATATGTTGTTTATCAATTTGATTACTATGTCTATATAATATATCCTCTAACTCAGCTGATGCCACCATTTTTTCCCCTTCTTTAAAAAGTCAATAGCAGGTCGTGTTAGTGCGGGACGATGTACTCTGAACAGAGAGTAATGATTAACTAAACGATATTAAACATATTTTTAAAATGGTTTGTAGTTAATGTTTTCAAATGTTTGGAATAGAGTTTTCTTTATTAAGAATTAACTTTACGAAATTTCTAAATAAAATGGTATTTTTTCCAGCACAAATTCGATCACAATTATAGTGATTTTCACAAGTATTTAGATTAGTATTAGATTTATATAAAGTTCTTATATTAGGACAGTTCAGTTCATTTAAATTAATTACACATATTTCTATTTCTCCTTTAAGAAGATCTATTAACCACTTAATTTTATCATTTCCTTTAACATATATGACAGAGTATAGTTGTTCCCTTTTTTTCAAAGTAGTTGTTAAGTAATCTATCACATCTTGTAGTGCAGAGTAACCTTTATTCCAATGTATGCCATGAAAATTGTTAAATAGCCAATTATTGACCTTAATATCCTTATTAGTTAGTTCTGAATGTTTTTCCAGCGTTGAAATGAGAAACGTTCGGATTTCAAAGTCTGATATTGAAACGCAGACTTCTTTTGCATGAAATTTATCCCCAATGAAAATTCCTTGCACATCAACAATTATAAATCTATTTTGCTGTTGCGGTTCTTGTTTTATAGATGTTGTCATACCCCTAATAAAACTGGAATAATAACAAATATTGCTTTAGAGTTTTATTTTTCTATTTGTATTCTTTATTTAAATTTCATACATTCCAAATTGTAAAGTATAATTAGTAATTCCTTGTTTAATTTTTTTAAAATAAAAATTGCCTTTACAGAGTTCTTCAATTTGATCTCCTGTCATCCTTAAATATTTTTGAGGGAGAAAGACTACATTTTTTTCTAACTCGAGCATTATCCTTTCCCCGAATTTAGTATTCACTCTATTACATTTAATGATTGGATTGATGTCATCTATAGGTATATCCTTTAAACATATTGCTTCCTTCTCGTACTGCTTCAAACTGAGTTTATTAAGACCAGACACGGTGTTCATTTTTTAGTTTTTTTTTTTTCCTTTTTCACGTTTCTAGAGGAACTGCTGTGTATGTTTTCACTATTATTTTCAGAATACGACTATTGAAAAGTTCCATTTAGAATCCCTATTTATATTAAATATACAGTTGGATAATAATTAAAAATCATAAAAAATGCTCACAATTTATACTGTGGTATGTATATGACACACTCATATATACTCATATTAACACAAATAAAATGAACATGCACAATCATGTTTCTATTTAGGTATACGATGTAAACATGCACACAGCTGCATAATTCTTGAGTCAGCGTTTTAAAATTTGTTTACATTAAAAAAAAAAATATTCTTAGTGATCGTATGCTTAAGAATAAGACATCATAAGGAGTCGCGCGGTTATTATTTACAGCAACAATATGTCGTTATCCGACATTTGTCTACAAGATAAGGACCACACATAACGGAAATATATCGCATTGAATCATAAAAAAAAAAAAAAATTAATTAAACACAACCACATCCCAAAATTTTGTATTTGTTTACATTAAAAACTGTAATATGAGACAAACGTTTTAAAATTTGTTTACATTAAAATATATTCTTATTGATCTTATGCTTAAGAGTAAGAAATGATAAGGAGTCACGCTGCTTTTATTTATAACAAAGTGTTGCTATTGTTTACAGCAGCAATATGTCGTTATCCCACATTTGTCAACAAGAAAAGGACCACACATAACGGAAATATATCGCATTGAATCATAAAAAAAAATTAATTAAACATAACCACATCCCAAAATTTTGTATTTGTTTACTTTAAAAAATGTTCTTTTTGATCTTATGTATGTGCACACACTCATATATACTCATATTAACACAAATAGAATGAACATGCATAATCATGTTTCTATTTGGGTATACGATGTAGACGTGCACACAGCTGCATATTTCTTGAGTCAGCGTTTTAAAATTTGTTTACATTAAAAACTGTAATATGAGTCAAGCGTTTTAGAATTTGTTTACATTAAAAAATAAAATAAACAAAAGCATAACATTGCACAAATCCACAACATGAGTTTACGATATCCTACATCACGCACTCGCGGATCATCGGCATCATGAACTCAGACTCGAGACGAACCTACACACTTTAAAAATGACACACACACACACACACACTCATTCTGCCCGTCCAATCATTCGTTTGTAAAGTAATACAAATAAAAGGAACAAGAAGAAGCAGGCATGATCCCAAATTTTAACACACACACACACACACACACACACAGACACTCATTCTGTCCGTCCAATCTATATGTTACAAACCTATCAACTAACTTAAACTACCGACTGTAGCGTAGGCATGCTCCCAAATTCGTATGAAGAAACTGGTCGCGAACATACATAAACATACTACTACCCTTCAGTCAGGATTACGACCTAGTTTCTCAAACTACTTATGTTGTGTGTGTTAATTTTAAACATCAGTGGTGGGACCTACACCTAGAAGTCGCCGTAGTCTAATAGGTAGTGTGTTGTTGCTTATTAGGCATAAAGCCAGGGTTCGAGCCCCAGGCCAGACATCAAAACAAAATACAAAAAGTATTTCTTCGGCGACTTCCTCTCAGCAGATTTCTGGAAAAAACTTTGAGAGTAAATAAAATTGCCATGAAAAGTGACTCAAAAATCTGTCGTTCGGAGTCGACTTTAAACTGAAGGGTTGTAATGACCAATTATGTATTTAAGTATAACGAACAATTCAGTTGTCTTAGTATTTCATTTTCTTTAAGACTAACTTATACCTAACAATATTAACTAATTTATATTATATATGATATTTATATATGGTGAACAAAATTTACAAACATTGCCATTAAAAATCAAAAGCGATATCTTTAACTCTATTTATTAGAACTGAACAAACTGTTAATGAACGGGTGTCCTTTTTATATGGAAATATTTAATATATATATCAGAAACGTGTTTTATTACAGACGAAAACGTTGAGTTCCAATAGAAAGTAATGGTTTTAAAATTAGAGAAATATCTTAATTAATGAGAAAAACATCACCACGCCAAATAAACGTTTTGTAAAATGTAAAAGTTAGCCTCTCGGCAATCTGAATATGTATTTAAAGTTTATAAATATAAATAAATTTCATGAGAGACTATCAATTCAACAGAGATATCGAATAAACTCCTCACAGCGACAGTTTTTATACATATCATTTCTATTTGGAGTCAACTACCTACTAAAATCCAAATTATTTGGAACGCAAATAGGTTTAAATGTGAACTTCTGAAGTATTTTTTCTTATTGGGCATAGAATTTTACACATACACTGAATAACAATAGCCTAGGTACCCTCGTTTATTTTAACAATTCTACGAATTTAAAGCACAAATTTGTATAAAAAGTTAAAGTTTCTATATTTACTTTATTAATTTACTTCCCTAACGGGCGTCTAAGAACCATACGTTACTTACCAATATTTGTTCCCTTATGGATCACTCTATGATTGTATTTATTAAATTCCTAAACTTTAAAATATAAAATGCTGACCTTCTTTGCATCAATTGATTGTTACCATGTAATTTAATCTTATGGAAAAAAGTAGAAAACACATAAGAGCATAGACAAAACGACGTCCACGCTACTCAAAATTCACAACATTGACCAGCCTATCGCCATTCTAACCTCATCCAAAAATCCGTTCAATATTAAAACTTTTTCACCATTAGATAGTTACGTGCTTTATCAGCTATTTTTTATAGTTTTTCTGAAATTCAAAATGCAGGACATGGATACGCCAAAAATGGGTCAACAAATCATCAAACTGTTCACACCATAACCATATGACTTTTATTTATGTTATATTATTCGCGAACAGGATTATTGCAGCCATTATTAGGAGGCTTTTCGTCTGTCGCTAGATCTTAAGACCGCACTTCACGTGTTTCAGGTCCGCCGGACTTTGTTTAGATCGCACATGCCTCCACTAAACCATTTGCTCAGTAATCCTGTTAGCAACAAAAAATTTCATGTGCTGAGTTTTTGAATCCATATCAAAAACGTTATTCCAAGAACATTTTGTCTCTCGTGTTAGCCACGACTTCTTCTTTAATAAAAACAAATGTAGATGCACAGTGCATATGCTTTTTCTGAATCATCAGAAACCTTAAACCTACCCTGATAGCAACTGAACAAATCTGTACTACTTGCGAACTGTATACACCACACTACACGATCATTATCCACATCATTTCGCTTTTGTACAGGAGGCCGGGGGATTTCTGGACAACTATCTGGGGTAAGTGGTGTAAAGTGGTTGATTTTATCCCTAGGTCACTCCCGGGAAAAAGATTCGCTACGGTGAAATAGCGAATGATGTTTTTGTTTACAAATATCGCCAACATTTGAGTTGTTGCAATTCGTGCAACATTTACGCCTTTAAACGGTTGCTAAACGATCACTAACCGTCAATCTCAAAAAATCAAACTAACTATCAACATATCGAATGGGGTGAATTACATTGCAGACTGGACATTCTATGGAGTAAATTCGGGTCAACAGTTTTATAAGTTCTGAATTTTCGGGGGCTATGAGAAATGCCTTGGCTATCATTTGAAACTGCAGATTGGGTAGAATTATTACTTCCGATAATGTTCGATATCTGGCAGGCAAGAACTTATTTATCTTGCTCCACTTGGGTAAATCAGAGCAAATATTTACAAAAAATTATGTCCCAATTTTGACTTTCAATTCCTAACAACGACAAATTTACAACAGAAATTATCGAAACAACAAATGCGAATATTCAGCAGAAAAAGTTAGTGAAAATCTCGAACTGTTTATAAAAATATATAAAACTCACAACATCAGCACGTAACATGGCTATACTAATAGTTTGTTTTGTTTATTTCGTCTTAGTTTTCTTCTCATGTTTTTGAACGCAATAATTATGCAATAAAATTATAGCACCACAATAAAAAAGAAAATATATTATATACCTTTTAAAAAGTAAATAGGGAGTATTACTCCTATTACACCTATTAGGTGAACAAATTTTATTTTTATAGCCAAAGGGTGTAGTCCTGCAACAATAAAAACCAAGTATGGCGACCCTTGAGACAATCTGAAAATAGAGTCTCGCAAATATTTTATTTGAAGGATAATTCGGTCCGATTGGACCAAAATGTAGGGGTGAGCGGGTAAGTAACAAGAAAATAAAATATTTGTCGAGAACAAACAAAAATACAAAATGTATTAATTTTCAATATAAAGCCGCTTATTGCGTACAAAGAACGTACATTTAGCATTCGGAGATGGATCGAGTAATTATCTCTTTTCTTTTGTATTTAATACAATTCACAATGATATAAACAAATTCAAGGTTGTGCCGTATATGTATAATCAAATTAAACTTAGAAGTAGGGTGGCCAGCGTGAACAAAGGCTTTGATAGAACTAATGTTTGCAAATTCAAAAAAAACTTCCTTCAATAAGTGGTCATATGGTAAACCATTTAAACTTGCCTTTTCATTTCGTGTCCAATAGAAAACAATGCCCTAAATTGATTCCGAACTCCTATCTAAAGCGTCACGTACGTTTCGTAAAATTTGATATGTCAATGCCCATTTCTATTTACACTCATTTTCGAATTGAAACAATATTCTTATCGTAATTATCAAACTCTCTGTCGGAATCTTTGCGACAAACTTTGGTATTTGGATTGATTACGGTCAATAACATATTTATCGATTAATAAAAGTATTATAAAGTATCGCTTAAACTAATATCAATTGTCGTCCGATTGGACACATTGAACACCAATCTATCCGTAGTAAAAGAACCTGAAGGGCATGATGATATAAATATTGAATGAATAGATAAATTTCTCTCGCTTAAATTGTTTCCATTTATTTTTATTTTTTTATTTATTTATTTATCATAATTAACATAACACAACAAGTTTTAATCTTATAAGTTATAGTGCTATGCTTAAGATCAATAAGATATAAAACATAAAAAAATAATAAAAATTGTGAAATATAAGAAATTAAGTAAAACTAACAAATTAATATAAAATACAAATTAATTAAAATATTAAATTTAAATAGAAATATAATTTAAAGCAATTTAGGGAAACTAAAAATACTACAGAAATAAAAAGAAAATAAAAAAGTTAAAAAACAAATAATTCTAAAGATACAAAAAAGAAATATTTACAAAAATCGGTGTAAGAAAGTAAGGATAAATATTTAACCGATATAATAAACATGCTAAGAACGTAACAAACTCTTCATTAAGAGAACAATTTAAATAACTCCTTTTTGAACGCGTTTCCATTGCCTAACTTTTGGATGTAATTTGGTAGATAATTCCAGAGACTAGTGGTGTGTATAAAGAACTGTCGCTGTGACAGAAGAGCCCTGTAACGTTGTTGAATATGTTCATGCCCCGGCATGACCTAGCAAACTTAATTCGGCCTACTAAATATTCCGGCTGTCCCGTATTAATAATTTTATGGAATAGAATGAGGTATTTAATTTTCAGAAGATTATTAAGTTTCACACTAAATACCTTGCTATATTGTTGTATGCCAAGTTTAGTTTCCGGTTGTCATTACTATCGCAGTTTGCAAAAATTTCGCACCCATACAATAGCACAGGAATCAAATAAGTTTTAGCAAGTTCCATACGAATTGCAAAAAGAGTTGAATCAATGACCACCCATAAATTTCGTAGCATGCTGTATATTCTGCCAACAACGACACTTAATGGCCAGACCACGATAATCTGTCATTAAATAAATACCCATTTACCTTCGACATATTACTCAAGGGTTCGTAATCAAATCGAACTACGTCATAATTCGGTTTGAGATATGATACGCATAGTTTCTCTTTCGTCGTTACTTATGTTTATAAAGTATTATGTAAGTTGTTTGGCTGCAGTGTCCCTCTTTTATAAACAAATGGGACCATGTAATGTTGTAAAGCCGAAAGTCCATACATCAGTTGCATGCGACCTTGCGTTACATGCGTATACCAAAAAAGTAGAATCAGTGTAGTTGTTTGTGACAAGTTACAGAAGAGAACGCATAGAATGCATAGACGCACAGAATGCATCAAGTAGGTTTACTTTCTACTTTTCTATGCGACTCATGCATTGCTAAAAGAATATCAGCTGTTTTGTAGTACTAGAGATGACAAATTATATTCTATTGTGAATGGTTTCGATAAATATGTTTAGATAAATATAAATAATGCATTATTATTTCCGCATTTTTTTATTTGCATTATTAAAATATTAATGAAAACATATATCATAATAAATTTTACTAATAATTTAAGAGGAAAATACATTAAAATACATTTTTTAACACATTTATTTCATGAACAAAATTTGTATATTAGTTATCGATTGTTTTTATGTGCTGAGTGTCATCTCTTTTGAATTTATTAATTTATAAACAAGAAAAATGGAAAATAAATTAACTGAAAACACTTGTCTTGCGTTCTTTTGAGGATTTTCGTATGCCTTAGCAGCACAAAATATCATTTATATAAAATCATAAACATGTACAGTAGAAGTCCGATAATCTGGCACGTTCGGGACCGGCTCGGTGCCGGACTATCTAAAATTTCGGACTATCGGGCGGTAATTATAATAGCAATTAGGTTAATAATTAAACTACAAATACAGTATGCAAATACATACAACAAGGTTTATTTTACATTTCATATAATGTAAGTATGTACACGTACTGTCTTTTTGTTTTCTTCACTATTGACGTTTAGTATAAAATTTATTTCCATTGATATGGAAATCAATAATTTCTGAAGCACTGTAACTAGCCTCAGCAAAAGAGAGACTTATTTAGTGATTCCGCAGGTTCTGTCCAGCTGATTTTTTCGTCCATTTCGGTATCTGAGTCACTTCCTTCAAGATTTTGAGTAGGCTGAGGTTTACTACAATGTTGATAATGATGTGTTTTCATTTCTCTTCTTTTGAACTCGAAGGCTTATGTTTTGAAAACATGGTGACTGTACATTTAGAACGAAAATCGCTTTTTTATAAACAGTTTCAAAAGTTACGTTTACTGCGATGTGAAAGGACACAAAGCAACAACGAACAAAAAAATGTCGAAGACGTTTCGTGATTGTTAACGGAGCTGCACTGCACCTGAATTTGTTGTGAGAGCTGAGACTAGCCAACCGCTAATTATTTCCGAACAATACCGGACGATCCTGAACTACCCCGAAAACTTCCGAATAGCTCTCGAGCGTTTTTATTTGCTTTAAATCACACTTTGGAGAAAAGCAAAATGTTCACAATTTTCCGGAGCGATGCCGGACTATCGGGTATTCCGGATTATTGGATGCCGGACTAATGGACTTTTACTGGAATTAATTCCATACATTCTTTTAAAATCACAATTTGATTTTCTATTTTTCTCAAAAGTACTACCTACAACAGCTGTTCAAAACAAATAACCAGTCGTATATAACGCATTGTGTTTAATGCAAGGATCGCATGTAACGCATGAAACGGATGGTATGGATTTTCGGCTTTAGTCAAGATGCGACCGAAGCACTTCTAGTATTTCGTAGAGCATATATACATACTATATATATATATGTATATATATATATATATATATATATATATTATATATATGAGTATTTTTGACGTCCAAGTTACTGCATGTGTTTTGTAGTTTTGATTTATTTATATATATTTTGATTTATTATTATTATTATTTTATATTTTTTATTTTTATTTAAAGTATTTTTATCTGCCTAATTTAATTGCATTGTGGTTTATAATAATCGTTAACTATTTTGTCACCATTTTGCTGTGCAGTTCGTACTCTCTGCTTCAATGTCCTGAAATTAGTTTTATTATTATTTTTTTAGAAGGGGACAGATTATTAAAGCTTTTTCGCACTGACGGACTTTAATATAAATTCAGGTTTTAGCCTTAAAATAATTATTATAAAATGATTTTATAGTTATTTCGTTAAAACAACCTTTCTTAAAATGGTTTTAAATTGGCTTTATAAAAAAAATTAATTCAGCTGAGAAGCCATCGTCATGTTTTAGTTATTTGAAAATTTTAGAAATGATTTTGAAAAAGCAATTGCAGAGTACAAAAAATGTACAGTAGAAGAAATGGTTATTAAAGAACAAAAATTTGAAATGAACAGCCGTACTATAAAATTCAAACATATTTGAAATGTATTGCAAATTCATGTTGTCCATATAATTCTCCATAAATAAATGCAACTGCACCTTATATGGATAGCTGAGATAAAATGGTGTAAGGGTTTTCTGATATAAATATGTGTGTATGTATGAAAATGAAAAATCAAAACTTAAATTTATAAGGTTTTTAAGCATTTTTCTCTCGGAATCATTCTACGCTTCTTTTAGGAAACCATTGATTTCCGAGCACTTCTAATCGTCCCGTAATTTTAAAACATTTGTTCACAAAATGTAAAATAATTCCTATTTTAGAGTATATTTCCAAAAAAAAAACTATATTTAGACAAAAAAAGCTATTAAACAGTCAATCAAATAAATTTTAAAACCACATTTAGCAAAATTAATACGGAGATCGCAATGGTTTTACAAAAATAGTTTCAACGTTAAAACCAAGTTTTTATTTTGGCATGGGAAAGCTATTAATGTAATATTCTCATTACAGATTATTACAATATTGAGGCTTTTTATTATATCTGTTGAATTGTTGTGTATGTGCTATAAAAAAGGAAACCAAAATTAGAAAAGTTCCAACTCGCCAATAATATTTATTTCTTTCAACAAAATAAAATTCCCTTTTTTTCGCCAAATTCACAAAAAAAACAGAATCGAATAACAAATTTTAAGTTTAAAGGCAAATTAATTGTATCCTTCTGGATGTTACAAAAGAGAATAAATTTGAAGCTCAGCTTGTACAAGCAAGAGGCCTAAATTAAACGGAATTACAGCTTAATGTTGAAAAAATACCAAAGCTTTAATTAAATTACATTATAATGTTATAAACAAAATAAAGCTTAAATTAATATTATAGCGCCCTCTGTTGCTTGTTTGGCCTCTTCTAGTTGTTAGGTTACATTGCCGGGGATGGGATTTCCACAATTGCTCCAATCGATATCAGTCAACTGTATAAATGAAAATAGATTGAAGTTATAAACAAGATTCAAAACGATGTGTTGCATACTTACGTACATATTACTGAGCCAACGATTTGCCCATCGCACCACCAAATATACCATTGCGTATTTTTAAACATTTGCTGTAGATGTCACATCTTAATTTCTACTGGGGTCGCCACAAAATGTTGGGATCAGACAATTGTAATCCCGGAAATTTGTGTGCTGGCCTTCTACTGACCTTGACGGTGTGAGGCCATCCACTTTTATACGCACTTTCGCATATGTTTCACTGCTGCAGTAGTTACGTCTAACTACCAAGAGAACTCGCTCTGAGCGTCCAAATTTGATGGTTTTCGTGCCAAGCCTTCTCGGAAATGATGGTAAGATCTGCAGTCGGTATCGTCCATGAGTATGTTGCATATCACCTCAATGTTTGCAATTCCCAGTACTAACGCAAATATGGTCGCGACTCAAAGAGCCTGGACACTTACTTATATGTCGTCACCAATTTTATTCACTAATCATAATCTGCTTTAGAGAATCTTTCCCAAAATCGCAATGGATGGTTCTTCAAATAGAAGCAACACACCATTTCCTTCTTATTATTGTTATATTATGATACTATTAACTGAAGTTATTATATATTTCAAATTGAACACGCCAGTTTTACAACTGGTCGAGTAATAGTTCTACGTGAAGTCTTCAAATCCACTACCCTGACATGACCATCCCTACCCAAAGGGTAAATTTCAATACGCGACCTTGGCGCCTTGTCGTCGCTCATGATCACCATAGCACTGACCTGTAAGTCTTTCCTAAAACACTTCTTTCCATCGAAGACATAAACGTTGGTTCAGAACCTTAATTTTCAATTCCGGTGGGAACAATAAAGGACCACTAATTAAAAAGTGGCCCAAGAGTATCCAAGCAATCGGCATTATACGCCTAGACACGAAGAGAGTGGAGAACTCTTACAAAGAATATTTCAAACCTCCTGCAAGCCTTTTAAAATGGTGTTTAAAACTTTTGACATCTAGGATAAGATATCACCAGCGGAAAAGAATGCCGACGTGGATAGATTACTAACGGCTTTCAAATGCATAGATTTCGTAGCAAAACAAATAAACAAACAAACGTAGCCCTTAGTTATAAGACATGCTCTGCCAGTGTAATGACGAATATCAAAGCGCCCATCGAAGTCCACACCAATGCTAGCGAAATGACGAGTGAAAACCGTACGAGATGAAGGCAATGCTGCCATTATCTGACTCTGTGTCATTCTCCCACGGATAGTACAAACCCTGCAATGTCCTACGATAGTCTTTATCAAATTTTTAAACCTGCGTATGTATAATTCCATTCTCAATACTCTTAGCGTCAACTGGTTTCCGCCATGCAAAGTTAGATTATGAATAAAATCTCGCTATTGGTAAAAGTATCGTTATACTTAAGACTTACCGCATTAGTCAGCCTGCTACCGACTCTCATTAATGCATCTTCATCAAATTCAAAAATTCGACTTCTGAAATCTTTTCTCCGTTAGACAACTACCGGCATTCTTGAGGGTACCAAACTCTACCAAAGAATCACAACTCGCACCCTCTCTATCAAAAATGCTATACACTAAGGCCATCACACGCAACACTCTTAAGTAGGAAGAAAACCATTGAACATGGGAGATTTCTCCTCTTTTTAGTGTCATATTCCTCAGGAATAGGATTACGTCATCTGTAAGTAGGACGGCTTAACCAGGGAAGACCATGCCGTTATAGTTCGTCCGTTGCTAAATCCTGCGGACAAACACTTATGAAATCAGCCGGATTTTGCTCAGACCGGATATGTCTCCAGCAGGCTTTGTCCAAGTGTTCCGTCACCTTTGTAATTCTATTAGCAACTAAAGTTTTCCATGAACTGCGTGGTTTTTGAAGCCAAGCTAAAACTATGGTAAAATCCGTCCACTCATAGAACCTTGTTCTTGTTGCGCCAAACTTAAAATTTCCCTTCACCACTTCCATCAGCTCAGTTAATAATGCAGCACCGCAAAGTTACAGCCAAGGTAAAGAAACTGTATTCAAATGAGCGACCATCGATTTAGCCAGCAATAGATGGGTCTGAATATACCTACATCGTCCTTAATACAAATGTATACACACGCCCCGTATGCTTTTTCTGAAGCATCAGAGAACCCATGAACTTCCACAGTACAACCGGGCCGAAAACCTACCCATCGAGGCATTTTTATCTCATTAATGAAACCATATTCATTAAGAAATTGCTCCCATTTCGAATGGCTTTCCGGGTCCAAAATTCTTCCCAACCAGTTTTCACGCTCCATATTTTCTGCATGAGCATCTTTTCGGCAAAAATAATTCAACCTAGCCATCCAGCAGGATCGAAAAGCTAAGCAATAACCGACAATATTTCCCTTTTCGTAAAATTCTCCTTGATCTGGATTGCCGCTGTAGTAAATAAAAACTGATCAGACTTGGCATTACATCTTACGGCCAGCATCTTGATAGAGCTAATGTCTTCAAACTCCAAAAAATCTTCCCTTAACAAGTGGTCAGAAGGAACCCTTGTAGAATTCTCCTGTCATTTTTGGTCCGCTTCCTCATTGAGAATCCAACGGAAGACAACGTCAACCTTAATTGGTCTCGAACCTCTATCGCTACAGAAAATCATGAGCTCCAGCCAGCGCATCACCTACATACATCATCTCCTGTGAGATTTCAGATGTCAAAGGCCGTTATGAGTTACCGTCAGCGAGTTGAAGCAACATTCTTATTGCCAAAAACAGAACACAATTTACCCAAAAGACTGCATCCAACGGCTTAATGGCTGCTGGCCTGCTTCCAGTTGGGAGACGGTTAAGCTTCTCCTCGACATTTACTTTCTGGGAAATGTCACCCTTGGATGTTAAGCTCTCTATCAGGTTAAAGAAAATTCCTCTCCCTTAACTCTTACCCCAGGCCGACTGCAGTGGGCTGTTAGATCCTTTAAACCATTCAATTCCGCCTGACCGTATGGTATTATTCTTCTTTGGATGCTTGCCATCTATAACTTTAGTCTTAGGCTCGCTTATATGCCTTATAGGTGGTGATTTTATTTCAGAAAACCGTTCCACATTAAAGCAAATGACTACAGACTAACCAAGATATAAACACATACACGGCAGATAACAGAAATCTGGCAACTTTAGAATACACACGTTTATATGAAAACGATTATATTGAAGGCAGAACAGAAAAGCAAAGACAACAACCTAAGCAGTTTCTGCCCAAATTAAACTAATTGATGATGTACAAGAAGCTTCTAGATGCGAATACATGAAAGACCGCCGACAAAAAACATGTTAGGATGGAGGCAAGGCTCAACAACCAGTGCGAGTCGTTTCAGAAGGTACCGGCAGGACAAAACCACCTTGCTTTGATGGTAGCTCAAATTCCAATTCGAGACAGTAACCAACAGAAACGGATGGGACGATGGGGAGAAGGCTTTGGACCTAATTTTGGCGTTAAAATGTGTCGCACCCGATATCCTAGAAACCATGCCAGCCAGCTACAGGACTTAGTGGTGGCGTTATAGCGTAAATTCGGCGATGAGCACAAACGACACCGGTGTGACGCAGTCTATCATCAGACCAAATGTAGTGAAGGGGACGTGTGAGGTACTTAGTAATGTAAGACTGGAGAGTCTGCCACCGTCTACGGAAAAACAGAGGCAAAGGTGACTATCGCCAACATTAGTGTAAGCTGCGTCTTTATTGTTGCCAATATTGTGGTCGAGGTTATCATTGGTGCCGATTTTATTATAGCTCATGGCATCAATTTGAATGTGGGGCAACAGATAATGAGCTGGCGAAATGTGGAGATTCCTCTTGACGTGGGATTCAAGCATCAAGTGCACGCCAGAAGGATAGTTGCTGTCGAACAACAAAAATCACCGTCGCTGAGTGAATCATTGATATGGGCGCGTGTGGAGGGATATTGTGAGGAAAACCGCTTGTGGGTTGTTGAACCAGCAGAAATCCAGACGGATTTGTTATCTGAAAACGCCCTCGTCAAATCCACCGAACAGAGAATAGTCCCTGTTCACATTAGTGAACAAATTTACTCATCTCTAATCCTGACTTCCAATATCCTTAACACATAATGACAATAACATCATCAACCCACATCAACATTAAAATCATATTTCAACATACACACATGCATTAACATCTTCAATATAATAATTCACAGATTTTACAGATCAAGCAACTGATCTGATCCTCGAACAACTAAAAACAAACCCTACGAGAGTGCACTAGAGTGAACAAAATTAACTAATGAATTTTGAAATAATTTATAATAATAAAACTGAAACTGTGAACATACTACATTTGTGAATTTTACATTTAAACTTTAGACTAAATTGTGAATCAAGTACAAATAATACAGACTGTGAACTAATATACAAATACAAATAAAATACGTTTTATAACGTTTTGAAAATATGCACATAAAACATTAACGAACACTCATTATATACAAGTAATATAAAAAAGGTTTGTGCGTGATATAACCAATACCCCCCACATACTAACCCTCAGTCCCAGTGAGGGTGTTAAATTTATCAGGCCACCAAAAAGGCAGCTGTAAAAACTCCGATATGGGCCAAGTAGAGGCAGTAATAAACAGCGAACAATAGCCGGAACCTGCCGAAACGTCAGCCAAGGATCAACAGGAATTTGGTAAAATGTGGAGAAATGGATAGCAGGTTTATCAGCTCTAGAGAGAAATACGACCAAAAAGCTGCTAAAGAGTTATGCTTTCACTTTCGCCACGAACAATAAAAGACAAGGACGAACAGCCATGGCCAAAAATGAAATTGATACTGGCGAAGCGAGACCGATAAAACAGGCGCACAGAGGCATTCCGCTGGCGAAGAGTAATGAGGTTAAGGAGTTAGTCGCAAAATGAGGAGGAGCGGTGTAATCGAACCATCATCTGGTCCATGGAGCTCACCTGTAGTCTTAGTCAAGAAGACTACAGGAAGCTGAATGATGTCAGTAAAAACGATAGTTATCCGCTACCGAGAATTGACGACACACTCGACACGCTAGCGGGAACGAAGTGTTTCTTCAGTTTGGATCTCAAAAGCGCGCATTGGCAGGTGGAGATTGCAGATAAGGACAAGGAGAAAACTGCATTTAGTGCGAACGGCGGTTTATGGTAATTTAAAGTTATGCCATTTGGTCTCTGTAATGCTCCGGCCACATTCAAGTAGCTTATGGAACGTGTACTAAGGGGATTGCATTGGAAGAATTGTCTGGTATACCTCGATAAGATAATAGTGGTGGGCAGAACTTTCGACTAACACCTTAAGAACCTGGGAGAAATTCTGCAATGAATATCAATGGCTGGACTAAAACTAAGCGTAAAGAAATGTGCATTCTTCCAAAAACAGGTGAAATATTTGGGCATCCTGTTACAGCCGATGGCATATTCACGGATAAAGATAAAATACGAGCAGCAAAGGACTGGCCTCGTCCACCGAATCTTCATGAATTACGCAGTTTTTTTGGTACTATGCACATACTAGCGTGGCTCCAAGCTTGTTTGACCTCACCAAAAAATCAAAAGTAATCAATGGGGTGAGTCACAAGAAAAGGCGTTCCACACTATAAAAGTCCTATTGTGTGCTGCACCAGTTTTGGCGTATCCAGTCCTAGGCGAAAAATTCATTTTGGATAGCGATGCCAGCGGAATGGTATTGGTGGTGTACATTCCCAAGTTGTCAATGGTGCAGAGAAAGTGCATAAAACCATAAGTACCTGTATGGCCAACATTTTCTGCTAAGGACTGATCATTCCGCACTGAGATGGCTGATGCAATCCAAGAACCCTGAAGGACAGCTAGCACGTTGGATTGAGCGCTTACATGCTTAGGACTTCAGCATTGAAGACTGAACAGGCATAAAACATGGGAATGCTGATGCTCTCTCATGTCGACCCTGTAATTTGGAGTGTAAACATTGCGTGAAAGTTGAGAAGAAGGAATCCATAGTTGATGTCCGGCTAACGCGTATTGAAGCCAACGAAGACTGGTACGAAACACTAAGAAGTGACCTAATATTGGCCAAGACAATAGCAGCTACGGAAGAGGATAACCGACATATCAGAAATGAGATATTCTTACAAAAGCATATTGGGCGCTATGAGACAGGTTAAGGTTGATAAACGGTGCTTATATTGACATTGGGAAAGCGCTGATGGCAAGACCTCGTCCAACCTAATAGCAGTGCCTTCCACCAAGATTATTATATTAACACTAAATCTACCGATATATCATGCATTTCCAACTAAAACTTCTTTAAAATGGTACATATATTACTATGTCTCGCATAGGGAAAAATATATCAATTCGGCATATAGAAAAGCAATGTATACATTTCATTTTGCAGGAATAAGATTTTATTTAATTCTCAGTACTTGTATGGTATATGCTGTTTGGCTTACAAACTCTCTAAAAATAATACTCTACGTTATTTAAAATTTCTAATGATTTTAAATATTTTAAATGTCTCAACAACAAACTAAAGAACTAGCAAAACAATGAAATTAGAATTTTTATTAACAAAATAGCACTACACTTGAAATTTTTACTGTAATACTCGCTTGGAGTAGGGTGAAATCCATCCGCCAGCCAACAAAAATATAGCGAAATTGCAAAAATGTCCAATATAGTGATTTTATACCACAAGTTATACAAATCAAGGTATAGAAACTTTGCACGGTTGAAATAACTACCTGCAGTAGTTAGAGGAGATTACATGTACAAACATATTTCTCAGTACAAAAAATTACAAGGAGAAAATCTTGTAATAAAAAACATACGATGTATTTTTTAATAGAAGTCGTAAAGGCAAATTGTAATATTGAAGAAATTCTGATAAAAATAAACCTTAAAATGAGTCAATTTGTATTTGAAATATAAGTTATTTATTTAATAAAACAAATTTTATTATACTTTATTTAAACTGTTTTTTATTACCGGCTATGCCAGTCTTGTTTTTATTAGTTACAAAAATTAACTAACTGTTTGTCGCTTAATGGCTCATAAAGCTGGGAAATTTTTATTTATTTGTTCTAATTATTTATTTACTTAATTGTTAATTTAATTCGTTAATCTGCGAATTGCTTAAATGTTCATTTGTCCCTTGATTATTTACACATATGTTATGTATTTGTTTTCCCTTTTTTGTCTATCCGTTTACATGTAAATGGTCAAGTAGGCTTTGTTTTTTCTTTCTGCTGCAGTGCTTTTATTTCGTTAAGTTACTATGTATGTATTACATGTAAATAATCAAGTTGGCTTTTTGTTTTCTTTGTTTCGTTAAGTTTGTATGTATACGGCACAACATGAAAAATATTTGAAAGCAAATTTAGTTTGTCGAAGGAAAGCACTGCGGTAAGAACAAAAATAGTTATATTGTATTTTCATTTATAAGTTTTTTTATATACAGAAATAAACGTCTCAACCAAATTCAATTCGGCCTTTTGTTTTTGGTGGTTAAATTCGTTCTTCGACTAACAACAGCCACCGCCAGTGGCAACAAATATTATTTCGCAGCTTTGTGCGGAAATTCTTGTGGTTCCAACAAGCCGGAACATTTGTGTTTTTTGAAGAAATTTTTATAGTAGTTCCTTGCCTGCCGGAACGAGAAAGGAAAATTATTTTTTTTTTGGAAATTCACTAAAATCAAAATGCAACGGTCACCAACGAGAAAAAGCTCTAGGTTGCAGTCAGCTTTGAATCGGAATAATGATTTTCCATCTGCTGAAACAAATTTACTACCGCAACAATCGGCTCCCAATTCCGCCGGAACATCGGCCTTGATGCCAGTGGTAACTTCTGCCCCTGGAGTAACCAGCACAAACGTAAGTACAGCCGAACAAAAAATATACGCCTCTGCACCTGCTATAGTGTCGACAGGTTCCACCGCCGCTGGAACCTCAGGTGTCGTAGCCACCACTCCCATCATGTCTACCGATATGATTCAACATAATCAACAAAATTTTGGTGGCCCAACGGGACAGCAGCAATTGCCTCAGCTAACTTCTGGCATTAATTTGGAAGATTTGCAAAGCCAAATCAATATGCTCCAGGTTCAGTTGCTGACAGCACAGAAAGCCTTGTCCATCGTCTGTAATACCAGTTCAGCGTCATCCTCAACCATGCCCCAGTCTTCCAATATGGCGACAGCAGCTGCAGGTATCAGTGATGCCATCGTTGGCAACCCTGCCTCAGCCAACATCGACTGCGTTGATCGTCGTACGCCATTTTCTTATGTAAGCTGCAATGCAAATAATTCTGGTTTGTACTCAAACCAACCGCCTTTAGAACAAATATTGCCTCCTAATAGTCTTGTGTCTCAAAATGGCGGTTTATTTAAATAAAATATATATATATATATAATAAATTTATGATTTGCCGGAATTTAGTGGTGCACCTGAGGATTGGCTCATGTTTTCAACAGTCTACGATAATTCAACTGCTGTTTATAATTATAGTAATTTCGAGAATTCTGTTCGGCTCCAAAAGGCATTAAAGGGTGATGCTCGTGAAAGTGTTAAATCATTGCTTATACACCCGAATAACGTGAGTATGGTGATGGAACAGTTGCGTTTTCGATATGATCGACCAGAGATACTCATCCGTTGCCAGCTTCAACAAGTGAAGGAAATTCAGCCTATTAGTGAGAGTGGTATTGATCGTATTGTGCCCTTTGCCGTTAGGGTGCAGAACCTTGCCGGTTTTTTGGTATCTGCTAATGGACAACAGAATTTGGCGAACCCCACACTCATGGATGAATTAGTCAGCAAACTTCCTTTGAGTAAACGAATGGAGTGGGCCCGTTATGCCTCAACAATTAAGCCATATCCAAAACGGTTTTGGATTTCAACACGTGGCTCAAAGATGTTGCTGATTTGGTGCAAACTATTCAAGGGGTGAGTGTTAATCAAAATTATAGTAAACCCAAAAGAAAAGTTGTCCTCCATGCCGTTGATGGTCAACGCAAACAAGAGTGCCCTATCTGCCAGGGTAATCTCAAATTATTTGAATGTAAACGATTTAGTTCAATGAAAGTGCCTGACAGATGGACTAATGTGAAAAAATTGAGGTTCTGTTTTTCATGACTTCGTTCAGGACATTCTAGTAGAAATTGCCGTAATCGAAAAGAGTGTCCCATTGATGGTTGCCTGAGAAAACATAACAAATTATTACATGATGGTCAATTTAATAATGGTGAAAATAATTCTGGGTCTAGTGAGTCGGAAGCTTCAGGTGGTTCGACAAATGGAAGTGCGTCTGTCCTTAGCTGTGTGTCCCGTGCTGCAGATAAGAGAGTGTTGCTGTTTCGAGTTGTGCCTATTGTACTTTATGGTCCTAGTAACAAGATTGAAACTTATGCATTGTTGGATGAAGGTTCTTCGGTTACTATGGTGGACAAGTCTTTGGTGAGGCAACTGGCCCTTCGGGGGCAACAAAGTAAATTAAATTTACACTGGTATGCTGGAAAAGCATCTGAGGAAATGGCATCTGTGGTTGATCTGCAAGTAAGTGGGGTTGGTAAGCAAAGGAAATATGCTATGATATTATGAAATTACCGGCTTAAACTTTCAATATGGATTTAAGCGGTCATCCTTGTTTACATATTAATTTTTACGAGGGTATTACCCTAAGGTTTTGATTGGATTAGACCACTGCCACCTTGGTCTTCCTGATGAAATCGTGCCTTTAGAAGAAACTGGTCCTTATGCAGCCAACACCCCATTAGGCTGGGTGGTTTTTGGTCCAAAGAAGGGTAAGTCATCAAATTCTCATCTATGTTTGTTGTCAGTCCAGCCGGAACAGAAGGTCTATGACTTGGTGGCAAGTTACTTTGGAGTGAAGGTTTTGCCGGTCATAGAGTCCAATGAGGTGGCACGAGCTCGTCAAATCTTAAAAGATACTACAGTGAGGGTTGAAGGGAGGTTCCAAACCAGGCTATTGTAGTGTGCTGATGATGTTGTCTTGCCTGCCAGTTACTCCATGGCTCTAAATAGACTCAATAGTATTGAAAGAAAAATGAAAAGAATTCCAGAATTTGGTGAAGCATATAAGGCTATCAAGAAGGATTATCTGTCAAAGGGGTATGCACGAAAATTGTCACCTAATGAAGCTTCTGATCTTGGTATCTTCCTCACTTTGTGGTGGTCAACCCTAACAAGCCTGGGAAGCTCCGCCTAGTTTTTGATGCTGCCGCAACTGTTGAAGGAGTCTCGTTGAACTCCAAGTTGTTAAAGGGTCCTCAGCAATATCAATTTTGTTTAATTTCCGAGTTGGAGCTGTTGCAGTTTGTGGGGATATTAAGGAAATGTTCCACCAGGTCCTTGTGGCTCCTGAAGACAGATGTTCCCAACGGTTCCTTTGGCGCGTTTGGTTTTCTATGTCAAAGAAACCAATGCCCTAAGCTATCGTGAAGAATATCCTCGCGCAGTTAAGTCTATAGTGGATCATCATTATGTGGATGATTTTGTCGACAGTTTTCCAACTCCTGAAAGAGCTATTGAGGTTGCCCAACAAGTTCGTGACATCCATAAGTCTTCTGGGTTCGAGCTACGGAAGTTTTCATCAAATTCCTCTGATGTAATTGTGGCCCTTAAAGGTACAGTGGAGAAGCCAGTGAACTTTTCCAGCGATATTAACGAGCTGCAATCGGAAAAGGTCCTAGGTATTTACTGGCAACCTAGGGATGATACGTTCAGGTTTAAGTTAAATTTCCACAACGTGAATGCTGATGTCATTGAAGGTTTGAGGTCTCCTACAAAGCGAGAGTTGCTTAGTGTGGTCATGTCTGTCTTCGACCCACTTGGTTGTTTTGAGCAACTTTATGATTAGGGCTAAACTATTGATGCGTGAGGTATGGAGATACGATATTCGATGGGATGATGCCTTGCCTGATGAAATATTTGACATGTGGAATAATTGGCGCCAAGAGCTGAAAAATGTTATTAATGTGAAAGTACCTCGTAAATATTTTGGAAATGGTGTTCCTAATCGCCTGGAGCTACATGTTTTTGTCGACGCTAGTGAGGATGCATTTGGTGCCGTGTCATATTGGAGGTCCATTAATGCTGATGGAAAAATTGAAGTGTCCTTCGTAGCTGCAAAAACAAGATGTGCCCCCTAAAGACGATGAGTATCCCGAGGCTTGAACTTCAGGCTGACGTTTTGGGCACTCGATTGATGGATACAATTTTCAAGGAGCATTCCATGAAGGTGTCTCGAATCGTTTGTTGGAGCGATTCGACGATGGTAATTAATTGGATTGGCTCGGAGAGCCGGAGATACAAGCCTTTTGTAGCCCATCGTATTACGGAAATTCTAGAATCCACTAGCCTAGCAGATTGGAGATGGCTGCCCACCCATCTGAATGTTGCTGATGAAACCACCCTAATGAAGTCTCAAGTCAACCTTTCAAATGAATCGAACTGTTTTAGTGGCCCTAGTTTCCTTTATCGTGGTGAAGATGAATGGCCCAAAACTGCCAACATAGGTCCCGCCTACCTTGATACTGAGGAACTTCGCCCAAAATTTGCCGTATTAATTAATGTCTCGCCTCTTATTGATTTCGGCAGATTTTCGTCCTATTTAAGACTGAAACGTACAGTTGCCTGGATGTTACGTTTTATATATCGATGCCAAAGGAAATTTAAACCTGAAAAACGAAATGGTCTGACCGCTGCTGATCTGAAAACTTCCGAGATATATCTTTGCCGCCAAATCCAGAGGGAAAAGATTAATGCAGAAATTGAAATTCTGAAATCTGGAGAAAGCTTGCCGAAAAGTAGTGAATTGTTTACGTTGACTCCATATTTGGATGAAAGTTCACTACTTCGAATTTATGGTCGCATGGACGCAGCTAGTTGGTTGCCCATGGAAACGAGACGTCCGATTATATTGCCGTCATCTCATCCCGTTACCGAGTTGTTTATGGCTCATGTACATGTCGACGCCATGAAAAGAGATGGGTTGCTCTATTTACATGCCTAATCGTGAGAGCCATCCACTTAAAAGTTGCCTTTGATTTGTCCACAGATGCGTGCATCCTTGCCATACGTAATTTTATAAATATACGTGGCGTCCCTACAAGGCTCAGAAGCGACAATGGAAAAAATTCTGTTCGTGCTGATCAAGTTGCGAAGAGGTTCAGTGAAGTGTTTGATGTGGCCCGAATTGAAGATGAACTGTCAACTAAAGGTATTGACTGGCAGTTCAATTATCCACATAATCCTGCAGAAGGCGGTATATGGGAACGTATGGTCCAGTGTGTCAAACGTGTCCTACAGTCAACTTTAAAAGAGTCTGCCCCTCGTGAACATACGCTACAGAGTTTCCTGATTGAAGCAGAAAATATTGTCAATTCTCGTCCCTTAACACATTTGCCCTTGAGCCACGAAGACGAGGAACCACTAACGCCTAATCATTTTTTGCTTGGTTGTCCAAACACAGCGCAAACTCCCGTGGGGGCCGAAGAACAAAAGCCCATTTTGATGAAAAAACAGTGGCGCATATCTCGCCAATTACGTGACCACTTTTGGAATCGCTGGATCCGAGAATATTTGCCCACATTGACAAGACGTTCCAAATGGTGCCAACGTTCGAAGCCAATTGACGTTGGTGACTTAGTTCTGATTTGCGATCCAGCAGTATCCCGTAGAGATTGGAAACGAGGTCGAGTGAAAGAGATATACAAGGGCAAAGATGGTGTTATTCGTCGAGCTGATGTCCGTACTAACGCTGGTGTTTTAATGCGTCCAGTTTCCAAACTTGCTGTCCTTGACCTGGAGTAGTGAATCGTGGCCGATCCACGGGGGTGGGAATGTCGCTTAATGGCTCATAAAGCTGGGAAATTTTTATTTATTTGTTCTAATTATTTATTTACTTAATTGTTAATTTAATTCGTTAATCTGTGAATTGCCTAAATGTTCATTTGTCCCTTGATCATTTACACATATGTTATGTATTTGTTTTCCCTTTTTTGTCTATCCGTTTACATGTAAATGGTCAAGTAGGCTTTGTTTTTTCTTCCTGCTGCAGTGCTTTTATTTCGTTAAGTTACTATGTATGTATTACATGTAAATAATCAAGTTGGCTTTTTGTTTTCTTTGTTTCGTTAAGTTTGTATCTATACGGCACAACATGAAAAATATTTGAAAGCAAATTTAGTTTGTCGAAGGAAAGCACTGCGGTAAGAACAAAAATAGTTATATTGTATTTTCATTTATAAGTTTTTTTATATACAGAAATAAACGTCTCAACCAAATTCAATTCGGCCTTTTGTTTTTGGTGGTTAAATTCGTTCTTCGACTAACAACAGCCACCGCCAGTGGCAACACTGTTAAAAATAAAATAGTTCTCAACAATACCTACAATAACTTAGAATACCAATACAACACCAACACAATGTTACACTGTTGTTATTGCTACTAAATTATTAAAGCAGACGCTTACGTTGCTAAAAATAATTTAGAGCGGATGCGCATGTAGGTGGAGTTGGTTGACACCCGCCAACTTGTATTATTGAATCATTAAAGCAGACGATATTTTATTACGAAGTAAATATTATTATTATCTTGAAAAACTTTGAGTTTTGAATTACTAAGGATATCGCTTATGCTAAGATTGGCAAAGTGTTCTCTAATTAATACATTTTTGATGTCATTATTTTCTAATATTATTGGGTTAACAATGTTTAATTTTGCAAGAGTAATCGAGTTAATGGTGTTCTCAATACTAGTCACTATGGCCTTGTTTTTAGCGATTGCAAGGTCAAACAAATTTCCTGTGTCGATTTGTGTTTGCTTGGATGCGCTAGGTAGTTTGTTAACCGTTTCCGTCAATTGATTGATTTTAATTTGTAATTCAGTATTAATGAGTACCTGTTGGTTATTAGCTTCTATTAAGTTCTCCTCTCTAGTGACCACCTGATTAAAGTCTTCAAAATCCGGAGTGCCATCAATGTATTTTAGTGATGTTCCTAAAATATTAATACTCCTGGAATGTAGGTGGTGAATCTTTATTGCGTTCAGTAGAGTAAAGATATGGTCAACGTCGGCTCTAAGCAGTTTTCTCATATGAGATTGTGGAAAGTGGTCAAGTATGTTTTCGGTGTCATGCGCTACATTTTCGTAGCCGGTCAGGTTAGTAATGTGTAATAAAAAACCATAGCGATCATAAGTGGCTACCATTCCATCAGTTACCGGGATATAATAAGAGTTGGTGTAGTTTAGTATTTTTGCTCGCATGAATGGGGCAGTTGATATTAGAAGAAATCTGTAACAGCGAAAAAGGCAAGAAGAAAAAAAATTACTTAAGATTGTCTTTATGTACTGCCCTTCCGTCAATGAGAACTTTAGTTCCCATATCTGCTTGAATATTTTTTTCAACAAAAAGTTTAGTGAATTTATTGCCTATTCTTTTATTTGTCTTGACATGGACTCTGTCACCGGGTTCAAAGCTTCGCTTGTGCCGATTCTTATTATGGTATTCAAGGTTTCTTTTTTGAGTTTTAACAAGCTTTTGTTTAATTTCTTCTATTAGTGTCTGAGGAGCTGAGTGAATTATATCTATAGGTCTATAACCCGTAATCGAATGGATTGTTCTATTGTATTTTGTGACTGCCAGTGATATAAGCTCAGATGTATCAGAAATATTTTCCTCCATTTTCGCACATCTAGCTATCTCTGTTAGTGTGCTATGGAATCTATCAACCTGTCCATTGCTTACACTATGAAATAGGGGTGTGGTGCAGATTTAAATGTTAAAGGTATTTTTTAAGATTGTTTTTATAGTTTCGGAGTTAAGTGAACGTTCATTGTCGCAAACAATGGTTTTGGTATTCTTGAAACAACCAATCATACTTATGAGTGGTTGTCTTATGTCAACGATTGCTCTCGACTGAATAGGGCTTACACATGCAAATTTAGACAATTTGTCAATTAAGGTGAGAAAATGCTGTGTATCGATAGAATAAATATCTATGTGTAATATCTCCCCTGGAAAAGAAGGTATGGGTGTTTGACCTATCTCGACTTTGTTAGGGCGCCTCTGATACTTTGCTTCACGACAAAGCAAGTTGATATTATTTCTTTCAGTTTTTGACTTAGTTCAGGAAAGTAGTAGTCCCTCAGAATTTGTTGCACATTTTCTCGAGCATTACGATGGACTCTATCACAATATTATTCGCAAAGCGGAATTTGACCGAGGGGAACGCCGTTAGTAATTTGTCTTGGACATTCTACCAGAATTGGTAATTCGCAGTGCAATGCACTAACAACGTTGGGGTTAACTACCTGCTTAAGTATTTCCAGAAGGTCATCAAAGTTCACATATGTAATTTTTAATTAATTTTTTACTCTCCTTTTCGGTCTTATTACCTCTGCGGAGAATTATTTGGTTTTTAAAACAATTTAATGGATTCTGTACGGTAGGAATGGTTCCTGTCAGCGAATTTTCACTGTGCTCAGTAACATTGTCTGAATCGGATGACTCCTCTGACATATTTAAATGTTGCCTAGTTAAGGCATCCGCAACATAGTTTTCTTTCCCTGGTTTGTAAAAAAATTTCGGTGAAAATTCCTCCACAAATACTCTCCACCTCTTAATTTTTGAATTTGGGTTTTTGTCAGATATCGCGAAGGTGAGTGGCTGGTGGTCGGTGAAAATATTTAGCTGATTAGTTCCGTACAGATAATTACGTAACTTCTGCAATGACCACACTATGGCTAATAATTCACGCTCATTCGTGGCGTAGTTTTCCTCGGCTTTGGACAGTGTTCTTGATATCATTGTAATTGGTCGACCATTCTGCGACAGTACTGCACCAATTGCGTGTGATGAGGCGTCTGTTGTCAAATCAAACGGCTTTTCGTAGTCTGGGTAAAGAAGGAGAACATCCTCAGAAGCAAGAACCTTCTTAATCCTTTCGAATGCCAAGTATGTCTCGTCGTCCAATTCTACCTTTATATTTTTCGAGCGCTTTGACCCTATATGTCCGTTGTCCCCTCTCAAAAATTTCATCAAAGGTTTAACAATTCTCGCGTAATCCTTCACAAAGCGTCTGTAGTATCCCGCCAGACCCAAGAATGACCTCAAGGCTCTAAGGGTCTTCGGTACCTCGTAGTTAACGATATCTTTAATCTTCTCGGGACAGGTTTTAATTCCATCGCCCGATACGACAAAACCCAAAAATTCCACCTCCGACCTAAAAAACCTTGATTTTTCTGCTGAGACACGCATCCCCGCCTCAAATAATTTTGACAGAATTGTGTCAATGTCTTCCAAGTGTTTTTCTTTAGTCTTAGAAAAGATGATTACATCATCAATGTAGACGTGACAGCATTTTCCTATTTGATCTCTTAAGACATCATCTATTGCCCGATGAAAAATGCTTGGGGCGTTTTTCAGCCCGAATGGTAAACGACAAAATTCATATTTACCATTATTCACAGAAAAGGCAGTTTTCTCACGATCCCTTTCAGCCAGTTCAATTTGGTGAAACCCAGATTTAAGATCCAACGTCGTGAAATAATGAGACTTTCCCAAATTAGACAAAATTACAGAGGTGTCTGGGATAGGGTATTTGTCACATATAGTCTTGTCGTTTAGTTTTCTGAAGTCAATAACCAAACGCATTTCACGATTTCCCTCTGTATTGAGCCCTTTCTTGTCAACTATCCATCTAGGGTTGTTAAATGGTGAGCGCGATGGCCAATTATTCCAATAGCTAAAAGGCTTTCTATCTTCTTATTAACAAAGGCAGCAGCTGCCATGGGATAGGGGTACGACTTCGAGTAAACCGGTTCGTTATCCGTTGTCCTTATTGTCGCTATTATGTTAGTATTATATGGCAATGCCTCATTCGGGTCAGCAAATGCTCTCGCCCTGTCCCTAATGAGTTGCGATAATTGTTCATTTTCGGAATTTTGTAAGATCAAATTATTAATTTCTCCGCAGTACAGATATGATAAGACCTCTTTTCCGCCCTTATAGCTTATGATACCCTTTTTAATATTAAGGAGGGCGTCCGCTTTTTTAAGAAGGTCAAAACCTATAATTCCATCAAAAGTCTGAAGTGTTGGCAAAACAAAAAATCCACATCAACACTAAAAATATTTACAGTGCATTTTTGCAAAATTCTTTCAGTGCCATGTAATGATTTTATTGTAATTCTTATGCCTTTCAAAAAATTAAAGTATTTAACATAATTCTTCGAGGCACCCGTGTCCACCAAGAATTTCAATACTCTCCTTGCAAACATCCTGGTAACATAGGGCAGGCAAGGTTGCCTTAGGTCTAAAAAATTAATTTCGTCTCCATATTCAGCGTTTGTCACGTAGTCTTCTTCCAAATTATCATTCTGGTAATTATTAAAGCTATTATCATAATTGTCATTGTCGTAGTCATCTTGTGTGTAGTCGTCGCACTATTGTCCGCCGTTTGATTGTTCTTGGCTCATTAAATAGTTAATGCGCTGAAACTTGGCTACAGGTTGCCTGTCACTTTCATAATGCCTCTTCTGTGGTTTCTCTCTATAGTCAGTAAATTGATTCCTTTCTAAATTCGGATTGTTTTGAGGTTTATTAAGACCTATTCCCCGCGGTCCCTTATTCGGAACAAAGATTTGTCTCTGGTTTGGGATAAAATTCGTCTGTAAATAATAAATAAATAAAAATTTCTGTATTTACTATTCAGGGAATCAATCAACTCGCTCTGTCCACCGCGCGTCATCAAGGTCTTGTTTATCAACAGTGTGAGCTTCTTCTCAACCTCCTCGTAAAATTCGATAATTGTTCATCGACCCTGTCGCAGCGTCGACATTTCCTGTTCGATCAAATAGATTGGACGTTTGTCCGCATATGTAAAGTCGAGTCTGGCGATTATCGCCTGGAAATTAAGACAAGTATTAAATGATGTCAGAACTTTTCAAATTTTCAAATTTTGTTTGGCTTAATAAAATGTTTGATTGATTTAGGGAAAAAATATTATTTCACTTCTATAACCTTTAGTGTGTCTAGGAATCCTTCTTTAAGTTTCTATTTGTTGTTGCCAGCAATAGTTTTATCTCGCTGACTTTTTAGTTTTTTCAAAATCTTTTTATTCCACATAAATTTATTTAAATTTATTTTATTTTTCTTAAGGTTTACACTCTTATTATTTTCATACGAAAATTTTAGATTTACATTCTTTTTTCTTTTCATACAAATTTTAGGTTTATATTTTATTATAATATATTTAAGTTCACAAAATTTTAGGTTCACATTATTTTTTATTTTCATACGAATTTTTGGTTCATATATAAAATTCATTTAAGTTCACTAAATTTTAGGTTCACATATGGGTTCGAGGCCACGTCCTTTGTTTCCCGTTATAGAAAAATTTTGTGGCCACGTTGGGCGCCAGTTATTTATTTAATAAAACAAATTTTATTAAACTTTATTTAAACTGTTTTTTATTACCGGCTATGCCAGTCTTGAGTTATTTATTTAATAAAACAAATTTTATTATACTTTATTTAAACTGTTTTTTATTACCGGCTATGCCAGTCTTGCTTTTATGAGTTACAAAAATGAACTAACTGTTAAAAATAAAATAGTTCTCAACAATACCTACAATACCTTAGAATGCCAACACAATGTTATGCTGTTGTTATTGCTACCAAATTATTAAAGCAGACGCTTACGTTGCTAACAATAATTTAGAGCGGATGCGCATGCAGGTGGAGTTGGTTGACACCCGCCAACTTGTATTATTGAATCATTAAAGCAGACACTTACGTTGCTAAAATGATCTATAGCGGATGCGCGTGCTGCTAACTTATATGTAAATAAGTAAAGAATAAAGAAAAGCGGAATGGACTGGATCCCAGTGAGCCAGCCCCGCCTGATACATGGTAAAGCAAACTGGTCTTTTTTAGTTTAAATTCTTTTTAAAAACTTGAATTGCTTTCAATATTCGATACAAATTTTTAAGACCAAACTAAAAAAAAAAATTATATAAAAAAACAATGTTCTTGACAAATGATTATTGAATATGCTGATTTTCCTATGCCTGAACACTTAAAACAATTTTATTAATTAAACGAATATTGACTAAATAAAAATTTATGTCTGAAAATAGTATAACAGATTTTAATAAGAATTTTCTTATTGTTTTAATACCTCAATTATGGGAAAAATGTAATTGCCAAATTAGAGACAGATTAGTAGTAAAACAACTTTCCACATCATATAATATTAATCACATAATGTACAAATTAATACATTTACTATACATGTGTATATAAATAAATTAAAATTATTAACAACCCCAATAAAATTCATATTTTTCATGTATTAGGTAAAGGTGATCTAGTGGGATCAGATATAAACGTGCATCTTGTTGCTACATTAAATGGCCAAATGACCGCAACAACAAACAGTGCAGGACAGGATGTTGTTGTCAGATGCAGTAGTGACATAAAAGTGAGTAGAATTTTTGATTGACTGTATCCCCGTCCACACATATTAATACTATGGTACTGATTAAATGTTCTTATAAGTATACAAAAATAAATTTTATGTTAAACAGAAATTAAATTAATTTTCTCAATATTTACAACCGAATGTGTTTGTCATCATTTGGGCGAATATAATATAATTGAGATCAATATTACTTATAGGCCTAGATCGAATATATTAAAGAGCAAACAGCTTAACAGAAAATACCTTTAATACCTTTAAACAATTAGGTAGGCATAATTTAAAGAAATATTATGCTTTGTTTTCGACATTATTTCATTGTGTGCTACTAATCAATTTGCTTTAAAGAGGACTAACCAATTATTCAATTTAGTAATAAAACTGTATTAAAAAAAAAAGTAACAATAATTAACTCAAACTTTAAACTAACAAACGTTAATTTCTACACAATCCACGCTAACTGGGAGAATATTTTTTGTTTTTATTGTGGCCTTAATGGATTTTTTAGCCACCACAATGGATATTGTTTTCTTGGGTCATATAAGGTCCCATTGTATTACCGGGAGTACATATTTCTTCAACTAATTACAACTCACGGTTGGCACTTTTCAACCATCCGTATAGTTTTATGAAGGTGTTAATCGCCTTTTGGTTCTATCAGCAAATTCTGAGTGACCAAGCATCCCGTTATAACTGCTACGAGGTTCCTAAGACGGAACCTGGTCAGGTTTAATAATATTTTATTTTGCATATGTTCATATCGAGCCATATCTATCTGGCTCCTCTGGAAGTGGGTTCATTATCCCATTCTTCTTTTCCAAATGAGACCATTTGTTTGCTCTTCTGTAAAGGACGAACAAGATCATATGTGAATTCAGTTGAATTTTCCACTGTGTTTACAAGCGCGTCGGTTTTGCTGTTACCTCCAATGCATCCGTTTCACAGCGGTCCAAATGCTCAATCTAGCCGGACAAAAGTTATAACCAGGGTACAGAAAAATTCATGTATGAACACATAAATTTAAAAATTTATGATAAATAGACACGAGTGTACTTTTCAAACTTTTTGTTTTATGCTCACTTTTCGCAAATGAGTAGTTAATAAATGTTTTCATTTTAAGCATTCATAAATGAAAACATTTATTTTTTTATATTGGTACATATTCGCGAATATGAATTGTGAGAAGTAAGAAATGTAAAATGTACAAATATGAGAGGCCTTCTCATCGCTCTCATTAAAGTACATACTCATTAATGTTGTTGTTTTTTTTTCATATGTGTTCGGACTTTTTGTAGTTTGTTTCTTATTTTCATATGTGCGTTGTTTGTTTTATTTGCTACTTTACAAAAATGAATGAAAATGAAAATGAAAATTTTTCATGAAAATTTTTCATTTTAATTTTTTCACAAACAAAAGATGTTTTCTCATTCTTTTGCATTCAATATGCATGTATGTAGAAAAATATTTTCATTTTTTAGTTGTTAGGCACAACTTGTGCCTATGTTTTTGTCATAACGGTTTACTTTAACAACTTCGCTATCCAATAAGTCATACATGACACACATGAGCGTATTGTAATACGATCATGGGTCGCATGTGACTCATTTCTTTATACAATTTATGTGATGTTTATGTAACACAGGCTATTTCACTTGCCTGCCTGTTTGCATGGAAAACACAAACAAAAAAACCCATCATAAGAATGCACAAAATTTTTGTTTTACCAGCCTGTGCACATATTTTTGTTTTATTCTTGCATGCAAAAACCCGAACACTCTCAACATTGAAAAATAAAACTTTATGCTCTTTCATTTGTGAGATTTTAACAAAAATTTTACATTTCATTTTCGAATGCTAGCGCAAAGTAAAACTTAATGCTCTTTCATTTGTGAGATTTTTACAAAAATGTTATTTCTCAAAAATTATTTTTCTTTTTCATGAGCGTGAGTGATAAGTTAGTGAATATTTGGTACACTGGTTATAACTCGCTTTTGCAAACCCGTACCGACATGAAACTTGGTACGTTTATAGATTTCATCAATATAAACAATTAGAGTGAAAAAAATCAAATGTATATGTATGTGTATGAGTGTGTGTATGTATGTAAATTCGTTTTTTGGGGGTCTATTTGAAGCATAAAGACGACAAAACGACTGAACCGATTTTCCTAAAATTTCCACACCGTATTTCTGTATGTGTGGGTGGAATTATAGGCTAATTTTCATTCAAAAGTTTTAAATGGGTGAAGTGTAACGCCAACTTTAAGAATTAAGTATTAAAAGTGTTATCTCATGGAAACTGCAACAGCTGAATCTTCGAATTCAGCATGGACAACTTTGATATCCACATAAACATTTGTAAGAAAAATGGTTGAACTAGCTACAGTGGGCGTGTTACCTCCCATATAAATAAAATACTAAAATTCGTATATCTGGGAAAACTATAACAAAATCAAATCCCCAAATTATGTATGATGAAATTTAGTGTCGATATTAATATTTTGGTTAACAATATGCGGACTAGCAATAGTAGTAGTAGTAGTAGCACCTTACATATCACATGGATACTAAAACTTGAATATCTGGTAACACCTAATTTTATTTATAGGTATAGCTAGTCTCGTTATGATTTTTTTAACCTGCACGTAATAGAATATAAGTGTGTCTTGTATATCCGCCATCGACATACAAAGCTAACGCCTCCTCATTTGTGTAAGGAATTGGTTGTGGAGGAGAAAAGCTAATTTTTTTATTTCTAATGCTTTAGAGGGAGAAGAATCTATAGTTTTGGCTATGCTTGCAGAGCTTTGTTTCCCGGACTTATAAAGACTTGTTCCAGCAGTAAAAGTCAGTTCTTCTGCCGATCAAGTCTCTAATAAAGGAGCAACATTTCTACGCTTTGTTCTCTCAGTTTTACATAAAAATTCCTTAGAAGGCCTGCCAAGGTCCATCCAAACATACTTCAACACGAGATGATGAAGAAAATTTTAGTGGAATATTAAAATACCCTTCTAACCAATATTTATTTTTATCTTCGAACGTGAGCCTTGTCCGAGTGGCTTGCGCCCACTTTTTCGTTAAAATGCATACAAACATTCGAGCAGATTGCCTTACTTTTCTGTAATAGCTATTCGTTTCATCACTTAATACCAATCTTAGCAACAACGTGTTTAACAACAGCATCAGTTTTCTTAGTTAGTTGTTTTCATTACGCCAAGTATTATACAGCTCTTTTTTTGTAATGGACATGTTAAACTCTAAATGATATAAAAATCCGGCAGCTAAATTTTTAAACATTAAAAAGCTACATATATATAGATGACGACAACATAAAAACTAAAGCTTAAGTACGATAAATTACCATTTGAAATTCTAATTGAATTCGGACATTAAACAAAAATTTCTCATTTATAACAAACAGGAAGGTAATTGAATTTTATTTATAAACAAAAGATATTTTATGAAAAATTTAAACAGTATTTTTTACTCATACCTTTGTCATATTAATTACACGAACAAATCTTTTTTAATTGTTCTTATTATTTTTTCACGACAAAAATTATTAAGAGCAAATTGACACCAAATTTAAGTAGCGCGATTTGATAATATTAGCGGTTTGTGTTTTCCAAGCAAACGGACAAGCAAGTGAAATAGCATGTGTTACAGAAACATCACATAACTGTGTGCATTAGAGATGAGCGATCCAGTGATTTTTGAAGAACGTTGTTCTCAGTGAACGTGATTTGTTAATCACTGTTCTTTAAAACAGTGATTGTGATCACAGTATTCCAAAAGAAAACAATAATGACAATAACGTATTTTATTAAGTCGTAAGAAAGAGACAACTAGATACATACTACGAAAAGACTACTAAACAAAATCAAAGTGGTGTCATCAACGTTATTATTTTTAATGTAATTTTTTTATATATGAAGTTTGACAATTAAGTTTGACAGAAAGTTCATGTATAACAGACAAAAGTAAATAATCAGCATCATCTAATAGTAATTCTGCCTCGCTCAATATAAAATGAAACAAATTTGAGCACGTAACAATTTTGAAAGAACGACATTATTAGTAACTGTTATTTGGCAATTTCAATCACTGTAGTTACCAGTGAATTATCAATCACCGTGATTAATCACAGTTTTGAAAATATCGCTCATCTCTAGTGTGCATACATTGAATCACACAGATAAAAACTTATTCAACAATGTTTAATTCTTTACACATGAATGCTTTTATAACTCTTTCAAGACGAGAGAAGATTGCGAAGTTGATCGGCTTCAACTTTGGCATTAAATGTTAATTTGATTTGTTTACTGGCTTCAATAGAGAATGTATTTTATTTGTTGTTTTAAGGGTATTTCAGGTGTTGGTTTTCGCTATAAATCCACACAACACAGTGTGCTGTGTCACTGTTCTCTTGAGTTGGTGTGCTTATGATTCCTTATACAAATATGAATGAATGCATAGAATAATGAATACTGTTGTTGACATACAGTATTTAAATATATGTCCACATTTTACATACATAATTGGTTATTACAACCCTTCAGTCAGGATTACGATCTAGTTTCTCACACCATTTATGTTGTATGTGTTCATTTTTATACATGAGTGGCGGGACCTACAGTTTAAAGTCGAAGAAATACTTTTTGTATATTGTTTTGATGTCTGGCCTGGGATTTGAACCCTGGCTTTTCGTCTAATAAGCCAACGCACTACCTACTAGACTACAGCGACTTCTCTATGTCCACATTTTAAAACAGATTAAAATATGAATGAGGTCACAACAATAATTCATTTTAAATTGAATGCAAAATTTTGCGTTTTATTGACATTAATGCTAGAGATCAGCATGTATGTATGTAAATGTACATATAGTAAGTTGGAATTGCTTAAAGAGGGCACTTTAATTTCGGTGCGAATCGATACAATGTCATGTATTTTACTTTTTCCCTACAATGACACAATCGGTCATAATCAGACGTCGGCACAAAGAGAACATGATACAAATGTGAGTGTTTATGTGAGAGGCATGTGTTAACCCAGAGGAAAATTGTTAGTAATATTTTGAAGTTTATTATTGACCTAATAATATGTATTTGTGAGCGGAAAATATAGAAAAACTGTTCTGCGCAAAATCTCTAAAACCACCGTATTTAAGTTGGCAAATATTCTTCCAAAAATCGAAATCATTTCTCCTTGATATTAGTGAATTCTACTGTAATATTTCTTTGGGTGTATAATTGAAGTCTGAAAAAAAGCGACAAGAATCTGCTTCACTTAAAGCTGACAAGCAACTGAACTGAAAGCCGAAGACGTTCTTCCCCTGAGGGTCATTGGTGCCGACGTCTGGTCATAATAGATTCAATTTACACTTAATTTGTTTACACGTAAATTGTATGAAAACAAGAATTCAGCAGGGCCGTTTTTATTTAAAAATAAAAACACATTTTTATATGATGATTTTATATACATATTTTGTATATATATACATTAGGGGGCCCCGTTTGTATGGAGGAAAAATAAGATGCAAATGTTTCCAACTAAAATGAAAGTTTGATTGATTCTAAGCTACCGTTTCTCAAAATTTTTGTCCTGAACTCAACATTTGGTGAGCTGGAACCAAGGATAAAAAGGTCCTTTTTTGAGGATTTCATGAATTTTTTCATATTTCTTTCAAGGAATGGATATAATATCATAAGAAAGGTCTTTGAGAGGAGCTTTCAATGGCTTATCAGAAATTTTCGTGTAACAGAAAAAGTAATAGAATTTTTATAAATTTATGTAAAAATGTGAAAATCTTATCCTTTGATCCAGCTCACTAAATATTGACGTCAGAACAAAAATTTTTAAAAACGTAGTCTTAAAATGAATTAAATTTTTATTTTAATTGGGAACATTGAAAACTTCTATTTTGGGGCAACCATAATATACATATTTATTAATATTAATTGAAACATATTGAATGAGTTATATTTTAAAATTAATTGATAAAAAACAACCCAAAATAAAATATTACTGATTTGAAATCGTTAAGATAACGTTTTTTTCGGGACTTCTTTTCTGCAAAATCTTCTATTATGTCTTCAAAGCCTATTACTTTGAGAATTTCACTCTCTATGCACATAATTGATAAGTTACATAGCCGCTCTTGTAACATAGGTTAGGTTAGGTTAGAGGACGTGTACTTGTCAATTAAGACAAGTACAGTACCCGGAGGTCGAATTGACCCATTGTTCAACGTCCTAGTTTCTCACACCACTTATGTTGTGTGTGTTAATTTTATACATGAGTGGTGGGACCTACAGTTTAAAGTCGATTCCGAACGACAGATTTTTATTTATTGAGAAACTTTTCATGGCAATTTTTATTTACTCTCAGAATTTTTGCCAGAAATCTACTGAGAGGAAGTCGTCGAAAAAATACTTTTTGTATTTTGTCTTTGACGCCTGGCCTGGGGCTCGAACCCAGGCTTTTGCGTCTAATAAGCCAACACACTACCTACTAGACTAAGGCGACTTCTGTAACATAGTTATTCGTAATTCATTTTTTATTCTCTTAAGATATGAAATCGAACGCTCTCCACTAACCATTAAGGAAAGGAATATTCTTCTAGCAACTTCAATGTTTGGAAAAGTTTCCTGTGTTTGTTTATGTAGTGCTAAAATACTTAAATCCTCGGTTTCTTTTGCAATGTTCTTTAAGTACTGCCTCAAATGAAAACATTCAGACTTCAACTCCTGAGCATTAATGTCTTCGTGGTAGATTTCTGCAAACTTCTTACATTTTTTTATCATCTGGTCAGAATCAATCGATATTAACAGAGACAAAAAACTAAATTTATTTTCAATTTCTTGGTATGCAGTCGAGCGATTTTGTAAATGAGCATAGAATGTGTCGATTATAGGGATAACTGTAGTTAACCTGAATTTTTCTTTGCCACTCAACTGTAGATTTTCTGACGACCCTTCAAAAAAAGTGATGCGTGTGCTGCGAATTCTAATTCTTTCGGACTTATCTTTGTATTCAGCATTTGGTTTTTATTCTGTATCCGCCGATTCTTACTGATCGAAGTTATCGCGTACGTTATAAACATAATCGACCAGAGATGTGTAAAGTTTTGTGGCAACATTCATGGTCGTAGTACTATTCTGTAAACTTAACCTTGTTTTATTCATAGTTCCTAAAATATCATTCCATATCTCTGTTAGAAGTATAGTCTCCAACTTTTCCATTTTTTGTGCCAAACTTTTAGCCTCATTTCTAGTTTCTCCTGGTTGACTGCTGTCACTTGCAATTGATGTCAAAGCTTCAGAAATATTATTATAACCATTCTTCAAAGCACTAATAGCATTCGCACGCGTAGACCACCTTGTACCCGGAAGAAGCTTTACTACTTTATTTGCACCCAAACACGCTGACATAATTTTCCATCTTTTAGTTAAAGATGAAAAAAAAAATTAAACAATTTTTGGACTAATTGAAAGTATTTTACTGCTTCTGGAACACATTCAACAGCCTGAACACCTACTAAGTTTAAAGAATGTGCAGCACATGGGACAAAAATGTCAAATTCACATTTTTCTATTATTTGTTTCTGAACTCCAGAATACTTCCCAGCCATATTTGGTGCATTATCGTAACTCTGCCCACGACAATATTTTACAGGAATACCAAGGCTTTCTAAAAAGTTTAAAATTTTATTTGATATGTATTGAGCATTATGCTCATCCATAGACAAAAATTGCAAGAACCTCTCAATAGGCTCTCCCTGTTTTATATATCGAACAATAAATGTCAGTTGGTCAACGTGGGAAAGATCTGGAGTAGAATCCACACTAATGGAATAGTATTTTGATGCTTTTAGTTCGTTGACAATAGTTTTTAATACTTGTTGACCCTTAATATCAATAAATTCATTACAAATGTTTGCAGATAAATATGATGTACATCCCTTACCACAATTTCCGTAGTTTCGTATGTGGTTTGCAAAAAAAGGATCAAATTCACTAATAAGTTCTAAGCATCCAAATAATTTCCGTTATTTTTAGAACCAAAATTTTCGTTATCACCCCGAAAAGGAAGACCTCTTGAAGCCAGAAATTTCACCACCGCAACAATTCTTCTTAGTATGTTCTTTCAATAATTGACTTGTGTATTGTGTTGAGACAGCAATTCCTTCTCAACTCGTCCAATAGTTTTTTTCTTCCGACATAGTTCATCATTGATTGCCTGTGTTGTGAACTGTTTTCATGCTCCATTAATATGTTACTTATATGTTTCCAATCTTTATATCCAGTGGGGGAACTCAAACTGTTACCAGTACCAGTCATAGTATTAAATAAACGGCAGCAAACACAATATAGCGATTTCTTCGTCAGTAAGTAAAGGAGCCGCTTTCTTTCTATATACTCACCATTCGTCAATTTACGGGTGAACATATTTCTATTCAAGTATCTTGTTTTTGTTGTGCCACTTGAATCTGGAAAAATCGTTGAAGTTTCGGAAAAATCGCAATTTTTATTTTGAAAAAACTCTGGCCCTTTCCGTACCCAAATATCACGCACTTCTTCTGTTATTTCACTGTATGTGCTAGGATCAGGAGATACATTTCCTATACTGTAGTTATAAAATCACAGTAACTTCTAGATGGTTCAGCATCAGACGAAACAGCGGCTACATCTGGATCTTCTATTATTACTTATTCATTACACTGTTGAAACTGAGAAGTATTTTGATCTTGAGAAGAGTCGGTAATACTTGTTTCTTCGACCGTAAAAAATGATGTTAATTTAGGAAGCTTTTCTGATACTTCTTTTTGAGCTGCAACCTTTTTTCGTTTTTGAGAACCACTTAAATATGTTCGTTTCGACATTATGAAATATAAAGCAATATATTATATGTACGTATTACTCTCTTAATTCTTAAAAAAAAATACTTAAACACTAGTATATATTATTGTTTTATCTAAAAAACTTAACACTTTCACTGATTTCAATTTGACACATTCGGGGATTTCCCAATTTATTGACTTCTATGCAGTGTATGAAAACAAACGAAACATTTCGCAAACGTTTCCATATTGTACAAAAATTTTAAATCGTTTTGTACATAAACAAAAACAAAACAAAAAATTTATTAATATATTGTATAAATATACAATATGTGGTATCATTTAAAAGGTTTTTGAAGCTAACGGTGTATAAAACATGCAAAATTTGGCTACATTTTTTTATTTTGATGAAAATCCTTAAAATTTTACGTTTTTTTTGGAATATAACAATTATAAGGACATGGTTATTTATGTTTTATACATCATTGGATGCGGCTTTAAAAATTATATACTATATTAAATATATTGTTTCAAAAATTATAAAAATTTGCTGAAAAATTAAAAAAATATGAATTTCGAAAGTAAATTGGTTCTAACTTGGGGCCCCCTTGAAGTCGGGGGCCCTGGGCACGTGCCCCAAGTGCCCTTATGGTTAAGACGGCTCTGGAATTCAGTATTCAAATTCGTTATTTAAAATTATGCCTTGGTTACCCAAGCGTAAGAGGCGTAAAATCGTAACGTACGTAGCCTTAAAAACGTTTGTGTAGTTATATAAACGTTTAAAACGGGACATATGTATGTCAACGAAGAATGTAAATAAAAACGAAACAGAAAACAAAGCAACACACAAACGAACACAACACAATGCAAAGAAATTGATTTACAGACTCATCATCAGTTTTGCCGTTTTTTGTTCAATGTGTAGATTTTTCCGGATTTGGTTATTATTTTTCTTATAAAAATAGCTTTTGTTTTGTTTTTTAAAATTAGTTAATTATTAAGACTATAATTTTATTTTGTTATTTTTTGTTTCTTTTTTCTCAATTATAATTTAAATTTGAAAAAAAAGTAAATTAAAAAAACTGCGAATTTAATTTTGGTCATATTTTTCCTTATTTATTACTTGAAAGTGTGCAACGTTGTCTAACTTGTGTAAACATAAACCACAAAGTACATAGAGGCGACACGGAAATTGGCAATTGCCAATTTAATGTGGAAGGGACAGCAAATATTACAAAAAAGTATGGGTACGTTCGTAAATGCAGTAGTTGTGCAACATTGCAGCATAATAAAAATCAAATGTTCAAAAATGCAATACTTGACAGCACTGACTTGCGTCGAACGTTTTTTTTTGCAGACAAATGGCAATGCTGTCGCAAGTTTTTGCAAATTTAGCAACAGTTTGATTTCAGTTGCAATAGTTCGCGGTAATCCATTTGTTCGACAACATTGCAGTTTCGTGAAATAAAAGTTATTAAACAAAAGAAAATTTTGCTTTTAAATGGAGAACTAATAAAATTTAACGGATATTGTTATAGAATATTTTAATTATTTATATTTTTAGTTACGAGGAAGATTTCACATTCAACATACAAAAATGAATAATACGAACTAGACTGGATACGGAGTCGGACTTCCAAGAAGGGAGAAAGAAGAAGTCAGTATTGTGGTTAAAAATCTTATTAACCCTTTCGCTATATAGTATCCATATGGATACACTCAACTTTGGAGGCATCTGACAATCTCCAAGTCAAAGAATTGATTTATATATCGACTTATTATATTTTTTAAGATCTTATGAAGCATTTTCAATAAAAACCTTTTGAATTTTTACAAAATTGAGAAAAATATAGCATTTTTAAAAAAAAACGTTTTTTAAAATTTTGTATTTTTGGAAAAAAAGGTTTTTTTATTTTACAAGTAACATATATATGTGACCATAATTTAAAAAAAACACATCCAACATAAAGAAAAATGTTTATTTTAACTTTTTGCATCAATAGTTTTTTGTTTTAAACAAAAACAAAGCTGTTCGGATTTTTAAAACATTCCATGTATTCATATGGATACAAACCCAACGTGTGGTTATAAATGATATACACACAATACGTTTTACGTTTGATGCTGCTATGATACAGACGTTGTTTTTAGCTCTGATACCACTTAAATTTACCAAAGAAAATGTCAAGAAAAATAAAGGACTCTGAAATGGAAAAATTTTAACCAATTTTGTTGATTCTGATGTTTCTGACTCGGAAGAATCTGAAGTTATAAGCAATTTGTATGATGTTTTCGATAACAATAACAGCTTTTTATTAGTAGAACTTTCTAAGAAGGTCCCTATGAAATCAACATACAAGATATTGATGTTGATAATAATGATGAAGTAGAGAGTATAGTAGAGAGTAACACAGTTCAAAACGGTTAAACAATTTCGTTGGAAAAAAGCTTCCTGCACAAATCCAGAGACTTCTTTTTCTGAAGCATACCCAAAGAAAAATACAAAATTGCCTGTAGAGTATTTTTTGGAGTACCTTACATAAGACTTTCTTCAACAAACCAGACTTCAATGATTAGATATGGAAAAGCTGTTAATTTAACTACCGAAGAACTTCTGAAATATCTAGCCCTAAAAATAATGATGGGTACTATTGGCTATCCGCGTGTGGAAATGTATTGGATAATCGACAATGCACCCGAAAATAAAGCGTTCCGATTTTCTTCTGAAAAAAAAAAAGAAAAACTTTGAAATAACACAACCACAGTGCAATATCAATATGGGAGGAGTAGATAAAATGGAAATAAGTATATGGACTTATTGAGCTTTTGTAATGATATTGCGAGTGTGCTTTTAGCTCGGTCCAAGCAACAGGCATGTTCCCGTAAAATAGGACGCCCAACGTCATGCCTAAATGAGGATATTCCAATTAGTCCAACGACCTCCGACAAGAAACGTAATACTACACCCTACACTTCTTCGATATAATGAAAATCAGCATTGGCAGCAAAAATACGACAGCCAAAGGAAGATGCAAAGTCAAAGGATGTAAGGGTCAAACTAGGTACAAGTGTTCAAAGTGCAATGTATTTTATGTATTAAAACTACTGAAATAAATAAAAGCTCAAATATAAAAAACATAATGTACTAGCATTTTTCGTTACCATAACCGAAATATGTATCCATATGAATGCAGTGCAAAAAACACATTTAGGGTAAATTTTTTTTAAATCGAGTATTGATTGTTGTTGTTAGGGCCAATTATAACCAAAATCCAAAAAATTTGATTTTTTTAGCAACCCAGTAAAAACTTGTAGCGAAAGGAAGGCTTTGAAAATTTTCACAATTTATGTTGTGGTGAAGAAAATTTACAACTTATTCTAGATATAGTGGAGACATCAAATCTTACTGTAAAAGAAGATCAAGGCATTCGAAAATGGTTATAGAACACATCATCTTGATATCAAAGCATCAGAATGACTTTACGAAAGTCGAATCTTACAGACCCATATGTCTATTACCAACAGTGTCAAATGTATGACTATCATATTAATTCAGACTTGTCATAAAAATTTGTCCAGATTTTACAAATATTCAGCAGAGTTGAGCACAAAGGCGTAGAAATTTTGCTTTTAATATTGGGATGTTATTGAGAAACTATATTATCGGTCTGTAATTGTCCTTTCTAAGGGCGAATTTTCTTAAGCAAAAGAAATATAAGATAAGGTAAACACTTACAGATAGACAAGACAAACATTACTATTAGTTTTACAATGGGATAGCACGGTAGCTCTTGATTACATTTTATTTTATATTTTAGCGGCAAAAACATATTTTAATTTTTTTGAAAAAATTGTGTTTTAATAATGAATAAAAAAATAAAATGGCTTTACTGATAGCCATTGAAATCCAAAAAGCATTATTATTAGCTAGGTACATATGTAATATATATAAAAAGAGAATTTCAGTGAAGAGAATTTTGAAACAATGGAAAGAAATGAGATATTTTCATACTTAAAACAATGCGCTTAAATGACGTGATAGCCTTTATAAATTTTCAACTCAAGGACTCACATCTGGTCCTACAACACCAACCTAACGATGAAAAATCAGGAAGGTACCAACAGACTTGCCATAATTGTAACAAGGCGATGGCAATGAATGCATTAGCATTGTGTTGTCAATTAACATAGATTTTCCGGTATACCTTAATTAAAACCTTAATTCCCTATTCAAGCGCGTTGTAGTTTGCAGATTCGGTGGAATTGAAGGGACCACGTCGGCGTTACTTTTCCATCTCTTAAGTGAACCCTTCGTGAGATGATGCCTAGTTAACGGCGGCATCATTGGTCAATTGTATTCTTTTGTAGTACTCCTCCGTATCAGCCGATCTTGGTCGGAGACTGCTTATTGGTTATACGAAACAAGCCTACAAAGATATATTATATTTTTAACTATGAAAAAAATTTACATTATTTGACACAAAAAAAAACACAAAAAATCTACACATCTATGCATTGAAGAAAATATAACCAATTTTGTTTAAGAATAACCAAAAACGGCAATACTAATTAATCAAACCAAAACGAGTGTTGAATTGCATACTGTCTGGCGCAAATAAATATGATATTAGTTTTTTTTTTGTTGTGCTAAAATTTCTCCGTTTTATACATGGTTGTTAAAAACTGAAATATTACAATTTTTAATTTTATTTTTTTAATATTAAATAAATATATATTTAGAGTCATATCCCTGCAGGAAATGTCAATAGTGAAACTGTACTGACTTACTATGGACACAGTCAACAGTACTACTGACTTATTATATGACAAACAATGCTTTTTACTATAGACATTTAACATGTGCGTGTCATTGAAAGTCTACTACTGACGATAGTACTATTGACTAGGTACTTCTTTTGGGACCATATGTAGACATTGGAACCAGTGAATCAATAGTACAATTTAGCAGTTCTAGTCTACACTTCTGGCACTTTTCTGTAGTAAAAGTCGACAATAAAATTTCAATTTTGGTAAATATTTGATATTTTATTAAAAAAAATAAAAAGGTTGGATTTCATTGTTACAGGCTTTTTTTTAAATTTAAAAATAAAAACTAAAAAGGTTCTATTAATTCAGTCTCTCTTGTTTATATAGCAACATCAAAATAACGTTTTTGTTTTATTAAAATTAAGTAAAATTATTAATCCTCTTTGGGAGAGTCGTCGTCTTCACGATTTTCATTATTTTTGGTTTTGCTCTGTTTTGTCCGAATTTTCATTGAAATTTGATATTACATCTGGATATTAAAAAAACGAAACAAATTGTTAAAATATTACAAATATTTATGAGAACACAAACAAGCATCTATTACCTCCCTGCAGGAAATGTCAATAGTGAAACTGTACTGACTTACTATTGACACAGTCACCAGTACTAGTGACTTATTATATGACAGACAATGCTTTTTACTATAGACATTTAACATGAACGTGTCATTGAAAATCTACTACTGACGTTAGTACTATTGACTAGGTACTTCTTTTGGGACCATATGTAGACATTGGAACCATTGAATCACTAGTACATTTTATCAATTATAGTCTACACTTTTGGTACTTTTCTGTAGAAAATTTCGATAATAAAACTAACATTTTTTAAACATTTGATTTTTTATTAAAAAAATAAAAAGGTACAAAATTCATTAGGTATTACAGCCTTGAAAAATAAAAAAGGTACTTCAGTCTCTAAAAATTTCTTATATACTATATAAAGGAACATGAAACGAAATTATTATTATATAATTCATTAAGTATTACAGCCTTGAAAAGTAAAAAAGGTACTTCAGTTTGTAAAAATATTCTTATATACTATATATTAAAAAAAATATTAATTTTCTTGGGCAGAGTCTTCGTCTTCACAGTTTTTGTTATTTTTATATATTTTATTTTTTTTTATTTTATTTATATATTATTTTTATAGATATTATATCTTTAAAAACATTTGAGTATTCGCGCAATCTCTTTTTGCCAAAAGAGCCATCAACAATAAAATTCATGATAATATTTTGGCCAAATATTTCATTAAAGTTTCGTTCTACATTACCCGCAAGGAGTGATTTCATTTGTTGAATCTATTGAACATAAACAAAAAAATTAAATTTTATTCGTTGAAGTAATTCCACAAGTATGGCGTGTCGCATGACAAACAACGAAACGAGATTTTACTTTTCTTGTCATTTAAAAAAATTCACCATTAAGAGAAAGGACTTCATCAATAAAATCTTTACAAAAATCTTTAACACACTTTGGTTTCGACCTCCGGGTACTGTACTTGTCTTAATTGACAAGTACACGTCCTCTAACCTTGGTTGCGTAAGGCCTACATATATTCCTATTGGAAAAGGTTTAACTTTCTCCTGCAAATTAATTATTTTTAAGAGATTTGAGTAGTATGTTTATGCCGCTTCTAGCTCAATTATTTCATACAAAATTTGGAGCATGCATAGCTGTAAAAGAGTAAGAACATTGCAGCATTGTGAAATGAATTGTGTGCGATCAGTCTTTAGGTTTGTAACATGTATTATGAAAAGGTATTGCTTTTTAATGTGTATGTGTGTGTGTGTGTGTTAAAATTTGTGAGAATGCATATCTGGAAAGGAATTAAATCATTTTAATTTTAAATTTTTCCCTACAAATTTGGGATCATACCTGCTTTTTCTTGTTCATTTTATTTGTATTGCTTTTCAAACGAATGGTTGGACCGACAGAATGAGTGTGTGCACGTTTCCTCATCTACATCCCAGAGTACAAGTAGACTGTAATGTGAAAATGTATATACGTATGTACGAATGTTTGGACGGACAGAATGAGTGTGTGCGTAACATGTAATGTGTATGATCGTTTTTTTTTTTTTTTTAATAGTAAATTCTTGGCACGTATTGCTCATGATCACAGGTAGAAGAAATATAAACTAATAAGAAAGGGTAGGTTGGTTGTGCGGTTGTTTTTAATTTGATGAGAAAGAAATGTATAGTTGTGCCTGTGGGTTTTATTTTCACGCATAAGTATAAGTAATATCTGTTTTCACATAATTGAATTTACTGATTGATCTACAACACCCCAGAGTATAAATAGACTTGTTTTTAAGGATTTAGAATTTTTTAGTTTTACTGTTTTAAATAAATGAAATTATAGAATAAAGGGATTAATTAAAACAAATTAGTTTTTTATTTTTTGAAAATTTTATTACATATTTCTTTTTTTCAGATTTTTACAGATTCGAATTTAAAAATACGTTTATACAGATTAAATAACTTAAGTGTTAACAAATATTGTGTATATAATGTTTGACATCGACAAATGTTGAAAGATTGTGAATAAGTATTTTCACAATAATACAAACGTATGACATATTAATTCATACAAATGGATTACTTATTTTACTAATGTTACATATTCTTAGTTCATTTATAAGTTTCATAAATAACTCTATATGCTTTGTTAATAGTTCTTCCAATACAGCTGATGTTACCATTTTTGTTCCCCTTCTTTAAAAATTGAATAGTAGGTTGTGTTAGTGCGGGACGATGTACTCTGAATTATTTCATTTTAATTTATATTTATTGAATCAAAATTTTAAACACAAGTGTCCACAATTAAATGTATTAAATTTTTGTTTTCGTTCATAATTATATTCAATAGGAAATTTTAAGTAGTTGACAATCTCAAGTGGTGGTTGTAATTTTCCAAAGCTATCAAAGTATTCCTTATAGTTGTGGTTTTTATAATATGCTACCCAATGTGTTCCCATACCATTTGAATCATCTAAATTAACAATGCCGCATTCTTGTTTGAATGGTTTTCAGGTAAAGAATCACGCATAAAAACACCCCTAAAATGTTTGAGATGTCTTCCATATTTATTCAAATCCAAATCTGTTAATGGGCGATTGGGAAGGTTATCTAATAGTTTTTTGGAGCTGGACTATAATAGAGACCATATCCAGTTTTATATGGTTTGAGGTACAACCCTTTACCCATTGCAATTGATTCCATATATCTATTATGACGGTTAGCTTCAGACAATTGTTCTTTTCCATTTTTGATAGCATTTACTGCTTTGACAATAGCGGATCCTCCACTTGCCAAACCACCAAGCGCTGACAATGCTGTTAGTACGGGAATAAGTGGAAGAAATCCTCCAATTTTCGGTACAGGTATAACTCTCGGTATTATAATGTCTGCTCGCTTTTTCCCTTTAAAATTTGAATGAATAGCCTTTTGAGCTATTTTAACAGCATCATTTATATCAAGGGGTTTCTGTTCTTTCAATTGTTTTAAAGTTTTTCTCACAGTAGCTGTGAATAATTTCTTATTACACTTATTCATTTTTCCTTTTCTTTTCTTATGTCTCTGCTCCTTCAAACCTAATCCAAATTTCACTTTAGCTTTTGCGTTTGTCACAAACCACGCGTTAGCACGTTCTTTAATATCACTATCTTTAGATTTAACTCGTTGCCAGGCTTTTTCAGCTAATATTTGATCTGCTTGATGTCTTGTGTCTATATCTTTTGATTGTGAATATGCAATATCGTGCTCTCTACAAGCTGCGTCTAATAAATTTATACCCTTATCTCCTCTTGCTAAACGTTTTTCAAGTTTTGTACCAGGTCCACAAAACTGATAACCAGGTAGATGTAATTCAACAGGTACTTTATTTATTAAGTTGTTTACAAATCCTCTTCTCATCTTACACTGGCTGAGGTTTTGTTTTGACTGTAGATTATAACAAATTTTTTTTTCGTTACTTTTATACCTCTTCGCAAAAATAACTGAAATCAAGACGATCTCCTATATATACAGCAATTTATATGATTTCAGTATGTTAATTTTTTGATATTGATTTTGATCTGCTTTGTATCTGATCACGATCTATTTTACATCTGATCACGATCTGCTTTGTATCTGCTCACGATCTATTTTATATCTGATAACGATCTACTTTTTTGGTTTTGTCTATTTTATTTTAATTTTTTTTATTTTTTTTTGTTGGCATTACCATGTTTTAGGTATACATGTTCTACCTCAATGTTTAAATTGTTTATTTGATCATTTGATCATCATGTATTTGTGTTATATGTTTTTTTCGATTACGATATTTTTGTTTTTATGGTTATATTTATTAAAACCTTCTCCAAATTTATTAATATAAGACATTTCTTTCACTCTTCTAATAAATTATGTTAGCTTCTTTAAGTTCTTCGATAATAGAGATTATTTCGTTTTGATGATTGTTGTGACCAGAACCTTCCGATGAGAGAAGTAAACGTAGTCTGTCAACTAGTTCATTAGGATCATCCCAATGTATGTAATTTGATCTCTGATTATTTTGTAATTTTAGCATTAAACCACTGCCTTTTGTTAAAATGTTTGTTGTTGTTTCGAATAAACGTTTAATTATTCGTATATATTTGAAGGTTCGTGTTCCTTTCACTTGTTCATTAGGTTCATAGCGACGTTTATGTGCATTGGTATTAATTAAAATCTCTTTATATTTTTTCAAATCATTTTTAGAATAATGGAGAGGTTTTTTATGAAATACTAGTTCAAATAATCCAGGCGTCATTTTCAATTTCATATTCCCTATCTGCATAGTATTATCTCTATTAAATATTAATTTTTCCTTGCCATATCTCCAACTACCGTCTACATCTTGATTAAAACCATAAATTTTATCCAATTGCTTATTATTAATAAGTGTTTGTATATTTTCAAATAATGGAGAGCTTTTCGTCAGCTTTAAACATTGTTTTCTTTCCAAGTTCTTGATACATGTACTTGATACAGGTCTATTATGGTCATAGTTTTTTTCACCATCATTATCATCAGTTGAAATATTTTCATACTGAAAATCGTTATTATCACCGTTTACATCATCATAATCATCGTCATCATCAATAGTGTTGTCTATATCTTTATGCTTATCTTCAAGTTTTCCGATGATTTCATTATCACCATTTACGTCATAATAATCATCATCATCATCAATAGTGTTGTCTGTATCCGTATGCTTATCTTCGAGTTTTCCAATGATTTCATTATCACCATTTACGTCATAATAATCTTCGTCATCATCTATAGTGTTGTCTACATCCTTATGCTTATATTCAAGTTTTGGGATGTTTTCATTATCATCATTTACATCATCATGATCATCGTCATCATTAATAGTGTTGTCTATATCCTTATATTTATATTTAAGTTTTCCAATGATTTTTTTAAGTGGTTTTGTTATTGGTTGAAAGGTATCTTCTAATAAATTAACTCTATCTATTTGATTCAGTTTAATATTTTTTAACTTTTTCTTTAGAACAGCCCTTGTCTTTACAAGATCTTCCAACACTTTATTATGGTAATTTTTAGACATTATAATAATTTTTTTTTTATTGAATTTGATCTGGTTATGATCTGCTCGCTATCTGATTATGATCTGCTTTGTATCTGATTACGATCTGCTTGCTATCTGGTCACGATCTGATTTATACCTGATCACGATCTGCTTGATGGCTTGTGTCTATATCCATTGATTTTGAGTACGCTATATCGTGCTTTCTACAATCTACATCCAATAAATTATTCCTTTATTTCCTTTATTCTTGCTATTCGTTTTGAAGTTTTGTATCAGGTCCACAAAACTGATAAACAGGTGGATGTAATTCAACATATAATTTGTTTATTAAGTTGTCTACAAATCTTCTTCCAATCTTACACTGTTTAGGTGTTTTTCTTTTGACTGTAGTTTATAACCATTTTTTTTTCATTACTTTCATACCTTTTCGCATGAAACACTACACCAGCTATACCTGCTATACCAGCTATACCAGCTATATCAGCTATACCAGCTATACTAGCAAGCTATACAATCTGTACTAGCTATACTAGCAAGCTGTACAATCTGTACTAGCTATACTAGCAAGCTGTACTAGCTATACTAGCAAGCTATACAATCTGTACTAGCTATACTAGCAAGCTGTACTAGCTATACTAGCAAGCTATACAATCTGTACTAGCTATACTAGCAAGCTGTAGTAGCTATATCAGCTATACCTGCTATACCAGCTATATCAGTTATACCAGCTATACCTGCTATACCTGCTATACCAGCTATACCAGCTATACCTGCTATACCAGCTATATCAGCTATATCAGCTATATCAGCTATACCAGCTATACCAGCTATACCTGCTATACCTGCTATATCAGCTATACCAGCTATACCAGCTATATCAGCTATATAGCAGCTATATAGCAGGTATAGCAGGTATAGCAGGTATAGCAGGTATAGCTATATAGCTGGTATAGCAGGTATAGCTGATATAGCTGGTATAGCTGGTATAGCTGATATAGCTGGTATAGCTGATATAGCTGGTATAGCTGATATAGCTGGTATAGCTGATATAGCTGGTATAGCTGGTATAGCTGATATAGCTAGTATAGCAGGTATAGCTGGTATAGCTGCTATAGCAGGTATAGCTGGTATAGCAGGTATAGCAGGTATAGCTATATAGCTGATATAGCAGGTATAGCAGGTATAGCTGATATAGCTGGTATAGCTAGTATATCTGGTATAGCTGGTATAGCTGGTATAGCAGGTATAGCTGGTATAGCTGGTATAGCTGGTATAGCAGGTATAGCAGGTATAGCTGGTATAGCTGATATAGCTGGTATAGCAGGTATAGCTGGTATAGCAGGTATAGCTGATATAGCTACTACAGCTTGCTAGTATAGCTAGTACAGATTGTATAGCTTGCTAGTATAGCTAGTACAGCTTGCTAGTATAGCTAGTACAGATTGTATAGCTTGCTAGTATAGCTAGTACAGATTGTACAGCTTGCTAGTATAGCTAGTACAGATTGTATAGCTTGCTAGTATAGCTAGTACAGCTTGCTAGTATAGCTAGTACAGATTGTACAGCTTGCTAGTATAGCTAGTACAGATTGTACAGCTTGCTACTATAGCTAGTATAGATTGTACAGCTTGCTAGTATAGCTGGTATAGCTGATATAGCTGGTATAGCTGGTATAGCAGGTATAGCTGGTGTAGTGTTTCATGCGAAGAGGTATGAAAGTAATGAAAAAAAAATGGTTATAAACTACAGTCAAAAGAAAAACACCTAATCAGTGTAAGATTGGAAAAGATTTGTAGACAACTTAATAAACAAATTATATGTTGAATTACATCCACCTGTTTATCAGTTTTGTGGACCTGATACAAAACTTCAAAACGAATAGCAAGAATAAAGGAAATAAAGGAATAATTTATTGGATGTAGATTGTAGAAAGCACGATATAGCGTACTCAAAATCAATGGATATAGACACAAGCCATCAAGCAGATCGTAATCAGGTATAAATCAGATCGTGACCAGATAGCAAGCAGTTCGTGATCAGATATAAAGCAGATCGTAATCAGATACAAAGCAGATCATAATCAGATAGCGAGCAGATCATAACCAGATCAAATTCAATAAAAAAAAATTATTATAATGTCTAAAAATTACCATAATAAAGTGTTGGAAGATCTTGTAAAGACAAGGGCTGTTCTAAAGAAAAAGTTAAAAAATATTAAACTGAATCAAATTACTTACTTACTTAATTGGCCATAACAACCCGTTTATCGGATTTCGGCCTGCCGCAACACGTCCTTCCAGGCGCCTCTGCTTCGTGCGCGCCTACGCCAGTTGGTCACACTAATCGATGACAGGGCTTCCTCGATTTGGTCCTTCCAACTGATGCTAGGTCGTCCTCTTCGCCGACTTCCGCAGACTCCCGCATCAAATACCCGTCTTGCCGGCGCATCCTCCTCCATTCGAACGACATGGCCGAGCCAGCGCAGCCGCTGGATATTAATACGCTGTACAACGTCCATGTCGTTGAGGAGCTCATACAGCTCACTGTTGTATCGGATACGGAAATCATCGCCAACTCTCACTGGACCGAAGATCTTGCGCAGTACTTTTCTCTCGAACACTCTCAAGGCCGCTGCATCTGTACTTAATAGGGTCCATGCCTCTGCGCCATAAAGAAGCACGGGTAGGATGAGTGTCTTGTAGAGTGTTAGTTTTGTCGTACGAGAGAGGTCTCTGCTACTCAATTGCCTATTGAGACCATAGTAGCACCTGTTGGCAAGAGTGAATCTGCGCTTGATCTCCAGACTGACATCATTTCTGGTGGTAACGGCGGAGCCAAGATAGATGAATTCCTTGACCGTATCAAAAGTATAGTTATCGGCCGTAATCTGAGAATCAATACGCCGCGCGTCTCGACTCGTCGATAACATATACTTTGTTTTGCCCTCATTTACTGCCAAACCCATCTTGGTAGACTCGCGTTCAATAGCACTAAAGGCAGCAGTAACATCTCGCTTCGTACGCCCTATGATGTCAATGTCGTCAGCGTACGCAAGCAACTGGACACTTTTTTGAAAAATAGTGCCACTGCGTTGCACTCCTGCCTTTCGCAGAACACTCTCCATGACGAAGTTGAAGAGGTCGCATGATAAAGGGTCGCCTTGTCTGAAACCTCGCACGGTATCAAAAGGCTCGGAGAGGTCCATTCCTACCTTGACGGAGCTACAGGAATTGCTCAACGTCATTCTGCAAAGCCTTATCAGCTTCGCAGGTATACCGAGCTCAGACATTGCGGCAAAAACACGATCCCTTATGGGGCTATCAAAGGCAGCCTTATAGTCGACAAAAAGATGGTGTGTGTCGACTTGTTTCTCGTGGGTCTTTTCCAGGATTTGGCGTAGTGTGAAGATCTGGTCGATGGTGGACTTGCCAGGTATGAAGCCACACTGATAAGGTCCAATCAGTGTTTTGACGAGTGGCTTCAGTCGTTCACACAATACGCCTGTAAGAACCTTATATGCGATAGGGAGAAGGCTTATACCCCTATAGTTGGCGCATATAGTAGGGTCTCCCTTTTTCAGGACAGGACAGAGGACACTGAGGTTCCAATCGTTGGGCATACTTTCCTCTAGCCATATTTTATAAATAAGCTGGTGCATGCGCCCTACCAACTCATTACATCCGGTCTTAAACAATTCAGCGGGGAGGCCATCAGGACCTGCCGCTTTATTGTTTTTAAGGTGCGTAATCGCGACTTTGACCTCTTCATGGCTAGGCGGCGGAAACTCCACGCCGTCATCATCGATCGGGTTCGGAACATCATCTCTAAAGGCGGTATTGGTGTCGTCATCGCCTTGTAGCAGAGTAGAGAAGTGTTTCCTCCATAACCTCAGTACTCCCTGCGGATCTGATACTAAGTTTCCATTTTCGTCCTTGCAGGAAGACGCTCCGGGTTTATAACCCTCGGTTAGACGCTTAACCTTTTGATAGAATTTTCGAGCGTCATTCCTACATCTATACATCTCGACTTCCTCACGCTCACGCCTTTCCTGCTCCCTCTTCTTGCGTCTGAAAAGGCGTCTCTCATCCCTTCTCTTCTCTCTATAGTTCTCGACAATGGCTCGCGTAGCGGCAGACTGCAACGTTTTCTTGTATGCGGCGTTTTTCGCTGCAGTTGCCTCGCGACACTCCTCATCGTACCATTGATTTCGTTGGGGTGGGCGTTCGAAACCAAGGACTGTTTCCGCAGTAGTGCGCAAGGAGTGGGAGATGTTGGCCCACAGTCCGCCAATGTCGTTGAGATTAGATGGGGAACGACGGAGCTTATCCGAGAGTTGAGCGGAGAACGCCTCAGCTGTCCTTTGTGATCGCAGCTTCTTAACGTCCAGCTTTCGCTATGCACTAGACTGCGCAGACCTCGAAGCGCTAATGCGCAATCGAAACTTGGCTGCGACAAGGTAGTGGTCCGAGTCGATGTTTGGACCTCTGAATGTGCGCACATCTAGTACACTGGATACGTGCCTTCCGTCTATCACAATATGATCGATCTGGTTAGATGTTGACCGATCAGGGGACATCCATGTGGCCTTGTGAATGTCGAGATGTTGAAACTTAGTGCTACATACTACCATGTTACGCGCCGCGGCGAAATCGATCAGCCTCATACCATTGGAGGTAGTGTTTGCGTGGAGGCTGAACTGTCCGACAGTGGGGCCAAAGATACCTTCCCGCCCGACCTTTGCATTAAAATCCCCGAGGACGATTTTGGCGTCATGGGCCGGGCACTTATCGTATACGTCCTCGAGTTTAGCATAGAAGGCATCCTTAACCACATCGTCCTTTTCTTCCGTCGGGGCGTGAGCACATATTAGGCTGATGTTGTAAAATTTTGCCTTGATGCGGATTGTGGCTATTCTTTCGTTCACAGGTGTGAACCCAGAGACAAGGTGACGAAGTCTCTTATTAACCACAAATCCGCATCCAAATTCGTGCTTGTTTTCATGGCAGCTGTAGTATACATCGCAAGATGCAAGCCTTTTGCATCCTTGTCCTGTCCATCGCATTTCCTGAATGGCAGTGATGTCAGTCCTACATTTAATGAGGGCATCCGCCAGCTGGGCGGAAGCGCCTACCCTGTAAAGGGTGCGGACGTTCCATGTGCCAATACGTAAATCATAGTCCTTTATTCGTTTGCCGTGGTCGTCAACTTTAGAGGGGATCTTTTTATAGGATTCTGTCTTGGTTTTCATTGGAAAATTGTTTTTACGTGGTGTAATGTAATGTAATGTAATGTAATGTAAATGTATGACGTAAATGGTGATAATGAAATCATTGGAAAACTCGAAGATAAGCATACGGATACAGACAACACTATTGATGATGATGATGATTATTATGACGTAAATGGTGATAATGAAATCATCGGAAAACTTGAAGATAAGCATAAAGATATAGACAACACTATTGATGATGACGATGATTATGATGATGTAAACGGTGATAATAACGATTCTCAGTATGAAAATATTTCAACTGATGATAATGATGGTGAAAAAAACTATGACCATAATAGACCTGTATCAAGTACATGTATCAAGAACTTGGAAAGAAAACAATGTTTAAAGCTGACGAAAAGCTCTCCATTATTTGAAAATATACAAACACTTATTAATAATAAGCAATTGGATAAAGTTTATGGTTTTAATCAAGATGTAGACGGTAGTTGGAGATATGGCAAGGAAAAATTAATATTTAATAGAGATAATACTATGCAGATAGGGAATATGAAATTGAAAATGACGCCTGGATTATTTGAACTAGTATTTCATAAAAAACCTCTCCATTATTCTAAAAATGATTTGAAAAAATATAAAGAGATTTTAATTAATACCAATGCACATAAACGTCGCTATGAACCTAATGAACAAGTGAAAGGAACACGAGCCTTCAAATATATACGAATAATTAAACGTTTATTCGAAACAACAACAAACATTTTAACAAAAGGCAGTGGTTTAATGCTAAAATTACAAAATAATCTGAGATCAAATTACATACATTGGGATGATCCTAATGAACTAGTTGACAGACTACGTTTACTTCTCTCATCGGAAGGTTCTGGTCACAACAATCATCAAAACGAAATAATCTCTATTATCGAAGAACTTAAAGAAGCTAACATAATTTATTAGAAGAGTGAAAGAAATGTCTTATATTAATAAATTTGGAGAAGGTTTTAATAAATATAACCATAAAAACAAAAATATCGTAATCGAAAAAAACATATAACACAAATACATGATGATCTAGCTGATCAAATAAACAATTTAAACATTGAGGTAGAACATGTATACCTAAAACATGGTAATGTCAAAAAAAAAAAAATAAAAAAAATTAAAATAAAATAGACAAAACCAAAAAAGTAGATCGTTATCACATATAAAATAGATCGTGAGCAGATACAAAGCAGATCGTGATCAGATGTAAAGTAGATCGTGATCAGATACAAAGCAGATCAAAATCAATATCAAAAAATTAACATACTGAAATCATATAAATTGCTGTATATATAGGAGATCGTCTTGATTTCAGTTATTTTTGCGAAGAGGTATAAAAGTAACGAAAAAAAATTTGTTATAATCTACAGTCAAAACAAAACCTCAGCCAGTGTAAGATGAGAAGAGGATTTGTAAACAACTTAATAAATAAAGTACCTGTTGAATTACATCTACCTGGTTATCAGTTTTGTGGACCTGGTACAAAACTTGAAAAACGTTTAGCAAGAGGAGATAAGGGTATAAATTTATTAGACGCAGCTTGTAGAGAGCACGATATTGCATATTCACAATCAAAAGATATAGACACAAGACATCAAGCAGATCAAATATTAGCTGAAAAAGCCTGGCAACGAGTTAAATCTAAAGATAGTGATATTAAAGAACGTGCTAACGCGTGGTTTGTGACAAACGCTATGAAAGCTAAAGTGAAATTTGGATTAGGTTTGAAGGAGCAGAGACATAAGAAAAGAAAAGGAAAAATGAATAAGTGTAATAAGAAATTATTCACAGCTACTGTGAGAAAAACTTTAAAACAATTGAAAGAACAGAAACCCCTGGATATAAATGATGCTGTTAAAATAGCTCAAAAGGCTATTCATTCAAATTTTAAAGGGAAAAAGCGAGCAGACATTATAATACCGAGAGTTATACCTGTACCGAAAATTGGAGGATTTCTTCCACTTATTCCCGTACTAACAGCATTGTCAGCGCTTGGTGGTTTGGCAAGTGGAGGATCCGCTATTGTCAAAGCAGTAAATGCTATCAAAAATGGAAAAGAACAATTGTCTGAAGCTAACCGTCATAATAGATATATGGAATCAATTGCAATGGGTAAAGGGTTGTACCTCAAACCATATAAAACTGGATATGGTCTCTATTATAGTCCAGCTCCAAAAAACTATTAGATAACCTTCCCAATCGCCCATTAACAGATTTGGATTTGAATAAATATGGAAGACATCTCAAACATTTTAGGGGTGTTTTCATGCGTGATTCTTTACCTGAAAACCATTCAAACAAGAATGCGGCATTGTTAATTTAGATGATTCAAATGGTATGGGAACACATTTGGTAGCATATTATAAAAACCACAACTATAAGGAATACTTTGATAGCTTTGGAAACTTACAACCACCACCTGAGATTGTCAACTACTTAAAATTTCCTATTGAATATAATTATGAACGAAAACAAAAATTTAATACATTTAATTGTGGACACTTGTGTTTAAAATTTTTATTCAATAAATATAAATTAAAATGAAATAATTCAGAGTACATCGTCCCGCACTAACACAACCTACTATTAAATTTTTAAAGAAGGGGAACAAAAATGGTAACATCAGCTGTATTGGAAGAACTATTAACAAAGCATATAGAGTTATTTATGAAACTTATAAATGAACTAAGAATATGTAACATTAGTAAAATAAGTAATCCATTTGTATGAATTAATATGTCATACGTTTGTATTATTGTGAAAATACTTATTCACAATCTTTCAACATTTGTCGATGTCAAACATTATATACACAATATTTGTTAACACTTAAGTTATTTAATCTGTATAAACGTATTTTTAAATTCGAATCTGTAAAAATCTGAAAAAAAGAAATATGTAATAAAATTTTCAAAAAATAAAAAACTAATTTGTTTTAATTAATCCCTTTATTCTATAATTTCATTTATTTAAAACAGTAAAACTAAAAAATTCTAAATCCTTAAAAACAAGTCTATTTATACTCTGGGGTGTTGTAGATCAATCAGTAAATTCAATTATGTGAAAACAGATATTACTTATACTTATGCGTGAAAATAAAACCCACAGGCACAACTATACATTTCTTTCTCATCAAATTAAAAACAACCGCACAACCAACCTACCCTTTCTTATTAGTTTATATTTCTTCTACCTGTGATCATGAGCAATACGTGCCAAGAATTTACTATTAAAAAAAAAAAAAAACGATCATACACATTACATGTTACGCACACACTCATTCTGTCCGTCCAAACATTCGTACATACGTATATACATTTTCACATTACAGTCTACTTGTACTCTGGGATGTAGATGAGGAAACGTGCACACACTCATTCTGTCCGTCCAACCATTCGTTTGAAAAGCAATACAAATAAAATGAACAAGAAAAAGCAGGTATGATCCCAAATTTGTAGGGAAAAATTTAAAATTAAAATGATTTAATTCCTTTCCAGATATGCATTCTCACAAATTTTAACACACACACACACACATACACATTAAAAAGCAATACCTTTTCATAATACATGTTACAAACCTAAAGACTGATCGCACACAATTCATTTCACAATGCTGCAATGTTCTTACTCTTTTACAGCTATGCATGCTCCAAATTTTGTATGAAATAATTGAGCTAGAAGCGGTATAAACATACTACTGATTTGGCCATAACTCAATATACCAATTTTTTATTTTCTCGCCCAAACTATATTTTGGAAAATCTATTTGAGACGACACAGAACAGTCAGGCTCCACAAATTTTCACAATTCACACTTGGACTTATAGTTGTCTCATTTACACTACTTCTATTTTTATATAACATTGATTGCTTTTTAATTAAACGTTTATAATTTCTCTTACTCTTATTGGATACTTTTTGTAAAGTCCAAAAAAAATTAAAATTTTAGAAATTAAAAATAAACAAAAAAGTTTCAATTTTTCAATTGTCGTTCTTGACAATTTTTTTTCTCATCAAAGGCAAATTAAATAATTGTTTACCCTTCGATTACAACATCACCATAAAGTCACCAATATAGTCGACAAAACTGGTGACTTTGGAGACACTTGTCGACATGTTTCCTTCAGGGATCTTACACAAAATATATATTCAGATACACTGCGTTTCTCTTGAATAGCACACCATACACATTGAAATTCTCCCCCCTACATATAAACTTTTCTGGCCAGCCATCCCCAAATATTCTCCATTATCTTTAGGTCCGGCGAGTATGGTGGCCAATTCAAAAGGTTGACATTTTTGGACTCTATGCACGATTTGACCACACGGCCATTATGTATTGGGGCGTAGTCAAATTTTTGATAGTGCTACAGTTTTAGCTTTTCTTTTTAACATCAAATTAATACAATTAATATATATAATATAAATATATTAGAAATCTAAATACTAATAACTTATTCTAAATACTTACAGTACAAGAATACGAAGCATTGTTGATAAGTAGATTGGTAGGTTTCAGCTGCAAATGGGTCAAAACCAACGGTGTCAGTGCGCTTCGGCAATATTCGCTCGTCGAATTTTTGCACAATTTTTCTTTTAATACGGAGATGTGCCCTCTCCGTTTTTCTTTTCTTATTCGTATTTTTTTATGTGTTGTGGTTTTTTCTTTTTTATTAGAATATATACCTCTTTTATTATTTATTTTTACTTTATTTTTATTTAGTGTACGGAGATATTCTCTCACCGTGTATATATATTTTTCAATATAAGAGGATATTTTTTCTTTTTTTATTTAGTTTACGGTGATATTCTCTCACCGTATAAATATATTTTTTAATGTTAGAAGAAAAATATTTTTTTATTTAGTTTACAGTGATATTCTCTCACCGTATTACGATTTTTGTTTTTCAATTGTCACTAAGTTTTACTGTTTATGTTTTATATATTTTTGATTTTTACTGTCATGTATTAATATTTTTGTTTTTTCACTATTTTTTATACAATATATTTGTATTTTAATATTATTATTATTTTTTATTTAATTGCGACACACTATCACTAAATATTATATATTATAATAATTAAATTAAATAAAACAATTCAGCAATATTACAATTTTATAGGTCAACATCTAGTGCATTAACCTGCATTCCATTTCCGTTGGGTAGTATGTGTGGTAGCGTATACGAACTCGTGCGCATATAAAAAGCCAAGACAAAGCAGACAATGAACAGTAGTAAGAATTCAGTCAGTCTTGTGTGAAGACGCGTTGCGTGTGAAGAGAACGGACATGGTTTTAAGATCTCCGCTATACAGATCTAACGTACAAGTGTTGTTGCTTACGCAAAGGGTGTGAGCAGAGAAGAATAACGAACACGAAAATTATTGTTGTATTGTTACATACGTCAAATTGTGAACAGTGGCACAAAAGTAGTGAGAACAATAAATAATTTAATTGATACTACACACCAATTTATTTTATTTTGTTTGCAATCAACGAACCCATATTCTAAACGTTTTTAAAAGGTAAAAAACGTAACATTATATAAATTAAAAAGCAACAAAAATAGTATACGAAATCTATTAAAAACAAAAAGAAAAAACTATTGCGATTCCTATGGGACCCTCCATCGGTAGATATAATAAAATAATAATTTTGAAAATTTATTTATATGTATATGAATTAAAAAATATTCTGGAAATTTTTATATTGAGAAGAAATTTAAAAATATATTCAATAAATTAATTTATTAGAAAAACTTTGTATATAACAGTGTAGGGAAATATTACAGTTAACAAGGAAAATAAACATAAAACGTCAAACCCCAACAATTTAATCAGAGCACAAGAAAATCAGGTTATATTTAATATGAGCGAATTACAGACAGTAATACGCAGAATAGTGACTGAATCTATTATTTTCAAGTTGACCAGGACCAAACTATCAATCCTGAACAGATGGCACAGTTGAGTGACCAAGACAGGGTACCGGACGTGGTTAGCTGTTTAAGAGAGTTCGCCGGTCAACCGGGCGAACACAGTTCGTGGAGCAAATCTGTGGAGCGTATTCTCAATATCTATAAACATTTAAAAGGAACACCAAAATATTTTGGAATCGTAAGCATAATTAGAAACAAAATTGTTGGCAGTGCAGACGCTATATTAGAGTCCTACAATACACACTTAAATTGGGAAAGTATATCCCGCTGCCTAACTCTGCATTCTGCTGACAAAAGAGATGTCAGTACCTTGAATATCAATTAACAACGTTAGTCCAAGGGACTGAAGGTTAGGTTAGGTAAGAGTGGTACCTTTCATACCAAAAGCTCACTTGAGCACGCATAGCGGCCCGTGTTGACGCCACAGGTAAACGCAGTCTACAGCACAACTACCCCACGCTGAAAAACCAGGCAGAAAGCTTGATAAACGAGGCTATATCCTTGACATCAATGGACGATAGCTCCGTCAAGCTGACAAGGGTTGGAGAGCCAAATAACCTACATATATGTGCACATCGAAAGAGATGGGCATTGGCACAGAAAGTGGATAACAGTCTCCTCTTCCTCAGCGGATCTGCACTCACTGCAGGAGTCGTTAAATGGGAGCCGCATTCTTTCCGAGTGTCTACCCATAACAGAGTGACCTGTAGGCATGGCCACTGTGATCGAGATGATGTTACGACCAAGTCCAAGTGTAATATATTGTTACGCAAAGCGAAACGACCTAATATCGTTTAAAAATAAAAACGATAAACAAAAGCCACACAATACAAATACACACTAACAATAAGAATACAATGAACGTGCTGATTATCTAAAGCAGGGTTCGTCAAAAAATTTTGGTTGTGTTATTGAGTAAGAGAGAGAAAATAAGTTGAGAGAATTTATTTATTTACAGCCATAGAAAAGTGTTAGTAATATACGCTATTTTTATTTTCATTTCATCAGCATACATATGTAAATCTATATAACCTTGGCTTAATAATTTTAGATAAAAAAAAATAAAATAAAAAATCCATTTTTTATTAAAAGAACATAAAACTATCCATCTTTGGCTTAAAAATTATGCCATGTTTTTTTAGATAAATAAAACTAAAAAGAATAAAAAACCCATTTTTTATTAAAAGAAAAAAAGCGAGCATTCCAAAGCATTTAAAAAAAATTATACTATGCGACAAAATAAAAAAAATTAAAAACGCCCAGCTAATGTCATAGCCCATTTTTAACATAAAATATTTTTTGAGTGTCATTCTGAAATAAAATGATAAAGCATCCGCCGCACATGTGTTCTTGCCGCAGTCTGATCGACAACTAAATGAAAAAACACAAGAATGCGTGTGAGTTCTCTCTGCACAATTGTGCTATGAAATGGTAAACTATGATCTAAAGCTGCACACACATATGTGTACAACGAACCAGGTAGCAACAACAACATGAAACGTTCCCACGACAATCGGATCTACGCTCCGGAACGACCCGACTCAACATCGGCCAAGGATTGTCAACCCAGCGAAAGCTGTATCAACCGGAAGTTTTTTCCCAAGGTGAGCAAATCATGCCAGCGCATTTGCTCTATACCGTACTAATAAGAGCTGGCATTGAACAGAATCCAGGTCCTGAATGGATTTGTTCAGTGTGTCATACGATCATCAGGAGAAACCTAACATCAGTGAGATGTAACAGCTGTGGCAACTGGTGCCACCTCAGGAGATGCTCAGGCCTCTCCTCTCATCGGGAGTGGTCTGTGAACTTCAGAGCTCACTGCTGTAATACACAACAGGACACTGACCAAACGGACACCCGTATGGACCCACAACACGAGACACATGCAATAATTACACGACGACACAACCGGCAGGAACCCACCACAAACACAAACATAAATTCACAACCCATACCATCCATCCCCCCATCCATAACCCCCATAGCTTATCAACCCACCATCCACCATAGCCCACACTTTAATTTCAGCATCTTGCAGCTAAACTGTAACGGACTTAGAAATAAAATACCAGATATTACCAACTTCATGTACGACAACAACATCAAAATAGCCGCCATACAGGAGACCAAGTTACCCAGGGAGTGCACCATTACATCTGCGGGCAACTATAACATAGTAAGGAAAGACCGGGAAAGGAATAATGAAGGAGGACTTGCTTTCATCCTCGAACGGAACGTGAAATACAAAGTAACTAATGTTCCAACCCCCACCAATCCAGATAACATCATCGAGGCGATGTCAATATCGGTAAGGTCGGAGGAAACCGATATCGAAATCACAAACGTTTACATTCGACCAGTAAATAGTATAGGAACCCACTACCACCCGAACATCATGCATCTCCTCCAGGGTGAAAATAAGATTATTCTAGGTGATTTCAACGCACATCATGAGAGCTGGTATTCCCTTCTTCCCAACGATTAACGTGGGATCGCGATAGCCGGTCAAATAGACGAGTCGGACTTCGCCACGATAAACGAGCCACAGCCGACCAGGGTCACCGCAAGATGCTCTAGCTCCCCAGACCTCACCATTGCTAGTCGGTCACTTCTAGCTCCGACCACTTACCCATAGTGGTCAACATAGAAAAACGCAGCGACTTTATGGAACCTGACCGACAGACGTACGTGAACTACAATAAGGCCAACTGGGAAGGTTTCAGGATCTTCATTGAGGATAACCTTAAACATATGCTCCCTCCCACGTGCGTTAGAAGTGGTGAGAGGCAATTCCAATTGTTCAAAATGCGGCGAAGCGTTTTATTCCCGCCAGCAGAATTAACAACACCAGGCCGAACTACCCTTCAGATGCCGCGCGCCTGGCTCAACAGCGGGATAACATCAGAACGGCTAACCCAGCGGACGAGAGGCTAGAGTCTTTGAACATAAGAATAAACAAATTGGTGAACGAGCACAGACGTTCCAAATGGCTGGAACACCTAGAACGCTGCTCCTTAGCTCCCAAGAAACTGTGGAAGACCATCAGAAACCTATCTGGCTCTAAAATGAACAACAACCTCACCGCCATTGAATTTGAAGGTAGGCAATATATTGAGGGCAAAAAGTGCGCCAAAGAATTCTGCAAGCAATTTGTCGAACACCCAATTGAGCAGAAAAAGAACAAGAGAGCAACACTGAGGCTGCTAAGGAACCTGTGTAGAGACCAACAAGCACAGTCATTTGAGGAATCCGCGGTGGCCTACATCATCACCAACGCCAAACCATCAAAGGCATTGGGACCCGACGGACTGTCCATGCTTATGCTGAAGAAGCTGGGCGAGAGGGCTTTGAGGTTCCTTACCACATTAATAAACCTGTCATTACACAGCCTGGTGATACCTGACATCTGGAAGGTCGCTAGGATCATCCCGATCTTGAAACCGAACAAACCAGCGACCAAAGGAGAATCATACAGGCCGATCTCCTTACTATCACCAATGGTAAAGGTCCTCGGAGCCCTTCTGCTCCCTGCTTTCAAACAGCACTTCCCACTGGCAGAACACCAACATGGCTTCAGGGAAGGGCGAAGCACCACCACGGCTCTCACCGAGATAACAACTAGGATAGCTGACGGACTCAACCAACAACGACCGTGTCAACGAACTGTCGGCCCTTGGCCTTTCAAAGGCCTTTGACACGGTCGACCACCCCACACTCCTGAGAGATATACTAAACTCAACATTGCCCAACGACCTGAAACGCTGGACCTCCAATTACCTTGGAGGTAGGCAGGCATACGTTGAGTTTAGAGGACAAAAGTCCTCTCACAGGAGAATAAAGAAGGGTGTCCCACAGGGGGGAGTCCTGTCGCCTATCCTGTTTAACATCTATCTCACCTCACTCCCAACGCCACCTTCGAACATCTCCTTGGTCTCTTACGCGGTCAGCTCCAACATAAACACCTACCTCTCGTCCCTGGTGGAATTCTTTCGGGAAAGGAAATTACGAATATCTGCACCAAAATCAACGGTATCCCTCTTCACGACATGGACGAAGGAAGTAAGAATTGAGTTAAACGTCGCAGTGGAAGGAAACATCATTCCCACAGTTAGGTACCCAAAGATCCTCGAGGTCACCTTCGATAACTTGCTTCACTTCGCCGCACATGCGACTAACATCAACGCCAGCGTGAAGAGAAGAAACAAGGTCCTAAAGGCTCTGGCTGGCACCACATGGGGAATGGACAAGGAAACCATCCTCTCCACCTATACGGCTATCGGACGGTCTCTCCTCAATTATGCTGCTCCAATCTGGACATCATTCCTGAGTGACACACAGTGGAGGGCACTACAGACGTCGCAGAACAACGCCCTGCGAATAGCCACAGGATGCGTGAGGATGACTAGTATAGACCATCTCCATGATGAGACGAATATGCTGACGGTCAAAAAACACAACGAGCTGCTCACAAAACAATTCCTCATAGCCTGCTACCAACCTTCCCATCCAAACCACCACATAGTCTTAAACGATCCCCCTCCTCGCCGCATACGACAAGACCTCACCACATACAACTCAGACATTGTACACCTCATACCCTCAATAACCGACACACTGTCCGTCAGGGAGGCACAAAATACTCTTCACAATGCCATCGTCGCGACGGCCAGAGACGAGCTCAGCCATAACAAGGTCATAAATCAGCACCGATTCGATCATAGCCGATTCGGAAAGGCAGCTACCAAGAGTAACGAGGACTATTCTGGCCCAGCTCAGATCAGGATGGTCAAACTTCCTGAACAGCTACAGGGCTAGAATTATCCCGGGAACCCAAGATAGCTGCCCATCATGCAACCAAACACCACACGACACGTTGCACATTTTTAGCTGTCCAGCGAAACCGACAGCCCTGCGGCCAGTAGACCTATGGCTGAACCCTACGATGATAGCTAACTTCCTCGGACTACCTACCACATGACGTTAACAACACGCACATACAACCAACAACAACAATCCCATCTCAAACCCTTCCCACCCCCATCAAATTACACGGCACACAACAAATAGAACACATAAACTAAAATTATCTTTATATTACATACAGGGAAAAGCTTCTGGAGACAACAGCCGAACTGTTACAACAACAACAACATGGAATGAAGTTAACCAACTACGACAAATATGTAACGAACCTGGTTGCGGCTGGTACATAACATAAGCAAGTACACAAACAACAATGCACTAGCAATAGAGTTCTCGAGAAGTCACGACCGAGAACCTTCCACATCGAGAACGTTCATCATACTGATTGATACGTGTGTGTGCGGACTATAAAAAGGCTGGACAAAACAAGCAGCAGTCATGCCTTGGTTACCCAAGCGTTAGAAACGTTAAATAGTAACGTACGTAGCCTTAAAAACGTTTGTGTAGTTATAGAAACGATTAAAACGGGACATATGTCAACGAAGAATGTAAATAAAAACGAAACAGAACACAATGCAACACACAAACAAACACAACACAGTGCATAGAAATTGGTATACAGGCTCATCATCAGTGTTGCGGTTTTTTGTTCAATGTGTAGATTTTTCCGGATTTGGTTATTATTTTTCTTATAAAAATAGCTTTTGTTTTGTTTGTTAAAATTAATTAATTAGTAAGACTACAATTTTATTGTGTTATTTTTTTTTTCAATTATAATTTAAATTTGAAAAAAATAAAATAAAAAACTGCGAATTTAATTTTGGTCATATTTTTCCTTATTTGGTGATTTTTTCACAAATGTTGGTGGCAACACTGCACTCTCTCTCATGTTCTCTCTCTTATGTTCAAATGTCACGTAAAAACGTGGGAGAATTCTGTTTTATACAGATCGTTCCGTTTTACTAACGAGAGAGAACGTTTGGGTAAGCGTTTACATTGTTCTCCATATGCTAAAAAGAGAACATCTTCTACGGTACGTTACGTTACGTGTGGGTAACTCCAGCATTAGAGTTAATTCAGTCAGCCTTGTGTGAAGTTGCGTGTGAATAAAATAAGTCGTGGTTGTAAAGATCCAGTGAATACTTGTGTGAACTAATAAAGTGAATAAGCTGATTATTATTGTTGTATCGTTAAGTTCTATACGGTGGCACACAAAAGTAGTGTAAATAATAAAGACAGTTAAGAAAAACTAAAGACGCATTTGTTTTTACTTTGGTTGCAATTAACGAACTCATATTTAAACGTTTTTAAAAAGGTAAAAACGTAACAATATGTTTCTAATATTGTTTCCAGTATTATCTTAGCTCTGCAGCCGCTATTCTACATACATACATAACTGGCCATTACAACCCTTCAGTCAGGATTACGGCCTAGCTTCTCACACCACTCATGTTGTGTGCGTTAATTTTATACGTGAGTGGCGGGACCTACAGTTTAACGTCGACTCCGAACGACAGATTTTTGAGAAACTTTTCATGGCAATTTTATTTACTCTCAGAGTTTTTGCCAGAAATCTGCTGAGAGGAAGTCGACGAAGAAATATTTTTTTTTTCATATTTCATTTTTGATGTCTGATCTGGGATACGAACCCGGGCTTTACGAATAGTAAGCCAACACACTACCTACTACACCACCGCTATTCTACGAGCATCAAAATGCCCTTTTTGTTTGAGAATTAAAAAGACAAACATTCGTTTTGACTTTTAGATTAATTCTGAATTTTATTTAAGAAAATGCATCGCTTATATACTAAATTAATTCTAAGTCAGCATTTTGCTCAATTAGCATTAAACAATAAGAAATATCTCTCGAAAACTCGACACATTACCTTTTTGTTTTATATTTCTAATTTCCGAATGAAGACTACTGGCTGTTTTGGTTGATTTGAAATTTGTTAGCAATGCTTGTTTTAATTCATCAAAAGTTTTTGGTATATTTTGAGTCAGTAAAATATTTCTAACTCTATCGCGAAATTTTATTGCTGCTGCGTATTTTATAAAATTTATTTTTCCTTGTTCATTTAGTTCACTATGGACCATTTCTACCATCGATATAAATATATCGAGATGTTCTGGTTTTCCATCGAATATAGGAATGGTATCTGAAGCCTTTTTGCTGTCGAAGTTTGACATCTTTTAGCTGTCGTTATTAGAATGTTCTGTCAGAAGTTCAATTGCAATTGCTTTTAAAGCCTTAAATTCTTTAATCTTTTGTTGTCTAATTGGGCTTGACAAATGACTTGTTAACTTTCCAAACCGTTTACTAAGTTCATTTATTAATTTTTTTCTCTTATTGTATCTAATGTGTATTTTCTACCCCTTGGTTTTTTAGCATTAATTGAGATGTTTATTTTGAAAGTGGTTTAAGTCCATTTTTTTCTAATATTGAGATATTTAAGGATTTGCGTTTGAATTGTTTTAAAAATATTGTTAAATGTTTTTATGGCTATGTGACCTTAAACATGTTAGAATATATAATGTAATACGTTTTGTAAACTTTACTAGAAAAATAAGCTGTGTTTCAGAACCTCAAATGGACTTAAACCACTTTCAAAATGAAAATGACTTTTTTGGTTGTGAAAACGAATAAGTCCACTTTGTGTTCTTTGTTTAATATTATTATAAGTTAATTTTTTCACTTAAAGTTACTCTACTAGTGATAGTGATTCCTCTAAATAGTTATCCTAATACTTAGGAGTTGGAATGGGACGTACATTTTCGTATAATGGTGTTAATTTTATTTTGGTAAAGTTCCTTGGTCTTCCCCGACAAGGTAATGAATCAAGTATTTTGAACTCTGTATTCACTTCCATAGATTCTTTATAAATCATTTTATAGTGTTAATTTTTTATAAATCGCATCCAACATATCCTTAGCCAATTTACAGGTTCGCCACTAGAATTTTAATCTTTTATGAATTGCTTCGTCCAGAGGTTTTGAAGAAAAAAATCTTCACGTTTCATAATATAATATTTCTTACTTTTTCGACATGTTTTTATGGTTTCATAGTAACCCTGGGGGACATACATTAAATTATTTTCCTCAAAGTCATTTCTATTACTTCAAAATCACTATCATTTGGCAAAAATGAATGTTCTGATAGTAAAAACGTATGGTCAATAATATCTGCATTATTTTTTACCGATTGCACAATTTTCAACCATGTTACTGCCAATTTTATGGATTTCAATGGACTTAAACCAGTCTCAAAATAAATTTTTATGCATTTCGTTAGCTAGCTAATTTTCATAGCGATTTTAATGATGGTTAGGTTAGGTTAGAGGACGTGTACTTGTCAATTAAGACAAGTACAGTACCCGGAGGTCGAACTGACCCATTGTACAACGTCCTAGTTTCTCACACCACTTATGTTGTGTGTGTTAATTTTATACATGAGTGGTGGGACCTACAGTTTAAAGTCGACTCCGAACGACAGATTTTTATTTATTGAGAAACTTTTCATGGCAATTTTTGTTTACTCTCAGAGTTTTTGCCAGAAATCTACTGAGAGGAAGTCGCCGAAAAAATACTTTTTGTATTTTGTCTTTGATGCCTGGCCTGGGGCACGAACCCAGGCTTTTGCGTCTAATAAGCCAACGCACTACCTACTAGACTACGGCGGATTTTAATGATACTAGATTTAAATTTTTTATAAAAAAGATTATATAGGATTGTGATTATTGATATCATTACCTCAATTTTTTTTTAAATGGACTTAAACCACTTTCAAAATAAACGACTCAATTATTAATTTATTAAGTACTAAAATAATCTGGTTCATATAAATTTTTTTTGTTTTTGTTTTATTTTATTTATATTTAATTAATGCATTAGTGGTGAATTGTTTGTTTATATGGTGTTTCAACAATTTCCATAATCCTATAACTACTAAAATTATTAATAGTATCAGCACTACTTCTACATTTAAGGATATTCTATTTTCATTTATAGCATAATTATTTAAATTCTGTTCCAGTTTTGTGGCTGCTATACCAGGTTTTCTGAATCTGTTCAATATTTCTTTCAATAGATCTTCTTCGGTTATTACAAAAGATTATTGCATTACTTTTTCCAGCCCTTCTGTCTTAGGTTTTTTAATTCATTAATTAGATCTTTTTTTTGGTTTGCCCTTACTTATGTTGATTACTCGCTGCAAGTCAGCACAGGCGTGTTTGAATTTCCGCTTTTTGCCTCCTCTTTTCTTGGGCGTATGGGATACTTGGTCTTCTCTAGATTGTCTAACTTCTTCCTTTATTTTTTCTTCTCTCCTTCTGTATTCTTCCAAAGTTATGGGTTTTGGACCGGCGTTTTTTGTAATCGGTTTGTATTCAGGAGGTTCTACTATAGTCGCATATACTGGCATCGGAATGTACTCCTCCCATTTTTTAAATATACTGTCTATTTCCTCTTGGGTTGTCATAAGGAAGTGACAACGAAGTGTAATTTGTGTCCGGATTCTTCTCAAAACAACAATGAACAAACTCTATCTCTATGCGTATAAATTTGTATTACAATTAACTGATATACTTTGAATAAAGGTATTTTGTAAACCTTTATATATTATTGAAATATATTCATTAACAACATATAACCATTTATATTAATGGAATGTCTATACGCAATTTATGATTTAATCTTAGGGAAAATGATTGAATATGTTATAATAAAAATTTATATTGAGAATAAAATGAAATTAAAGAGAATCATTTATGTTGGGCAGGATCGCCATGTAATATATGTTTTTAATATTGTTTTCGAGTATTATCTTAGCTCTGCAGCCGCTATTCTACGAGCATCAAAATGCCATTTTTGTTTGAGAATTAAAGAGACAAACATTCGTTTTGACTTTTAGATTAATTCTGAATTTTATTTAAGAAAATGCATCGCTTATATACTAAATTAATTCTAAGTCAGCATTTTGCTCAATTAGCATTAAACAATAAGAAATATCGATACAGAAAGAATAGAATAAGTGTCAGCAAACTATATGTTTATGCTGACAAAGTATTGATTCATAAAAAGAATGTTTACAAAATATGTGTCAGTGAACTATATGTTTACGCTGACAAAGTATTGATTCATAGAAAGAATGTTTATAACATAATGCTTAAATAAAGTGCGGATAAGAAGTATGCATACACTACAAAGTAACTTTTATCCGTTGAGGGCCAAGTGAGCCTAGCGGTGGAGCAGGACTCCTCATTAATCCAGAATTGGTTGGCGTCTCTGAAGAATTACGGCCCAATGGCCAGCTTGAACGAGGTAAGTGGCGTTCCTAATTTGATTGAAGAGGATTTCGGAAGTAGTGCGCCAGCTCTGGCTAGCTCGTCGGCTCTGCAGTTTCCCGGAATGTAACAGTGTCCGGGGACCCAGACAAGTGTGACACTGAAGCGCCCAGAAAGAAGGCTGAGACGGGGGCGAAATTTCCTGACGATCCTGAAAATATTCACATCGTTCCACAGAGATCTTATGGCAGCCTGATTATTAGAAAAGATAGAGATGCGGGTGAAAGGAACAGCGTATGCGAGGTTCCACTGCGCGGCTCAGTAGATGGATATCACATCCGCCAGGAACACGCTGCAATAGTCCGGCAGCCGGAGTGAAACGTCCAAGTCAATTTCCCAGAGTAGACTCCGCTACCCACCCCGCCATTCAGGTATTCCGGGGGACGGTAGTGTCAGGGGTCCAATCGCTCCTGCTCTGGAGCAGGAAGTTGAAACCACTCTAAAAACAGTATTCCAATGGGAGATAGTCGATATCCAGTGGGTCCACAGAATCAATCTTCGAAATAGAGGAGTGACTAGAGGGGACGACGCGCCAACTAGGCAGGGCATTCAGTCTTGTCGAAGTGAACTTAGCCACCTGCTTAGCGAGGAGCTCAGTAGAAAGCCAGTTAAGCATTGGGAACAAGGCCTTTGAGGGGGTGTTGCGTAGAGCACCAGTGATGCGAATAGCCGCAGACCTTCTGACTCCGTCCAGGAATCTGACATTGTACAGTTTGTCCAGAGCAGTCCACCAGAAGGCTACAACAGTAAGCAGCAGAGGCCGCCTTCCGCGCCCTAGCAGCCAGATTCGCCCTCCAGTTGGAGGGATGATCCAGTTGGGATCGATGACCAGGCCCAGATACTTAACCTCGAGACTCAGCTTGAGTCTGGTCCCGTTTATACTAGGGAGGGCGAAGGTCGGGACCTTGTATTTCCTAGTGAAAAGAATTGTATCTGTCTTGGAGGGATTAACGGATAGTCCAAAAATCATTAAAACCGTACCAGTTCAGTATAATTGACAGCACAAAGCTTAGCTTATCAGACAGCGTCTGCGGACAAATTCCTTACGAAGCAATGACAATCCGTCAGCGTAGGTTATGGCGTTATTACCAGAGGATTAAAGTCTTCTCAGGAGTGAGTTGACTGCGAGATTTCAGAGAGGTGGATATAGAACACCGCCCTGTGGTGTACCCCTACAGACAATTCTCTGACACTGTGAAGCCCCCACTGTGGAGGTTATTATTCTCGATTTGAGGAGGAGCTCAATAAACCTGACTAGATTCTGATCCAGGTTGAGAGAATTAAGAGCCCTAACTATAGCGTCCAGGTTGACGTTGTTGAATGCACCCTCAATGTCTAGGAAAATGGCCAGAGTGTATTCTTTAACGTGCAAGGGCTTTTCCACTCGAGAGGTAAGGGTCTCTAAACTAGTCTCAGTCCAGCTTCCGGCAGGCCGTTGGATGCGTTCGAGAGACTTATGTGTGGAACTTAGAATTTTGCGCAGACGGCTTGTCTCTGTAGAGGTTTCTACGATCGCGCAGTAGTTCCTCCACAAAGCCCTCTTCGCCCGCCTTACAGCGTACTTAAGTTCCCTCTTTTTGGCTTTGTAAAGTGCCCATTCACCGGTGGCCTTTGCCCTTTTCGACAGAGATTCTCGATCTCCTGGTTCCACCAGAGCGATTTGTGTTTACCTCTATGGACAGAGGGATTGACGGAAGATACGGCCGCCGACTTAAGTGCCACTGTCAGTGCGTCCGTAGCCCTATCCATATCAAAAGGGGTAGCAATGGTCGGAGGGGTTGCGGGAAGGCAGTTACGCAACCTCTCCTTAAAAGTGGTGCACTTGGTTTTTCTTCTGTTGATTGAAAGTGTCTCCCTATGTGAAGGCTCTACCGTGTCAATGTTAAAGATGATGTATCTGTGGTCCGAAAAGGAGATACATACCAGTCCCTAATATAATCAGAGAAGTCAGAGCTAATCAAAGTGATGTCCAATACTTCCTTTCTGTTCGATGTAAGGAAGGTTGGTTCATTACCCCGATTGGCTATAACTAACTTATTAGTAATAACGAAGTCAAGTAGGCACTCACCACGATCGTTGATACCGGAATTTCCCCACATCGTATGTTGGGAGTTGGCGTCGGTTCCGATAATTACCGGAATCATACGCAGTTGCACATCTGCTACCAGTCGGTCAATGGGTTCTTGGGGGGAGAGCCCATAGTCCTGCTCAAGATATGTTGTCGAGATGAAGATGACCCTCGAGTTTAACTCGATGACCATAGTGACGGTGTCCCTATCGCTATACCTATGAAGAAGAAAAGCATTAGTGTTAGTTTTCACTATTATACAAGCCCTAGCTACCTGTATCTTGGACGTACACGGTGCGATAGCCGCAAGTATTAAGTCCGCAAACCCTGCCATCCACGACCCAGGGCTTTTAGACCAGTTTGAGCTCTACGTCATGCACTGCTTGGCGCAGGAAGCAGTTGTTGAGTGTTGGAGAATAATTTGTGTGACCCTCAGCATCGAGAGGTTACACCAGCGTCAATCTAAATACTGTCGAAAAATTCTCCAATCAGTTCCGAGTTTGACAATTTTCCAGTCGAGGAGCTTCGCGTCGAGGAGTGGTTGCTTACACTCCTACATTCGACATCATCAACAATTGGGTCGGAGCCATGGGCGCTCTCTTACGGGCGTTGATAAGCGGGAGAGATTCCTCGTTTAGGATGACTACTGCCTCGCGGTAGTCACCCCACTGGTCAGCAACTTTGGATAACCTCCGGTGGGGATTCTCGCTCTCAAACGGGGGCGATGGGGAATTTGGTCCGGAGGGACGGCATCAAAGCTGGCTCCCGGCCAAATTTCACCGATTCTGCTTATTGCCGCTTTGTAGAGCACCACTGAATGGATGTCGGAGCAGGCTATCAGTTTAATACGTCCCTGGAACCAAACTGTGTCGCGACAGCTGGGTGAGGGACCGGGATTTGAGTCCACGACCTCGAGTAAGACAATGATGAGGGCGCGTTCCACCAGCCTCCACCAGGTGGCAATGGATCCATCGGGGTGACTCCGATCAATGACCGCCCACGTAAGGCTATCGTTTTTCACCTCGCTGAGAGGTCTGGAGGTTCTAGTGGGCTCATGGCGTCTAGGCTGGGTGGACTGCGTGGATGTGCGAGTCCTCGTAGGGGGTATTTTGGTGTTGGCTACCTTGGTGCGCTTGGGTGGAGAGGCGGAATGACGACCATTTTGGTGGGCCTTAGCCCACTCCAAATAGCCCTTGTCGTCTTCCGATAGAAGAGATGGGTCGACAGAGCCTGTTAAGAAGACAATCGTCCAAGCCAGCAATTTCCCGGAATTCTGAATAAACACAAAAATGATAACAAAACACTTGATTTATTAGGCAAGTGTTTACATTAAAATTCCTGTATAATATTAAACAAATATGTTATAAAATGAAATTATAATTTTTTAGTTACTACATACTTTTTAGTAGGAATTAAATTTAATTTAAATTTTTAGTAGGGATTAAATTTACAGAAAAAATTAAATTTGGTATCTTGCTACGTCTGAGGCAAGTTACAGAAAATCTTATAATGAAAACGGCGAAAGTTCTAGAACCTCTCAATAACCTAATCTTCGTTAAAAAAAATGTATTGGATATTGGAAAGCCAAATAATTCACAATGGCACACTGCCAGACCAATAAACGAATTGTGGCGATTTTGGGAGTAGTTTTAACATTTTTCGCCCGCAGTGTGGCAAGAAGCTCCTTCGCAGTCTGACTTTCCTTCTGAAGCTACTTCCAAAATTGCTAATTTGGATACAGGTCTCTCCATTATTTCGCGTTGTGTAAGTACCTTTGCACTTCGTGCTTGTCCATCAGTAGTCAATCTCGTTGCTAGTACTCAACCTCGTAGCCAGACATTTCTTGGAAGAGAAGGGTCAACAATGATAACTAAATCCCCTTGATTTGGAGGCTTAGAATTTTCAAACCACTTTGACCTACAAGTTAGCGTCGGTAAGTATTCATTTCCAAAATATATTTGCAAATTGTTGTGAAATTAACCAATTTTGTCTCAATATGGTCCCACTCTCATTACATGTAGTTAACGGCTTTAGCCCACTAGTGCTCCCCAACAAAAAATTATTTGGAGTCAAAGCTTCTTTGGTAATATCTTCAATAGGTACATAAGCTAGTGGCCTTGAATTAATAATATTCTCCACTTCAATGAGCACATTTAAGAGAAGTTCATCACAGGGGAGCCTGCTTGGCATAATTTTGTATAAAATAGTTTTCACCGAGCGAACTAAACGCTCCCACGCGCCACCCATTTGTGGTGAAGCCGGAGGATTAAAAGTCCATTTTGTATTAGGTGTAGTAAATTCTTTAACCAGTTCGTTTTGGTTTACATACACTAAGGCTTCTCGCAATTCCCTTTCAGCGCCAACTAAATTGGTACCATTATCACTGTAAAGTTCAAAGGGGATTCCTCTTCGCCCCATAAAATTGCGAATAGCTAAAATGCAGGAACTTGTCGTTAAGGAGTGTGCAACCTCGATGTACACTGCTCTTATAGTCATGCACGTAAAAAGGCAACCATAGCGTTTTTCCTTGTGGCGATTAACTGTCACAAGCATAGGCCCAAAAAAGTCCAGTCCGGTATAAGTAAATGGTGATTTGTACGATGCTATGCGCGCACGTGGTAATCTGGCCATCTGAGGGACCTGGGGAACGGCTTTATTAATTTTGCACATTTGGCAACATCGAATTATTTATTTATATGTCACACGCAATCTTGAAATGGAATATTTTTGTCTTAATTCATTGACAACTGTTTCATTATTCATATGATATTTTTCATGATAGTAAAGACATATAAGTTTAGTGATATAACTTTTTCTTGGAAGTATAACCGGCCGTTTTTGTTCTGAGGGAACATCTCCCATGTCTATTCTACCGTATACGCGCAAAATACCGTTTTCTAAGTAGGGTGTTTTAAAATAAATTTCACTTGACTTAGGAATCGGAATATTCAATTTGAGTGCCTAAAGCTCTGCTGAATATTCTTCCAATTGGGCTTGACTATATAAAAGATACTCAGCATTTTTAGCTCCTCCTGAGTCAATTCCCCCTTTTGCTTTTCATCTGAATGGCAATTACTAATAAATCGATAAACGTACGCTGCCGTCCTCTTAAGACGATTCCATTTTGAAAACCGTAACATATCAAACACTGGTTCGTGTTTTGCCATTTGGTGTACATGTATATTCAAAATTAGTTTCGGCTTGAGCCATTGCTCCTCCAGTTGTAAAATAAAATCAGGTCCATTAAACCATCGGCTAGAACTTACAATTTTTTAGTTTTTAAGCCATTTAGTTGCCTCATCGGCGACGTTCTGCTTGCTTGGAACCCAGTTCCATTCTGAAATAGATGATAACTCTAAAATTTCAGTTATTCTGAAGGCCACAAATTGGTGACATTTACGATGATCTGACCTGATCCAGCTTAAGACGGTCTTTGAATCGCACCAGAAATATTTCTTTGAAATTTTTAATTCGTGATTTTCAACCAGAAATTCTGCAAAACGAGCTCCTATCAAGGCAGCCATCAGCTCCAGCCTAGGAATATATGTTATTTTCATTGGCGCTACCTTAGTCTTAGCACCGATAAGAGAACAAATTATATTGTTATCTTTTTCCAGTCTGAAATATGAAACGGCGGCGTACCGGTCTTTACTAGCATCCACGAATGTCTGCAATTGTAAATTAACCATTTCGTAGCTTTTAAAAGATTGCAAGTAGCATCTTGGTATTTTAATATTATGAATTTCTGGCAAAAATTTAACATACTGCGTCCATTTGGTAAGCAACTCTGAAGGGATAGTTTCATCCCAACCAATTTTGGAGCGCCAGACGTCTTGTATCAGAATCTTAACGTACATAATTATATGTGCAATCAGACCGAGAGGGCCGTAAATGGACATAACAAGTTTCAGCATTCCCCGTTTTGTTAGTAATTTTTTAAAGGTAAATAAATCACTTTCGAAAAACCAAGGTTCAATTTTGTACAAATCAGCTTCCTCTTTAAAGCTTATACGTTTAAAACTGTTTGAACCTATTATTTAAAAAGCTTGCTTTACTGTTTTACTATTCGATATCCAGTTTCTTAAAACCAGCTTGTTGGTGAACGTAAGAAACGTCTGATAACAATTTAATCGCCTCTTCTGGAGTACTAACGGAAACCAACAAATCGTCGACGTAATGATTTTCCTTAATAGAGGATATTTATTTCGGAATTTATCAGCATTCATATTTTTAATATATTGAGAGATAGCGGGAGCACATGTGGCCCCAAAAATCATTACGTCCATCACGTATATATCAGGGGATCTGCTTTAATCGCAATCGCGCCAAAGAAATCTTCGAACGTCGCGATCTTCTTGTCGTATATGTATTTGAAGAAACATCTCCTCGATGTCACCGCACATAGCAATGCTATTTTCGCGAAATTTTTGCAGAATCGATGGTAAGGAAGCCAACATGTCAGGCCCTTTTAATAAAAATGAATTTAAAGACATACCTTCGGATTTCGCAGGAGCATCCCAAACAACCCGTGATTTACCAGTTTTTTTTTTTTTGTTAAATACTGCAAATATAGGTAGATACCATACTTTACCATCATCCCTATGAGTTTCAACCTCAGATAACTTTCGTACAAGGGATATGTACGAAATTTCAATGTATTTTGAAATTGTATTTTTAAAGGTTTTGTAGAGATCAACATTTTGTGATAATTTTCTTTCTAAACAAACAAGCCGTTTTAAAGCCATTTGGAAACTATCTGGAAAGGTAAAACTGTCATATCTCCATAATAATGGAACCTCATAATGCCGATTCTTTTTCAACTTAGTAAATTTATTAAGCAAACTTAATGCACGTTTCTCATTTTCAGACACAATAGGGAATTTTGTTGTAATCCCTACACTTTTAAGTGTATAAAAGCTCTTAACTGGTTCCTCCAATTTTTCTTCATACTTAGAGCAACTACAAATGTGAAAGTTGAAATGCTTACTTGTGTTTTGGGATTCAGCTGTTGTACCATAAAAAAGCCATCCAAGCTTTGTTTGTACAGCAACAGGTTCATGTAGAGCACATTCGCGAATCTTATTTGACATTCCAATATTAAAATGATTTAATCCGATTAAAAGTCTTGGTACGGCATTCGTATAACTCTTTATTGGTAAATTTTGTAGGTGGCTGTAACGTAAACACAGACTCTGATAATCTAGCGATTGTGTTGGCAAATTTAAAGCCTTTACCGTATTAACATTTAAGCTTACGCGCTGTTTTCTATTACTAATTTTTTTTAATTTGACTCATTTCTTTGCATACCTGCAGTCCATTTTCAACACATTGGACTGTGTTCGCCTTCAATCTTCAATTCTTGGGCAATTGCTTCATCTAATAGGCTGATATACGATCCATCATCAATAAACGCAATTAAAAAATAATAATAAAATACAATTCCATGTATTTTTATTGGAATTATTTTAAATAAAATCTTACTAAATTTAACACTATGAGAATTGTTTACTTCTTCTTTTTCTAATATTGTCTGTGGATTTTGTTTATTTGACATATCCTTACTAACATTATTTGTTGACATTGAAAATCGATCTAATGAGGGATGGTGAAAGTATTCACAATTCTCTTCTCCACATCTTTTGTTCTTTTTACATTCACTGAAATGTAAACACAAGCAGTATTTACATAATTTCTTTATTCTCACCACTTTCCATTTTCCCAACGATCTAATGATTTATATTTTGGACAGTCGCTTATAGTTTTACAGTCACTGCTGCTACATAGAACACACCTGCGTTCATTGTGAGAATAAATACCAGCTTTCTCACTGATTGGTGCTTTTTTATTATAAATGTTAAACTTGCTGTTATTAAAAGAGTTCTGCTTATTCATTGTGGAATCTATTGATATTGAACTGGCTGTTAATCCAATGTTAAATAGCCAATTGTCAAATTCAGACAAATTTGCTTTTTTGTTGTGAGCTGAAGTTTTATGGTTGCCCACTGCATTTGGTAGGAAGATGGGAGTTTTTGTAATAATTGATGAAGTAAAGAGGAGTTATTTATCTCATCTGGTAAATTGGCAGCATTGATAGTTGCAATTAAACTACGGACTTTTATGGCAAAAGAGGTAAGTGTTTGCAAATTATTTTCATCGACTTTTGGTGCTAAATTAATTCTGTTTTTTATTGAATTAATTATTTTTTCGGGTTGACCATAGAGCATACGTAGAACTTCAATTACTTTAGGTACGTTTAAGGGGTGTACAAGCATATGTTGTACGCTCTGGAGACGTCCACCTTTAATTGATTTCTGCAAACGAATGAGATTTTCGGCGTGCGTGAGGCGACACATAGCGGACGACCATTTGAATGTCGAAATAAAAGGGGACCAGTCTTCACGATTACCAGAGAAAATAGGCAATTCCTTTGGGACCGATTGACGTGCATTAATGCTGCTCTCTGGCAGTGGTGTGGTATTAAAATATTGTGTTGAAGATATTGGATTATTTGTGAATGTGGGTGTATCAAAATAAAGAGGCTGCTGAGGAACAGAAGAATCGGGATATGTTTTATTTAACCTAAAGTTTTATTTAACCTAAATGTTACTGTAGCAGATTGTTCCAAGAAACTTTGTGTTAATAAAGACTGGGCTTGTTTGTGATTATTATTACCTGTAACAGTGGTAGTTGCACAATTTGGTGCTACCGTTCTGTTAGATGATGTTAGATACGATGGTGTAACTGGATACATTTAACATTTGTGGAACTTCACCTGAACTACTGCAAATGGTATTTGTTGTATGAGGTTGTGTTCTGCAGGTCTAGTGTTAATATTTGTCGGTAATTCAGACAAATATGCGGCTTGATTAAGTGTAGAGCCATTCGCAACACTGGTTGTTGCTGACAGAGTATTATTAACAGAGGTTTTAGTTGTTTGGTTTTGGAAAGGTAATTCTTTTACCCATTTTTGGACAGATTGGGACTTAATAAATGAAATGTCACAAAGGTCATCAGCTTCTTCTAGAAGTTGATATTTCTTATTAAGATACTTAGGATGTAATTGAGCTTGCACTCTACTGAATTATCTTTCTTCTTCGAGTCGTTGAAGTTGTAATTGGATATTGTACGACTGAGACCGAACAGAGTGGCGACTAACGACACTATTAGCAGGGGAGACTGTTTTATTATTCGTAGTTTGAGTGATCGCTGAATTACTTTGTAGGGGATCGGGGCTTATTTGGTTGTCGTTGTTATCCTGTTGTTGACCCTTGGTAATATTGTCATTCATGATTACTTACTGCGAAATTGGTAATGATGGTGTGTGCGAGATTGGCAATGATGGTGCGCTTTATATGAGTTTAAGGTTATCCGCTTTAAAAAGAATTTTAAATTTGTTAAGAAGGTAATCGGCCAAGCCAGCAATTTCCGGGGATTCTGAATAAAAACACAAATGCTAACAAAAGACTTTATTTATTAGGCAAGTGTTTATATTAAAATTCCTGTATAATATTACACAAACATGTTATAAAATTAAATTATAATTTTTTAGTTACTACATACTTTTTCGTAGGAAACTACTAGGATTAAATTTACAGAAATAATTAAATTTGGTATCTTGCTACGTCTGAGGCAAGTTACAGAAAATCTTATAATGAAAATGCAAAAGTTATAGAACCTCTCAATAACCTAATTTTCGTTAAAAAATGTATTGGATATTGGAAAGCCAAATAATTCACAATGGCACACTGCCTATTCGTGCAATTATGCCCATAGCCGATTTGCCGGTTCTATACGCCCTGATGCTTGCACTCAGGGTGTTCCTTACGCCAGAAGGTGGATCGGTGTCGAGGGCCTGCGCGTCGGACTTGTGTACCAAAGTCTTGGCGGCAACCGAAGAGTGCATAGGCGCATTCACGGCAGACCTGTAGGTGGATGGCGCTTCAGGCGAAGGTACGGCGACCAAGGCGGATGATGTGGCGACACTAGAGGCCAGCTCTGCTACCGGCTCCTTGTGTGCCAGATGGAGTGTTGTCAAAGTCGTAGGAACTTTAACACCTCTGGCGGGGGCAACTGCTCTTTAGCAGGAGGCTGCCTGGACAGTGTTTTGCGTCCACCGGCTTGTCTGTTTGTTGTTGTTATTATTCATGTCTAAAAGGGTCCCCACTCAAAGCCCCTATCCTTGCCCGCGATGTGTAGTTACCCATAAAGGGCGACTGACAAGGAACGTACTTTGACGCCTGCCAGGGTTTTAACGGGACGGGGGCGGTTGCAGCCCTAGCCTGGAGCCGTTCACACTGTGGGTTTCACCCCGGTGCTACCGTGCATACGGAACTTGGTGCAGAAAGCTACAACCACTAGCTCGGAGCAGTTAGTTCAGAAAACTGAGGGTAAGATGGTTCGTGGAAAACAGAAATGGGTCCGTGCCAATAGGGTATGAAAATATACGTGGTTCAACGATTCGAAAAGATCAAGCATGCCATCAATCCGAAGCAGAGTCTTCCCACGATATTAGGGTAACCTTTAGTCATGCACTCCAACTCACTCTGGGTCCCAGAGTGAATCGAAGTTCACTTAAGCCCAGGGGGGGACTGAAACAGTTCAAGAATTTTACGAAAAAGTATCTCTCATACTTAATAATGTAATATAGGGCAAACTTAACTCAAACTTACAGGGATAAAGCCCTTGATACTTTCACTAGAGGGTTAAAGGGAGATCTGCCTAGACTTTTGGCTATGAAAGAGCCAACAAACTTACCCAAAGCGTTGCATTTGTATCTCAAATTAGAAAATCAAAATTTTAGAACTTATTACGCACATAATAGGAAATTCATATCAACTGCTTCGCGCAGCCAATCTACATTCTATCCGGAATTAGCACACATTCCACCGCCACCTCGACCAAATAAAAGGCCAAATTATTTTCAAAAACGAAAACAACATTCTCAAGGTCTAAGAAATTACCAAAATCAAGGTGCCATTCCAAAACGTAACCAAAACCACCAAAATAACTATGCACCACCAAGACCTTTCTTTCCTAAACCCCAGCCCAAGTCAGAGCCTATGGACGTTGATCAATATGGACGTTGATCAAAGTATAAGGACTAGAAACATAAACTACATGAACAGACCAGCAAACAAAGATCTTTTCGGAAAACGGCCACCGCAACAACACCCAGAAGCACCTAAACAGAGCAGGAATTTTCATTTGAAATCTCAAGCAGGCAATTTTATAAGAAAAGAATGTACGGATGACATTAATATATACTCGAATCAGGTACCATTTCAGGAAGAAACTTCGGAAGGACATTGAAATGACAAAACGGACTACAGTCATGACAGTATCGAAGAAATTCATTTTTTAGATTAAATTCGTCCACCCTCCCATATTTTGAGTGTGATGGACAACGGAAAAATTTTAAAATTTTTAATAGATACAGGCTTAAATAAGAATTATATACGACCAAATCTTGTAAAAAATCCGATTCCGAACAAACACTTTTTATGCAAATTCAATTGCACGAAAAGTAGAAATACGATTTCATACCAATACCCTTCTATTTGGACCAGTAAGATTTTATTTATTACTGGAATTCAAAACATTTCATGGCATTGTCGGAAACGATACTCTTAAAGACCTTTATGCAGTTATTCCTACCAGACATAACTACATGAAGTGAGAAGATGGAAAGAAAGTTTTACTTAAATATTTTTTAGCGGTCAATATTAACATGAGTACAATTCGAACTGATCACGTGACGCAACTACAAAAGGACATGCTGAAACATGCTGTTTTAAAATACCTTACTCTTTTTTCAGCACCGGACGAAAAACTGACGTACACCACTAAAATTGTAGGAAAAAATGCGGACGAGAACAGAAGACCCCATATATTCTAAAACATATCCTCATCCAATGAGTTTAAAAGAAGAAATCGAGACTCAGGTAAAAACCCTGTCAGAAGATGGTATTATTGGCCATTGAAGTCCTCATACAATACATCTGTGTGGATTGTTCCCAAAAAATGGACGCAAGTGAAATTAAAGTTAAACGCTATTTCTATGGCAGATAAATATCCCTTACCAGAAATTAATGAAGTACTTGCTCAGTTAGGAAGAAGCAAATATTTTACAGTTTTAGATTTAAAAAGTGGTTTTCACCAGGACCTTTGAAAACCAAAGACAGAGAAAACTGCATTTTCTATAAACAATGGTAAGTATGAGTTCACTCGATTACCATTCGGACTAAAGAATGCACTAGCGATATTTCAACGTGCGCTGGATGACATTTTACGTTCTCATATCGGTGTTAGGTGCTAGGTCTATATAGATGACATAATAATTTTTAGTCCAAACGAGAATCAGCATATAAGGGATATTGCAGAAATATTTCATACTTTTCACGAAGCTAACATGAAAGTTCAGCTTGACAAGTGCGAATTTTTTAAAAACGAGGTAGAATTTTTATGTTTTCTCATTTCTCGCCAAGGTATACAAGCAAACCCAAAAAAAGCTGAAGCCATTATTAATTTTCCATATCCTACTACGTTGAAGGGTTTACGATCGTTTCTAGGTCCCTCTGGATATTATCGTCGCTTTGTAAAGGATTATGCTAAAATAGCAAAACCCTTAAAAAGCCTCTTAAGAGGGGAAAATGGACGCGTGTCCAAAACCAGTCAGGAAAAAAATTAATACGATTACATGAATCAGCAAAAACTGCTTTTATGAGAATAAGCCAGAATAGGCTTCAAGAGATTTTAATAAAAGTTTTGAATTAACTACAGACGCTTCGAACTGTGCGATAGGAGCTGTTCTTAGTCAAGATTAAAGACCGATTACACTCATGTCTAGATCACTAAATAAAACTGAAGAAAAAGAAATGTTGGCCATAATTTGCGCATTGGATACCCTAAAGGAATACTTGTACGGTCGTGCTTAACTACTTATTTATACAGATAATCAACCTCTCGCGTATGCCTTGAGCAATAGGAATAACAACGCTAAAATGAAACGTTGGAAGGCTATATTGGAGGAGTATAATTATGACATACATACATACATAATTGGCCATTACAACCCTTCAGTCAGGATTACGGCCTAGCTACCCACACGACACATGTTGTGTGCGTTAATTGTATACGTGAGAGGCGGGACCTACAGTTTAACGTTGCCTCCGAACGACAGATTTTTGAGAAACTTTTTCATGGCAGGTTTATTTACTCTCAGAGTTTTTGCCAGAAATCTGCTGAGAGGAAGTCGCCGAAGAAATATTTTTTTTTTATTTCGTTTTGATGTCTGACCTGGGATATGAACCCGGGCTTTACGTCTAATAAGCCAACACACTACCTACTAGACTACGGCGACTTCAGTATAATTATGAACTCCACTATAAACCTGGAAGAAGTAACGTGGTAGCAGATGCTGTTTCAAGAAACCCACACAATAAGTCTGTTAATATCAACACCTTAATGGCTACTATACACAGCGATGATAGCTCTGGTATAAATCTAATTAAATCAGCCGAATGTCCAATTAACGTGTTTAATAACCAGATTTTTATTTTTATAGGTAAAGTCAATGAATATCAATTTAGATTACCTTTTCCCACTTACCATAGGCATATCATAACAGCCCCAAGTTTTTCAGAAGGCGAATTCGTTAGAATTTTTAAAATATCTTAATCATAACGTGATAAACGGAATATTTACTTCTGAAGAAATAATTGGAAAAGTGCATCACCCACTTCATTTCGCTAAATATAAAGTATTATATACACAAACTCAAGTAGAAGACTTGGTTGACACCTCTAGACAGGAGCAAGGCAAATTCACATGAGGTAGCCGCAACTCTACAACAAGTACAACAATGCAAAAACAACAGGCATTTTGTTTTTGTTAAAGAGTACTCAGTTTGTCACAAACAGCTGACTGAAGAATAACAACAGAAAGAAAAATGCAAAGGCTAATTCATAGAAGGGCATGTGGCTTGTCAAAAACTGCAAGAAGAATAACAATAGGAAGAAAAATGTTAAATTTTTTTTTATAAAAATGGTTGCTATAAATTAAATTAAAAGAAAATTTGTGAAAAAAAGTGAAATAAATAAAAAAAATTATCAAAAATCAAATCAAAATTATAAAAGTTAACTTAAGATTTTATATTGTAATTTACTTTGGGAACGTTTACAATGTTAATGTTGTTTAAAAGTTAAATAAATGAATGAACATAAAATTTGTAATTATTCTTTTAAGTAACGTACCATTTAATACCTGTGGGAAGGTCGAAACAGAAGATTAATTGAAAATGTGAAGTTCGATATACATAATGGATAGATCAAAATTTCCCAGGCGAGCTCTCTCACTTTCTGGTGTATGGTCTGACATTGTCATAACGAAATATATCATCTGTTCTACTGGTTGACAGTACACATCCGAATCATTATTTGACCAGGTTGTAGAAGTTCGTATAGAACAATTTCTATCTAGTCGTATAACATTACATATTTTGTGGTAAAGTCAGACTTTGTCACCATCTATGAAAATTCATCATGAATCTTTTTCGCAAATTATTGCCGTTTTAGCTCTTAATAGCAAAGAAAAAATATAGTCATTAAATTTTTCACAATTAATCATGCACCCAAATAGGGAAATACTCTTATGTAATAATATATTCATATAAGATATTTAAATTAATTTTCAAAAATATAAAAATTATAAACTTACATGAATGTAAGAAAACTCTAAAATGATTTCTAAGAAAAATAAATATACTTTTGACATATAAAATACAGAATAACAAAATAAGAAAATTAATAATCAAAACAAAACAATAAAAAAACAACAAAATTTTGACACTTGAAAACCCCTCAGCTGTTTACATGCTCCCACCTGCTATGCATTCGCCTTGGACAGGAGGAAGCATCTCGAAAGATTCATAAAAGAGCACATAAGAATGCAAAAGAAAATAGACTTCAACTCTTGGAAAAATACTATTTTCCAAAGATGAGCGGCAAACTAAATAAAATAATAAAACAGTGCAAAGTATGTAAAGACGGAAAATACGATAGGCATACCAATAAATCATATGCACCTACCCCCCGATTTACACTGAGGATATGTTCCTTAGAAAACCGTGTAAACCGGAATCGTAGATTTAGCAATATAGAAGCAATTGTCAAAAAGCAAAAAAATTATATAGAATATCATAATAAATTAAGAAAACCACTTCAAGATTATATAGCAGGTCAAAAAAATTACGTAAAAATTAACAAAAGATTGGGATATAAACTATCCTCCAGGTATAAGGAACAGATAGTGAAATAGGATAAAAAGAGTACTGTACTAACGGAATCCAATAGAACTGTGCATAAAGATCATATGAGAAATTGAATTTAATTATTTTTGAATCAATTTGTAAATTTGTTTTTGGTTACAGATTTCGGTTACCATTGTTGAAAGCAGAGGTGCATATTTGAGTAAATACACGGACTCATATCTAGTGACAATAGGTAACGGACACGGAAAAATTCAGGATGGAACATTCAAGTTTATACATGCGATTAATATAAGTTCTTACGATGATCTTTTACAAGAGGCAAAAAATTACGTGGACAAATATATCCCTAAAATGAATCCTCTCTATCCGACAATGTATCATGAAGTAAGATATACAATTAGAGTTTGGGAATTCCCGGACTTTTTCATTTCCCGGGAAACGGGAATGAACAATTCGATTTCCCGGGATTCCCGGGAAATCTTTTAAAAATCGCAATACTAGTAAAATGCTTAAGATTTTTATTTAAATGTTATTTTATTAACAAAAAAGAAAACAATACATTTAAATTCATACTGTATAAACAAAGATCAACAGATTAATGATAACATAATAATGATTGCGAAGTCACCTTGAATAGACGTTACCAGCATATTTCTGCTGACGAATCTTCTAGTTCAAAGCCGAGGGTTAACAAAGCTAAGAATGAACATTTCAAATCTTGGCGCTTTATTAATAATACTCTTGGGAAGGCGAAAAGTGCAAATAATAATGATTCTCAGACATGCAATAATGAGTGATAAGGCTAAGGCAGATTATTTCAACAACTATTTCATTGATAGTGTGGCTAATCTGAATAGGGAAATTGAAATACAACCTGGAGATCATTTTCATATGTTTAGATCTCTAAATACAACTTCGCTCCGATTTGAACTTGACATTATTACTGAGACTGTCATTAATGAAATCATTTCAAGTATTAAAATAAATAAAAGCCCGGGATATGATAAAATATCTCCTAAGTTTGTAAGGGAATGTGGAATTGATTTATCTCCTATTTTATCGGATATTTTTAATAAAATGATTAACACATCAGTTTATCCGGATGTTTTGAAAATTCATAAAATAATTCCAATACCAAAGGAGGCGAATGCGATATCTGTAGACAAATATAGGCCCATTGCTGTACTTTCTACAATAGAAAAATTTTGCAAAACAAAGTCTTGAAAATTATATATAAATTACCTTTAATGTATTCAACTATCTCGTTGTATAAAGACGTTAGCAAAACAATCTTACCAATTTTGATGTTTGTTTTTAAATGTATAAACCAAACCGGTAATCATATTATAACATTACAGTATATGATTTTTTAAGAGTTCCTAGATGCAGACATGAAACTACTAAACAAAGAATTGATTATCTTGGCGGTACTAAATTTAATAATTTGGCTCGTAACATAAAATCTATCACTCGCATATCATTATTTAAAATATCTGTAAGCAAATGCTATTAAATAACCTTGAAACACTCTTGTAGATGTATTTTTCTTTTTTCTTTAAAAATTTTTCTCTTTCTTATCTTTATTTTGGAAAAACAAAACCCATGTAATAATTTTTTTATGATGTATATGTATGTATTTATAAAGTACATTGTAGATTTTGCCAACTTGTCCCAACAATGTGTAAGGGACGCTGGAACTAAATGTGTATGTAAATTAATATTTTGTACATATAAATGAATTAAAAAAATTTAGGACCAGTAAAACATCATTAAACTGTACTAAATCGAAGTCGCCGTAGTCTAGTAGGTAGTACGTGTTGGCTTATTAGGCGTAAAGCCAAGATACGAGCCCCAGGCCAGACATCAAAACAAAATACAAAAATTATTTCTTCGGGTCTTCCTCTCAGCAGATTTCTGGCAAAAACTCTGAGAGTAAATAAAATTGCCATGAAAAGTTTCTCAAAAAATCTGTCGTTCGGAGTAGACTTTAAACTGTAAGTCCCACCACTCATGTATAAAATTAACACACACAACATAAGTGGTGTGAGAAACTTAGTTGTAATCGTGACTGAAGGGTTGTAATGACTAATTAGTGTGTATGTATGTATGTAAATCGAAACAATCTACTGATAGACGCCTATTTTGCAAATCGGCGCAACATATAATTATAAATTGCCCTTCTTTTACTGCTGAGCCTGAAGCCAAACAATTTGATTTCATGATACTATGAAGCACTTAATATTTTGATATTGTTTTTTTTTACTTTTATTTTATTGTACAATATCTTTTCTATTTTTTGCAATCATTATATAATCACATGATGTCGCCGTGGTCTAGTAGGTAGTGTGTTGGCTTATTAGACGCAAATGCCTGGGTTCGAGCCCCAGGCCAGGCATCAAAGACAAAATACAAAAAGTATTTTTTCGGCGACTTCCTCTCAGTAGACTTCTGGCAAAAACTCTGAGAGTAAATAAAAATTGCCATGAAAAGTTTCTCAATAAATAAAAATCTGTCGTTCGTAGTCGACTTTAAACTATAGGTCCCACCACTCATGTATAAAATTAACACACACAACATAAGTGGTGTGAGAAACTAGGACGTTGTACAATGGGTCAATTCGACCTCCGGGTACTGTACTTGTCTTAATTGACAAGTACACGTCCTCTAACCTAACCTAACCTAACCTATATAATCACATACTGCAATTTAAAAGATTAATTTCTTGTTGTATATGACATCCTATGAAATAAATAAATAAAATAAAAATAAATTTAAAAAAAAATCGTCAAGACCAATTCTGTTTCATTTCTATATGCTAAATGAACTTGACAGTATTTAGTATATCAGTTTGAAAATGTTTGTTCATTATTTTTATTATTAGTAGTACTAAACATTATTATTATTTTTTACAAACGTTCTTAACAATACTGTTATTTATTGATATTATCATAATTATTAATTGTATTATTTTGAATAATATAATAATATTATTAATTCTTTTTATATTAAAACTAAAATTAATTCAATCTAACTTGAAATATAACAACAATCGAAATTAATTGAATTAGATATATTACATATGAATGTTCATATGTATATATGTATGTAGATAAAGATCAAATTGAATAAAATATAAGACATAAGATAATTGTTTTGAAAAGCGATGAGACAGTTGAAAACTCCACTGCAACCGAAGAGTGCATAGGCGCATTCACGGCAGACCTGTAGGTGGAAGGCGCTTCGGGCGAAGGTACGGCGACCAAGGCGGATGATGTGGCGACACTAGAGGCCAGCCCTGCTACCGGCTGCTTGTGTGCCAGACGGAGTGTTGTCAAAGTCGTAGGAACTTTAACACCTCTGGCGGGGGCAACTGCTTTTTAGCAGGAGGCTGCCTGGACAGTGTTGTGCGTCCACCGGCAAGAGTGGATGCCTTGTCCCTTCATTCGTTTGTCTGTTTGTTGTTGTTATTATTCATGTCTAAAAGGGTCCCCACTCAAAGCCCCTATCCTTGCCCGCGATGTGTAGTTACCCATAAACGGTCCCATGGTTATTTTTGCAAGCATGGAGGCCACGCGAAGTTTGGCACCAGCCCTAATGGGGACTGACCGGACACTCATCGGGAGTCCTCTCAACCTAATATACACCACCAACTTAACGGCGACTGACAAGGAACGTACTTTGACGCCTGCCAGGGTTTTAACGGGACGGGGGCGGTTGCAGCCCTAGTCTGGAGCCGTTCACACTGTGGGTTTCACCCCGGTGCTACCGTGCATACGGAACTTGGTGCAGAAAGCTACAACCACCAGCTCGGAGCAGTCAGTTCAGAAAACTGAGGGTAAGATGGTCCGTGGAAAACAGAAATGGGTCCGTGCCAATAGGGTATGAAAATATACGTGGTTCAACGATTCGAAAAGATCAAGCATGAGCTCATGCAAACTTGTAGCCACGCTGGCAAAGTTAGGCACAAAGCGTCTGTAGTATGTGCATAGTCCCAAAAAGCTGCGTAGTTCATGAAGATTCTGGGGACGAGGCCAGTCCTTTACTGCTCGTATTTTATCTTCATCGGTGGATATGCCATCTGCTGTGACAAGAGCCCCAAATATTTCACCTGCTTTTGGAAAAATGCACATTTCTTTACGCTTAGTTTTAGTCCAGCCGTTGTTATTCGTTGCAGAACTTCTCCCAGGTTCTTGAGGTGTTCGTCGAAAGTTCTGCCCATTACTATTATGTCGTCGAAATACACCAGGCAAGCCTTCCAATGCAGTCCCTTTAGCACACGTTCCATAAGCCGCTCAAATGTGGCCGGAGCATTACAGAGTCCAAATGGCATAACCTTAAACTGCCATAAGCCGCCGTTCGCACTGAATGCGGTTTTCTCTTTGTCCTTGTCTGCAATCTCCACCTGCCAATACCCGCTTTGTAGATCCAATGTGGAGAACCATTTTGTTCCGGCTAGAGTGTCGAGTGTGTCGTCAATTCTTGGTAGCGGGTAACTATCCTTTTTGGTGACATCATTCAGCTTCCTGTAGTCTACACAGAATCTTGTACTGCCATCTTTCTTCTTTACTAAAACTACAGGTGAGCTCCATGGACCCGATGATGGTTCGATTACACCGCTCTTCCTCATTTCATCGACTAACTCCTTAACCTCATTACGCTTCGCCAGCGGTATGCTTCTGGGTGCGTGCTTTATCGGTCTCGCTTCGCCAGTATCAATTTCGTGTTTGACCATAGCCGTTCTTCCTTGCCTTTTGTTGTTCGTGGCGAAAGCGAAAGCATACCTCTTTAGCAGCTTTTTGGCTTTGGTTTTCTCTGCAGCTGCTAAACCTGCTATCCATTTCTCCACATTTTCACCAAATTCCTTTTGATCTTTGGCTGACATATCGACAGGTTGCGGCGTTTGTTCGCTGTTTATTACCGCCTCTACTGGAACACATTGGCCCAACTCTGAGTTTTTACAGACGTCTCTTTCATGGCCTGATAGATTTAGCACTCTCACCGGCACTATTCTTTGTTCTGTGGATTTGAGGAGGGCCTTTGCTGATATTAAATCCGTCTGTATTTCTGCTGGTTCCACAACCCACAAGCTGTTTTCCACACAGTCTCCATCCATACGCGCCCATATCAGTGATTCACTCTGAGGTGGCAATTTGAGTTGTTCGACCGCAACTATCCTTCTTGCGTGCACTTGATGCTTGTACCCCACGTCTAGAGGTATCTCTACATTTCGCCAACTCATAATCTGTTGCCCCATATTCAAATTGATGCCATGAGCTATCATAAAATCGGCACCAATGATAACCTCGTCCACAATATCGGCAACAATAAAGATTTGACTTACAGTAATGTTGGCTATAGTCACCTTCGCCTCTGTTTTTGCCGTGGACGGTGGCAGACTCTCCCGTAGCTGTCCGTAGTCTTACATTGCTAAGTGCCTCACACTTTCACTTCACTACATCTGGTCTGATGATAGACTGCGTCGCCCCGGTGTCTATTGTGAACGAATGTGGTCTGCCATTTATGTATCCGCACGCCGTAAGATTGTTGTTGTTCTGTTGCATCACTGATATTGAGATTGTGGGGCCCTCGCTTGTGAGAGCCAGCACTTGCCCATCAGTGCTAGCTCGTTTTAGTTTAACGGGGACTCTTGTGAAGATGGCTGGTAGTTCGCCCGTTTCTTATTCCGTGATGGTGAGGCGGATCTTGATCTCTTGCGTGGCGCTTTGCAGTTTGTTTGGAAATGGCCACCCTTTCCACAGTTGAAGCATTTAAGTTTAGCCTTTTGTCCATTTTCTCCCAAAACTTGCTTCAACATCTCTTTAAATTTGTCCAAAAGGCATTCTTCCTCCTCCACGACTTCCATTTTTCGCACTTTACTGACTTGTGGTCTAGAAATCGTGCGAGCGGTCTCCTGGGCTAGTGCGAAGGCCACGGTCTCTGCAAAGGTTGTCTTCTGTGTGGAGCATACCGCAAGTTTGATGTCAGGGTCGCGTATGCCATTAACAAACGCCTCGGTCTTAAAGTTGTCTATCAATGGATGGTTTTCGCCTGGGTATGTGAGCTGCACTAATCTCTCAACCTCCATTGCAAAGGCTTGCAATGACTCATTTGCCTTTTGCCCCAGTCATCTCAACTCCATGCGGTATAGTTCCCGTTTGTGCTCATCGCCAAATTTACGCTGCAACGCCACCATTAAGTCGTTGTAGTTGTTTCTGCTGCTGGCTGGCATGGTTTCTAGAATCTCAGCTGCGACACCTTTTAACGCCAGAATTAGTTCGACAGCCTTCTCTCCATCGTCCCATCCGTTTCTGCTGGCTACTGTCTCAAATTGGAATTTGTTCTTATCCTGCCGGTACTTTCCGAAACTACTCGCACTGGTTCCGGTCGCTGGCTTTGGAGGTTGTTGATCTTTTCCTCCATCATAACGATTTTTCCGCCGACGGTCCTTTCCAAATTATCCACTTTATTGACAACGGCCTTTTCCAAATTGTCCACTTTCGTGTCAACGGCCTTTTCTAAATGTGACACCCTTTCCTCGACACCAGTGATCCTTTTGCTAACCGACTCATGTATTTCCTCCAGCTTCCCTGTTGTCGCTTCGAGCTCCTTTTCAATTTTTGACATAATTGTTGCTTGCAGTCGTTGGGTTTCGGCTCTAGAAGCTTCAAATAACTTTTGGTTCGCTTCTTGCATTTTGAGATTTTCAGCTCTAGAAGCTTCTTGCACATAAGCTAGAAGTTTTTGATTTTCGCTTCTAGAAGCTTCTCGTACATCAGCAAATAGCTTCTGATTCTCCGCTCTAGAAGCTCCTTGTGCATCCGTTAATACTTGCATCTTTTCCATCATAGCGGCTAGCAACGAATTTATGTCGATACCGCCAGGGGTTGCAGGGGCCTTTACCTCTCGTTCCTCTTCATCCTCGAACTCGTAGGAATTGATGTCGATGTCCTGAAGCTGCAGATGTTCCTTAATCGCCTTTGCAGTTCGTTTTTCGTGCCCATTGTTGGCAGCTCGAGTTTACCCAACTCCCGTTTGAGCCGTTCCACTGTTAGATCGCAGAGAAGACGAGAGCAATGTTGATTCGATCGTCCGGAAATTTTGGGAGTTAGAAGACTTCCAACCAAATCAATTAAAATTCATACTGAGGAGCATAAAAAATGTGAGAACGATTTCTTTACCTTCTAAGTCTGACCCTAAATTATTAGGATCTTCGTTTGAAACAGCCAAGCGACTATTTCTCTCTTTGGAACGAAGATTTTCCAAAGATGATACTATGAAGCACTTAATATTTTGATATTGTTTTTTTTACTTTTATTTTATTGTACAATATCTTTTCTATTTTTTGCAATCATTATATAATCACATGATGTCGCCGTGGTCTAGTAGGTAGTGTGTTGGCTTATTAGACGCAAATGCCTGGGTTCGAGCCCCAGGCCAGGCATCAAAGACAAAATACAAAAAGTATTTTTTCGGCGACTTCCTCTCAGTAGACTTCTGGCAAAAACTCTGAGAGTAAATAAAAATTGCCATGAAAAGTTTCTCAATAAATAAAAATCTGTCGTTCGTAGTCGACTTTAAACTGTAGGTCCCACCACTCATGTATAAAATTAACACACACAACATAAGTGGTGTGAGAAACTAGGACGTTGTACAATGGGTCAATTCGACCTCCGGGTACTGTACTTGTCTTAATTGACAAGTACACGTCCTCTAACCTAACCTAACCTAACCTATATAATCACATACTGCAATTTAAAAGATTAATTTCTTGTTGTATATGACATCCTATGAAATAAATAAATAAAATAAAAATAAATTAAAAAAAAAATCGTCAAGACCAATTCTGTTTCATTTCTATATGCTAAATGAACTTGACAGTATTTAGTATATCAGTTTGAAAATGTTTGTTCATTATTTTTATTATTAGTAGTACTAAACATTATTATTATTTTTTACAAACGTTCTTAACAATACTGTTATTTATTGATATTATCATAATTATTAATTGTATTATTTTGAATAATATAATAATATTATTAATTCTTTTTATATTAAAACTAAAATTAATTCAATCTAACTTGAAATATAACAACAATCGAAATTAATTGAATTAGATATATTACATATGAATGTTCATATGTATATATGTATGTAGATAAAGATCAAATTGAATAAAATATAAGACATAAGATAATTGTTTTGAAAAGCGATGAGACAGTTGAAAACTCCACTGCAACCGAAGAGTGCATAGGCGCATTCACGGCAGACCTGTAGGTGGAAGGCGCTTCGGGCGAAGGTACGGCGACCAAGGCGGATGATGTGGCGACACTAGAGGCCAGCCCTGCTACCGGCTGCTTGTGTGCCAGACGGAGTGTTGTCAAAGTCGTAGGAACTTTAACACCTCTGGCGGGGGCAACTGCTTTTTAGCAGGAGGCTGCCTGGACAGTGTTGTGCGTCCACCGGCAAGAGTGGATGCCTTGTCCCTTCATTCGTTTGTCTGTTTGTTGTTGTTATTATTCATGTCTAAAAGGGTCCCCACTCAAAGCCCCTATCCTTGCCCGCGATGTGTAGTTACCCATAAACGGTACCATGGTTATTTTTGCAAGCATGGAGGCCACGCGAAGTTTGGCACCAGCCCTAATGGGGACTGACCGGACACTCATCGGGAGTCCTCTCAACCTAATATACACCACCAACTTAACGGCGACTGACAAGGAACGTACTTTGATGCCTGCCAGGGTTTTAACGGGACGGGGGCGGTTGCAGCCCTAGTCTGGAGCCGTTCACACTGTGGGTTTCACCCCGGTGCTACCGTGCATACGGAACTTGGTGCAGAAAGCTACAACCACCAGCTCGGAGCAGTCAGTTCAGAAAACTGAGGGTAAGATGGTCCGTGGAAAACAGAAATGGGTCCGTGCCAATAGGGTATGAAAATATACGTGGTTCAACGATTCGAGAAGATCAAGCATGAGCTCATGCAAACTTGTAGCCACGCTGGCAAAGTTAGGCACAAAGCGTCTGTAGTATGTGCATAGTCCCAAAAAGCTGCGTAGTTCATGAAGATTCTGGGGACGAGGCCAGTC